>CM062817.1:1731014986-1731747486 GCA_031772625.1 Pinus tabuliformis
GTAGCTGAGTGCGCAGAGGCCTAGGGTGAAGTCCGCAACAGAGTGCACAGAGACCCTTACAGCTGTGTGCGTAGGGCAGATAGAGTCTGTAATCATCTAAAGATATCAATAAAGAGAAGCTATTCTGCAAATTCTATGTATTTATTTCTTGTTAATGCATCTGGTTATATTGTGTTTTGGGTTTAATTTACAATGTTTATGTAATGTGCGAATGTATGTGATTATCGTGGGTAAATGAACACAAATAAGAATATCAGATTACGTGACGCTATCTGTGATTGTTTAATAAGATAAGTAAAGCACTCAAGAGAACTTGGAAACCTATTCAAAACATTGTCATAGCAGCGCGAAAGTCCCTGAACCGCAAGTTACGGCTGCGCGAAGGTCAATCGTACTCCTTTGCGGAGGTACTGAAGGGCAGAGTAAAGGGCTAGAGTAACAAAGCCCTAAGACTTAGTGACCTACGCGAAAGCAGGAACAAAGGTTATAAACGACATCACGACCATCTCAGGGTGCGGAAACTTGGTTCCTGCATCCCCCCATACTGCTTCGGGTGAGACTTTGGTCCACACTCCACGGGCTGATGTCGAAAGGGCCAATAGTGTAGGGATTTGTTTGGCTATCTAACGTTGAACCTGGGTCAGGCCCCACGCAGCCAACAAATTGTTCCGTTGCTGGGACCAGAATTTGCATAAGAGATGTGTGATGTCGTATCATTGGAATCCAACTAAGAAAGAAATTGAAGACTGGTTGGATAGGAAAATCCACGAATTCGTGGCGTAGGAGAACAAAATCCTATGACTGACAAAAGAACAGTGGTTGAACAGGTACTTATATACAGAAATCCAGGAGATCTTTTTTTGTTCCTTTCCAGTAGAGTTATACGAGTGGATCACGAAGCTAGCGGATAGCCAAGGAAGGTGGAAACTTGACAGTCCTATCGTCTGGACCCCGAAGCTGGTACAAAGACTGGAAGCCTCTGAGGATAAGATCGCCCATGTTGTCAATCATTGGCTAGACCGCATCATAGGAGGATTTGTGACTGAATTCACGGTCGATATATCAATTAGCTACAGGGGCGTGGAGTGACGCTTTTTCAAAGGTTCGCGAGGTAAGTACTTGAAGTCTTTGAATACCTGGATTAAGATGTTATTGTGAAAAAACGGGTTATGTGGCTACCTTGATGTTCGGAGCTACACGAAGTGGAAAGACTTACAGGAATGAAGGAAGAAAGGGCCCTAAATATAGTCCATTAATTTCACCTCCATTGGGCGACGAAGGGGGAGTAGCGCAGGCTTCTCCGCGAAGTGTAATTCAATTGATAAGACAAGGATTCCCGCGACTGCCACCTCCACCCACACCACCCCTAACTTCACCACCATCACCTGTGACTTCACCCATACCACCACCACTTCCATCGTGGTTCAGTATGGAAAATTCAGTAAAGCTGCCTTTGTTTGAAGGCCTGGGGAACGAGGACCCGAACTAGTTTTGTTTCGTTGTGAAAGCTGTATGGGAAGCTTAGGGCGTCACAGATGATCACATGAAGAAGGAAACACTGGTTAGTGCTCTATAGGATCGCGCACTAACCTGGTACATTAAGTACTCTAATGATGACCCAAACGCTGGGGTGGTAGACATCCAGACCATGCTGAATAAATAGTTCAGTAGGCCTAAATCTGAGGCACAGTTGATTGTGGGGTTCATGGAAATCGTGATGAAACCAATAGAGACACCTTGGGAATTGGGTCAGAGGTTGAAGTGTAAAATCCGCGAAGCTAATATGAATTTAACAAATGGACAACATTGCGAGTGGTTCGTGGCTTCGCTCCTGCCACACCTAAGGGTTGCGCTATCACAGCAAAAGATTACGACTCAGGAAGAGGCCTTGGAGATTACAATGAGATTGCATGAAACACCAATGCAAGATCCGAATATGGGTTTTAGCAGATCCATGCGCAGTTGCAAAATCTTTGCCTTGAAATGCAAAGTTTGACGCGTGATAGAACAGTTCGACCAGGAGGTGCGCGAAGAGGTATGGTACTTGAAATGTAAAGGTCAAGGGCATGAAAAAGACCATTGCCCAGTCTTTGCGAGCTGTCTTGCAAGAGGAGGACTGATGCCTTTGAGGCTGGAAGCTCAAGCAGGACCAAGCGCGGGGCCTGCATTGTGGTGCGTTATATGTCAGGCAGCAGGAAAACATACGATGGATAACTTTCATTTGCTGCAGAAGTTTTTACAAACACCACAACAACTGTTCTGCAACTTCTGTAGGTCGGTAGGGCATGATGAGCGCAACTGCAGAAGTTATGAATTGACGATGGACAAAACTCCCGCCTATAGGGTTTAGGCAGAATCGTGGCCCCTTGACCAGAGCGCAGGGATGGCGCGAACAAGCTTTCAGGGGCGCGGATGGGGTTGAGGTGGAGGAGGACCTAGTAGAAGTCGGGGATGGCCAATCTGCTACAATTGTGAAGGACTAGGACACTATGCCTGCGATTTCACTAACCCAACATGTCCATCGTGCAAATATTGCACTCTGTTTGATCATGAAACGGGGGACTAGCCTACGCTGATAGCGAGGATACACGATAAAGGGGCGCTACCGCCTCAGCCGAACTCAGAACCTATGATGATGAGGTCTGCGCCTCGCGAAGAGGATCCGAATGTGAATATAGTGCTCCAAAGTGGAATTTCAATAGGGGATGATAAGGGGAAACAACCCGAAGACAGCACATGGGTCCTGCTATAGGGTTTAAGCAGAAACGTGGCCCCCTGACCAGAGCACAGGGATGGCGTGAAAAATCTTTCATTGGCGCAGACGAGGCTGAGGACCTAGCAGAGGTCAGGGAGAACTAATCTGCTACAATTATGGAGGACCGGGACACTATGCCCGCAATTTCACTAACCCAACGCGTCCTTCATGCAAATATTGCACTCTATTTGATCATGAAACAGAGGACTATCCTATGTTGATAGCAAGGATACGCGATAAAGGGGCACTACCACCTTAGCTGACTTAGAACCTGCAGATGAAGAAGTCTGAGCATCGCGAAGAGGATATGAATGTGAATATAGTGCTCCGAAGTGGAATTGCAATAGGGGATGATAAGGGGAAATAGCCCGAAGACAGCGCATGGGTTCGCAAAGCCCCAGTGAAAGAGGTTGAATTTGATTTGGAGCACGCATGTGAAACATTCATGGAAGCAAAGAAGAGCTTCGTTGAGGCCTCTACCTCAAGGAGCAAGGATAAGCCTGATCAGGAAATGGACCCCTCTATGCTTACAACCTTTCTAGAGACCTACATGAAGTTGATGCGCGATAGCAAGGCTGTGAAGGGCTTACGGGAACTTATAAATAGATGCGTCAGAATCACTTCGGGTGAACTGCGCGTGGTACGAAAAAATAGTAAGCATAAAACAAGGACATGACAAGAGATGAGACTAACTGCACAGATATGAGAGTATGAAATGGATCAGGTTATTTTGGATCTGAGGTTAGACGCAAACGTTATACCAAAGCAGACTTGGGAGCGGATGGGAAGACCCGCGCTGCAGTGGTCTCCGATTCAGTTAAGGATGGAAAATCAGCAGAAGATCATCCCCATGGGGCGAGTGCAAGGGGTGATTGTAGCTATTGAAGGCACAAGCGTGTTGGATGATTTTGAAGTAATAGAAATTGTGGATGACAGCAACCCCTACCTTGCGCTCCTGGGCATTGATTGGGCTACTGACATGAACGGGGTAATCAACCTAAAGAAGCGAAAGATGATATTTGAGAAGAAATCGCTCCACGTAATAGTACCCCTAGATCCTGCTGAAGGATCGCGCTATACTGAACCAGTCCGCGATTATGAGAGCGATGACGATTTTCACTGTATATATAAGATAACAATGCGAGACCAAGATTGAGTGAATCCAACAGTGGATGGACGAATTACCTGGGATCACGAGAGTTCCTGCACCTCGGACTCTGATGAAGAATTAGAGCGCTGACAAAATCGATTACATGAAGCAACCACATTGAGCTGTAACATGATGACCCAGTCGTTGCGCTGTATGTCATCGAAGGTAAGAAATCTGCCCACCTATGATGGCATGAATGATGTAGATATATTTTTGGATGCATTTGAGAGGGAGGTACAAGAGAAGCAGCGCTTCCAGGCTTTGGACTAGGCACTGCACGCTACGCCCGCAAGTTGGTGGGGTATGCACAAGGGTAGCTTTGATGATTGGTGCGACTGTAGGAGGATGATGAGAACATGCCTCAGAAGCCGAAGGTATGAATGATAGACAAGTATGGGCGCAGGCTTATGGAGCAAAGCCCCAACCAGAGTGGGTGCACTTGTTCTATCATACCTTGGATGTCATGCAGATGAACTGGTGCTTGGAAACAAAGCTCCACCATTGTATAGGGGAATGGGATATTCTGCACGAAGGATTCATAATGACATTCAGTTTTGAGGACGGGTTTGACTGTATTGACTAAGTGCTACAAGAAGTGAAAGCAACAATCTTTAGGATACCGCAGGATCCTTTAGATCTGATTCAACCCGATTGGACTACTCAGCTGAGCCACGCGCTGGAATGCTACAACATGACTACTGAAGAAAAGGATGAGGATCCGCGAAAGATTAACATCCCTGAAACAGAGGGTCATCGCAAGGTTGAGGGACCACAGATTGAGAATCCTGATATAACTACGCCACTAAAAACGAAACAGGTAAATATTGGTACAGAGGCGGAGCCCAAATTCACAAAGATTGGAGATTACTAGGATGACGCGACGGTGGATAAGGTCACTGAATTGCTCCATGAATACCAGGATTTGTTCCCTACCAAGTTTACAGAGCTAAAAGGGATAATAGGAGACTTGGGTGTTATGAAGATCACGTTAAAACCCGATGCGAAGCCAGTTAAGCAAAGACCTTACTACCTCAATCCGAAGTATAAGGAGAAGGTCCGCTTAGAGCTAGACAAGATGTTCGCGGCAGGTATCATTGAGCCTGTAGAAGAAGCTGATTGGGTAAGTGCAATGGTGGTACAGGAAAAGAAGTAGAAGGATGAAATAAGAACATGCGTAGATCTCAGGAAGTTGAATGACGCTTGCATACATGATCCTTTCTCACTCCGTTCACTGATGAGGTATTGGATAATGTAGGTGGCCACGAAGCGTATTCCTTCACTGATGGGTTCTCTGGGTACCATCAGATCAAAATCACGCCAGAGGATAGAAGCAAGACGACCTTCGCGACTGAGTGGGGATGTTTTCAGTACACTATCATGCCTTTTGGATTGAAGAATGCGCCTGTGAATTTTTTGCGGGTAGTCATTGCTGCATTCAAGGAATTTATTCATAAGTTTCTAGAAGTGTACTTTGATGACTGGACTATGTTTGGGTTGGTGAAACACCATGTCGCAAGTTTGCACTTGATTCTAGATACCATCGAAGGTAACAGATCGTGCTCAATCTAAAGAAGTGCATGTTTTGTGTTCCTCTTGGGACCCTGTTGGGTCATGTGGTTTGCAGACAGGGACTGATGGTAGATCCTGCGAAGATCGTGGTGATACTTAACTTGGAAGCACCGAGGAGTGTGAAACAGTTGCGCGCAACCTTAGGACATATTGGGTATTACAGGAAACTTATCAAGGGTTATGCCCAGATCACCGCGCCTATGGAAAAGTTGTTGAAAAAGGATGTCACGTTCCGTTGGAACGAGGAATGTAAGAAAAGCTTGGATTTGTTGAAACAAAAGATGCTCACCGCGTTGATTTTAGTCTTCCCAGATTGGAAGAAGGAGTTTTCATGTACATGTCGACGCATCATGTATAGCGTTGGGAACAGTACTGACAGAGGCTGGCGGAGGAGAGTTAGACCATCCGATAGTGTTCGCAAGAAGAAGGTTATCCAAGGCTGAGAAGAACTATTCCACCACCAAGTGCGAACGGTTAGCCATGGTATACGTGCTCCAGAAGTTTAGACACTATTTGCTGGGTGGACATTTTAAGATGTATAAGGATCATTCCACATTGAAATACCTGGTCAATAAGCCTGTGTTGGGGGGGATAATTTGTAGATGGTTGTTATTGTTCCAGGAGTATTATTTTGAGGTTATTGTGAAGCCTGGACGACTGAACGTGGGACCAGACCAAACCATCTGTTGCGCATCAAAACAAGGGAAGAGCCCACCAATTTGGAGGAGGGATTGCTTGACACACAGCAATTTGCAGTGCGCATCGCGGATGATCATTTGAAGATATCATACACTTCCTAATGATAGGAACTGCCCCGGAAGGTTACAATGTCCTGTGGAAGAAGGAGTTGGTGGTGTGTGCGAAAAACTTTTATGTCATTGCTGGGCATCTGTACAAAATGGGGTCTGATGAAATATTGCAACGATATGTACCTGAGTTTGAAAGGAGCAGTATCCTCGCGGAGGCTCATGGGTGCGCCGCGGGAGGCAATTATGCAGGGAGAGCGACAGCGCAGAAGATTCTATACGCAGGTTTGTGGTGGCCAACCCTCCGTCAAGATTAAAAAGCTTACTGCAAAGCATGTGATGTGTGTCAAAGGATGGGCAGGCCATCGTGAAGGGATGAGCTGCCTCTGAATCCATAGATGACGTTACAACCCTTTGAGAAATGGGCGATAGATTTTGTGGGACCCATTCAGCCCCAAGGGAAGAAGATGGGAGCGCGGTACATTATCACCGCGACAGAGTATTTGACTCGATGGGCGGAGGCACAGCCTGTGAAGGATTGCACAAGCGCGAATGCTACGAAGTTCCTCTTTGAGTATGTACTGAAGCGATTTGGGTGCCCAAAGATTCTGATGAGCGATCATGGTTTGCACTTTCTGAATGAAACGATCAACGCGCTAACAGAAGAATTTTAGGTATATCACCAGAACAGCACACCTTATCACCCATAAGCTAATGGGACGGTGGAAGCATTCAATAAAGTACTGGAGAACGCACTGACCAAGGTTTGCAACGCTCAGTGAAGTGATTGGGACCTACACATACCCGAAGTACTATGGGCCTATCGGACAACGTGCAAAAAGTTGACTGGACAGACACCCTTTAGGCTTGTATATGGTGTTGAAGTAGTGATGCCCATGGAATACATTGTGCCTAGTCTACGCATAGCGACACTCATGGGTATGACGGATCGTAGAGCCCTGGAAGAGAGGCTCACACAACTAGCTGAGCTTGAGGAAGAGAGATTTCTAGTTGGATTCCACAAATAGGTCCAAAAGCAGCACGAAAAATAATGGCATGATCGGCACATTAAGTTTCACACCTTTAAGGTAAATGATTTGGTGTTGTTATATGACAGTAAGTTTGATAAATTTCCAGGGAAGTTTAGAATGCACTAGTTAGGGCTCTATGTCATTAAGGAGATTACCAACAATGGAGTAGTTTAGTTGGTTAAGTTGAATGGAGATCCCTTCCCAAGAAAGGTGAATGGCAGCACATTGAAGCCATACATCGGTGGTTCGGCCATGTGACTATATGAGGGTAGCACAATATTAGCGCTCCAAGTAGTTGAAAGGAGGCGTGGGACAATAAACTACACTGCCCAGGTTGGGGAGCTGCGCGATCAGAGGATTTTTCCAAGCAAGGAAGTGCCACAGGGTTCGCAACAATGCGTAGGGAGTTGTGCTACTCAGGGAGAAATCACGCAGGTTAGATGGAAAGTGATCGTCAGAGTCACTGTTCATGATTTGACGGTAGAAATGTGGACAAATGGAGCAGGCGGACGACATTTAAGACAGAATTATGGATCAAATCCTTGAAAATCTGCAGCCAATCCGACATTAATGAACCGAGCGTGGGGAGAACGGTCAGATTTGAATTCAAAATTCCCTATAAATTACAGGTGGTTGCCCAACAAAAAACTCTTGGCATTTTGAGAATTGATTTGTTGAGCTCTCAGGCGCACATGAACCGATAATTCTTTGAGGCTCTGATAGCGAGTTTGGCGTTTGAGAAATTACCAGAGACGACACGAGTACTATTGAATAGCGTCATGTTGACACCTGCAATAGCTATGGACAACGAAGCAGTGACAGCCGAGGAGTCTGTGCTGGAGTATTATCAGAAGAAGCTTCTCCAGAGGTTGCTGAAGTATTAGCGAAAGTCCCCAAATCACCACGGATGCTGAGACCAAAGCCGACCCCAACCAAGGAGATCGCGAAGGATAAAAAGGGCAAGCAGCTTGCGATATCGGTGCGCACATTGCCAAGAAAAAATCCACCGAAGGACAAGCCCCCCACACAAGAAAAGGGAAAATCCATCAATCTGGAGTCGGAGGAGGAAGAAATCGAAGACATCCCGATGGATGATGAGGACTTGGGGATAGATGTGGAGGAAGTGGAAGTCTAGGGTGATGACCCTATTACTTGGTTGCCTGAGTACGTCCCTCTGCGCAAGGGCAAGACTAAGGTGCCAAAAGATATCGATGAGAGCAAGGTCTCCTTGCAAACCCCTCTGCTATCGAATGAGATTATCTTTTAAGGACTGCGCTTAGGGCGGATTCCTCTGTTAAAGCTTGAAGACTGGGACTTAGCTGACCATTAGAAGTTCCCACACTTTGCGACTGAGCAGCTAATACACCGCATTATTGATACAACCACTGGGATAACTGCATTGTACCCGCGGAAGTGGATCAAAGGAGTATACAAGGCAGGTCTGCTCAACTTGCTATGGGTGTCGCACTACAACCGCACCCCGATTACAGTTTTGGTCATCAAGCAACTGTTATGCTTAGTGCATGATGGGTGTTTGTGGCTGGATGAGCCAATACCCATCATAGGAGAAAATCCGGCCATGATGTTTGGCAGAAAATGTGGCAAGCAGGCCCTTGCAGAGGCCATGAAGGGAAATATAAGCTTGTAAAGAAGTCGTGCGGATATGCCATATCAAGTATCAGTGACCCTGCAATCAAGGTGGCCATGCAGATTTTGGCCAGAAAGGTGATGAGGAAGTGTCGCGCCGATGAGGTGTCGGCGCCTGTCGTCGTGCTAGCAGCCTAGTGCGCCAAAGGAGTCCAGTTCAATTGGGCGCACTATCTCTGCAGTGAGTTCCTTGTGAACTACCGCAAGGCACAGGAGCTCAGCTAGATCTTCCACTACGTGTGGCTCTTGTTGTCGATTGTGCTGGTAGCATGGGAGCTTCCAGAGGACAGTCAATTCCCCTCGGTCGCGCTAGAGCTACCAGAAGCAGCGAAGTATGCTTTGTTGTGGGCAACCAAGGATGCGCAACGCATCAAGGACAATAAGATTTCCTGGATCTTGATGAAGATGAACATCCACATGGCCATCAATCGCAAATTGCGATTGTCGCCTACGGTGTTTGCCAACCTGGAGGGATATGCAGAGTTTAAAGAATATTTTCACCATGTGTCCATCAGGGTGTGGAAGGACCCTATGCAGACATGGTATGACTTGCCTTACTTAGCAACAAATGATGCAATTGATTTAGTGCTTGATCGTTGGCCGATAAAAAGGCGTACTACAGCAGACTTGGCGGTGGGAGCGAGCAAGTCCACCACGCAGTGCATGAAGGAGGAGGCCAATCTCAAGATGACGCAGTTGGCCGAAAAGAGAAAGAAGGAGGCCACTGACAAGGCCCAGGTGGAATGTGATGCCGCTTAGAAGACGGAGAAGCAAACAGGTGGAATAGAGCAGGGATCTAACAAAGGCGCGAGGTCGCCTTCGCCCGAGACAGAGGAAGAGACGGACGAATAAATAGAGTAGCACGACGTGGACCTGCAGGCTATGTCTGCCCACATCAAGCATCCAAGGGAACAAGAGAAAGGAGGGTCGAGGAAGAAAGCCAAAGCCACTAAGACGTCGTTGGACCCAATCACCCTCATAGAGGGCGATTTGCATTACATTGGGGACACAGTGCGAGATGTCACTGTGGAGGCCCTACAATAGTTTGAGTAGTAGCAACAACTAATATTGGGGGCCATCCTAACAAGTTTACAGGAGCTGCAGACCCACGCATCACAGGCTGGCATGATGTCCACCAGCCTCGCTATCGGCACTTTAAAAGCTGCTGAGATGCTACGCGCGAAGGTCTCCAACACGATAGTGCTGCCTGATGGAGTACTGACCATGATAAATGAAGCTGACAGGCCCACTGTCAGCGCCCTCAAGGGAGTAGGATTGAATCTAGCAGTGCTCCCTAGCGAGGCGCTCCACCTATTACAGGATGGAGTGATTGTAGAGCTGAGGGCCCGTGAGCATCGTGACCTACAGGTGATCAACAAGCAGAGGATTAATAATGAGCATATGGCCCTACAGTGGAACTCTTCCATCACCACCGTGACCGAGGTAACCACGTAAAACAAGAGAATAATTCAGGTCATGGAGGAGGCATGCCGAATGGTCCTGGAGTTGGCCATTCCTGAGGAAGAACCAGTCAAGGTACGCCTCTGCAAGCTGGCTATAGGGGTGCGCGACGCTAGCACGAATATGGCGAGGGTTTAGCTAGAGTTGAACTTGCAGGTCACCAAATTACTGTTGAAGGCCCAGCCTTCAACTCCGCTAGAAGTAACGAAGCAGTGTGCAACTGCTGTCACAGAGGCAATAACAGTGGTTGATAGCGCAGTAGCAGACTGCACACAACTTTTTGAGCAGTCATTCGAGGTCCTGACAAACTTGCAGGAGGACCCTAATGTACAATGACTGGAGACAGAAGCACGAGAACTACAACAACGCTATGACGAGGTCAAAGGCACAACGTGAACCATCGCGCTCACACAGAGACTGGAAAAGCAGAAGGAGGCCAAGCAGTTGAAAGACCAGGTAGATGCAGCGCTGCACAAGGAGGCAGTGTTGAAGGCGCCACTGAAGCCCTAGTTGGATGAGGCTTATGCGGTTACGGCCTCTATCGAAGTAAAACTTGCAACTTTGTAATCAACTCATAAAAAGCTTCAGGCCAACAGTTCAGGAGCAATGACCGAGCAGATGGTCAAAGAAGCAAAGTAGGTGGCCGCACAATGCATTGTCAAGGTTGCGATCATATAGGTTGAGTTGGGAGGTCTTCGCGCTAAGATATCTGCACCCACAGAGTGACTTGAGGGTGAGTCACGATGTTTGTGTTGGGGGCCTGTTGGGAACGGGATCCCCCAAGGATAGTTTTGGGGCTAAAATTCCATGGTTTGGATCAAATTTTGTAATAAAGTTGTAAAGTCTCCGCATTTTATGGTCGTGGAGCGTGAAGGTGTCATAAGTCATAAAGGGTTGTCCACCCTTATTTTGTAAAGTGTAAAGTCGATTATAAATATCTACCCATGGTCCACGGACCATGGGAGTGTATAAAAAAGCTAAGTAAGTAAGCTCTAAGTAGTTTTTGAAAAGGATAAGTTTTTGGTAGAGGCTCTGCAGCTGAGTGTGCAGAGGCCTAGGGTGGAAGTCTGCAGCTGAGTGCATGGACCCGTGCAGCTGTGTGCGCAGGGTGGATAGAGTCTGTAATCATCTGAAGATATCAATAAAGAGAAGTATTCTACAAATTCTGTATATTTATTTCTTGTTAATGCATCTAGTTATATTGTGTTTTGGGTTTAATTTACAATGTTTATGTAATGCGCGAATGTATGTGATTATCTTGGGTAAATGAACGCAAATAAGAATATTAGATTACACGGCGCTAACTGTGATTGTTTAATAAGATAAGTAAAGCACTCAAGATAACTTGGAAAACTGTTCAAAACGTTGTCATAGCAATGCGAAAGTACTTGAATCACAGGTTAGGGCTGCGCGAAGGTCAATCGTACTCCTTCGCGGAGGTATTGAACGGCGGAGTAAAGGGATAGACTAAAAGACTTAGTGACCTATGCGAAAGCAGGAACAAAGGTTATAAGCCGACATCATGACCATCTCAGGGTGTGGAAACTTGGTTCGAGCATCCCCCCATACTGCTTCAGGTGAGACTTCGGTCTGCACTCTGCGGGTTGATGCTGAAAGGGCCAGTGGTGTAGGGATTTGTTTGGATATCGAACGTTGAACTTGGGCCAGGCCCCATGCAGCCAACAAATGGCAACTTGATTCTTTTGATCTCTTTGAATGATTCCCAAGTGAGGTAGACTTGGTTGTGGTTTAATGTATTAAAACAACATAATATGAAAATTCTCAACCAAATTAGACTTTTTTGTGGTTTAACGTATTAAAAGAGCATGTGGCATAAGATCAATGTGCAATAAATTCTAAGATAGTTCACCATTCTCATGAAACTTCATGGGTTATGATGTAAATAGTGGCGGTTAGTTAAATGACCAATTAACAATATACAAAAGTTCTTGTTGATCAAGTGTTACCAATTTCTTTAGGCTTGTTGATACCATATTTTTGTACAATGTTTGTTATTTTAGGTTATATATATAGTCAGGGCCCTTTCAAATGTAAATGGTTATTTATTCGTTATTTTTGTACAATGTTTGTTATTTTGGGTTTTATTTATAGTCAGAGCCCTTTCAAATGTAAATGGTTATTTATTCGTTATATATGTATAGCAGAATTGTTAGAAGAAATTATCTAGAATGGTCATTATACACTCCATTTGTAATAGTGCTACTTCATAAAAAAATACCAAACCCCAAAAAATATATTTACTAGACCTAGTGAAATTTTTTAGGCAACTTAGTAAGGTTCTTTTACTAGATTGGTAAAAAAAATTTACTGACTCGATAATGTCTTTTTACTAGACTTCGTATAAATTTTCTTTTTACTTGGCTAAGTAAAATGTTTTTACTAGACCTAAGAAATTTATTTATTTATTAATTATCCAACCTAGTAAAAAATTCGAGTCAAACCATTGTACACTAAAATTGTCAACATGACCACCACCATTTTGTGGATATGTCATTGATACATATTCAAGATTTATAACCACCATTCTTGGTGACTTAAGTAACCAATTCATTGATTATACCCATGAGTTAATAAATAAAGGAATGCATTGAATTGGAACCTACTCATGATAAAGATGATCATGGGGAGATTTAAAAAAGAAATCAAAATGACTATATTCCCAATAGAGAAGGTAAAAATGAAGACATCATAAGTAGAGGATAAAATGTTCGTTAGATTTAAACTCCAACCTAGATTGTAGAACCATTGTTAAAGCCAAGATTGAAAATGGAAAGTCTCAATCAAATCTAGTGGTATTCCTTATTTTCATCCTTTGATTTAAATCAAAGAACTTTTTCTATGGATGTTGGATGCTCTATTGTCAAATGTAAAGCTAAGGTCATGGAAATTGTAACAAATGTGCATATTTGGCCTATCATAGACAATGAGTAGGTCATGGAAATTGTAACAAATGTGCATATTTGGCCTATCATAGACAATGAGTTAAGAAAATATGAAGATGAAAGATAGGAAATACCTTTACTCATGAACCAGACCCTAAATTTCAAAAATCAAGGAAAGAAGAACAAAAAGACATGGTAGAACCTCAAAAACATGTGATCATGGTTTCAATGAATGAAGAACTAAATGCCAAATTTCTTTGGCAAAAGATGGTAGCCTTAAATTTCATAACTTAATCATTATCCCTAAAGCTATATTAGATCATCCACAAGGACCAGATCTAAGTACATGAAAGCAGTAGTCTTTATTTTAGCATATCTTACCTTTGCTTGGCCAAATTTCATCCTTTCTTTTGCAATTTTTCAATGGAATATTTCCTCATATGGACTCGATTCTAAGTCTTGTTCTTTTTTATATAGATAAATTTTTGATATCTACAAAATGGTATAACTTATTTTATTTAGTTTTGCATTATGCTTTTTTTTTTATTTTGCAATATGGCTACACATTAAGACTAGCTCAAATTATTATTTTCAAAAATCATACATAAAAAATATACTTAGGAGTAAAGGTCTATATCAAATAACTATTGAGCTTCTAAGAGACATGCAATATGGTTAAGTCATAATGATGAAGGAAGAGGTCTTATTGGCATGTTGATCTCATAAGACCTAAAATTCCATATTTAATCCTTTAACACACTGCAATAAGCATGGTTAAAACGGGAAAAATTCTTTGGGAAAACAAATTGAGCAATGGGAAAGAGAAATGGAAACTTGGGACATTTGAGATATTTGTTTGAGTAGTTTGAGATGTTGAATTTGATAAACTCTATGTGGCATGTGTGCCTACATTCTCTTCTTTTCTACTTATCTTGTCTTTTCTTCTACTTTTATAGGAATTGTATCTTTTTTAAATACATATTCTTCTTCTTTACACAATAAGCATGAATGAAATATTTCAATACCTCCTCCTACAATTTAGTTTGTAGATCCTACACCTCCAACTACTACACTTTTGAAGTGGGTTCTAAAAACAAGGGAATCTACTAGTACTTTAATTAGTGATCGAATAGATCTTTGCAATACAAACTCTTAGTTTTTTATTTTTGGTTTAGCTCTTATGACCTAGCACATTGGAACAAAAGATCTTAGGACTTATTAAAAATTTAAGTGGTTTAAAAATGTAAGTGGTCTACTTGAACAAGAGGAAGCTATGCAAGACGAAATGAACTCCTTATCACAAATAACAGTTGGGATCTTGTTCCTATTCCTAAAGGACACAAGGTTGTTCATTCCAAGTGGGTCTATATGGCCAAGTTTTCAGCATGTCGAAGCATGGATAAGTTCATCTAGCCATGTAGCCAAAATTTCTCTCACGAGTTGAATGTATTGATTACTTAGAAACTTTTTCCCTTGTTGTTGGTTTAGCTCTTGTGACCTAGCACATTTGAACAAAATATATTGGGACTTATTAAAAAAGTAAGTGGTCTAATTGAACAAGAGGAAGCTATACCAGAATAAATGAGCTCCTTATTGCAAAGAACAATTGGGATCTTGTTCCTCTTCCTAAAGGCCACAATATTGTTCATTCCAAGTGGGTCTATATGGCCAAGTTTTGAGCATATAGAAGCATGGATAAGCTAATCTAGCCATGTTGCCAAAGGTTTTGGACAAGTTGAATGTATTGATTACTTAGAAACTTTTGTCCTTATTGAAAAGATGGATTAAGTTTTCCTTGTTCTTTCACTTATTTCTTCTCAAGGTTGGATTGTTTATTTTCCAGTCAATTATAGGGGTCATCCTGTCGTCCTGGTCAGACAAGTTTTCTTTACCTTGTTCCAAGACCTGAGCCTTAGATTTGCTTGGATGTTTTTCCTTCACTTTTAGATTGTATGAAAAGAGAAACAAACAAAAGGGGCAGAGGAAGATCCCAAAAAGAGGGAAGAAAGATCAAGGCAGAATTACCTATATCCAAGAGATCATTTCGAGAGTTGAGTCAAGAGAATCATCACGAGCTGTTGTTAGGGTTATATCTCATACGAGATTTGGAGGACGGTCAATTTCACAACCAAAGCCTCCCCCAATAATAGAATAAAAAATCAGGGAAGAAGAAATAGGAAGCAGAGGATCTAAGGAATTCAACATTGCAAGTTCAGAAGAAGAGGAAGGAGACTCAAGGGAATTAACTCTGCCATTCGATCAAGGGAGTGTTGTTAGAAAAACTCAACCACACATTATAGAACAACTAGAACATGATGAGATCCCAAGTGAATATTGGAATATATTCATGGCCAATACAACTTCTACGATCAGGTTTCCAATTGGAGATATGAGAAGTGATGCACCTATGAAGCCTATTCCTTTAACAACATTACCTGATTTCCATGGTCTCTCTTTCGAAGATCTAGACACATTCCTCTTCAAGTTCGATGTTGTCTGTCGAGGATACAATTATATTTCTGATGCTCAAAAATTGAAGATATTCCCTGCTACTCTAAAAGGAACAACTCTGAGATGGTTTATGGGTTTAGGGGGAAAATCTATTACAACATGGGATGACATGAAGAAAATTTTCCTTGAAAAATATCAGGACTACTGCAAGTCTCGAGACATTAAGGAGGAAATCTTTAAGATTATGCAGAAAGAGGATGAGAACATGAAGTACTATGTGGAATTCTTAAATACAATCTACAAATATCAGGCCATACTGACTTAGATAAGGATATTTTAAAGATAATCTTTCTTCGAGCACAAAGGGAAGAATCCCTAGAACTCTTGAACGTGGTAGGAAAAGGAGATATCTCAAGGTAATAATTTGACACCATCTATGAGTTGTGTATCAAATGTTCACGTGGAGCTGCAAGGCAAAAGAAAGGAATACGAGCTCTCAAGACATCCAGTAGTGGGGTTATAAAAGAAGAAATTAGGAACTTGCTGGATAAGTTGAGGACTGATATTCTAAGCACATTGTCCTCATAGCTTGACGGTCTACAAGAAACACAGAAATAGATGGAAGTCGAGAAGCAGATGGCCATTTTCTTCCCTCAATGTAGGGAGAACCACCTGCTGAAGGAATGTCCAATCAACACCAGAATCATTCTACTAGCATGTGTCCATCTCTTCCTAGGCTAAAGGCAGTCTTTCAAGAAGAAAATGAAGAAGCAGATCAACTTTACTTCATGGGATCAAAGAAGCTATGGTAACCGTGGCCACAGAATATGAATCAAGGTATGTCTCAAGATCCTTCTTAGTATTTTAATAGTTTGAATTTTGGTTCTCAGCCTGTACCATTCCCACCTTCGTGGTTGCAATACTATCAGTATCCAATGCCCTGGCAGTCATGGTCCCCCCAACCTGGTCCAACCCCTTCGTGGTCCCAGAGCTGGCGTGGACCTCCTCTTCCTACAAATCAATTTTCCCAGCCTATGCCACCACAACAGTTACAGCTTCCATCTAATACCTCCACCAGTAATCCTCCTCTTCATCCACAACTGCCTGTTCAATCCAACCAGAACCAAATAATAGTGGATCCCAACAGGTTGAGACACTCAACCTTCCTGCATATAGTATTGCTACCGTGGAATGTAATGAATTGAATCTTCGATCCGGACGAGTGGTAAATACTAAGACTTCACCGATAATTGTTGAACATACTGATGATGAAGTCTCAGAACCAGAACCTAGAAACCCCTCTAGAAAGACCAGGGGTGATTTGATACGGATTACCATGGAACAATAGTCCCCCACTAAAAAATTTGTCACTCGAGGATGTCACGCTGACCCACCTTACCCTGAGAGGCTATCCTTGAGAAAACAAATTCCTCAGCCTGAATTTGACATTCTGAGGGAATTATAGAACTTATTTGTCAAAATCCCATTACTTCAAGATATGAATGATGTGCCAATCTATGCTAAAACGATTAATGTTTTTTTCTCTAAAAATCCTGGAAGAAAACCGAAATATTCACCCATTATTCATGTCATGGAAAAATTATCAGACATAATGTTGGGAAAAAAAGCACCCGTCAAATATGGTGATCCAGGAAACCTTATTCTTACGGTGCAAATTAATGGAGTTGATATCCCAAATGTGCTGGTAGACCTGGGAGTTGCAATTAATTTCATAACATTGGCAACCATATGTACGCTGGGCCTACTCAACCTTAAACCAACCCCTACAGTCCTAGAACTTGCAGACCGATCCATTGTGAGACCAGTAGGGAAGTTGGAAGACGTGACCATCTATGTAGATTCCCGGCAATACCCTATTGATATTTTGGCAATGCACACTCAATCTCCAGCCGAGGGGGAATCCTTTGATTCTAGGTAGGCCTTGGTTTATTATCGCAGATGCTTACATTGGGTGTCGATCAGGATATATGGTAATATCCAATGGAGAAATCACAAAGAACCTTTTTCTTTGTCCACCTGCAGAACAAGTCCGTCGGTTAAACCAATATTTACTTTAGCACAAAAATCTCAACCCACGGATGAGCCTAAACTTGGAAAGGAAGATGTTTGACCAATTCTTACCATTGGTGAAGTTCTCTATTTTAAGGATGAAACAAAAGATGATGTTATTAGCACATTTATTAGTAGTCCCAATTATGTTTCTAGTTCGACCCGACAACTATTGGAGTCTGTTATGAGCTACACTACTCAGGAAACTATTGAACTAGAAAAAAAATTGAAAATATTCATGTCACTGCACCCATAACAGTATTCCAGTAGAAATCGATCCAAGGAAAATGTTGAACGTTAATCCTAATCTTTCACCTTCCCAGGCTAAACAATTGTTGAAAGTTCTTCAGGATCATAAGGAAGCCTTTGCTTGGGAATATACAGATATGAAAGGAATCCCTGTTGATCTATGTACCCATCATATATATATAAGAGAATAATGTCGACCTGTTCAACAACTGCAAAGAAGGATGAATCTTGCTTTGAAAAACATTGTCAAGGAAGAATTGCAGAAGCTATTGGATGTCGGGTTTATTTATCCAATTTCGAACAGTCAATGGGTATCCTCATTAGTCATTGTTCCAAAGAAAAATGGCAAGTGGAGGATCTTTGTTGATTACATGGAATTGAATAAAGCAACCCCATAAGACCACTTTCCCTTACCTTTTATTGATAAGGTCCTCGACAGACTAGCCGGGAAGAAGTTCTTCTCTTTTTTGGACGGATTTAGTGGATATAACTAGATCCAGATAGCTCCTGAAGATCAGGATAAAACTATTTTTACTTTCCCTTGGGGAACTTTTACATATCGAGTCCTTCCTTTTGGCCTCTGTAATGCACCTGCTACCTTCCAACGGACGATATTGGGAATTTTTCCTGATCTAGTTAATGACAGTGTTGAAATTTATATGGATGATTTTACCCCATATGGAGATTCTTTCGAAGAAGGTCTGGAGAATTTAGAAAAAGTACTTAAATGATGTAAACAGACTCATGTTTCTCTTAGTACAGTAAAATGGCATATGATGATGGAATAAGGGATAGTTCTAGGGCATTTACTTTCCACTGCAGGAATATGGGTTGATCTTGCTAAGGTTGAGGTAATCTTAAATTTTCCTACACCAAAGACACTAATGGCAGTTCATAGCTTTATTGGTTATGCTGGGTATTATCGACGCTTTATAGAAAAAAATTATAAAATAGCATATCCACTTTTTCAATTACTACCTAAAGATGCAAAATTTGTGTGGACTGATGCATGTGAAGCGGCTTTTTCAGAAATCAAGAAACTAGTTTGTAAAGCTCCAATATTACGCAACCTTGGTTGGAAACGCCCATTTCATATCTCCATGGATGTTTCTCATACAGTAGTAGGGGCGGTTTTGGGACAATAGGAGGACAAGGAGCCGTATGTGATTTACTATGTCAGTAAGAATTTAACTCGTGCTAAACTCAATTATACAGTAACTGAAAAAGAATTTTTGGCTGTCATTTATGATATTAATAAATTTCATCATTATATTACAGGGTACCCCACTTTCGTGCACACAAACCATTCAGCCATCATGTATCTAATGAACAAACCTATAACTTCAGGTTGAATTACAAGATGGTTGTTATTGATACAAGAATTTGATATTACTATTGTAGATAAACTAGGAAAAGATAATGTGGTAGCATATTTCCTATTTATGTTGAATATTAGTGATGAAGATGCACCTATAGAGGATAGTTTTCTTGAAAAGCATATTTTTGCAATTGCTACTCACACCCCTTGGTATGCAAATATTGCTAACTATCTTGCTACATGAAAGGTACCTCATCTTTTGTCATACAGGGAACAAGGAAGTCATCTAGCAAAGTTCCCTCTATACATGGATACAGGGATATCTCTTCTACACCAAACCAGATCAGCAAATTCGGTGTTGTGTAGGGGATGACAAGGTTTGTGATATTTTGAAAGCCACCCATGACGGCCCTTGTGGAGGGCATTTTGCAGACAAGCGAACTGGTCATAAGGTGTTGCAGATGGGATACTATTGGCCCTCTATTTTCTGTGATGCTAGGAAATATGTCTGGGGGTGTGACAGTTGCCAACGGATGGGTCAACCTGGTCGATCAAATGAAATTCCACTACAACCTCAATTAGTCCTTAAGCCCTTTGAAAAGTGGGTTATCGATTTTGTCGGGTCGTTTAATCCTCCTTCTCATCAAAAATTCCATATTCTCGTATGCACATATTACGTGACAAAAGGGGTAGAATCCAAAGCCGTCAAAAAGGCCATTGAACAATTTGTCTCAGAAATTTTATTTGAAGAAATTCTCACTCGGTATGGGGCTCCTAAAGAAATAGTTTCAGATGGAGGGGCACAATTTACATAACATTTAATAGCAGTGCTTATGGAAAAATATGGAATCAAACATAGGGTGACATCTCCATATCATCCTCAGGAAAATGGTTAAGTAGAGAGCACAAATAAGGTATTGGAAAACCTTCTACCATAGCTAACCATCACTGAAATTGGGTTGTAAAACTTCCTGAAGCACTTCTGGCGTATAGAACTACATGGTGGAATACAACAGGGTTTTCACCATATGAGCTTGCGTATGGAAAATCCCCTTTTTTTTCTGGTGGAATTAAAAATTAAGACGCTTAGGATATCTCTTGAAGTATGCCTGGATCTTATTGCATCCCAGAAACATCGGCTGGAACAACTCAATGAATTAGATGAAATTCGTTTGATAGTTGTACAGAATACTGCTGTAGTCTAGCAGCAGCAAACCAAGTGGCCTGACAAATTCATCAAGAAAAAGGTGTTTCAAAAAGGTGATTGGGCGCTATTCTATGTTAGGCCCCTATACTACTAGTGTAACCCCTTATTGTTATTAGTACAACCCACTTATTATATTGATGTACCCATGTAGTGCCCATATTGTTACTATTGTACCCCATAGAAGCCCACTATTGTTATTATTGTGCCCTTACATTATTATTTTTATGTTGGCTCTGATTATGTTATGACCCCTTAGACTTCAATAGATAGAAAGGAGGTCTTTTCATTTGTATCATCCAAAAATTGTTCATTTATGTAATGTTTCCCCCTCGAAGAGCCTGAATTCTAAGGTGTTGATCTATCTTTTCTATCTTTTCTTGAGCTGGTTTCATAACATTTGGTATCAGAGCTTTGGATTCTAGGGTTTCGTTGCTCCAAATAGGTCATCATGGAATTTTCGCTATAACTTTTTTTCTGCGATGTTTCAGAAGCTAAAAAAAAACCCATTTGAGAAGACAGTGTATTGAACCTCGGGTCCGAATTTCAGAACTTTTTGCGCTATATTTGCGGAGATATGATCTGAGGAAGTTGGTCCTTTTGCAGACTCCTGAATAACATTCCAAACAGGTGACCTGGGGAAAATCTTCATAACTTTCTCTCTGAGCATTGGATTGAAATTTCGTAAGAAGTTACAGAAAGAGGACGGACTGTAGTTTCTTGTAGATATTTTTCAGAGCCAAAGGTCGAAACAGTGACTCATGGCACGTCGTAAAAGTTCGCTCTACTGAAATAGTCTATAATCAAGTCACTGTGGGAGATTTCAAATAACTCTTCCTTGGAGAATCCAATTTGGGTCAGACTGGTGGCATTGGAAAGAGGACACAAAGGGATACTGCAGATCACAATTTTAGAACTTAAAAATCTGAAAGTACAGAGTTACAGTCGTTTCATGATCGAGCTCCTAAAATCAAGAAAAAGAAAGATGAGGAAGTTTGATGGCAAGGATCCGGTAAATTGGATACTTCAGATGGAGCAATATTTTGATCTACATGGTGTACCACTGTTACAAAAGGTATGTATTGCATCTTCATATTTAGAACCGGATCAATTTTTATGGTATGAAGGGCTTTGTTCTCGTAAACAACTTGTTACGTGGTCAATTTTCACGGAGGAAATGGTAGCACATTATGAGGATACAAAGAGAAACACCTTCTTTAGAGCAACACCACAACAATTGGAAATAGTAAAAGGGCTTTGTGACATAGTGGAAAGCAAAATTATGGAAACCAGGAAGCATACCCCTCACAACTATAAAGATGGAAGTGTTGTTTCTCCTAGCCTTCCACAACCTACAAGGGTTACACCACAACAATTGGAAGAAAAAAGAGAAAAAGGGCTTTGTTACAATTGTGATAGCAAATGCACTAAAGGTCATAAGTGTGCTGAGAAGAAATTATTTTACATAGAATATGAAGAGGAGGAAGAAAAGGATCAAGAAACATTAAAAGAAGAGGATATACGCCAGGACCCCACCCCAGAGAAAGAAGAAATGAATCAAACCATATCTTGTAAGGCATTGGCAAGAATTGCCATTCCTCAAACTCTCAAGATAGAAGGACATATCAAGAAGAAAAAGGTGCAATAAGTGAAAGATCACATCGAGAAAGAGGAAATAAATCCAACCATATCTTGTAATTCATTGGTCGAAATTACCACTCCTCAAACTATCAAGATAGAAGGACATATCAAGAAGAAAAATGTTCAAGAAGTGAAAGATCACATCGAGCATCAAGAAATGAATCCGACCATATATTGTAAAGGATTGGAAGAAATTTCCACTCCTCAAACTCTAGAGATAGAAGGACATATCAAGAAGAAAAAGGTTCAAGCAGTGAAAGATCACATCAAGCATCAATAACAAGTTCTCCAACTTTTAAAGGATAATGCCACTTCGATGCCAAATCAAACGAAACAACAGGTAGATCAACATCGTAGTAAAAAATGTTTTGATGTAGGTGATTGGGTATTTTTACTGCTACATTTCAAGAAAGCTATTTATGAGAAATAAATGTTGGCAATACTACATGCACTTAAAAAATGGCGACCTTACCGAATGGGAAGACTCTTCAAGGATGAGGATGTGGAAGCATTGTTTTGTACTATTTCTATTATCCAACGAGATTGGATAAATGAAGCAAGGGATGAATGGAAGAAGGACGAAGAAGTATGGCCACTTATTCAAAAGTTGCAAAAGATCCCAATTCAAACAATATTGCCAGAAATTGAAGAGGAAGGAAAATCATATTGGAACCTGGAGCAGTCACATAAACAAGAACCCAACAGCTACGAAATCGATCAATTTCAGAGTATCTCATCAAGTGGAAGAACTTACCCGCTGAAGATTCCACATGGGAGGACAAGAATTTTATACAGAAGCATCAAGAACTACTCAAGCGTTGAGGACAACGCTTTTTGAAGGAGAGGGGCATGTTAGGCCCCTATACTACTAGTGTAACCCCTTATTTTTATTATTACAACCCACTTACTATATCGATGTACCCATGTAGTGCCCATATTGTTACTATTGTGCCCCATAGAAGCCCACTATTGTTATTATTGTGCCCTTACATTATTATTGTTATGTCAGCTCTGATTATGTTATGACCCCTTAGACTTCTATATATAGAAAGGAGTTCTTTCATTTGTATCATCCAAAAATTGTTCATTTATGTAATGTAAAGGAGGTTGCCCCCTTGAAGAGGCTGAATTCTAAGGTGTTGATCTATCTTTTCTATCTTTTCTTGAGCTGGTTTCATAACGCTCTATGACTCTCGATTCAAGGACTTTAAGGGAAAGCCATGCACTAGATGGGTGGGACCATATGAGGTTGACACAATATTTGACAATGGGACTATTAAATTTACAACAATAGGTGAGGCACATACTCCTTTATTTGTAAAAAAACATCGCCTAAGATTATAGCACCGCCCGACCTCTAGGGAATCCTTTTTTAAGCATATTTATGATAATTTTGGTTTTGAAATCATTTGTGCAGAAATACCTCCTCTGCACCTCATATTGATATATATATATATATATATATATATATATATATATATATATATATATATATATATATATATATACAAAATAAAGTTAAAATTATGTTGTTACTCCATCAATAATGCTCTTTTATTTTTCTTGCAGGTGTTGATACTCCACTGGTGTTGTTACTCCACCGATGTTGATACTCCGCTAAGGTAACTCACCAGGTACATTCTCGAACAACTTTGTGGATTTGATTGATATTTCATTTATGACATGACCAACCATGACTAAGGACAGCCATACCCTAGTTGGGGAGAGATCTCGTATTTAATAATAATGATTCCATTTCATCATTATTATTAAACCTTGCTTTAGCTGCTCATTATTTCCACTATCTTTTTATATTCTCACGGTACCCTTCACATATATCCACACGCGTTGGAAATTGTATTATGTACGAATATGTAGGTCGACATTAAAATGTGGTATTTTCCAATGCATTGGAATAATTACTATAACTATTCTATATTTACCATCGATTTCGCCATAAACTTTGGCTAAATTCACAGTCATCCTCAACGACTTGTTGCTACTCTGAGTGCTATTAAAGAACAACTGACAAAATTGGTGGCCAAGCCATTAGACACGATCCAGAAAACACAAAGCAGGTTCGACATAAAACAGATGTATGGAAGATCTTTTAGGATGCAGTATGGCACATTTACTTTGAAAGGTTACAGGGGTTCAATGAAGGGGTGACAATTTAGTTCGCATTGAATTTGGAAGGGAATCGTTACATAGTCTGCAGATTGGAAATTCAGGTATCAAAAGTTATTTCAATAATCAGCGGATTTAAGCAAGGAGGGAAGAAGTGGTTTGCCCGGAAAACACCCATGCCAGAATTTCCAGAATTATTCCTGTAGGCAAGGGAGAATGTGGTACAAAAGGGGAAAGGATATGATTGAAAGTCACTATCACAGCCATGGGCCAAGGTTTCATAACTCGTAATGTGGTACATCACCTTTGAAGGTCAGCTCCCTACCCTTTTTAAGTATCATTTTAAGATTTTAGCATGTCTCAGATTTCATCAAGTGCATCCGCTAGATATTTTGTTCTTCCTTTGGAACAATCTCCAACTGATGGCATGGTCTGTGCGCCAATTGCGCCAAGCATTGGTAGTCCTCACAAATCATGGATTTGTCAGGCTATTGGTGATACATGCCTTGTTACAAACCCCTATGACCTAGAAACAATTGGTTGAGCTAGCAGAATAAGATGTTGAAGCTATGATGCCAGTAAGGGCCGAAGAATAATTACTGGAGGAGGAAGTGATGGGACAAGTATCGAAGGGAGCAGAAGAAGAGGGGGATGAGGAGATGACAAACCGGCTGGATGATTCGGGGAATGAAGGTGGAGATGAGGGAACTGCAGCAGAGGGTGTTAGTAGAGTGGAAATTGAGGATGTTACTCCTCACTCTCCACTACTGGCCTCCCTACTGAGAGGGGCAAGGAAATTTTGTTCTCCTACCCGAGCAAAAAAAGAAAAGATATTTCCTTTAGAATTGAGGTTTGTCGGAGTAATTACAGAGGAAAGGGCCACCCTTGACACTGTCCCACAAGAACCAGTGTCAGTTGTTGAACAAATGGAGGAAGAAGTCATCCTTGACACTGTCCCACAAGAACCAGTGTCAAATTCTGAGCAAATAGAAGGAGAAACTATTGTTGACACTGTCCCACAAGAACCAATGTCAATTGTTGAACAAATGGAGGTAGAAGTCATCCTTGACATTGTTCCACAAGAACTAATGTCAATTGTTGAACAAATGGAGGTAGAAGCCACCCTTGACACTGTTCCATAAGAACCAGTGTCAAATTCTGAGCAGATAGAAGGAGAAATTGTTGTTGGCACTGTCCCACAAGAATTAGTGTCAATTGTCGAACAAATGGAGGTAGAAGCCACCCTTGACACTGTTCCACGAGAACCAGAGTCAAATTCTGAATAGATAGAAGGATAAATTGTTGTTGACACTGTCCCACAAGAATTAGTGTCAACCGTTGAACAAATAAAAGAAAGAGTTATTGTTGACATTGTTCCACAAGAACTAGTGTCAACCATTGAGCAAAGGGAAAGAGAATTGGTCATTGATACTGACCTACAGGAATCAACATCAATTCCCGAGCAAGTAGGAGAAGAAATTATGGCCGCATAACAACTATAGGAGGGAAATATTGATGGTACTACTCTCCAGGAATAAATATTGGCTCTTTAGTCACCAGAAAGAAATCCGACGATACCAGAATATGCAGAAGGGGGTGCTGAGGCCGCTCCATGAATACCAATAGTCAAACAAGTGGAGGAAGTGATAGTAAAGCAGGAACCGGTCGACGAATTTGTTGAAGCTAATCCACCAAATCCGACATCGGTCGCAAGACAAATGGAGGAGGTTGTCATAAAACAAGAATTTGTCGAGGAGCGAGCGAAAAGGAAAGACCCCATCCAGAGCCGGTATTGATTGTTGTTCAAAGAAAACATTTAGTTGAAAATGGAAATTACTAAATTAAAAAAACGGGTAATACAGTTGTGAAGACTGGAAATAAAACATAAAAAAAATGTTGTTCAAGATACCGTAACTCCCGGAACCGACAAAACAACTTTGGTGACAGTGTAAATAGAGGATAACCAGACGACTTCAATATCTACGTAGATCGAGTCACTTATTCATTTGGTAGAGGCTTGGGAGTTCCTATTGACGGCAGAGATTCAAAAATGGAAGGCCACTACTTCCAGTCTTTAACGAGGATCAATTCCCATAGAAGATCACCAGAAGGGAGTGAAGGAAATCCAGGAGCAAGCAACAATAGTGGTGGTTGATCATATCATCTAGGTGGAAAAGGCCAAGCAACAACAGGAAAAGCTACAGAAGAATATTGAAGAATTGCAGGGGAAGGTCTAGTTATTAAAGACAGACAAGGACTAGATGTTTGCCCTGACGTAGCAGATAATGGCATGTAGACCCCTTGCTAATTTCTATGCCATGTTCCTCCATGAAAAATATCTATTTTTATGTCTGGAAAGCACCCACCAGGAGATAAGCCATGATATAGAAGACTCCATGCAGTTCCTGAGGATTTTGAGGACTCACAATCACTTAAACCAGCATTTGTTGTGTGAAATCTACATGCATAATTACATCTTGGAAAATGATCAGTCGTTCAATCCAGTACCATATGTGGGAGACATTTAGCTGAGAGTGTTCACATCCTTCACAATTAATCAAGTTAAGTGGAAGAAGGCTTTCGACATGTTCAAAGAAAATCAAGCAAATTGACCACTTGTGATCATAATGGAACACTGTCAATCTATGGATATTTATAACAGACATCATCAAGGGTTCCTTCAGCTGGAAGGACGAAAAGACTAGATGTTGAAGACACAAGGATGGTGTGTTGACATGTGTATGAGGCAAATCTATACCTGTCAGGAGGAAGCCAAGGACACTTGTCAAAAGCGTTGGATGTTTTCATCATCAGCAGTTCGGAGGCGAGAAACTTTTTGGTCCCTGAATTTTTCCAGGGAATTGAAGAGAATTCCACGTTATATCACCTGCATATGACATTATGGAGTCTGGTGGATAGGCTAACGTTCAAATTTCCCATTATTTGGCTCCTTTCTGAGTAGTACGAACCGAATTATGAGGTAGATGAGGACTGGTGGAAGGATATCATCCGCTGGGGTGGATTTAAACCTCCTGGGACAAACATGGCCGCACGATATGATCTCACACAACTCCATGTCATCCACAGCAAATCTAACCCATACTATTATGAAACCAGCTCAAAAAAGGATAGAAAAGAGAGATAAACGCCTTAGAATTCAGCCTCTTCGAGGGGGCAACCTCCTTTACATTACACAAATGAACAATTCTTCGATGATACAAATGACAAGACCTCCTTTCTATATATAGGAGTCTAAGGCGTCATAATATAATCAGAGCCGACATAACAATAATAATGTAAGGGCATAATAATAACAATAGTGGGCTTCTATGGGGCACAATAATAACAATATGGGGACTACATGAGCACAACAATATAATAAGGGGATTGTACTAATAACAATAAAGGGTTACACTAGTAGTATAGGGACCTAACATGCCCCTCTCCTTAAAAAAGTGTTGTCCTCAGGCCTTGAGTAGTTCTTGATGCTTTTGAATTAATTCTTGTCCTCCCATGTGTAATCTTCAGCGGGTAAGTTCTTCCATTTGATGAGATACTTTGAAATTGATCTATTCCGTAGTTGTCGATTTCTCGGTTCTGTGACTGCTTCAGGTTCCAATATGATTTATCCTTCCTTGTCAAATTCTCACAATACTATTTGAACTGGGATCTTCTGCAACTTTTGTATGAGTTCGCACTCCTTTGGGCATATGGATATCTGTAAGGCCTGATGTTTGGAGGAACACTTCCTGGAATCAAATGAATAGAATGACATTGATCACGAATAGGTGGGAGGCCTTTGGGAGTCTCAAATACCTTGGAATGATTGTCCAAAACATTTTGTAGATCTGGAGAAATACATGATTTCGATGTGGGATCCTTTAATGAACAAAATTGTGCAATTACGCCCTGTTGTTCTATATTTAGAATCTTTGTCATGATGTTGAGTTGATTATCTTTCACGGTTTCCCTTCGATACCCCTCAATTCAACTTCCTTTACTTCCCAAAAAAAATTCAAGAAAAGTTCTTGAAAATTAAAAGCTATCATACCCAAAGATTGTAGCCATTGGACTCCTAGTAAAACATCAACACCACCCATTAGAATGGAAAGAATTGGGCTATTCAATACATATTCTCCCATGTATAGCTTGATATTATGGCACTTTCCAGAACAATTTATGGTTCCTCCACTTGCAACCATCACTTGAAACTCTGGTGCTGGATATAGGAAGCAATTCAATTCCTTGGCTATCTTACAATGAATAAATTATGGGTACTACCTGAATCAATCAACACTATTACCTTTTTCTTCTTGAATGTCATTCTATCTTGATAGTTTGAGGAGTGGTAATTTCTTCCAATGCATTACAAGATATGCTCGGATTCATTTCTTGATGCTTCATGTGATCTTTCACTTCTTGATATGTCCTTCTATATTGATAGTTTGAGGAGTGGTAATTCTAGCCAATGCATTACAAGATATGGTCGAATTCATTTCTTATTTCTCGATGTGATCTTTCACTTCTTGAACCTTTTTCTTCCTACTCTTCACAATCTATGTAAAATAATTTCTTCTCAGCACACTTATGACCTTTAATGTATTTTCTATCACAAATGTAACAAAACCCTTTTTCTCTTTTTTCTTCCAATTTTCGTTGTGTAAACCTTGTAGGTTGTAGAAGGCTAGGAGAAAAAACATTTCCATATTTATAGTTTTGAGTGGTGGGATTCCTTATTTCCATAATTCCACTTTCAATTTTTCTTGCCAACCTGAATGCCTTCTCCAATGAATCAGAATCCCAAAGACAAACCTCATGTTGAATGTTATCCTTTAAAGTCCCTATGAAGACATCAATCCTTTGCTTCTCTAGAATATCATTTACCCTTATATTCAATTTTTGGAAGTCCTCAATGTGCTCTTTAATTGAGCACTTTTGTTTGAGATTGATCAATTTGCTAAAGAAGGTGTTGCTCTTTGTATCCTCATAATGTGCTAACATTTCCTCCATGAAAATTGACCACGTAACAAGTGGTTTACGAGAACAAAGCCTTTTATACCATAAAAATTGATCCAGTTATAAATATGAAGATTCGATACATACCTTTTGTAACAGTTGCACCTCATGTAGATCAAAATATTGCTCCATATGTAGTATCCAATTTACCAGATCCTTGCCATCAAACTTACTCATATCACTTTTTCTTGGTTTTAGGAGCTCAATTGTGAAATGATTGTAACTCTTTAATTTCAGATCTCCAAGTTCTAAAATCTCATTTTGTAGTAGCCCTGTTAGTCCTCTTTCTAACCCCAAAATTCTGATCAAGATTGGATTCTGCAGCGAAGAGTTATCCACAATCTGTTGACCTAGGTTGTCATTGATGTCAATATGGCAATATTCTAGATACTAGATGATGATATGAAGCCAAGGGCAAGTAGAGTAGATCCATGAAGAGACAGGAGCAAGGCCATCAGGATAGCCAAGCCATAAGCAAGAGTCTGTTAACAGAGGAGTTAACAAAGGAGGCATATCAAAGCATATTGTAGAATATCAGAGCAAGAGAGGCATATCGGAAAAGGCGGAAGCCATCAAGGTATGAAGGTATCAGAGGAGGTCTTTGAAAGACATTGCCAAGCAAGAGGAGCAATATATATATTTCATATATATATATATATATGCCAAAGAAGAACATATCGGAGGAGCAAATAGAGCAAATGGAGGAGCAAAGAGCAGACAGAGCTATTAAAGCTCAGGAGGAGTCTGATCGGGGAATATATGCCAAAGAGCCAAAGCATAGCGGACTACATACATATATATGTGGAAGAGTTAAAAGAGCGGAGCATAAAGAAGAGCAGAAGAGTTAAAAGGAGTGGAGCTGTATATAATATATGTATATGCAAATACACTATCGAAGCAAAGTATGGCAAAGAATGCCAAAAAATACACTATTTGAGGCACAAACACATATATATAGGCTATATACACTATCGGAGGCGGGGTATATATATCAGTGATATGATAATTGGCGGTTCGGTTATATGCCATCACCGCAAAACCCCCGATTGCGATATATATGTGCGGACCCGACGACATATATGTCTGGGTGTATAAACAGGTGAAGTCCAGGTAAGTGCTTCAAAGATGGTTTTTTAGTGTATTTAATATATTCGGGCTCTAAGCCTTGCCACAATAAAGCATGCGGACCCGCTGCGACATTATGCAATGGTCTATTGATATATCACATCCGCCTATCGGTACTCACATATCACAATATACAAAGGGTTGTCACTCCTGAAAGCGCCGATTGCGATATATGTTGTGGACTCGATGCAACATTACAATTTTACTTAATGCTATATCGCATCCACAGGAGAATCGTCCATCGGCCATCGGACTTATACAGGACTTTCGAAAGCTGCGAATACTGATTGTGATTACACAGCGGACCCGATGCAGTTATAAATGCGGGAATAATAAATTTGAAGTCCACCCTTTAGAGTTTCGGTCAGATTTTCATATATTTCCTGTGTATTTCAGTATTTGTGTTGCCCGGGGTTTTAAGGCCAAAAATACATAAATAACAGTTCCGATAGTTCAGGAGGCCTGAATGAAAGCCGAGCGCGATTGCGATTGGGACGTGGCATGTCCGTTAAATAATAAAAGTCCTATGTATGCCTATTATCATTGAAAAAAAGGGTTCTCTCTGATATCGGTTAATAAGCATCATTTTCTTTGTAATATGGTCTGCTCCTCTGTATTAACATGTCCGTGAAGCAGTGGTTAATCTGGAGAGACAGAGGAAGCTACAGTGACCGAAAAGCTAGGAAGTCGGAGGGTAAGCCAGCAGAAAGAGGAAACCAATGGTTAGAGGGATCAGGAAGATACAAAAACAGAGAACAAGCAAAGTTGAATATTATTGAAATAAGCAGGAGGAAACAGAGGCAGCCAGAGGGTCCAGCAGAACAGAAACAGGGCTGAAGGACCAACAGGATAGGAGACAGTCGAAGGGGAGAAGTAGTCAGTAGATAAGCAATCATGATGAAGCATTCACTGTGACAGTAAGAACATATGCTTGAACAGAAAGCTGGTTCTTATGCAAAGCTTAGTGCAGCTAATAATAGACTCACTAAAGCTATGTGGAGACATTATCAGAGGCCATGAAGGCTATTGGAGACTCTATGTGGATAGTATGAAGAGTTGTAAAAACTCCCTCATAAGAAGACTAGTTGTCATTAATGTTGTAGCATGGAGACTATAGTGAAGCTATAAACAGACAGAACTCAGTAAAGAAGAGTTCTGAGAGCAAAACATTACTATCAAACATGCCTTTACAATATTGGGTTGGAACCCTTGGGGTTGGTGCCTCAGAAGTGAGAAGGATTGGAGTCCTTGGGGCTGATGCCTCAGAAGTAAGAAGGATTGGAGTTCTTAGGATTGGTGCCTCAGAGGTAGGAAGGATAGGTTTCCTTGGGACTGGTATCTCAGGAACTGGAAGGATTAAAGTCCTTGCGAGTTGGTGCTCCTAAGTCCATGATTGGTGCCTTGGCGAAATAGAGTTGGTGCTCTGGAGTTTGGATCCTCACAAAAGTCCAAGTTGGTGTTTGGTAACTGATTGCAACCACTTATATATTTTATCTATTTTACTACAAAGATTATATTAATAAAAGCATTTATTCTTGTTGTTCATCTTGTGTTCTGAATATAAATGTTTTACCTGGTAAAACAATAGTCGGAAAAAGAAATATTGATTCACCCCCCTCTCAATATTTCCAACATAATCTCCCAAGATTACCTGATTATATACCTTTTGAAAAGAGTGAACTTGTACAAAGTGCCACGTGTCACTGTTTCAACCTTCGAATCTGAAAAATATACATAGAAAACTGCAGTCTGTCCTCTTTCTGTAACTTCTTACGCAATTTCAATCTGATGCTCAGAGAGAAAGTTATGACATTTTCCCCAAGTCACCTATTTGGGATGTAATTCGAGAGCCTACCAAAACCCTAAAAGTCTTGGATTGTATCTACGAAAATATAGCGCACCAATATCTGCAATTCGGACCCAAGGTTTAGAAGGCTTTATGCTGAAACGGGTTTTTTTGTTTAGCTTTTGAAACGTCAAAGAAAACAAATCATAGCGCAAATTCCAAGATGATCTGTTTGAGATTGAATTTTGGAGCTTGCAAAAACCATAACTTCCTCAGATCAAATCTCCAAAAATGTAGCGAGACAAGATTTGAAATTCGGACCCGAGGTTTAGACCGATTCCGTCTCAAATGGGTTTTTTTTAGCTTCTAAAACTTTGTAGCGAAAACGTTATAGCAAAAATGCCACGATTACCTATTTGGAGCAGCGAAACCCTAGAATCCAAAGCTCTGATACCAAATGTTATGAAACCAACTCACAAAATATAGAAAAGAGAGATAAACGCCTTATAATTCAGCCTCTTTGAGGCAACCTCCTTTACATTACACAAATGAATATTTCTTCGATGATACAAATGACAAAACCTCATTTCTATATATAGGAGTCTAAGAGGTGATAATATAATCAGAGCCGACATAACAATAATAATGTAAGGGCACAATAATAACAATAGTGGGCTTCTATGGGGCACAATAATAACAATATGCGGACTACATGGGCACAACAATATAATAAGGGGATTGTACTGATAATAATAAGGGGTTACACTAGTAGTATAGGGACCTAACACAAACTTTCATAGGAAACAAGTTACATGAGGACATGCAGATAAACCAGTTGGGGGGAGATGTTGGTCGATAGATTTGCCCATTTTTACCTTCTTTTATCCATTTCACCTTACCCATTCCATAGTTTTTCAAGGTTAATTTATGTCTAAAAACAAACGAAGGTATATTAATTTGCAATGTCTTTTTGAAATATTGATTAATGAAACATAGTCCTAGGGAAACACTGCCTATGCGACTTACTGATTGAAGTTATTTTGTATAATCGAGATAATAATGACTAGCATGCTACGAATCAGCACAAAGGTTGTTAATGAGATGTCAACGATGTCCAACCAAGGAGGAGTTGATGGATTCATACAATTGCTATCTTTTTCATTTTTTTAATGTTTTAATGATTACTGTATATTTGCGAGCAAACAAAGCTGCCATAATTTCTGAGTTCGCTAATACTATTTCTATAATGATACAATGTATAAGTAATGGTTATCGGGGCAGAAATGTGAACACTGTATTTAAGAGGTGTAACATCAGACTTTATTGTATTCCTTTCTTGATTAATGCAATTCTGATTTCCTGAACTTTGTGTAATCTCTGATCTTGCCAAAGCCCTGATCGGAGAGTCGAACCCACTCTTTTAATTAGGTGTTGTTGGATTAGTTGTGTGCGTAGATTTATATTGGTTGTATTTTCCTTTCTATTGTTGTTAATGATTTATCGATTTCATGTTGTTGTGAATTCAGATTGTTGTTACTCTAATTTGTTGTTACTGTCATTAGCTTGTTGTTACTCAATTATTATGCTAGTTTGAATGCTCAATGTTGGGTAGGGAACCTATGGCCTGCATAGACTTTTCATCGTAGTCTTGAAATAATTAATGAGCCTTGGGTTGACAATAAATGCGGGGAAGGGTGAAATCTATAATTCATATATGAACGCCAACAAATAGTGCCCAAGCACACCCATTTGGATGAAATTGATGGCTATTTTTTATCCCATGCATAACCACGTATGATGCTTGAACCAACTAGGAAAACCATGGAGGAATAATTAGGTGCAACTATTGAAACACATTGTGACCAAAGGGTGTCAAATCCATATTTTTGTTCTCCCTAACATATAAGATATCTTGATCTAGTGTTGGGAGACACCCATATTGATGCAATCTACTTCAAACCCGAATTTTTTTCAGATGTCCACTTATGAGGGGATTTCCACCACTAGCATGTTTGTTTCCTTTATGATTTTATCCTTATGCATTCCTTCTTGAATGGTGTTTCCATATGTAACTTATTGAAGTTCATTGTCCTTGGTTTTTTTGTGCTATGAGCTACTGCCATAACCTACCCTTGATCCATAAAACTCTCATGGGAACCTATAGTTTTAAATTGAACTCACTTGACCTTATACCTTGTGGATGGAGGTGGAAGAGCTATATATACCTTGGTTCGTTTTCACAACTAAGAGACTCAACCTTGATGACCTGCATATAAGAAGATTGATGCCCTTAGATAACTACCCCCAATAATAATTGATTATTATGTTATTGTTTTTGTTGAATGTAGTTGGAAACTCAAAGAGACACTTGACTACCAACCTATAGTCACTATAATCGTTTTGATGTAGTAAAGTTGCTCAATGGAATAGGGTCACTTCTTAAAAACCCCAACATACAAAAATAATGAGTCTCACCATTGTGAGCAACACTTATCAATCCTTGGAGCCTTCCCACCATTACTAGTTTTGTTGTAGTTGTCATCTCTAAGTGGTGTGGGATTGTTAATGTAAAGTGCAAGACTAGAACTTTGCATCACTTCGTCACATTACCCAATAATAGTCAATATGTATTAGATCCCAACCATGCACCATATGCATTGCAATGTTTGTATGAGCTCCATCATCTGTCCTTTTCAATCTTATATTATGTTGCCAAGTGACATGTCCTATCTATCCCTATCTTGTCCTTCATTCCTACTATAACTCTAGATATCCTTGAATTATATCCTATTAACTAATGGTTTAATTGTCCTATACATTGAGCCTTACTCCACTTCTTGCCTTTATATTATTTCACTTTCCACATTAAACTTCTTAAGTGACAACTAACCCTGCTCTACTCCTAACTATACCAATTTTGGATGACATGTCCAAATTATGGCATCTTAGACCCCTAGGACTTGTAATACACCTTCAACCTACTTCCATTCACCATTCCCTTCAGTAGTTGGCCACTAGGGACTGTTAGCTTTACTATGCATGCCTCAGTAATGTACACTGTGTAGAAGGGTCCTACCATCTCTTGCATAACTTATCGAGATGTTGAATAAAATTATTGTCATATAGTAGTACTTGGTAGTGTACATGCACATTACCTAACCTTACCTACCCTACATTTCATACTCTTCAAGTGATCCTACTATTTTTTAAAAGTTACTATTTATAGTATGCTTTTAGCAAGGGATTCCATGCAATATGACATATGGAAATGACTAGGAATTGATTGGAAAATGACATTTTATTTATTACTTCCTTATCCCTACCACCTTCTCAACGAGTGCTTCCTTCCTAATTTTGGTGACAAACCTTATCCTCTTATTATTTATACTAGGAAATCTTGTCCTTTAATTTTTAGTATTAGCCTTGGATTTTTTCCTTATATATGGAGTTGGGAGTGGAGTGTGTGAGTTATTTCTTTTAGTCATAACTTATTTTTGGATTGTCATATCCTTATTCAACTTTATTATTGATTCTAACTCTATTTTGAACCCTACAACTCCATTTTTTCGCTAGTTAACTGTAACTATGGGAAAGTTTCTTTTTTACTAGTTGTGCATGCACAAAGAACCACACTTAATATGCATTGATCCTCTCTATGAGAGTGTTAATTAATTGTACTCAAATAAAGCAAGTTAATACAGGTGAACTTGCATTGGTCCTTAAGTTACTTATTATATTTGAGTGTGATTACTTATTGCAATTGCTACTGGAATTTTTTTTCACAACGAGATCTTGTGCTTGTGCTTAAAATATAACATGGTATCAAAGAATTCAAGGAGTTTTTGATAAATATATTCATTATATTGTAGTTCATCAAGTAATAAACAACAAAAGAGGATGGATCAACTCACTATTAGTGTGATTCTTACTCCATGCAACTATTTTGAGTGGAAGCTCAAGGTCCTACTTGTTGATTTATGGTAGCATTAGATGTGCTATAAGCCTTAAAAATTGTAGGGAATACCCATGAATAATTTTTGGAAATTCTACCTGGAAACAATTTTATTAAAATAATTAATTATTTTTAATGGAGGCCTAAGTCTAAACTTAGGAAATTAAAATAATTAAAGGGTATTAATCAAATTGTGGGTGAAACTTCTGGAAAAAGATGAGGATCAAGCCAAAATTATCTGAGCCATTGATTAACATCTAATTTGGGTAGTTGGTTATCAACTGAAGGATTATAAGAGGCTTGATGGGCATTTGGAAATCACATCGAGTAAGATATCAAAGATCAAATTTATGAACAGAGAAATGCAACAGTTGCTAGAGAGAGATTCGAAGTGATTTCTTGCAGTGAGGGACAGGGATAGTAGATTGGAGGAATTTTTCCAAATCCGGGGAATTCATATCAGAGAGATAGTGTACTCCACATAGAGGTTGACATAGTGCAGAGAGGCAGCGTAGAGCTTCAGAGGGAGATTCATATTTGTTGAGGAGAAGTTGAGTTTCAAAGGCAGAAGTTGGAGTGGGAGCTCGGAAAGCCAAAAGCCGGAGTGGGAGCCCGGAGAGCCAGAAGATCGATTTCCTATAGCAGTAGTTGATCAGCAGCAGGAGAGAGAGAGGCTTTCATCCTATCAGGCTGATGTAGAGGCAACATAGAGACAACAAGGGGCAGCTCATATCGAGCTAAGGTTAGTGTCAAATCACTAGTGGAAGTGAGAATTTTCTCATTATACGTTTTTCATTCATTTTCTCTACATGGATTGCTAGTTTTGAGGCATCCAAAGATTTGTACTCAGATTACTACTACTTAATAATACAAACCCTCAGATGCTACACTAGTTTTCCCACATTGGATTTTTCCGGGGACATTTGTCCAAAAATAACTGTGTAGATGTGTGTGATGATTATTTCTCTCCTGCGTTGTAATTAGTTTCCGCAACTTTTTATTTGTGTATGCTACAGTGTATTTAATTCGATATTTGTCATAGCACACATCAAGTAAATTGTTTAATTGAATTAACAATTAGAAAAATTAACATCAGTTGTTGTAGTAGGAATCAGGTAACCAAATTTTCACACTACTTTTATTGCACAATTGATAGAATCATTATGGGGACGGAGTTAGATTTCAATTCATCTATAAAAAAGGAAAAGTAATTCAATATAATTGATGAGGCATATGAGATTGTATGCTTTTACATTTCCCCAAGTTTACACTTTCATCCTAATGGTTGTACAACTTAGGTTGAATTATTGACTAAGTTGGAGGGTTTGTTTGGCAAGTTAGATGAGTTGAGAGGAAATTGGGTCGAGAATGAGCTCATATATTTAAGCCCAAGCAATTTCAAAACCCTATATAACTTTTTCTCTAAGCTTATTACTTTAATACTTGTGGCATTGTTAGAGAGGCAAAGCAACTCATCCACTTAGTTATTTCAAAGCTAGGACACGAGTATTCAATGTTTCCTTCTTCTTTCCACACTACTAGACATTCTATGGGAGTCACTTGGAAGATGCCCTCTTTGGATGACTTCATCGATTCACTCATTTATGAGAAATATAAGATCATTCATATGGGGTTTTTCAAGATATCCAAAGATTGTGCTCCTACATTCCATGATGATAAAAAGAAGAACAAGTAGAAATCAAAGGATCTTGATCATATAGATGGAGAAAATAATGAATCCACTAACGAGAATTCAATTGTCGAGGAAATTCTAAGGAGATGACAAAGTGGTACTACTATAATAGAGTCTTTTATCTAGAGATTTCTTGTATGGTGAAGATAATTGATCTTATGGTACAAGTACTTCGACAACACAACCTTGCGGATTGTATATTGAATAGTGCCAATTAGAAGAATGAAGACAAGCCAGTAGAGGATCAAGGTAAGGGCCATGTTTTGACTAGTATTGAATCATCATTTCATATGTGGATCTTAGAATCAGGTGTTTCTAATCATATGTCCACATCAAAGCATTATTTTTCTTCCTTGATACATGCACTAGATCTCCTATGATGTTGGGAGACAAATCACCTATGAGTGTGAAGGAAGGGAGTGTAGACCTTGATTGTGGAATCCCTAAAAATATTTTACATGTATTGACTATCTCTTTGAATCTCCTCTCTATCTACCAGATTACACACTCAATTATAGGAAGGCAAGTTGAGTACACTCCATATCTAGTGATAATTTTATAGATGGCAGATGGTTCTAGAGTTACAATTGGGAAGTGGATCATCATTATGGGTTGTATATATTCTCTCATTTCATCCATAGATTAGAATATATTCCAATTTCAACCCATGCACATGAAGGAAACATATAAAAATTATATGACAAATTTCAGGAAGACCTCTAGCATGCACTCTAGGAGGACCCAATTGCACTGATTTTTTCCTCTCCCTGAGGCAGATCCTTGTGATGATTTTACATAATTTTCATGATATTTCTAATAATATTTCAGAATATGATTTAGAGTAGCCTCAACTACCTACTGAAAATCCAAATCACAAGCCAATGTGGGCACATCATACTTCATAGGGAGCTAGTAAGATAGTGGGTGAAACTACTGAGACATAGAGACCTTTTGGTACTCCAAAAGCGTTCACTACTCTCGTATTTTTTATAGTAATAAAATTTCCTCTACCAGTAAAGGGAGAATCGTCCAATAGCAAGTCCAAATTACACTTGATCTCATTTGGTGTAGCAATTACCACTGATATGTGGGTTAGGTTTTCACCAAATAGATTTCTCCTTGAAAAGAGACTCTCATTGAAGTTATTTTAAATCCTAAATGCAATTATATTTAACTATGTGAAAGCAATCCTATATCTAATCCAAAACTAACAGTGATAAATAAATTTATTACATGCATGTAATTCATTAATGGAAAACATGAAAAAGTTCATTAGTGATCTCCACCATAAACCGCACCGACATATTCAAATAACATGAATGAGAAAGAATTCTACATAAAATGATATTAGAATATATCCTAAAGCCAAATTCACAATCATATTGTCATATTTTATCAAGTAATGTCAATAATGAATAAAACTTTGATAAAATAATTTACAATAATGCACAATTGTCAAATTGAACATGAACATGAACACTGGATCCCAATTCTCACATGACATCTTCTATATCATAGTTTCCCAATTTGTTTTTGATTTTATACTCCTTTCCCATTATTCTTCCCCTATTCACATGGAATACACCTTTCTCACGTAAGGGATTCATAATAGGAACTTTTGACTCTTCTATCTCCATTACTTTAGTTCACAATTGTATCAACTTCTTTGTGAATGAGGGATTATTTAACACTTTAATGCAACAACGTAAGAAATCACTCACTTGGTTATTCAAATATGCCAAGTTGTGCATCATTATGTTATGTAGTGGTTCCTCATGCAGCGATACATACCAAGGAACCCCTTCTATTTCCTTTTATGCCTTGTGGAAAAACTGTTTTTGTTGCACAACATCAAATTTTGGTGGTGCTTGTGAAGCTTTCCAAATTTTCCCATCCAACCATTGTTTGATGCATTCACCTCTTATTAAGCCTTCTCCCATCCTTATGCCTCCTCATGTAATAATATTTACTTGCAGATCTTTTGATCCTCTCATGGATTTACAGTTACCATATTCATACATCTCTTCATTTCCCCCCATTTAGCAAATAGCTCTAGAAAATCCTTTGTTGCATCTTCTATGCTATGGTAGTATCCAAATAGTCTATGGGGTTGGGTATATAACCTTTCCAAGTGACCTACCTCCCGACAGTTGTAATTAGTATGCTTCCTTCCACCATTTTCTCCTTGTTGTTTACCTCATAATCCTCTTCTTGGGCCTCCTTGGGAACTCCCATGTTCATTTATTTTTGTCTCCTCTTAGACCCTAAAAGCATCCATTGCCTATTCCTTCACTACCTCTATTGGAAATACAATCCCTAGGGATTATGTAAACTTGGATTATTCACTTCTCAACAAGAAGAAAAGCCACAAGTGAACATTAAAAGTCATAAGGAGTCGAAGAGACCTCTTGAAGATGAAACCAAGGGTCATAAGAAGTTATATGTGTGTGTACTGTATGAATAAATAATATGCATCTCACACATTATCTAATCTTGTCTTCTATTTTCATGAGTCTAACAATGGTATCAGAGCAAGGTTGGTTCTAACAACTCCATTATCCCCACTTTGTCTATCTCCTATTCTCTCCTTAGCATGCAGAAACACTTTGTTCTTCTGGTATAAGGCATTGTTATACCTTTCTAAGGTCTAGCCTTCCCTCTATGGACTTATGAGATCTAACCTTCACTTGGCCAAATCCACATATGACTACCATGATTTCCAAAATATTCTACATCACAAGTGGAGAGTTCTTCCAATGGTCTTGATGCTATAACTTGATGATTGAATACCCCTCTTTCCTTGTTATTGATGGGGAAGAGTAATTACTACTCATACTAGAGTAAGATTAATAGGTACCCAGTTTTTATGGAAATGTCCAACACCATCACCCAATGTTTAATCATAGTGTCTAGCACCAACACCTGGTTTTTTTATCACAATGTCCAACACCAAATCCTCAATCATAATTACAAATCATTGTAAATCACACTCAAGTGATAAATTCACAATAGAGATATTATCCAAGTCCCTCCATTTCAAACAACCCATTGTTTGCTTACGAGGAGATTATAAGACCTCACAAGAATGTGTGGGTTAGGACATTATCTTTGAAATTCAAGAACCCACTATAAATCTCATTCAGCATTTTCAAGAATACTCCAAATCAAATTGTGTCAGATGTTTCCATTATAATTCCTTTTGCAAGTAGTTAAGACCAAATGGTCCTTGAATTTTTCTTTTCATGGTGAATATAGAAAAGTTGCAAGGCATTTGTTCCATTGCTCTACTGACAAATTGGTTTATTTTGGAACAAAAGATGAATTCTTACAAGAATATGGTGTGAATGAAATTGGTGTTGTGAAAATGGAACCATGAAGCAAACATCATACTCATCATAAGCTTGTTCAAACTTTTCTATAGTCTGAAGTTGTTGAGTCACATCCTTTTTTTCTATGTGAGGTCTTTCATGTCTATAATGCATCTTCCAAAATACCTTTTCCTTACACCCAATAATTTCTTTCTTAGATAATTACTAGTCCTCATCATGGTCCAGAATGCCCTATATGATTTATCAAAGCCTGAGATTGGAGAAAACTGTATAATTTTATGCATAATATTATGATAGTTACAAATGGAAGGAGCTAGAATGTATGCACATAAGACACTCCATGAAACTGAGCTTTGACTACAATTTTTTTGAAGACACAAACCTGTTTGTATTCATGTGAAAAGGGTGACCCTGCAATAGTCATTCTCCAATGAATGCCACACTCTGCTACCACTAAAAAACCCTCACAAATAGCTAAACTTCTCCATTAGCATTATTACCACCATACAGACGTTTTAGGGAAGAAATCAGAAGAATTTTCTTAGCAAAAAGGTGATGGACATGGAAAACTTTAGGGGATAATATTATGGGGCTAATTTTCCATTCCTTCTTTTTTATTTTTATAATCTGATCAAAATTTCATAACATAAAAATAGTTCACGTCAAAAATGGCCAAAAACTTATAAAGACTACAAAAAATAGAATTTTGAATATTTTTTTATACAATTTTCATATTAGGAGTAGTAATATTTGCCAAAGTTTCTAAACTTTAATATAAATTTATATCCTTAAAGTTTTCCCCATGATGAACTAGCCAAACATTTAGAGTCAAATATAAAGAAGCTTTTAAGATTCTTTTGGAATTTCATTGTGTAAGATGAGCGAATTTCACTATGTAAGATGAGTGAGCATGTTCAATATTTTGGGTGGAATCTCCTCCCATGCTTTAGCTATTTTCCTTCATGATGAGTGGAGTGTACACATGAAGCATTGGACATATTCAATCATCTTACACAATGAAATTCCAAAAGATTGTTCAATATGTTGTCATATTGTGAAAGCATACATTCTTTGATTGGAAAAAAATAAATAAATAAATCCTTTTAGTTTTGAGCTTCTTCATTGTAATGATATGCCAACAAGCATACAATCACTTTTAGTGAGTCAAAGAACATCATGTGACAAACAATGGAAACTTGACATGGATATTTTATGATGGATTTCCAAAGATAAAGTTCAAGTTGGATTAGAATATTTATATGTTAGTTAGATGTTTTGATGATAAATTGAATGGTATGAGAAATGCATATTGTCTCTCTAATTTGCATGGTGGGTTTCATAATTTTGACTTCTTGTAATTATTCAAGGCCTAGGTTCACATTTCCTAAGACTTGTAGAAATTGTAAAATAGACATTATATACTTATGAAATATTTCAAGAAATTTATAGAGTTAAAAGATGTTATGTGGAGGTTGTAAGGTATTTTGGTCACTTTACTGCCATTTATTGGAGCAGCTGGAAAAGAAGAAGAAGAAGAAGAAGCCAATAGCTTCTTTGATACTGGAATTCTTCTTTCTTTCTTGATGTGTTGAGAGTGCAAGTTGGAATCAATTTGTTCTTTGTTGTTTTACTATTTGTTGATTCTGAATTGTTAAAGGGTGGAGTTGTAAGAAACCCATTTAGGTCTAAATAGATCAAATTGGTGAAGTAGAGTTATTGAACACTACAATACTTTCCACTGACAACAATATAGTCACAATTGAAAAAATGAATTTCATCCATGTTTGAATCTATTTATAAGATGTATAGGACAAGATAAAGTTTCTCCAACTTAGATCATAACTCCAATGAGATGAGCCACAAGAAAGGAATGGATATTCTAAACTAGTTATCTTCATAACAATTCTTGCTTGAATTTGACAAAGATTCCTAACAATTTCCATCACATGATCAGATCAATGATGCCACTTTAGGAGCATATTCAAATGAAGATGTAGAAGTTCAACTTACACTTCCAAAACCAAACATTAGAAATTGGGAATAATTCATCAAAACAAGCACAAAACGGGTCTTGGATACTAAAAGGAAGTGACCTTTCACATTCTGAACTACTCTAAACCAATTCTTTATTAAGTGTTGGCTTTGTTCAAGAAAGTTCATCTTCACCCTCTATAAATCCACATCATATTCTCAAATGTAAACATTATCATTAAGTTGGCCACATGAAATATCAATGTTTTGATCTTCACCCTTGTGAGCATTTTGGAAAACATACTCATCATTTAGACAAATGTTCTAGTCACAAGAACCTTGTAATAGCAAAGAATCTTGTGAGTATTGAGACATTTTGCAATGGAGAGAATTTCATCTTCTCACCTTGTATCTAACAAGAGGGGAATGATGGTTAGCTACTAGTTTCGAAGTCATATCAAGAGTCATTTCTTTTGAGTGTTCATTACTAATTTTTTATTTATTTATGATATTTAACAAAGTCAAGCTGGATAATCAAAATATCAAAGAAATGCATTTTGTCAAGGAACCTACCATGAGTTAATGCTAATCTTAGTCCCCACCACTCAAATTTTCAATTCACCATAGACATCAAGTTTGAGCTATGTGAGAGTTAATGAAGTTAATCTTTGAGTTGTTTGACAATTAATGAAGTTCCTTTTAGATCTATGTGACACTGATTTGAAGCTAAAGTTGTTGAGATATAAGTGAGGTATAGATAATTCAATAGGAAAAAGGGAGCATAGTGTTGAAGACAGAGGGGTGATGTTGGTTGTTTTATTGAAGATCCGAAGTCGAGAGAGCGCTAAAACAAAATAAGAAGTGTTGTTCTAATGAAGAGCTAAGAGGGTCGAGTTAGTGAATACATCGAGACTGTTAGAGGCTAAGAGAGTGTGAGGAATGTTGAAGAAGACATAGTTGAGAAAGAGAAATCATAACATATATGTATGTAGGTATGAGATTTGATATGTTTTTGATTGGTAATGGAAGCATAACTGAGTGTTGTGATCATATATGAAGTTGTAGGAAGAGTTGTTGGAGTAGATCTATACAACTATGATCAAATCTGAATGTGAGTTGAGTTACAGAGCAAAGATAAAATATGTGTATGTTGGTTGCATTGTAAGATATCAGGCTAAGTGAGAGTTGAACAAAGAGAGCAACAAATATAAATCGGAAGTTTAAAGTGACAGATTACATGTGGATTTGAGATCAAAAATGGATAAAAAAGGGATATGCTAGGTTTTGCAGGTTGGTGCTTGAACATCATGGATTTTGTGCTTCCTTCAAGTGGGCACCTCAGAAGCAACTTGGGGTTTGGTGCCTCCAACAAGTGGGTGCTTGCAAATCAAGGAGTTGGTGCCTCCTTCAAGTGGGTGCTTGTAAATCAGGGAGTAGGATCCTCCTTCTACTTGGTGTCAATAAACATAATGTAATAGTAGGTTGGAGCTTTCATTATCATAAAGATCTAAAAAAAAAGATTGGTTGGTTTCTCCCTTTATGGGTTTCCACTTACATTTGGTATCTCTATGTGTTTTATATGTATATGTTGATTATGGTTTTGTTGTGTGAATAATGTGTTGCTTTATGATTCTAAGTAAATTTAAATTATAAATTGGCAATAATTGTTAAAATTGGCCATAATATTGATTCACCCCTTCGCTCCCCCCCCCCCCCCCCCCCCCCACCTTCAATATTATCTTGGTTTCCAACACCTATTGCTTGACTCTCATGTCATAGGAGATTCCCCATCAACACTTATGTGATATTGGAATTTGACCACTCTTTAATGATGTTATGGTTTAGATTAGTGGCCATGGAGAGTTTACTCTCCAATTCTAGTCCAAGTTCCTACAACCTAGACTGAAAATTGATTTGCTATGAACCAAAAGGTCTAGTTAATTTTTAATTAAAGCATTTAATTTAAAAGTTTGTTACTTTAAGGTAGTAGTGAGGAAACTTATAATGTTTTCAAACTCACATAATGCAATTAATAAGAATATTGACCATAAAGCATAGTGATCATTCTTCATCGATTCAATGATATTTCAACTTTTAAAACATACTTTGCAAAATTTTAGAAATGAAAATTTTCTTTTTATTTTTAGAAAATTCAAGTGTAGCTAACTATATTTGCAAGAAACAAATGATTTTTCAAAGATGAAAACCAAACAACTACTAGAAATAATCAACTTCTAATAACAAACAAGAAAGTGAACAAGCAAACAGCAAGATCTTCTCCTTTTTAAAAATTAGGAAACTATCCCATCTTTGATCAGCAAGAGTAATTCTCCATAATGGTGAGCATTACTAATTCCAATTTGATTTGAGATATTTTCATATGTTTGAACTTTTAAAATCCTTTAACATGATTGTCTCCATGGTCAATTCTTACTCTTTGGTCGGTTTCTCTTCTTTTGCTTGTTTTTCTTTCACATGTTTCTTTTTATTACCCTATATATTAGGCACAATATAGATGAGTCTACATTTCACCCATTCAAAACAATATAACACATTAGATTTGTTTAGTCAAAACATCAAAGAAATTTAAGTAAAAAATCATTTTTTATGTCTTTTTAATTTGAGCTCCAAGTAGCCTTTTGATATAAAATAAGACCTACCTTGTTAAAATTAACCTCTTAATTGAATTTTCAATGGGATCATATACTTCATTCAAAACAATATTATTCTTAGAGTAGCAAAGGATTAATTAGCATCAACAAGCATTGACTCTAAATTCTAGTCAGATAATAATAGTTAAATAGTAGATGAATTCACATTTTAATGGGGACAAAGAGAAACTCCACATGCCTTTTAGAGTGGTCACTCCTTCATTCGAAATAGAACGGAAGGTCTCTTCAAGAGTAGCTTCCTACAAGCTAGCATTTCATGATCAAATAATATAATTGAGGTGAAGATGATTAAAGTCAAAAAATGAAATAGGAATATATAATAGTAACTAGTTGAATTGAGACAACTCTTGATAACTAGTTTAATAACACTTTTGTTGAAATTCTTAGTAAATAACTGAAATAAGCCATTACAAGTGACAGGAATTTTTTAATAATACTAAGAACATTATAGCCAACTTTAAAAATAACACATGCAATCTAAAAATAGAAATTGAATAAACAATAAATAGGAACGGAATTGTAGAGATTGAATGATAAAGAGAAATGGAATTATGTACTCCAGTGCACAGTGGGAATACAGGGGTCCTATCTAGTAATTTGGGAATTTTCTTATGTGAACTTTGAGCATTATAGAAATGAGTGAAGAAATTTCAATGATTAGTTCCAATGCAACCTTTTTAGCAATGAGTAGTCGAATGACAATTTTGACCTATGTTAAGACCAAAATTCGAAAAATGTTATTTAATTTGAAAGGATCAATACTAGGATGCTATTGATTTCAAATTAGTCTACATTTTATGCAGAATAGATGTCACTATAGATGTTATTGAAACTCATTAATGAGCATGTTCCCATTTCTCCTTGATAATCCACTAGGAATTTTTAATGAATATTGAAAAATGAGATTGATTGGAATCAACTCAATTGTGAAATCACGTAAAAAAGATAATTCCTCAAATGTTAAATAAAAGTGACCTAAGTGCAATATTAGGGTCAATTGATAAATTGGGGGATAAAATATTTTTGAATGTAAATTCAAAGGTGAGACAATCAAGAAATTAGGCCCAAATGGGATATCAAATCACGATGTACTTTCAAAGAAAAAACATTAATTGGGGAATCATACCCACTTTCCAAATAGATTGTAATTTTCATAACAAAACAAATGAAGGAGCCAAATCATTCAATCAGTCTTGACCACATGATCTAATGAGTTATTGGAAATGTTGAATCAACTAAGAAGTCTAATCATGAAGTGATAATTTTTAATGATGTCGTTGATTAAAGGATTGCACTCAATTTAGAAATCAAGGGAAATTTTTCATAAGGGTCCCAATATTCATTGATTAATGCACTCAATTAGATGGAGGGAGGTGATGGTGAAATCGGGAGATTAATTGAGGGAAAAAAATGAATGAAAACCAAAAAGAGGCCCAATTAGAAAACTAGATTGACTTTGAAATTGTTTTCAATATATCTATGGGAGAAAACGTATGTTTAAAAGATAGGAAGGAGGAGCTCGATCAAATGATCAAGACACACATTCAAAAGCACAAATCGTCTTGGTCCAAAAGATTGACCCACTTAATGGATTGGGGCAGATTATTAAACAATTCAATCAATCACAATAAAGCCTAGAATATTCTATTGCACCTAATTTAGAAGTTGGGAGAACATCAACAAAAGGATTTGAGGAAATAAAAGCTCAATTGAGGAATTGAACGTGAATAAAACATGATTCCTTTTGAAAGAAACTTTATGCAAAGTTTTCATATAAATTAATTAAATTGTTCTTAGAGGCCAAATGAAAAAAATTCCAAGTTAACAATACAAACATGTTTTCTTTCCTTGTTAGAATCGGGAAAAAAAATCAATCAAGATGAAAATTTCCATATTACCACTCACAATAAAGAAAAAGAGGGTCTCCAAGTTCTATAAACATGAATTTTATTGAGACCTCAACACATCCTTTAAGCATGCTAATTCTTGTTACAATAGCCTTTCAAAAATAATATTTATTTTCCTATCTTCAATTATCCATTTCTCATACATATCAACATTCACGTGTACATATTGTATGGAATTAATGGAACTATATAATATTTTGTTCAAATCATTAGAAACATCATTATGAAAGACATGTACAAACTTCCCAAAATTAATAAAATTCTAAAATAATTTGTGTGCATCATTGAAAACAATGATAATAAACATTTTGTATATAAGCCATTTCACAATTACATCCTTATGCATAATGGTTCCAAGAGCTTAAGTAAAATTGTGAACTAGTTATAACTATCTAAAACTATGATGGACAAGTATTCCATACAAGTTATTTCAGAGTTCCACTTCTACCTTTATGGTTACTAACAACAATATATCACTTTTTTAAAAAGAAATCTTCCTTACTAACAACAATATTTATCATTCGTTTTTTTTGTAAGCTTCTGCAAATTATTTCCGTTAATAAATAGAGGTATTACAGTGAGTACATATTATTTTCCACACTCTAAAAAGAAAATCTTGGGAGACCATTGCTTCAACTAGGTGTGACCAAAGAACTATTGTTACTGCATGTTCAAACTTGGAAACTAAATATTAACAAGACACAAGGGAAATAAGACCAAGCTATATCAACCAACTATATCCATGGTCACTGCCAGTAAAACTTTACAAAATGCGAAAGAGGATGACAAGAGTATAACCATGCACTTATGGACTTGCCAACCACTGAGTACATTGGAAAGTGATATGAAGTAAGGGATCATTATATGTCATCCTTATGTAAGCAAAAAGAAGATTCATGCAACAAGAAAAAATTAAAGTTTTGACCACCTAGATGCCAGAGAGAATAATGACAACCTCCAAAAGTTCCATGCCTATGACCACCTGAAAAAGAGAGACCTGAAACAATCGAGCTCCCATTAGTCTAAGATGATGACTGGGGAAAGAGGAGAGGAATTTGCCTATGGAGAAATAATGGCAGAAGAAGGTGCAATAGTTGGGGGAGTGTTTATGACTACAAGAGAGTCATTAAGCTCCTCCTGTTCTTCTGAGTCAGAAACCACATATCATTCTCTTTTTTATCTTGCACCATTTTAAGAATAAAGGTGCAAAGTTTTCATTTTACCCAAAATCTTTTAAGTTGAACCAATTTTATACCAATAGAATAGATATGGTGCAGCCTGTAATGATTCAACTTAAAATGACTTGGGATAAATGTGAATTCTACTTGGAATATAAGGCTTCACCCTCTATCATAAATGAAATTTAGTTGAGTGATCATGTTATCTTTCAGTGAAATCAATAACAATGATAACAAGTATTATTGCATGTAAAATTAATAACAATGGTGGTGATTATCATTAATGATAACAAGTACTATTGCATGTTAAAATTAATAACAATGATGGTGATTATCTTTAATGATAACAAGTACTATTGCATGTTAAAATTAATAACAATGATGATGATTATCATTACATTTTAGTTCAATTATGTAAGTTAAATTACTGATTAAAGTTAATAGGCTTACTGTTATTGAAATTAGATTGTATCTTTATATAATTAAATGAATTTTCTTTAATCTTAATTTTTTATATGAATGCTTCCTTCCCAATTTAGTTCTGCATTTTTTATTTTACTTTTTTTAATCTCATTTTTTTAAAACAATTGTTTTGAAGCTCATATTCATGACAATATATGAATTAATACTAAGGATTGAAAATACATGTGTTACATGAAGTTATCACATTAACATATATGGATTGCATAATTTAGAAATCCAATGGATATGGGATTTTGACTTTGTTCATTTTTATTAGCCTTCCAAAATAAATGGGATCTACAATAACTATAAGAATGACCAATATATATATATATATATATATATATATATATATAGATATATATATATATATATATATATATATATATATTATATATATATATATATATATATATATATATAACTCTAATATGTATGACACAATTAGATCCATTTAAACTTTATATATATATATATATAGAAAACTCTAACCTGTATGACACAATCACACCCATTTTTATAAGAATACAAAATGAATTATCGTGAATAATAGTCAAACTGCACAAAATTCTGGATGTTTTGATGTTTGAACATCTAGTGAGCATAATTGTGCAATTATGCCTCATTGTTCTTTCTTCAAAAGCTTTGTCATGCCATTAGAGCTTATTATCTTCCCTGATTTCCTGCTATGTTTTAAGAAATAAGTCTAAATAAACAACTTTAACTTTATATAAAAAACAACATACAATCATATCCATTTTAATAGGAATACAAAATAAATTATCATTTAATGAAAAAGCCAAACTACAGAGAGTTTTTGTAAAACATAGTATAATTAATTATGTTGACTTTGCTCAAAATCTATTGGATATCCTCCCGATCGGGATGAGGAAACGTGGCGATGATAGAGGTAGGAGCATTTATCATAAGGACAGGGAAGTGGGAGGTGACCATAGGGATCAGGCGACCCTCCCAACAAACGAAATGAGTAATCGGTCAAATCAAGGTTCAAGTGGCAGAGGTGGGAAAGGTGGTATGCAAAGGATTAGGAGAAATGACAGTGGTAATGGGAGGGAGAAAAGGACAACGACGAAGCATAATATGAAGGTGGTGGAGGGTAAAGGACAGGATAATGCGGACAGAGTGAAGGAGGAATGGATCGAGGAGCAGAGCGTAAACATTACCAGGGTGAACGAGCTTGGGTATGTGCATACTGCTTTCTCTACCTTACTTGTTTCAAATTTTATCAGTAGAATGGATAACAGGCAGTCCTGGGAGGAGATGGAGGTATATAAGATTTTAAGGAAGCTGGAACGATTCCATGGTTCTCACGGTGCAGGTCACCTGGAGGGATCCCAGGGTGGGTACCCTGAAGATAAAAGAATTTGTAGTCGGGGGCAAAGGTTGAGAGGTAATGCGGGTAACCAAGGCGTGACTCCCACGGTGGGTACAAAGGGGCAGATAGGGAGCGGAGAGTCGACGATGGACCCCTTAACCCTGTATCTGGCTCGCATGATAGAGGGAGTGCTGCATCTCTTGAATTCCGGAAATGTTTATCAGGATCTGAGTAAAAAAACGGAAGGGGAGTGTAGTAGGAGTAAGGAAATATCCAAAAGTCAAGTGGATAGTGATGAAGCGGAGGATAATGCTGTTAAAATAACACCCGTGATTGATATTTGTGAACAGGAGCAGATAGAAGAGAGAATGGCTCAGCGAGGTAGAGGACGTGGTCGCGGTGGCAGAGGACGCCCGAAGAAAAGCACCCAGGGTGACAGAACTATGGAGGAGACAAGGGACCAGCACAGAGGAAGACGGTCAGCCCAAACTGCAGCCCAAGAGGCAGCCCGCGCTTATCAAGAAGACACTGACGAAGACATTCGTCGTATAATCCAAAACCTGGAATCTAAAGTCATGGAAGAACAGTCAGATTCAGAAATGGAAGAGTGGGCCGCTATGGTTAGTGACCCGGGTTACACAAGGGGCAGACAGACTCTCTATCAGCGGTCTTTGCACATCTATTAGATTCTGAAGAGCCTCTTGGCTAAGGCTTTGGAACAAGTTGCTAAAGAAATGGCTGATATTGCCAATGGACTGTCGAACCTTCAGAAGGAGATGAAAAATTTCCAAGTTATTATGATAAACCAGAACAATAAGCTGGAGGAGATGTCTCAGACATTATCCAGGATGGTTGGCTTGCTCCCAAGCCAGAAAGAACATGCGAATCTGCCTATGGAAACTGATAAGGAGAATGGAACCAGAAAGGCCTGATGCTGTGGAAGAGCTGCTGGAGGTTTTTTGTTTCTCTATCTGTATAGTTTTATGGTAAATAGAAGCTTAATAGGTAATTTTAGTTGCTTGGTTTATATAGCCAGTATGGACAGAATTATCAAATTTTGGTTTTGGAATGCTTATAGTAAACTCAGATAGCCAACAGACCTGGTTTCCCCGGGGTAGGTTGAGGCCGCCATAACAGTGTATTTGGTCTATATTTTCAGTGTGAATAGAATGAATGGAACCACCTTACTTACAAAAAAAATCTATTGGATATCCATTTTGCCATTGATATAAGTCTAGGGTATATAATATGGAACCAAAGTAATATTCAAATTGCATATTACAAATTAAAAAACATAAAATAAAAAAGAATTGCAAAATTAATTATATTGACTTTGCTCAATGGATATCCAATCTTTCATTAATAAAAGCTTAGGCTATATAATATGGAAAAAAGATACTGAAACTGCATATCACAAATAAAAACCATAAGAAAGTGCAAAAATCTGTACCGGCCCATTGAATAAGTAATGGTTTATTGGCTTAAAGAGAAATTCTCTAAAAATAAATGCCCATGTGATATATTTTAAAAAGGAAATGGTTTGTTTGCTTAAAGGGATTTTTTTTTAAAAGAAGTTCACCAAGCAAATGTGTTGAGGAATGTTTTCCATAGTGAGCAAATTAAAATCTGTAATTTAATTGTTCTGTTTTCCCATTTTTTTTTATTTAATTTTGTTTGATTAGATAAATATTTGATTTTACATATTTTTATTATTTAATTTTTGTTGTTAATTTAATTATTTTTTGGAAAATTTGTGTATTTTGATTAAAACGATTAAAAATTTGGATTGGTATTGTATTTTGATTAAAAAGACAAAAGATTTGGATTAGCATTCCATTTTATTAGATAATTCTAAGAGTGCCAAACCAAGTTAAATAAGATAATTAGTGAAAGTTTATTAAATAAAAAAAAAAACATATTAGTCAATTTTATTAATCATTACTAATAATTATATTTAACCTAATTCTGCATTCTTGTTCTTACAAATAGTTTATGTGTCCATGCATGTCCACCAGAAATATCAAATACACAATTTTTCGTAAGAAAATACAAATTGATAACATAGTTATATTTGTTAAAATTACAAATTTGAATGACTTAATATACATAATTCAAATAAAAAAAATTTAACTTATTAAATCCATTTATACACTCAAAATTATCTATACACTCAAAATTTTCTATTTCTGATTATTAGAAAAAATTAATAATACTCATTAAAAAGGAGCAGTTTGGAAAAGTGGCGGACATTAAGGTTAGTGCTACAGAGTCAAAGAGTTGTAAATTGTATTTAGTAAAATCGCATGGATTGCCAGACTTCCATAAACCCTGGACCACGAAATAATAAAATTAGATTCTACTGAGTCAGGAATCCAGATTTTTAAAATAAGGATAGGATAAAGACATATAGTCATTGGATCAATTAATTCAGCCCTGGACATTTATCCAACATTGATCGCCATAAGTTTTTTCTAAGAATTTCGCTAATTATAATTAATATTTTATTTTATTTTTATTTTTAATATTTTTATTAGAATGAATTGATAAAAAAATTTGGAATGATTTAAACAAAATCACCAAATTTTTAAGTGGTAATTATAACTTTGTCGCTATAACATCAAAAAGTATTAAGTTATGATTTTTCGCCCAGAGAGATTAAATCTTTTTATGTGCAAACTTTTTTTCAAGTTTTGCACTAAAAAAAGAGGTTTGCATTTTGAGATCGATCTCTATTAAGATTTAAGTTGGATCTAGGTTGGTTTAATTATTAATAATTAGTAATTATTATTATTATTTTTTATTATTTTAGTTTATTTTATTTCTATTTTTTGTATGTAATTTGATTGAGGTAAAATATTTTAATAAATTCCCCGATGGGGGTGATATCCGAGATGAGCAATGTACAGGTTGGGGCATTTACTCCCTTTCCTACGTGGCACATACAATGAGGAAGTGTGTCGTAGAAGCCTCCAGTGGCAAGCAAGAGCCGAAGGTTTTTGAATGTGTTTCTAGTATATCTGGTATTTGGACATCTGTAGGACTTTGTTGGTGGCATCAAGTAATGGGCAGCAAGAATTTGGTGGGAGACATTTCTTCAGGAGTGTAGGGTGGCTCTTTTCCTTCGTCATCCCATGTCCTCTTTTTTGAGATAGCAAGGACAAGCATTGCCTTAGGCACTTGTGGTTTTGGCTCCTTCACGACATCGGTTTAGGGCATCAAAATTTGGTAACTGGGCTCGTGGAGGCATGTACAGATAGTGGGAAAGCTCTTTGTATTTGTGCGGGTAGACTAGCAGTTGGGGCGAGCTTCCAAGGCATCTACTCTCAAGGTCTCCACTATTTCCAACCCGCCCATAAAATTTTCATGCCTAACTTTAATTCCAATTTGTGTTTTGTACTTCGGTTGGTCTTTTAGTTTCTCATTAGGAGCAATAATATGGCTCTTGGTGTTTGAGATTGAGGTTGTCATTAGCGGTGATAGTCTGATTTTGGTTTATGTTTCTTTCCCCTGTTGTATTTAATCTTTAGTGGTTCAATGGGAAGGTGGGGTCGCCACCTCTGGGGTTTCGCTTCCTTTCGCGAGATCTGGGAGCTATCTTAAGCTTAGGGGGTACCAAAGTATGTCAGGTCTGTTGGAAAATTAGAAAGGCAGTGAAGATTTTCTTAATCTTGATAATTACTTGTGATGTTTCTTATTATTATGATTCTTTATATCTTCTTTCTTTAGTTCATCAAGCAATTACCAAAAACAACAGCGCATAAAACAATGGACACAAGATGTAGGCACATGCCAGGGAAAAAACCCCTTTGAGCGAAAACCCAGTCAAAGTAATTCTTCCTTTCAACAGTATTCTTTGAGACTCTTCACCCTAGACCAAGACTAGACCTTCCCTCCACACCAAGTCAGCCTCCAAAAGATTGACCTCTTCCCAACAACTTCGACTATGCAGCAACTTGCAGCAATTAACAGCTTCTAGCAGTAGTCCAATTTGGAAGACTTCGATCTCCCAATCCAGAGCACGAAACAGAGAGAGACCACCATCAAAATTTCGATTTTCCTTGACTCCTTAGACTCGCCCAAACTCACATTCACTTCGGCTTCCTGGAACATACTTTCCCAGCTACCCACTTCGCACTTATGCCTAGTAGAGAGAATTCAAACTTGATGAGAAGTGATGCACTAAATGAATTTGATATCCTTCCTTTTATAGGCTTCTTATGGGGTTGAATAGGGTCTTAGGCCGACATGGTGTGGAGGTTCCATAATTCATATTTGACTCAATACATAATCTTTTTACATGATTCAAAATCCCAAGAAGGGTCTCTTTAAATGTACAATAATTCTATAGACTCAGAGAAAATCCTAGAAGTCCTTAATAGGGACTTTGACCTAAAACATGTTGACCCAAACACGAAACCCATGTTTTAATAAGTCACAATAATAATAATAATAATAATTTTCTTTATTCTTTTAACAAGTACATTATTGAAGACCAAACATAGTTACTTTTTCCAACATTCCCTCTTAACTAGGGAGGTATTCATAATGTACATATACAATGGAAGATCTCAAACTATATGAACCATGAAGAACTTTAGGCACCGCAATGCCATGGACTAGATTCCTGACCAAGGAAATCTATCCAACCAGTCAATCAATTTACGCACTGCAATGCCATGGACTAGATTCCTGACCAAGGCAATCTATCCAATCAATGACTCAATAATTTAGGCACTACAATGCCATGGACTAGATTCTTGACCAGGGAAATCTATCCAAGTGGGACTAAGGTGGACTCAAGCTTTCAGCCCCTCTAGGTACCATTAGGCTTACTTGCTAACCACCAACCCAAACATATAGGTGTGTATCCAAAACTGAGCTCAATAAATAACACCACCTTTTTAAATTCCGGGATTCTTGACATCAACACAGAGGCAATGCTTCACTCACAAAGCCTCAACACCCCTTGATCTAGTAGCTCAAGAATTCCCAATCTCTCTCAATCAAACTGATTGGTAACCATCATGCTATAAAATCCTTCGAGAGATTCACCTGTACAAACACAACCCCAATCAATAATATACTTTCGCATGTACATAGCCAAATACAAACCTCAAGGGTGTTTCAAACAACATATGTTGCTTCTCAACTTTCCATAATAGGACTATCAACCCAATCTTTGACAGAATATTCCTCAATCATATGTTTTCCTTCCTACTTTTCATGCAACAACATATTCTTCAATCGAATCCTACTTTCTTTCTTTTAGCAGCACTTCAAAATGCATTCTCCAATTTTCTTTTCATGTTCATGGAATTCACTCAAACTTTGGGTTGTTAGTCCTGGTCTAGTGCATGACACATGAAGCAGAGAACCATATTTGTCACTCCCTCTCAACCAGGAAGCACCTCTTTATCTGGACTCCCTCTTAATCTTAGGGATATCTCTTCTATTCATGCTTTCTCGGGAGTTCAGCTTCTTCTTTTCGACATCGGATAACCTTTCGTGGCTCCCAACCATTTCATCAAAGTTATCATCATCCCCATCATGCTCATCACATCTTCACCAAGTTGAAGATTGTGTAATAGCACAGCTTCCCTGTCACATCGAGCATCTTTACCAAGTTGAAGATTGTGTACCTGCACAGCTTAAATAGAAAGTACAACCAAATCTATAGAAGCATGATGTTAGCCATATTAAAATCGTGGAATCATTTCATCTTTATATCAGATACCCAAAATTACAAACAAGAGACATATACTCTTCAACATCTTGCTAGGGACTTAGTTATACACCCTAGACTATTTCATAACAACATTCATTCCATCTAGGGTTTCAATATGTCTTCCAAATGTATGACATACGTTACTACAACATATAGCAAGCCCAAGAAAACAAATCACACAAATATAGATCTACAAAGTATCTAACAACCTTTCAAAATACATATGTTAGACTTCTCACTAAGGATTCATACAAATCCTAGATTTCATACAAAAGCATCATTCAAAGTCAATCACAGCTTAGTCATTAACCTGACCAGCTTTCACTAGGGTTAATTCCAACCCCTATATTTTTAATCAACCATCAAATAGTCACTAACATGACCAACTACCACTAGGGTTACTTCACAAACCCTAGATTTCTAAGGAATCATCAAACTCAACCAAAAATTTAAATTTCGACAATCTCTTCACAACTCTCAAATTATCATATAGTCAACACTCATCAGATATTTCTACTTCGACTAAGGTTTAACTCCAAAACCTTAGAATTCCATTTTCACAAACTCAACAATCATTACATACATAGATCTCAAATTTTTACATTTCACACTAGACAATGTTACTACTAGGATTTAACTGCCGAACCCTAGATTTTTAGATATCATCATCCTAGAATTTTAGACAAGGACTTTCATTAAATCCTAAAACTCATGACCATCAATGACAAGTTCAACACATATCTAGGAATCCATAACCATACATAAACATATCATATGTCCAACAACATTAATACATCTTGACCTAGACCAACTTAGGATTTCAACCAAAAGAACATATCTATATATGCCTAGATTTCATCATCATACAAATATATTTCATATCATGTGTTAGTCAAACCCAACTTCACAACAATACCAAATAAGAGTTAGACACACAAACATTTTGATTACACTAGGATTTGATTAGACAAACACACACATACCAAAGAAAAAAAAATTAAGACAATGTAAAATTCTTGCTCACACATTCCACCAAACCCCAATGAGCTAGGGTTCCAATGTAGAATCACACATTCCATTATCTGAACTTAAACAGGAATGCAAAAAATTACAAATATAAACATAAATATAGAGATGCAGCAGAAATAACACTTCATTTCATTAATATCAAATACTGAAGTATGCTTACAAACAGAATGGAAATAAGACTAGCTTGGGCGATGGTAGCTTATCTATGAGAAGAGATGTGGTGGCTACATACCTCTAAACTGATTTACAATGAGGCTCAAGGGCCTTTTTATTATTGAACAATAAGAGAAAACCCTAAACAACCAAAACCCTAACCCGAGGAGATGTAACACCAAGAGTTTATGGGCCTCGTTGGGGTTAGTTGGGCAGCCAACTTACCGGGATCGTAACTTGGTCATATTATCTTTGTTTGACACGTATCATACCTCGTTGGAAATACATCTTCGAGGACTACAGTTGTTGACATGATTTCCTTAGCAATCTATAAAACAATTTTTCCAAAAAAGCATCGTTTAGGGCCTCAAAATAGCTCCAGAAGTTTAGGACCCAAAAAACTGCCAAAAATAGTAAATTATGCTACAATTAAGGAAATTGAAAACTCAAAGAAACAATGGTGAGGGTCTAAGTGGAATAGGCATGTGGCCACCAATATCCACCTAGATCAGTCCTCCCCCTTTAGGAAGCAATGGTCCCCATTGCATTGAGTTCCTCCATGAGATGAGGAAACTTTTGTTGAACTTGGTCCCTGGCGATCCATTTGTCTTGGTGAAGGAGTTGGCCTGCTTTGACAACTTGATATAGGTGTGTCCTCTATTACTAAGTGTTCTTGATCCGTGTGTCCATGATCTGATCAGTTGTGGCATGTTCCATGCAGTCTGTGTTGAGTTATGTTGGTGTGAGATGTTCTGCAATGTTAGATGTGTCCAACAATGGTGGAAAGTATGATCGAAGGGGATCTACATTGAACACTGGATGCAGACCAACGAACAGTGGGATGTTGAGCTCGAAGGCATTGTCACCGATGTCCTTGGTGATGGTGTATGACTCATACCGGAGCAGGCGAAGCTTATAGTGGGGTCCAGTAAGGCACTCCTTCTGCAAATGTAACCAAACTTTGTCGCCCACCTGGAACTTGTGCGGCACTTGATGTTGATCATGGAATTTCTTGTACTTGATATTTGACTCAATCGAGTGGCGATATATCAGCCTATTGGGTAGAGGTGCTCCAGGAGTCATATCGAACGAATGCTTGACCTCACAGTGCAACGGTATCCCTATGGGTGAGGAGAAGGTGACCCTGTATTATTTTATGACCGTATCTACCTGCTTCTGATGTGTGGATGAACCCTTCCCGGGGGCCATGGATGTGGCTACAACATTCCCCTTACTTTGAGAGCGAACCAGAAAGAAAATAAATTTCCTAGTCTGGGAGATGATCTTGCTGCATTTCTTAGCAGATATCAAAGAGGTGGCAATAGGTGGGGCTACCTCTGATATCCTGTATAATGTATTACCCAAATAAATAATCATAGAGCAAGTTCTAGACACATATACAACATATTGCTTCCACAAGTATAGTTGTCCTAATAATACATCACAAACATCGAGAGGAGTAACATCACACAATACCTCATCTATGAAGGGCTTGATGTTGTAGGGAAGGTGGCGTTGCTAGCTGACTCAGACATCTCTTCCTTGGTGAAGCCACCTGATGTTGTATGACTACGGGTGTGGTATGGTTAGTAGGCCCAGATACTTCACGACCTCTGCTGAAATGAGGTTCTTTTGGCTACCACTGTCGACAATGAATTGCAGCAGTGAACCCTTCACCCACATTTGTGAGTGGAAAAGACACTCCCCCTCCTCTCAATCTTCGGGCTCATTCTTCTGGATCTTGGTGGTGGCAACAATGGCACTAGGATACGCATCAATAATTTTCTTCCCTTTGTCGTTCCACTTGTCAGGTTGTGACTCAGGGTCGGAACATGCATCTAATTCTGAAGCCTTCAACTCGACCACCAGCGACTGCTTGACCTGACACTCACTTTTGTTTTGAGTGGGGCTCTTATGGAACTCACACCACTTTCCTGTGTCCTTATTTGACTTCGTGGTGGTGTTCTTTTCTTGCAGCTTCTATGGGTTGTCTTGGGTCACCCTGCCTTGGATTTTTCCTTTGTTCTTCGGATTCACAGATTTAAAGTCTCGCTTCTTTTGTTTAAACTTCTACTCAATCTTGACAGTGTATTGGTACATCATGCCAAGCGAGAAGATGTCCAAGAACTCCATCTCGTCCTGGATGTACCTGTGTACGTAGCTATGGTATTTGAGTAGCAAATGTCGCTCAGAATCCGTAATACCCAACTTTGTGTGAAGGGCATGAAAAATATTGGTAAACTCCAGCATGTCTTGGTCCCTTCCCTCCCGCAGTGTGGTCCACTTTATGTATTTATCCTCATAGATTCTGACAGGGTAGTACTACTCCTTGATGGCATCCCAGAATGAATTCCAAGGGGGTGCGGCTGAAAACAAAGACATCGTACTTTCATCCTTCTACTCGCAGTAGGTTTCCCACCAGTCCTTGACGTGCGGGGCAGCTTTGAGAAGTGAAAAAGTGATATTTTTCGAGCTAGAAAAATATCCTTCTAGCAGATTTAACCATTTATCTACGGCATCCGCATCTATATAACCCTCAAATATGGGAATGTCAAATTTAATGTGTACCTTAAAGGGTGTGGTGCTTCCAGAGTAGTTGCTGGAAGTAGATACATCACCCCTGGGTAGCCGTTGAAGGATCTGGGCAAAGTTGTTCATCATCACGTTCCTTTGTCGTTCGGGGCTTCTTCGAGCAACATTTTGAAAGGATTTCTTGCCCCCTCGTCTTTCTTTTCTTCTGTCATGGGAGGTTGTCGGGTTTTGCAAGGATGATCTTGTAATGGTTCAACCAGATCGAGCCCTAACTCCTTATACCCTAACCTCGTTGGGGACATGCAAAGAACAATAGAGAAAGAGCAGATCGCTCTGATACCACTGATTAGAACTTAAACAGGAACGCAAAAAATTATAGATATAACTATAAATAAGCATACTTCATTTCATTAATATCAAATATTGAAGTATTCTTACAAACATAATGGAAATAAGAGTAGCTCGGGTGATGGTAGCTTATCTCTAAGAAGAGATGTGGTGGCTACATGCCTTTGAACTGAGTTACAATGAGGATCAAGGGCCCTTTTATTATTGAACAATAAGAGAAAATCCTAAACAACCAAAACCCTAACCGGAGGAGATGCAACACCAAGAGTTTATGGGCCTTGTTGGGGTTAGTTGGGCAACCAACTTCTCGGGGTTGTAACTTGGTCATATTATTTTTGTTTGACACGTATGATACCTTGTTAGAAAGATCTCTCCGAGGATTATAGCTACCGATGTGATTTTCGTTGTAATTTTGGAAACAATTTCGCCAAAAAAATGTCGTTTAGGGCCTCAAAACGGCTCCGAAAGTTCAGGACCCGAAAAACTGCCAAAAATAGTAAATTGTGCTACAATTAAGGAAACTGAAAAACTGAAAGAAACAATGGTGAGGGTCCAAGTGAAATAGGCAGGTGGCCACCAATATCCACCTGGATCATTCCACCAAACCCTAATGAGCTAGGGTTCCAATGTAGAAACATAGAAAACCCAACATTACCAAAACTTCAAAGGTTCGGGATTTTAGACCTCATCATTCAACCCTAACAAGTTAGGATTTCCAGATCACACCAAAATCCCAAAAAAGACATTATCAATAAAACTTTAACTAGAATTTCAAAATCACCCTAAGCATCTTAGGATTTCAGACATTCACATTAACATACCCTTCGGTTAGGGTTTTCCAGAACATGTCTAGGGTTCTACATAGTCAATCAAGAATATGAGTGGGGTGGGTAGATTTATCAAGAGATGAATCACCCAAACAAGAATCACTAAGATTCAATTTAGCTAGTCATAACAAAGTTATTAATAGATCATCAAATGAATAATCCTTTCAATTAATGTATTCAATGCATACCTTTGTTTCTTGACTAACCTTGTCTTGAGAGATTCTCCTTCTTGCGGATGTTTTCCCTTTGTCTCGACTAACCTTGTCTTGAGAGATCCCCCTTCTTGGGGATGTTTTCCCTAATCAAGAAAATAAAGGGAGAATGGTGATTAGTATTTAGTATAATCAAAACTAAATGAGCACATGAACCCAAAACTGAAAAGACATGAGATACTTATCTTTGGGAGTTGTTGGGAGCTCCCTCCAAAGCTTGAGGGAAACCTATAAACAAAAATGTATTTTCCAAAATATGTTAAAACCCTACAAATTCTAAAACATATAAAACAAGATATGTAAAGCTATAAGCAAAGGAATTAGTAGTGTAATTCCCTAATGTCGGGTTCTTCGGGCTTGACTTTATTTGAGTCTCATTCTTCAGAAAAATTAGCTTGATCTCTTCTTCTCTTCTTATTCTTTGGATTCTCAGAACAACCACTTTTGTAGTGACCCTTCTTATGACATTGATAACACTCTACCTTAGACATTTCAACTTTCTTGTTTGTTCCCTTCGATCTCTTGAGCATGATTGAGGTTAGATATGAATGGGGCAAGATTGTATTTTATCCCTTCTACCATCAAAGTCATAGTCACCAATTCTAAATCCCTGAATTTTTCTTTTTCGGCATCATTGGTTTCTTATGTAGGTTTCTTTACTTCCTTTTACCAAGTCCAACACCTTGTTCTTCTCGAGGATTAGGTCAATCCTCTTCTTCCAAGATCTGAAGTTAGATGCTCCTTCAAGTCTTTTCTCACCCTTAATTAAGTTAGACATATTCATTGAGTATGATAGACTTCTTCCTTGAGATAGTACCTATGAATGGATTTGCCTTTTTCTTCTTTCTTCACCAAAGCTCTAATACCATGTTGGAAAATAAGAAAGGCAGTAAAGATTTTCTTAATCTTGATAATTACTTGTGATGTTTCTTATTATTATGATTCTTTATATCTTTTTTCTTTAGTTCATCAAGCAATTACCAAAAGCATCAGCACATAAAACAATGGACATGGTATGTAGGTGCATGCCAGGAAAAACCCCCTTTGAGGGAAAACCCAGTCAAAGTAATTCTTCCTTTCAACAGTATTCTTTGAGACTCTTCACCCTAGACCAAGACTAGACCTTCCCTCCATACCAAGTCAGCCTCAAGAAGATTGACCTCTTCCAACAACTTCAACTATGCAACAACTTGCAGTAGTTAACATCTTTCGGTAGCAGTCAAACTTGGAAGACTTCGATCTCCCAATCCAAACCATGAAATAGAGAGAGACCACCACCAAAATTTCGATTTTCCTTGACTCCTTAGACTCACCCAAACTCACAGTCACTTTGGCTTCCCGGAAATAGACTTTCCCAGCTACCCACTTCGCACTTCTGCCCAGCAACAAGATTTTCGCACTTCTGCCCAGTAGAGAGAATTTGAACTTGATGAGAAGTGATGCACTAAATGAATTCGATTTCCATCATTTTATAGGCTTCTTTTGGGGTAAAATTGGGTTTTAGGTTGACTTGATCTTCCCTTAGGCTGACATGGTGTGGAGGTTCCATAATTCATATTTGACTCAATACTTAACATTTTTACATGATTCAAAAGCCCAAGAAGGGTCTCTTTAGATGTACAATAATTATATAGACTCATAATAAATCTTAGAAATCCTCAATGGGGACTTTGACCTAATACATGGTGACCCAAGCATGAAACCCATGCTTTAATAAGTCACAATAATAATAATAATAATTCTTTTCTTTATTCTTTTGACAAGTACCTTACATAATGACTCAAGTAAATTATTGAATATCGAACATAGTTACTTTTTCCAACAGGGTCTTTGGTTATGGCATGCACCTGGTGTGGGTGAGAGTTGGTTTCGCCCAAGAAGGCTATTGGAAGGGGTTTGACTTATCATTAGACGTTATCTTCATGACTCACGTTGCATATCCTGCATTGGAACTGTTAATATTGATGTAACCTAGGCTTTTCGCAGAAGTTGGTATACAGAGTGGAAGGCTCTGGGTGGCATGCAGTAGTAATTTTGAGGCCCATGGAGTGCCAATGTGGACACACTCGCAAGGGTGTAGGGCCATAGGGCCAAGGTATTTTCCATCGTGGGGAAAATCATCATTTTGGGGAAGAGGTGGACCAACAACTAGCCTATTTTCCAAGAAGAGTAGACCTACCCCCTCCTTTCGATTCTCAGGAAACATAGATCCAACAAATTACCATGCTTCTAGAGCAGCTAGCATGAGATCAACATGATTGTTGAAACAAAGTAATTTCTTTTATGAATGACCTCCAAAACAATCAATGGCACATAATGACTAGGTTGGTCTCACTTTGTCACATCCAGAAAAGAATTTAGGAGAGGCTGGATTTTCTTGAACACAGGATGGAACACATGAAACCTCATGTTCATAAAGCCTTTTGTCCTTCTATGCCACTAGGAAATGGATTGGACGCTCCAGCTCTAGGTTGATCAAGGATGAATGTTAGTTGTATTTTGGTTGTTGGGATCTTCTAATTTTTTTGGGCAATTTGTTTGTGGTCTCTTAGTCTAATTATGTTGTTATCAATGTGTTTTTCCTATTACCTTTTGGCCAACAAGTCTAATAGGAATGAGGCTGGAATACTTTTGCTACCAAGCTTCTCACAATGTATCTTTGACATTATTTAATAGAAAATTTTGACTTATCAAAAAAAACATATATATCTATATATATATATATATATATTGTAATTTGATTGAGTCAAAATGTTTACATAACATATCATTATTTCAGATGTATCAAATCTCAAATCCCCTCATCAATTTTATTTATCCAAACTTTTATACCCTCGTTAGGGTGTATTTGAAAGAATCCGCAAAGCTACCAGATTTGATGAATCATCTTAATCTAATCAATTCTTTAAAAAATTGGAAAATATACAGAATAAAAAGCTGGAAAATAGGTAGAGTAAACTTGTAGTAAACAAATTCATTTTCTGAAAGAAAAATAATTGTTGAAGTTGTTGTTGTTACCTGAGTTTTGCAAAATTAAAATTCCATGCATTTTAGAATTTCGCTCCAAATATTTATGCCAAATTTGAAATTCCATGCATTTCAAAATTTTGCTTTGAACTCCCTTTTTAACCCATAATCGAAAATGTGAGATTGATTTGTTTGATTTGTGCAATTGGTTTTTATATTTATGCATATTTATATTTTGTTAGGACCAACATTGCATTAATAACTTTTTTTATATATTTATGTTAAATGTTTACAAACAATTACACCACTAGAGCATCACCGTAAGTTGTTCAATAATTAATACATAAATACATCCATTTGTGTTTTAGGATGGATAAACTATTTTCTTCACGGTCACATATTAAGTTAGAAAATATCTCAATTATGCACCAAACTAGGAGTTAATTAATTGGAAAAGTTTTCTCATATCCAAGTAGGTCTAAATAAAACTTTAAACCACTAATGAAGAGATAAACACTATATTACAATAAGAAACACATTATCAAACTACAATCTTATGGTATTACGAAGAATTCTATATTGAACAATAAGACAAGTAAGAGTTAATAATTCTAGCATTGTGTGGTATCGACCACTAAGAATCATGATAATAAAGATTTGATATAAAGTATGGTTCCAAAGGAATTGGTGTAAAATAAAAATGGTTTGCATTGATTACCTAAAACAAAATTAGTGTGTCAAAGACACTTTTTACAAACCAATATGGGAGAGATATGTAATTCTTTCGTTCATTGATTTTCATTTAAAGTTTAAAAATCAATGAGTAATATCATGGCTTCTCCCTTATACATTAAAGGTAGGGTTGTGATAGAGGGCAAGGTAGTTCAATTGGTTGACTACTCGCAAGAAACCCTTTATGAAGATCAAATATTTGTCACTAATCTTCACTTGACAAAATTTGGTACAGTAAATTGCAAGCATGTATCGAGATTTGTTGATTCATGTGGAAATATTGGTTCTGACAACACACTTAAGAACTTGGTATCGTAAACATCCTCGCTATAAGGGTCCACCTCATGTGTGGGTACTCCTCCCACTATAGCTATGAAGGTCCTCACTACAGATTGTATCCACATCTCAGTAGGTTTTAACCCTGTATAGTTAATTGTTGCAAACAAATTCTTAAGAAAACAGAAAAGATATAATGGAAAATACACGTGTTAACATAGACATTTCATCTTGGAAACAAACTAGGAAAACCCAAATGATTTTTTTGTATATTCTTCTTTATAGTGTTACTATATATATATATATATATATATATATATATATATATATATATATATATATAGATAGAGAGAGAGAGAGAGAGAGAGAGAGAGAATTCATAAATTTAAGTATGGGGGTTTACGCAGTGCATTATATTAGATATCATTTTGGGATTCAACTGCGTTAAGTAGGTCATTCACGTATGACCATTTCCATGAGAGGTAGTCGTAACTGACTAATTTCTCATGATTTTTGAATAGTTCACTTAGCACTCATTGCATCGGGTGATGCTCACAAGGGTGAAGAAGTGGGATTGAAACTAGTGAAATGAATCACATAGCATCAATCATCACTTCCGGGGCTTGCACCCGGTAACCAGGACTTCCCAAGAGGTCACCCATCCCAGAACTCCTCTGGCTCAAGCGCGCTTAACTGTGGAGTTTTCCCCACAATCAAGCCCACTTAGCTTGCTACCCCATTTGCAAAACCTTAGCAAGTATTGTGCCTCATGAACCATTCAAGTAGAGCTCCCTTGACTCTTTTTGAATTTAAGTATGGGGGTTTACACAGTGCATTATATTAGATATCATTTTGGGATTCAACTGCGTTAAGTAAGTCATTCACGTATGACCATTTCCATGAGAGGTAGTCGTAACTGACTAATTTCTCATGATTTTTGAATAGTTCACTTAGCACTCATTGCATCGGGTGATGCTCACAGGGGTGAAGAAGTGGGATTGAAACTAGTGAAATGAATCACATACCATCAATCATCACTTCCGGGGCTTGCACCCGGTAACCAGGACTTCCCAGGAGGTCACCCATCCCAGAACTCCTCTGGCTCAAGCGCGCTTAACTGTGGAGTTTTCCCAACAATCAAGCCCACTTAGCCTGCTACCCCATTTGCAAAACCTTAGCAAGTATTGTGCCTCATGAACCATTCAAGTAGAGCTCCCTTGACTCTTTTTGAATTTAAGTATGGGGGTTTACGCAGTGCATTATATTATATATCATTTTGGGATTCAACTGCGTTAAGTAAGTCATTCACGTATGACCATTTCCATGAGAGGTAGTCATAACTGACTAATTTCTCATGATTTTTGAATAGTTCACTTAGCACTCATTGCATCGGGTGATGCTCACAGGGGTGAAGAAGTGGGATTGAAACTAGTGAAATGAATCACATAGCATCAATGAATCACATAGCATCAATCATCACTTCCGGGGCTTGCACCCGGTAACTAGGACTTCCCAGGAGGTCACCCATCCCAGAACTCCTCTGGCTCAAGCGCGCTTAACTGTGGAGTTTTCCCCACAATCAAGCCCACTTAGCTTGCTACCCCATTTGCAAAACCTTAGCAAGTATTGTGCCTCATGAACCATTTCACTAGTTTCAATCCCACTTCTTCACCCCTGTGAGCATCACCCGATGCAATGAGTGCTAAGTGAACTATTCAAAAATCATGAGAAACTAGTCAGTTACGACTACCTCTCATGGAAATGGTCATACGTGAATGACTTACTTAACGCAGTTGAATCCCAAAATGATATCTAATTCATAAATTGTCAATTCATCTACTTTGGATTAGAATATAGCCATAGTTCCTTAACCAAAACTACAAAACCATGGGTTAAACCACCATAAATCACAAAATTGCTAAAGGATAAAACCATGTAATGAAAAACATAAAAAAAAATGCCCAAATTTTTTTTCAAGGGCATTGCCCCTAGTGCAATATGCAATGCATGAAGGATAAGACATACCCAAGAGGGAGGTTGAATAAAAAATGGCGGTGGGTCTGGTTTAGGGTTTATTGATGAGGGAAGTCTTTAGGAAGTCGAAGGCCGGTTAACGATGGAGGAGGAGGCAGAACCAGACTACACACCGGATCCTTTTGAATCAACTGGCATTTTTTCTGCAGGGGTTGGGGCTTAATCATTGTTGGTGGGTGCGGAATCGGACCTGGGACTGACAAGTCTATACAGGTTGATGTGGTCCTCTCTACTAGATAGCTGGGGCATATCATGGGGGACATTGTGGTTACTGGGAATACAGGTGTCAGTCTTGTTCATTCCTTGGATTTGGGGCCTCCTTCAGACTTTTGTGACCCTTGTCAGGACAATCGGTGCTTTGAGCAGTTACAGGAACTTCTTGTTTATGTGAGGGAGGTGGTTTAAGGATCAAAATCATTTGCAGGATTGGTCGCAAAACCATTCTCTACATCAGTTTGTTTATATGAGGATTTGGGGCCTTTTCCAATTGTGGATGTAGACTCTTTTGATCTTTGTGAGGGAGCTAGTATTTGGGTTTTGTTGGACACCTAATCCTAAGTGGGTTAGTGTGGAAGTCGAATGGACAAAAGGAGTCCAAGAAACCTTGGGATCTGAAACCAAAGAGTCATATGTTGTACTATAAATGTATATCTCATGGTAATAAAAAATGTACTGAATGTTTTATCTTTCATATCTTTTGTGCTGTCCATGTGTGTTTAACATGGTATCAGAGCCGCTTGTTTTTCTGTGGCCTGTTATGTGCATGTCAGTCCTGCACCTCTGCCCATAATTCTGTGTCTGAGCTGCTCATACCTGAGCGCTGCCTCTGTCATGCGTTTCATTCTCTGCCCTGACACTGTGCCCTCTGCCCTGCTGAATGTGCAATACACCTGAGCGTTGATGCGTTTTTTACCTGAGCGTTGATGAATGCATAGAAGCGTTGTTACTGGTGCGTTTTTTACTGCCTCTCTACGCATGAATACTGGTGCCTGACATGGTGACAGTGAATGGTATTAAACGCTGCCCTCTCTCACGCTGCTGACCTGATTCGAAACGCTCCTCTCTGCCATATGGTATTTTTAGTATGCTATCCCTATGCATGCGCTGCTCTGTCCTGTCAGATAACAGTTCACGCCTTTGAAACAGTCTCTAAACTCCCAGATTTGACATACATTGACAGAAGCGCGGTACCCCTGCGATAATATCTTCGTGAATCTTCCTGCCTGAGAGGCTACCACATGCATTAATAACAGAAATAAATACCAACTTGCCTGGCTGTATGCCTGCGCGTTGCATTTGATAATACAGCCTCAGCGCTTTATCGCAGAATCCATTCTTTACATAATCTCTGATCGTGTATACCCATGACAAAGCATTGTGTTGTTGGTGTGTGTCGATTCGTTTGTATTGGTTGTAGTTGCCATATCCGTTAGCGCCTACCGTAGAGTCTGTGTTTTCCTTCAGTTTATTCCTAATTGCTGCTGCAACAGCTGTTGGAGTGAAAGTCCGAGAAATCCCTTTGAATACAGAACGCACCTATGCTGGGAATGGCCTTTTAGAACTCCAGAAAGCATCTAGTTCCAGATTCATTCGTCCAGCAGAAGCTGCCTTGCAGATATCATACATCAGTCTAAGGTCAAAATCATACAAGAAGAGCTTCATTTCGGGCTTGAAAGGCTATGGTGCATTGAAGTTAGCGTTGATTTTGATGGTTGAGTGCATTCCATCGCATACATTCTCCACAAGGACATTGGCAGTGTTTATAGCCTTGGAATTGACATAAGGATCCAAGGTCGGGGGATTGTCATTAGGGATCAAAGGGCTACAAGGACAATTTACCTTAAATTCGTTGCTCTCAATGCTGGTTTTGCAGAATCCGGCATCACTTTTCTCTCGAATTCGTCCAAGACCACAAGGATGTCTTTCTGAAGCCTCTGCTCATATTGATCGGTAAATTTCACCTGCTTCCCTCTTGTAGGAACAAGAGATTCATGTGGTAAATAATAAAGTAATGAAAAGAACTAAAAAGAACTGTGTTGAAAATCAAAAGGCTGTTACAATCATTCCTCGAGATTTGAATAGAAATAGTCCTCTTCCCATGGTTGCCATATAATTGTTGAAGTTGGCTCTCGTTGGCTCGTTTAAGGGCTTGCACCACCAACGCCCATTGATTCTGGACCCAATACCCAGAAACTTGTTTCAAACTCATGAATTGAATGAAATCTTTTGGTAGCTAACCATGATTCGGATTATGTCTCCTGGTTTTCTTCTTTTATGGCTTCACTGGAATAGTATGGATATAACCATGATTCTGAATGCATGTTTGGGAGTTGGAAGGCGGCATAATGCGATGTAGATTTTCTACACGGTGATGGTTCACTCGAACAGTTTGAGTCTAAGGTATCGGTGATTCATTGAAGTTGGAAGTTTATTACAAAATTATCATTGGCATTTGATTTTTGGGCATTTAAACATTCTCGCCCTCATCACAACAGCCTGACTGTGGTCCGTTGTTCTTTTTCTTCGCATTGGTATTGAAGTATGAAATTTCTGCGCAAATTTATTAAGAAATAGCTTTTGTCAAGCTACCAATAAACCAGATCTTCAGGCAGGAGAATGAGTATATACTGTTGGCATCTGTGTTTCTGTATGACATATTGTTTTTATGTAAGAAAATGTAACTTGTGAGGTAGAGGACTTGATACGATTCTGTGTAAATTCTTGAGGATTGTAAATGAGCGAGCCAGTTGTGTAGATTCTGCAAAGTGTGGGAGGGAAGGTCAGTGAAAACTTTTGTTGTAACGCAAATATTTGTGATAGATGGATCCATAGACCCACTGTATTGGAAGTTGGGATTATGATGATGGCGTCTTTCTTTGGGAACCGTAGAAGAAAATATTCTTTGATGTAAATAATGGTTTATTTATGGTTAACTGCATTTGCACTGTTTTGAAGTGATATATATATATATATATATATATATATATATATATATATATATATATATATATATATATATATATATATATATATATATATATATATATACGGTGATATATATATATACGGTGATATCTCGTTCCCTTTCATTACCAGCTCTCCGAACTGTAGGGAACAGAGTTGAGGCATATTTTTGGAGTGCATGAGATAGAACAAATCTGCCAGGCGTTTTAGTAGATTATCGTTCTCATTCTTACTTCCGCCATTACCATAATATTGGAGTAACTTATTTCTGAAAGGAGCGCAGAACTAAAGAACCTGAACAACACTTTTGAGGTAGCATGGTTATACAATGATATGTGAAACGTTTTAAATACTGAATGTGCGTTGTTTTTTAAATATTGAAATGCGCGCTGTCCAGTGATATTTGAAACTATCATATGATCCTGCCATTAGTTTTTGCTTCTCGATTTTTGCACATTTGCCAAGCACTTGGGTGTGTATAAACTACATATCATTGTCAGCGTTGGTAGAGGAGGAAAAGTGATATTTACCCATGCCTTCCACAAGGATTCTGGAGAGACTACTTTACTTATAAATGAATAATATGCAGTGCGGCACACAGACTGGTTTTTGAGGACCCACAGAGTTTTTTGGATGCGTGGATCTATAATATCCTTGGAGGAGTATGCCAATTGTATTGTTTGATGCAAGGAGTGTTGTTGACTGTTTGCATTAAACAGAGATTAGATTTAGAGATTTGATATGACAGTATTGACACATTATTCTTTGTAAATGCCTATGATAAAGCATCTATTGAGTTGGTACTGCTGACATTGTTGATCTATAGACATGTATTGATGAAGTGAAGTATGATTTCACATTCTAGGGTTTCAGAGAGCTTGATTGTAATATTTTATACTGCACACTGATCATTTGCTGACATTTATAAAGGATATTGCTGTGTACTGTGAGTAGATATTATTTTTCTGCATTAAGACAGATGGCCAGAATCAGTGAAGTATTAGAATTCATGAAAACTCTTATACAATCTACTGTTGATGACACATTACAAATCAGCAAAGGATCTCTCTCAGAAATTCAGACATGCTTATATAATGCACAGGAAAATATTGAGTTTTTGCAGCTTGAAACAAAGCTACAGCAAGAAGAATTACAGCAGTGGAGTCATCATTCTAAACCTGTTTCTGTTCAAAAGATTGAAACAGACTCCCATAAACAGCAAGACAATAATAATACAGTTCAATCATATCCTGAATCCTATAAAGCAGCAGTTGTACATGCAGATGCAGAAACTCATTCTGCATTTCCCAAGCCCATCATCAGACCTTGGGAACAGCTTGTCCACAACAAGCACAGAACTGGTCTTGGATATGACAAGGACTTGTCCTTTCATATTCCAGACTATGCCAAGCCCATTCAGTTTCAGAGTGCTGGATTCATTTATGACAATTCACCTACTCCTCATGACAGTTCAGCTTCAGCTGTTCCAGATTCTGCCCCTCTTCCACAGCAGCAACAACAACAAAAACAACAGATCGTGAAATGCCAACACTGTGACCGAGTTGGCCATCTGAAAGATCACTGTTTTGATCTTCATCCATGTGAGCACTGTCATAAAACCAGCCATTCTTCACAAAGGTGCTTCAAAAACAAACGTCCTGCAAGAACAAAGATTCATCTTGGATGGATCGCTTCTTGGCAATGGGCATCAACAGCCAAGAAGATATTCCAAACACATGTCAGAACTTGTTCCAGAGTATTGAACAGTCTTGCAGTTGAGTTTTCTCCATCTTCTCACCTTGTATCTGACAGGGGGGGAAATGATGGTCATCTACAAGCTTCAAAGTCACATCAAGCGAGCCTGAGCCACAACCTGCCACACCAGTTTCAGAGTTGCAGCCAGAGACAAAGATGCCCGTGAACAGATTGAGAACACTTCCTCTAGCAGAAGACACCAGCTTCTTGCCAGTTTTGGAAGAGTTCCAGGAATTGCATTAAGCATTCCAGAGTTGTTGGTCATCCTTAAACCATCACAAGTTGAGACTTCCCTTTTCAGGTTGAAGTTTTACCTTTTATGCGGGGTGAGACCTCCCTTTTATGGTTGAAGGTTTCCCTCTTTAAAACAATAGGATCACTTCCTCTAGCAGAAAACTTCAGTTTCTTGCCAGTTTTGGAAGAGTTCCGGGAACTGCACTAAGCGTTCCAGTGTTGGTGGTCATCCTTAAACCACTGCCCTTTATACCAACATTTCATAGAGCACATTAAGCCTAGTGCTGCCATGCATTTTTGCACATTTTGTATTACATCTCTTTTCTTGGACTCATACATAACCCTTCGGATTAAGGGGGGGAATGTTGGACACCTAATCCTAAGTGGGTTAGTGTGGAAGTCGAATGGACAAAAGGAGTCCAAGAGACCTTGGGATCTGAAACCCAAGAGTCATATGTTGTACTATAAATGTATATCTCATGGTAATAAAAAATGTACTGAATGTTTTATCTTTCATATCTTTTGTGCTGTCCATGTGTGTTTAACAGGTTTCTTCATTAGTTGGGCACCCTCTGGTGGAGGGAGGAATGTTGCTTCATCTCCTGTTTGTGAGGTTTTAAGGAATGTATTGAATGGTAAGAGTGTGGAGGGAGGACGTGTTGTTGTTTCTCTTCCTGGTTCGGTGGGAATTCAGTCGTTATTGAAAGATAAGGTTGAAGCTACCAGATAGAAGGGGCATAAGAAAAAATTCATTGCGGCGTGTATCAAAGATTGTGGTGAAGGATTAATTTTTGGGGAGGACGTGCCAATGTCCAAGTTGGTTGAATATTTAGATTTGGCTGTTGTTGGTTGGGCCGTGGTAGACATTTGGGGGTCCCTTTTCTCAGGGACTGGATTAAGGAGACCTGGGGATCTAAGATTTCATATGTCCCCAGGGTTTAGCAGTTGGCGAAAGGTTGGTTCGCTTTCTTTATGAAAACCAAAGATGATGCTAAATGGGTGGTTGGCTCTCACTGGCAGATGGCGGGGGTGCCTGTCTATTTTTCCAAGTGGTATGCACTATTTGATGCCAAGAGGGCTAAGGTTGTTGAGGAATTGGTATGGGTATGCCTCCCTTGTCTTCCTAGTGGCTTCTGGGAGCTGGACTGTCTGAAAGCAATTGGGAATTATATTGGGAAATTTGTTGAAGCGGATATGTCATTTGTGGAGACTGGGGAAGCGACGATGGCTCATATTTTGGTAATGTTGAAAATACGAGAAGGTTTGATGTCTGAAATCCCTATTCAAATACCATCAGGATCCTTCAAACAACAGTTGGATTATGAAGGTATACCTTTTTGGTGCTACAAATGTCATGCTTATGGTCACTCGGTTGATCAATGCATGCTGTCGTTTCAGCCTAGGTTTGTGGGGGCGGATCCTGGTGGCTGCAAAGTGGGAGTTTCTGGGGCTGCAGTGGATGAGGTGGGTGGTGGTGATCATCAGGGAATGGGACCTTTGGTGTGGGTATTGGAGAAGACCCATCCTATCATTCACAGGGTAGTGGATTTGGAGGAGAAGGAGTTTACTAGCAAGGCGAAAGAGATGCATTTTCTGGAGTCGATGGTCTCTACTGCAGAAGTGGTTAGTACCCTTGGTATGTCGCCATTTGTTCCTATGGTACATGATTCTTTCTCGTGTGATAAATCAGTTTTTGTTTCACTATATTCTGATTCAACTACTTTAGTTTCCTCTCTGGTTATGGTAGATTTCATCATTCCTAGTATTGAGCAGTGTATTCTGTCTCCTAGAGTTACGTCTTTGTCTTCGCTCTTGAGCAATACAAAAGAGCAGTGTATTCGGTACTCTCTGTGAAATCAGGTGATTTTAGATGGTGAATCCATATATGCTTCTTCTTGCCTAGGGTTGGCTTCCACCTTACCTATGTTCTCAAGGGGTAGGGGTCGAAAATCATTACTCTGGCATGCACAGGCTCATGCGAATATTGATTTAACTTCTCGGAGATAGTCTTCTATTGAATGGGCGCTTAGAGTAGTGAAACCCAAGATTTTGGTTACCTCATGAAGTTTTTGTCCTTTAATTATCGAGGGTTGGAGAGTGTAACAGCCTTGGTGAAAATGCTATGTAATAAAAGTTAATAAAGGCAAAATAAGACCATGGTTAAGGGACACTTGTTCCAAGTTGAATGTTGGGCAAAGATATCCTTGTGGGCATCACTGGATGTGTGTTTTGGATAAGGAAAATTGGCAAAGGATAAGGCAAAGGCATTAAAAGGAGAAAAGGAATTTTTGGCACATTTATTTATGAAAATAAAGGAAATTAGGAGAAAAGTAACGTGAAAGGTCACAAGTTGCATGTGAGGAGGAAATTGAAGGAAAATAATGTAAAATGAAGAAATTAGAGGCCTCATGCATAAAAAGGCTTCTTAGGATTAGTTCATGGCTTTTGTCAAGTTTAAGTTTGGAGCTCTCTCATTATTCTCTCTCTCTCTCTCTCTCACTCTCTTGGTCACTTAGAGTTTTTTGGCGCACTCTAGTTTGGAGCAAGCAAAGGAAAGGAAAAGCAAGCAAGGATCAAGGAAAGGAAAGCAGGATCAAGCAGCTTCATCAGGAATACTTCTAGGTAACCTTTTGCATGTGTGATTTCCTAGATGGTTTGTACATGCATGGATTTTCATTTTGGTGTATGGTTCTCTTGTTATCGGTGGCATGGTATTGTCGGGTTATGACAATGGATTTCAGCCTAGCCTAGCCTTTTTCCAGATGCCATGGTATGTTGGGATGTTTATTTCGGTTTTTGAGATTTGGTTTGCCAGATGGATTTCAGAATCTAGGGCGAAGGTGGTCTCAAGGTTCATTCCCAAAGGCTTAGGAATCCCTTGACTGGTTTTGGCGAGATACACGGTAAAGCCTGAGGGAGAAGTCTCAGTTTAGGGCCTAGTGATCCAGGTTTGGATTGTGGTAAAGCCTGAGAGACAAGGAGACAGAAAATTCCTCAAGGATAGTGATGGATTCTGGATGGCATTCCAAGTTCTGTTCGGTTGTGATCGGAGCATTAGTTTTGGTGTGATCGTGATTTGGAGAGGGTGGAGGTGTTTAACCTCTAGAATCCCATGGTTGTTCTTGGATTGGTTGTTCTATGAGATCCCACATTCATGCTTGGAATATGGCACGGGGGTGACTCGTTGAAAGAGAGATTTGGTTCAGCCATGTCTATGGTCGGGTGGTACGTGGAAGTCCCAAACTTGGTCGGATTTTCCTATGACTAATAAAAGCTAATTCCTCTTACTTTTGCACTAACTTATAATGTGGATTTAATGGTTGTCATATCTCTGATATTTATATGGTTTTATGTTGGTTATAAGCATGGTTGAATGACAGGTTCATGTCATGGTTATTTCATATATTTACTTGTAATTGTTAAATGGATGGATGCAAGGCCTAATTGATGATGTAGTAGTTCAATGGAGAAGGAGGTGATCCTTCTCGTTATGTTTCATAAATTGTTTCATTCATTTATGCTTTGTCTTATATCCTAGACTTGTAGGTTGCATTGATGCCAAGTGGTTGACAGAATGTCAGTCCTGGTTGGGGATGCTCAGGCCTAGTCCTGAGGATTATTTTGATTAATCAATATTTTTATTATGTTTTAATGAATTCCAAAAGTTACAACAAGTTCTGGGCAGAGGCCAAGATTCTGGGCTAGAAAAGTGGCTTAAACCCCAGGGTTGTTGTCATAGAACTAGAAATTTTGATCCACAGTCGCTGGCAGGCAGTCTCGTGAGAGTGACTTTAGGTTGCTAGACACTCCCTTGCCCATAGCATGAGAGCGACTATGGCCTAAGAGCTGTAGAATAGCAGTGGGACCAAGGGATAGGTTGTTTGAGTGGTTGACTTGTCTCTTGAGGGTTCTGTTGATGATGTTGGATGACTATATGTGATGTTTCGTCGATTCCACTTCCTTAAAGTGACATAGGAAGTCGAATCTGATTGTAGTAGCATCTCTCCTCATGTTTACCCTGGTTGGCGTGGTTACTTTGTGTAGACCTAGGAGGGGGTGTTACAGATTGGTATCAGAGCATGGTTACGCTCTCTTTGGGTCATATCTGGTGCCACAAATATGGGTGAATGTGTTGGTCATGCATGCATATCTGTTGCGTGTGTGGCTCTTACACTTGTGTTCCATGTGCTTGTTGTACTGCATCATATTGGTCATGGTAGTAGTAAGGTAATCATGAAGAACTTGATGTCAGTTTTATGGAATGCATCCTCATGAGTATATGACTAGCTATAAAATTACATGCAGCTTGATTACATCCTTGTACGTTAGGTTTCATTCTTGGTTATTTGATTGCATGCAACAGTCTCGTAGGTTGATTACAAGAATTAATCATTTATGCTCAACTACATACGGTTATGTGTATGTGTAGTTGATTAGGCATTGCTTATGTAGGTGGATAGTTGCATGAGGCAATGTGTATACTGGAGTATTGGTTGTATTCATGCATGAGGTCATAACATGTTTTGTTGATATGGCCTTGCATTGATGACTGGACCCTAGCTAGTATGATGGTTATGTGTTGATGCACTTATTGATATATGTCTATATGTTATTATGGTTATGTTGTACATGCATCACGTTAATTTGATGATCTTGCAGACAAGGTATCCTCCTCAAGTATGCTAAGGTACATTGATTTATGGTGATTTGGTTTAGCTGACATAGTATGCCTTGCAGGAAAGAGATCATATGGCTAGCAAGGTGGTAGACTACATAGAATCTCCCTATGCATCAGATGGGCAACGTGGTGTGGGGCACTCTTTTGACTTGGCAAGAACATTGAGAAGCCTGAAGGAAGAAATAAGGAGTTGCAAAGTAGATAATGACAAAATCATGCTGGCATAAGAGAAACAAGCAAAGGTGAATGTGATATTTAGAGTTTGTCAAATTTACAGCAACAAGGACCTCTTAGGACCAGCCATGGACATGAAGACAAAACTAATGGGGCATATGGCAACAGATCTCATAGTATACATAGGTCAGATAGATCTGACACTATCAGAGATGGCAGGATGTTGGACACTCTAGATAGGAGGGATGACAGACACAGGTATTACTCTAGTTCTGGTTTTGATAGACATTATGATAGTCATTATTATCATCTGTACAGGAGGAATGATAGGGGATACTTTCTGAATGAGTTAAATAAGGCAAATCCACCTACCTTTGATGGAGAGATGAAGAAATCGCAAGATGTGGAGGCTTGGTTGCTTAGCATGAGGAAATTCTTTAGATTGCATGATTACTCAAAAAACATGAAAGCAAGGATAGCCCTTTTCAGTCTCAAAGGTAAAGCAGATATTTGGTGGGAAGACATGAAGAATGTCAAGGACATACATGAGGATGATTTGACTTGGCATGTGTTTGAAAGGATCTTCAAGAAGAAGTACTTGTCTGAGAGGTATTATGATGACAGAGCTAAGGATTTTTATGAGTTGTGGATGGGTTCTATGACAGATGAGGAGTATACTAGCATATTTTTGGAGTTGTTGAGATATGTGCCTTACCTCAAAGAGGAGAAGGCCAAGGTTCAGAGATTCATCAGTGGATTTCCAGTTGCATATAGAGACCGGATTGATTTTGATGATCCTAGATCGTTGGAGGAGGCCATCCAAAAGTTGAAGCATTTCTATGAGCAGTCAAAGCGCAAAGTTGAGCCGAAACATGACTTGAAAAGAAATAAGAAAGCTAAAGGAAAATAGCCACCAAAGCGAGCAAGACCTCAAAACGTAAGTGAGAAAGATAATGCAGTTCCTTACAAGAGATTCAATACAACTGAGAAGGGACATGGAGGGCAGAAGGTTAAAGGTGGTGGTAGGGAACCATTGCATTGTTGGATATGTGGTAAGGATCATCGTAAGAGGGATTATCCATAGTATTAGAGTGGTGGTAGACCCAAGATCTACAGTGCTCAGAAGGAACACACAGTTGGTGATGTTGGTCATAGCATTCCTCGGATTTATGTAGTTGTGGACAATAGACAGGCAGATCATCATACATCAATCATTGAGATGGACGGTAAGCTTTGTGATCAAGTTGTTTCTATTCTGATTGATCCTAGATGTAACTATAGTTATATTAATCTTGACCTGGTGGATAAGTGTGGTTTGAGAAAAGAAGTGTTTGCAGCATATTGGTTGGTACAGTTGGCTACAGGTACAAAGAAGTGAGTTCACCATTGTGTAAGAGCTTGTGCATTTGAGTTAAATGGTATGCCTACAGCAGCACATTTGAACGTATTGCCATTGGGATCTTATAGTATGCTTTTAGGTATGGATTGGTTATACCTTGATAGAACCAAATTGGATTGGTTTCACAAGGCCGTTGAGTGTGTGGATGATAGTGGGGAAAAGAGGACCTTGCAAGGAAAGAAGAAGCCTACATCAGTGAGGATGGTTACCGCTATGCAGGCTAAGCGTAGTTGGAGAAAATTTTGTGTGATGTTTGTAGTACACATTTCCAGTGATAAGGGTAAGGAGGTTGAGGATGCTGATGTGTTGAGAAGATACCCAGTATTGCAGTAGTTTTAGGATGTATTTCTGAAGGACATTACAGAGTTTCCAGCTCACAGGGAAGTATACTTTTCTATTGAGTTAGTGCCAGGGGCAGCTCCAGCATTGAAATAACCTTACAGGATGAGCACACTTGAGTTGGTAGAGTTGAAGTTGCAACTAAAGGAAATGTTGGACAAAGGATACATCAGACCTAGTGTATCACCTTGGGTCGCACCAATGTTTTTTGTAAAGAAGAAAGATGTCACACTTAGATTGTGCATTGACTACAGGCAGCTAAATAAAGTGACATCAAGAACAGTGTTCTCTAAGATCGACTTGAGACCGGGATACCATTAGGTACACATCAAGGAAGAGGATATCTTCAAGACTGCATTCAGGACTAAGTATGGGCATTATGAGTTTGTTGTTCTTCCATTTTGTTTGACTAATGCTCCATCTACATTCATGCATTTGATGAATAGTGTGGTGCGTCCTTATCTAGACAAGTTTTTTATTGTATTCGTTGATGACATACTAGTATATTCTAAGAATGAGGAAGAACATGCCGAACATTTAGTAGAAGTGTTGAGATTTCTAAGAGAACATCGGTTGTATGCTAAGCTTAGCAAGTGCAGATTCTTTTAGACTGAGGTACACTACTTGGGACATGTTGTCTCCATGGAAGGCATAGCAGTGATCCATAAAATATAAGGGCCATCATGAAATTGGAAGCTCCTAAGAATGTAGATGAGATGAGATCATTCATGGGATTGGCAGGTTACTACAGGAGTTTCATCAGGAACTTCTCACGCATTACATATCTTATCATGTCATTGTAGTGAAAAGGTAAGAAGTTTTAATGGATGGTGGAATGTGAAGATAGTTTTGAGCAGCTTAAGCAGTTGTTGACACATGCACCAGTGCTAAAGATTGTGGATCCAGAAAAGGAGCTTGTAGTGTGTACAAATGCTTTCAAGAGGGGACTTGCTAGAGTTCTCATACAAGAATGACAGGTAGTGCGCTATTGAGTCACGGAAACTGAATGAGCATGAGCAGAATTATCCAACATGTGATCATGAGCTAGCAACGATTACACATGCATTTAATATGTGGAGACATTACCTTCTGGGCAGGAGATTTACATTGATGAGAAATCACAGTGGGTTGAGGTATTTGTTTGACCAGCTGAATCTAAATGCCAGGCAAGCTAGATGGTTGGCTACCCTTAGTGAGTTTGACTTCGAGATCAAATATATTAAAGAGAAGGAGAACTGGGTTGCAGATGCTCTTAGCAGGAAGGTACAGGTGAATCATATAGAAGTTATAAGCTCATATGGGACAGAGTTATAGGATAGGATCTTGCAGGTAGGACAATGGGATGACAAATACATGGATATTATGCACAGGTTACAAAAAATTATAGGAACAGGTATAGGTGCAGGCACAGATACAGGGGATCAGGATGCAGACTATCGTCTCGCGGCAGATGACTTGATGAGGTTTTGAGACAGGATCTATGTACCAAATTGCAGTGAGCTCAACAAACTTATCTTAAGAGAGTTTCATGTGAAATCGTATTCGGGGCATCCAGGATATTAGAAGACGCTAACAGCGGTGAAGAAGTTTTACTATTGGTTGAATCTGAAGAAGGAAGTGGTTGAGTTTGTGGCTAGATGTCTAGACTATCAACATGTAAAGGCAGAATGCAAGCATCCAGGTGGTCTACTACAACTTATTATGATTCTAGAATGGAAATGGGAGGTCATTTCCATGGATTTCATCATAGGTCTTCCGAGGATAGTAAAGAAGCATGATTCTATTATGGTCGTGGTTGAAAGGTTCAACAAGGTAGCTCACTTCATTTCGGTGAAGACTACATATTCATCTAGTGAGGTAGCATAGGTGCTCATCAAAGAGATAGTGATACTGCATGGTGTTCCAAAGAAGATTGTGTCAGACAGGGATGCAAAGTTCACTTCCAAGTTTTTGAAGGAGCTATTTGCAGGCTTGGGTACAGAGTTGGCCTTCATCACAGATTGTCATCCGTAAACAAATGGTCAGACAAAGAGGGTCAACAGGATTTTGGAGGATATGTTGAGGATGGACATGATGCACTAGCAGAGAATGGGAGGAGTATTTTCCATTGGTTGAGTTTGAATATAATAATGGTTATCAGGAGTCCTTGAGGATGAGTCCTTTTGAGGCATTATATGGATGGAGTTGTAACACTCCCATCAGTTGGAGTGATCCAGTGAACAGGGTACTTATTGGACCGAACATGTTGACAAAAATGGAGTAGGAAATGTAGGTTATAAAGAAGAATCTCAAGGCATCACAAGATAGACAGAAGATTTATGCAGATCAGCATAGGGTGTTCAAAGAGTTTTAGGTAGGGGAGCATGTGTATTTGTGCATCAAACCCAAGAAAATATCTATGAGGATTGGTTCATGTGCCAAGTTGTCACCATGGTATTGCGGGCCTTTCGAGATACTTGAGAGGATTGAACCAGTGGAATATCGACTTGCAAAGCCTCCAACAGTGAAATTCCATTATGTTTTCTATATTTCATTGCTTAAGAAGTATATAAAGGATGTTAATCATGTTATTGATTGGTTTGTATTGCAAGTGGATCAAGAAGGAGAGTTCCAGCCGAAGCCTCAGTGCATATTGCAGTGGAAACATCTCATGCACAGGAAACAGAGCCATAGAGAAATTTAAAGTGCAGTGGAAGCACTTTGGGCCTGAAGAAGCTACATGGGAGATGGCGGATCAGATGCCAGCCCTCTATCCTTCATTGTTTGTCAGTTGAGGCAAAGAAGTTTTGGTTTGATGTTGGTTATGTTTGGCATATGTTTTGCTATTGTTTTGATATTTGTATATGTATATATGTGTGTGTGTGTGTGTGTGTGTGTGTGTGTGTGGATGTAAATACCGCCATGAGATAAGTTATAAAGCTCCAATAAGCGGTATGGGTGTCATTGTATTATGGTTATTACATTGTCATGTTGTCATGATGTTTTGCTTTTGAGTAGGTTCTTCATTGTAAATACTGCAACGAGCTAAGTTATAAAGCTCCATAGATAGTATGTTTTCTTTTTAGCGGTTTTGTTGAGGTCATGGTGTGGTTTAACACCGAGGACGATGTTCCCCAAGGGGGGGGTTTCTGTAATAGCCCTGGTGAAAATGTTATGTAATAAAAGTTAATAAAGGAAAAATAAGACCACGGTTAAGGGACACTTATTCCAAGTTGAATGTTGGCCAAAGATATCCTAGTGGGCATCACTGGATGTGTGTTTTGGCTAAGGAAAATTGACAAAGGCTAAGACTAAGGCACTAAAAGGCAAAAAGGAAATTTTGGCACATTTATTTATGAAAATAAAGGAAATTAGGAGAAAAGTATGGTGAAAGGTCACATGTTGCATGTGAGGAGGAAATTGAAGGAAAATAATGGAAAATGAAGAAATTAGAGGGCTTATGCATAAAAAGGCTTCTGAGGATCAGTTCATGGCTTTTGTCAAGTTCAAGTTTGGAGCTTTCTCATTATTCTCTTTCTCTCCCTCACTCTCTTGGTCACTTAGAGTTTTCTTGGTGCACTGTAGTCTGGAGCAAGGAAAGGAAAAGAAAGCAAAGGAAAAGCAAGCAAGGATCAAGCAAAGGAAACCAGGATCAAGCAACTTCAGCAGGAATTCTTGCAAGTAACCTTATGCATGTTTGATTTCCTAGTTGGTTTGGACATGCATGGATTTTCATGTTGGTGTATGGTTCTCTTGATGTTGGTGGCATGGTATTATCAGGTTATGATAGTGGATTTTAGCCTAGCCTAGACTTTTTACGAATTTCATGGTATGTTGGGATGTTTATTTCATTTTTTTAGCTTTGGTTTGTCAGATGGATTTGAGAATCCGGGGTAGAGGTGGTCTCAAGGTTCATTCCCAAAGGCCTCGGAATCCCTTGACCGGTTTTGGCAGGATACACGGTAAATCCTGAGGGATCAGTCTCAGTTTAGGGCCTAGTGATTCGAGTTTGGATTTTGGTAAAGCCAGAGAGACAAGGAGATGGACAATTCCTCAAGGATAGTGATGGATTCCAGCTGGCATTCCAAGTTTTGTTCAGTTGTGATCGGAGCACCAGTTTTGGTGTGATCACGGTTTGGTGAGGGTGGAGATGGTTTAACTCTGGATTCCCTTGGTTGTTCTTGGATTGGTTGTTCTATGAGATCCCACATTCATTCTTGGAATATAGTACGGGAGTGACTGGCTGGTTCAGCCATGTCTATGGTCAGGTGGTATTTGGAAGTCTCGAACTTGGTCAGATTTTCCTATGACTAATAAAAGATAAGTTCTCTTACTTTTTCATTGATTTATATGTGCATTTAATGGTCGTCATAACTCTGATATTTATATGGTTATAAGCATGGTTGAATGATTGGTTCATGTCAAGGTTATTTCATATATTTACTTGTAACTGTTAAATGGTTGGATGCAAGACCTAATTGATGATGTAGTAGTTTAATGGAGAAGGAGGTGATCCTTTTGGTTATGTTTCATAAGTTGTTTTAGCCATTTATGATTTGTCTTGTATCCTAGATCTGTAGGTTGCATTGATTCCAAGTGTTTGACAGAAAGTCAGTCCTGGTTGGGGATTCTCAGGCCTAATCCTGAGCTTGATTTTGATTGATCATCATTGTTATTATGTTTCTAAAGAATTCTGGAAGTTACAAAAAGTTTTGGGCAGAGGCCAGGATTCTAGGCTACAAAAGTGGCTTAAATCACGGGGTCATTGTCACAGAACTAGTAATTCTGGTCCACAGTCGCTGGCGGGCAGGCCTGTGAGAGCAACTTTAGTTTGTTGGACTCTCCCTTACCCATAGCATGAGAGAAAATATGGCCTAAGATCTGCAGAATAGCAGTGGGACCTAGGGACAAGTTATCTAAGTGGTTGAATTGTCTCTTGAGGGTTTTGTTGATGATGTTGGATGACTGTATGTGATGTTCCATCGATTCCACTTCCTTAAGGTGACATAGGAGGTCAAATATGATTGTAGTAGCATCTCTCCTCATGTTTACCCTGGTTGGCATGGTTACTTTGGGTAGACCTAGGAGGGGTGTTACAGCGAGCACGTCTAAAAAATTGTCACTTCAAAGACTGGTAATGGATACTAAGTTGGATATTATTTTCCTACAAGAGACTTTTGGTATTGGTACGTGGGTGAAGGCTACTCTGGATTCATTACTTTGGGTTAGACATTTGAGGCTATTGATGTTTGTGGTCGTTCTGGTGGCTTGGTGGTGGGATGGCTCAATAGGTCTTGTCGTTGTGAAAACATTTGGGGTTTTGAGTCAGTTATGGGGCTGGAGGTTTACTCGATGGATTTGGATACCTCCCTGTTAGTTGTTAATATCTATGGTCCTTATATTGATCGGATCCCCTTTTGGGAGAACCTGTTTCATAAATCATTTTTCGAAAATAGGAAGGTGATTTTGGGTGGTGATTTAAATTTTACTCTGGGGGCTTCTAAGGTGGGGTGAAAATGCTAATCCTGATGCTCTTTCTCCTTTTTTCATCAATCTATTGGATTCACGTGGGTTGGTGGATATTGAACCTATTAAATTGAATCCTACTTGGAGGAATTGTCACTCTGGTGAGGATGTTATTGCTAAGAGATTGGACCATTTCTTGGTGGTTGAGGATGTTGCCTCATCTTTGTACTGTTTGAGGCAATGGGTGGTTTATGGTGGAGAATCATATCATAATCCAATTCTGTTGGAATGCAAAGGGTGGGGGAGGAAACCTCTGAGCCCATTCAAATTCAATGTTGAATGGTTGAAAGAAAAGCACTTTGTTGACATGGTTACAAATAATTGGATTCCTTATTTCCAGCATAGAGGTCATGCAGAGGTTCAGTTTGTGAATAATCTGAGGAAGATCAAGCAGCTCACTTTGGCTTGGGCTCATGAAAAGAGATGTCAGGATGATTGGGAATTAAAATATATCGAGGATAGGCTCTTTATTTTACTAGAGGGGTATGGTAGGGGTTTTCAATTGGAAGAGTATAAGTTGAAGGTTACAAGGCTTGAGCACAGATGAAGCCTCCTTTTGGCTGAGAAGGAAGCGACTTGGCACTTAAAAAGCTAGGCCACTTGGATGTAGAATGGAGATGCAAATACACAATTCTTCTAGGCAGTTGCTCGGGTTCGAAAAAGGAATAATTCTATTTGGGAGTTGGCTGATGAGGCAGGGACTAGACATTCCTCCTTTGACAGTCTGGCTTGTTTAGGGGTGAAACATTTCAATGATGTTTACAATGAACTGGGTGGGACTTCCATTGAGGAAATTATTCAAGTGTCTCAATTGTTACCTAGGTTTGTGGAAGAGGATGACAATGTGGATTTGATGGTCGAGGTGTCAATGGATGAGTTGAAGATGGTTCTGGCATCCTTCCAAAAGGATAAGTGTAGGTTTTAACCCCGAACAGAAATTATATGCATACAAATTCTAAAAAACAGAAAATAAAAAATGGCAAGAGAATAAAACATAAAATAGATATACATAGAGATTTTCCCCTGGATCCCAGAACTGGGACTACCAGATTGATTTTTCATTATATTCCTTTCAATGATACAAAACATATATATACATGTAAAAGCATCCATAAACCCCAATCAATCAACCTTGGATTAGAACATAACCATAGTTCCCTTGACCAAATCTACAAAATACCATGGACAAAAAACCATCATGCCCAAAACCATGTGTGAAATCCATGCAAAAAACCATAGGTAGGTCTGCCCAACTAATATAGGGTCCAAAAAAACATTTCTTGGTGCACTCCCCCAAACCTTGTGCAGGGAGCTACCGCCCTCTTGTGACCCCCTAACGCATAGGGTAGTCGTGGAAAGAATATAACACACACCCAAAATTCTCCCACTTGTTGTTTTATTTCCACATGAGAGCTTAGTCATTGGACCAACCCTGCAATGCCCATTGTTTCTCTACACTAAGAGAACTTCTCAGTGCTCACAGAATTTGTCAATGCATCTACGATATTCTTCAAAGTGTCCAACTTTTCCAACAACACATTTTTGTCCTCAACCATATCCCTTACAAAGTGATACTGAACATCAATGTGTTTTGTCTTTGAATGATAAACAAGATTATTTGCCAAGAAAATTGCACTTTGGCTGTCACAGTCTATCCTTATAAATTGATGTACTAACCCCATAGTTGAACAAAATCTCTGCAACCAAACTGCTTCCTTGCTTTCATGAGTGGTTGCCATGTATTTTTCCTCTATAGTTGAAAGTGCCAATACAGACTCTCTCTTACTCATCCAACTGACTCCAACTCCAAATAGGTTAAACACATATGCACTTGTAGATCTTCTCTAATCCAGATCTCCATCCTAGTCTATATCAACAAAGTCATGGATCTCCAAAACTCTCTCCAATCCTTGTCTTCCTTGGTAGCACAAACCATAATCACTAGTGCCACACAAATACCTGAAAACCGCTTCACTGATGTCTAATGCTCCTTCCCTTGTTTTGACATAAACTTGCTCAATACTCCCACCGCATTTGTAATCTCTGCTCTAGTACAGACCATTTCATACATTAGGCTACTGACTGCACTTGCATATGGAACACAGAATATGTCCTCTTCCTCTTCTTGTATCTTGGGACATTGTTCAGCAAATAACTTTACACCTACAGGAATAGGAACCTTCACCAGTTTACTATCCTGCATATTAAACCTCTGCATTATTGTCTCAGAATACTTCCTCTGGTTTAACCAGAGCTTCCTCTTTGCCTCATCTTGTTTAATTCCCATGTCCAAAATATAGTTTGCAGCACCAATATCTTTGATGTCGAATTTGGAGGAAAATTGGGTCTTCAAATCCTGTTTAATTTCTTTGTCATTTCCAACCAGCAACATATCATCCACATACAAGACCAAATAATAACACGGTCACCAATTAATTTAAAATACACACAGTGATCTTCTTTTCTTCTAGTGAAGCCAGGTCCCTGTATAAATGTATCAAATTTTTGATACCACATCCTTGGTGACTTTTTTAGCCCATACAGGGACTTTTTTAACTTGCATACCAATTCTTTCTTACCCTTTGCCACAAAACCTTCAGGTTGCTTCATGTAGATCTCTTATTCCAAATCCCCGTGAAGAAATGTTGTCTTCACATCCATCTGTTCTACCTCAAAAGCAAAAGCAGTAGCAACAGATAAAAGTAATCTAATAGAAGCTACCTTGGAAGCAGAAGAAACAATATCACCAAAATCAATTCTCGACACCTGGGAATAACCTTTTTCTACCAAATGATATTTGTATTTCTCCACCTTGCCTTCTGCATTCATCTTCTTTTTAAAGACCCATTTGCTGCGAATGGGTTTCCTTCTAGCCGGCAATTCCACCGGATCCCATGCCTCATTTTTGTGCAAATATGCCATTTCATCAACCATGGCCTCTTTCCAAAGTTTACCATCCTCTTAATCTACTGCTTCCCTCATAGTTATGGGATCATCATCAGTAATAGATAAATCAAAATTTGAATAGAAATCAAATGGACTATACCTTTCTGGCTGCCTTCTTTATCGAATTGATCCTCTCACAGCTGGAGTTTGTGGCTATTCATCTTTTGATTCCTCTTTTGTTGTAGAGTTTGATTCTTCCTCCTTTAGCTCAAACTCTATCTTCTCATGTTCCTTTGGTAGGAATTCATGTTTAATAACATCTTTCACCTCTCTAAACACCACATCTCAATTATACACAACCTTCCTTGTTTCTGGGTTCCAAAGCTTATAACCTTTTAAACCATCCTTATACCCAATAAAGATGCACCTTTCAGATTTACTATCCAACTTTTTTCTTTTCTCCTTTGGAACATGTACATATGCATCACATCCAAATACCCTCAGATGTGAAAGAGAAGGTTTCTTACCAATCCATACCTCTTGTGGAGTCTTATCTTCCAACGTTGATGAAGGTGATTTGTTGACCAGGTGACATGCAGTCTCCACTACCTCTACCCAGCATTCCTGTCCTAAATCGGCACCACTAAGCATGCTTCTTGCATTTTCCATCAACGTCCCGTTCATTCTTTCTGAAACTCCATTTTATTGAGGTGTGTATGGAGTAGTCTTCTGCCGTGCTATACCATACTTCTTACAGATTTCTTCAAATTCCTTCTTGCAAAACTATCCACCATTTGCTATCCTCGACACCTTTATCTTCTTCTATGTCTGGCTTTCCACCAGAGCCTTAAATTTTTTAAACCTGTCAAAGACTCCAAATTTCTTCCTGAGGAAATATATCCATGTATTCCTTGAGAAGTCATCTATAAGTGATACGTAGTACACAGACTTACCCAATGATAGAACCGACACAGGTCTAAACACATCACTATGCACAAGCTCTAATATATGTTTCGCCCTCTTAGCACTAGAGGGGGAGCTCACCCGATTATGCTTCCCATATACAAAATTTTCACAGAAATCAAAATCGAAAGAGAAATTAGACAGACCTTCTACCATACCATTACCATGAATTATTCAAAGGCCCTTCTCTCCAATATTTCCAAGCCTTTAATGCCATAGCATGGTCTTTTCTCCAGAGACCACTAGATTTTCTACTCCACTTTTAGGAACAACATAACTGTTGCACCCATCAATAACAGTGCTACCCTAAAGCTTGTACATAGTGCTACCCTAAAAAGTGGGTCTTCAAATCCTGGATAATTTCTTTGTCATTTATAACCAACAACATATCATCCACATACAAGACCAGATAAATAACACGATCACTAATTAATTTAAAATAAAAAACGGTGATATGCTTTGCTTATTTTGAATCCAAGTCCCTATATAAATGTATCAAATTTCTAATACCACATCCTTGGTGACTGTTTTAACCCATACAGAGACTTTTTTAACTTGCATACTAGTTCGTTCTTACCCTTCACTGCAAAGCCTTAACACTACTTCATGTAGATCTCTTCTTCTAGATCCTCGTGAAGAAATGTTGTCTTCACATCCATCTGTTCTACCTCAAAATCAAAAGCAGCAACAATAGATAAAATTAATCTAATAGAAGCTGCCTTGGCAACAAGAGAAAAAATATCACCAAAATCAATTCTCGACACCTGGGAATAACCTTTTTCTACCAACCGAGCTTTGCATTTCTCCACCTTGCCTTCTGCATTCATCTTCTTCTTAAACACCCATTTGTTGCCAATGGGTTTCCTTCTAGCTAGCAACTCCACCAGATCCCAACCCTCACTTTTGTGCAAAGATGCCATTTCATCAACCATGGCCTCTCTCCAGAATTTTCCATCCTCTAAATCTACTACTTCCCTCAGAGTTATGGGATCATCATTAGTAATAGATAAATCAAAATTTGAACAGAAAGCAGATGGACTATACCTTTCTGGTTTCCTTCTTTCTCTAACTAATCTTCTCACAGCTGGAGTTTGTGGCTCTTCATCTTCTGATTCCTCTTCTGTTATAGAGTTTGATTCTTCCTCCTTTAGCTTAAACTCTATCTTCTCATGTTCCTTTGGTAGGACTTAATTTTTAATAACACCTTTCACCTCTCTGAACACCACATCTCGGCTATATACAACCTTCCTTGTTTCTGGATTCCAAAACTTATAACCTTTTAAACCATCCTTATACCCAATAGAGATGCACCTTTCAGATTTACTATCCAACTTTGTTCTTTTCTCCTTTGGAACATGTACATATGCATCTCATCCAAATACCCTCAGATGTGAAAGAGAAGGTTTATTACCAGTCCATACCTCGTATGGAGTCTTATCCTCAAACGCTGATGAAGGTAATATGTTGACCAGCTAACATGCAGTCTTTACCGCCTCTACCTAGAATTCCTGTCCTAATCTAGCACCACTGAGCATGCTTCTTGCCCTTTCCATCAACGTCCTATTCATTCTTTCTGCAACTCCATTTTTCCCAGGTGTGTATGGAGTAGTATTTTGTCGTATTATACCATACTTCTTACAGAACTCTTCAAATTCCTTCTTGCAAAACTCTCCACCGTTATCTGTCCTCAGCACCTTTATCTTCTTCTCTATCTGGTTTTCCACCAGAGCCTTAAATTCTTTAAACTTGTCAAATACTTCAGATTTCTTCCTGAGGAAATATATCCATGTATTCCTTGAGAAGTCATCTATAAGTGATACATAGTAAACAGAATTACCCAGTGATAGAACCGACACAGGTCTAAACACATCATTGTGCACAAGCTCTAATATTTGTTTCTCCCTCTTAGCACCAGAGGGGAAACTCACTAGATTATGCTTCCCATATACACAATTTTGACAGAAATCAAAATCCAGAGAGAAATTAGACATACCTTCTGCCATACCATTACCATGAAGTATTCAAAGGCCCTTCTCTCCAATATTTCCAAGCCTTTGATGCCATAACATGGTCGTTTCTCTAGATACCACTAGATTTTCTACTCCACTTTCAAGAACCACAGAATTGTTGCACCCATCAATAACATTGCTACCCTGAAGCTTGTACAAAGTTCCAATCCAAACTCCCCGCATCAATACTAGTGATCCCCAAACCATCTTGCAAGTATCTTTCTCAAACACTGTTTTTACTCTTGCATCATCCATCTTGCTTACAAAAATCAAATTTTTGGCCAGTGCAGGAATATGCAGAATGCCCAGAAGGGTTCTAATCCTTCCGTCTTGCAACTTCAACTTGAATTTTCCATGACCAACGATTCTAGCCTTCCTATCATCCCCTAAGAAGACATCACCAATATCATATTTCTCATACTCGCAGGACCACTCTCTATGGTGAGTGAAGTGAAAGGATGCACCTGAGTCAATCAACCATGCCTCATGATCTACATGTACTTGAAGAAGAAGCCAAGTACACATCCCCACCTTCATTTGAGGTGGTTTTTTCCTCTGCAAAAGGAGCATCATTAGATCCCTTTCCTTTCTTGGGAGCTTTAGATTTTCAATGCCTTTTGAAGTTCCCTTCCTTTCCGCATTTCTAACACAACTTTACATGTTTTCCTGGAGATTTAGATCTCCCACTCGAGGACTTATTTTTGTTTCTGTTCTGGGACCGTCCTCGTACATACAAGGCATCACCATTCTTTCCCTCCATATTTTTCCATCCCAACTCCTCTGACAACAAGGATGAGACTATTTCATCAAACTGCAAGGCAGTTGCATTACTACCTATTGCAACAACCAGACTATCCCACGAATTTGGTAGAGAACACAACAAATTGATGCACTTATCTTCATCTGAAATTTAAATATCAACATATAATAACTAGCTTACCACATTATTAAAGGCATTCAGATGCTCTGTCATCGAGTCTCCATCTTTCATCCTTAGGTTATACAGCTTTTTCCGCAAGAACAAGTTATTCACCAAAGACTTAGATTGGTACAAAGTCCCTAACTTGTCCCACAAAGCCTTCGCTGAAGCTTCCCCTGCTACATTCAGCGATACTAAATTTGAGACACACAATTGTATTATGCTCTTTGCCTTCTAATCCAACTTCACCCAATCTTCAGTTGACATTATTGTTGGTTTAGTACCCTGATATATTGTGATCCACTGATCTTTATACACCAGCAGATCCTCCATATTGAGTTTCCACAACTCAAAACTCTGACCATTAAATTTCTCGATCTCTATATTTCCATTGCTCACCATCTTCTTTCACCACAAGAATCGATCCTGCAAATCTCCCATTGAACAGGGTCTACCACAGGCCCGAGCAAAACCGCTCAACAGCAATGGCGTCCCATTGAAGCCAAAACAACTTTGATACCAAATGTAGGTTTTAACCCCATACAGAAATTACTTGCATATGAATTCTAAAAAACATAAAATAAACAATGGTGAGAGCATAAAACATAAAACAGATATACACAGATATTTTCCCTTAGATCCCAAAACCAGGACTACCATATTGATTTTTCCTTATATTCCTTTCAATGTTACAATAAATATATATATATATACATGCCAAAGCATCCATAAACCCAAATACATTAACCCTGGATTATAACATAACTGTAGTTCCCTTGACCAGATTTACAAAATACCATGGACAGAAAACCATCATGCCCAAAACCATGTGCGAAATCCATGCACAAAACCATAAGTAGGTCTGCCCACCTAATATAGGGTCCAATTTTTTTTTTTCTTGGGGTGTTTCCCTGGACCCCGTGTAGGGTGGCTACCACCTTGCTACTTGTTGGGGGAAAACTGCCACCCCTGCTACACCCTATGACCCCCCAGCGCGTGGGGTAGTCATGGAAAGAATATAACACACACCGAACAACAGTATTGAAGGAATTTAGATGTTTTGTCAGCGACTCTCCATCCTTGGGTTATACAATTTTTTTCCATGGGAACTATTTATTCACCAAGGACGTAGACTAATACAAAATCCCTAACATGTTCCACAATGCCTTCGTTGTATCTTCTCTTGAAGCACTTAGTAATTTAAATCTTAGAAACACAATTGTATTGTGTTCTTTTTGTTTCCATCCAATTTGGTTCAATATTTTGTTGAAATCGTGTCTATCTAATAACCATATCCACAGTGATCCATTGATCTTTTTCCACCAATAGATCTTACATTTTGAGCTTCCATAGCTCAAAAAACTTCCCATTAAATTTCTCAATCTCTATCTTTGAACCACTCACCATTTCCTTTCACCACAGGAATTAATTCCACAAATCTCCCATTGTAATTGGGCCTAGCATATGCCTAAGAAAAACTCCTTTAGCCACCAAAGTATTCCCTTGGAGCCAAAAATGCTATGATACCAAATGTAGGTTTTAATCCTATACAATTAATTGATACAAAAAAATTCTTAATAAAACTGAAAAGATGCAATGGAAAAAACACACATTAACACAAATATTTTAACTTGGAAACCCAAACCAGGAGAACCAGAATGATTTTTTAGTATATTCTTCTTTAGAGTATATATATATATATATATATATATATATAACACCGATCATTTACCCTGGAATAGAATACAATCATACTTCCTTAAATGAAACTACAAAATCATGGACTAAACTACCATGCACCACAAAATTGCTAAAGGAGAAATTTATGTGTTGAAAACTACCAAAAATGTTCACAAAAATCGCCCAACCTACCCCCCCAAGAAAATAAAAAAGGAAAAAAGCATACAATATGTGAAAGTGGTTGTAAAAAAATATAATGCATACCCAACAATTACATCCCATATCCCATTTCTCTTCTCTTTTTACAAATGGCTTAAACTCCCCATATAATGTGCCCTTAAAATGTTCCTTTTTTCAGGGTGATGGCTTCATTAGCTCATGTATTGATCTAGATGAGTTGTGAGGGTTTGTTTCTGGTACTAATCCTTCTCAGCCTATTCACGAACAAAAACAACTTGTTTGCTCTCATTTCCCAAATGTATCTTTTGTGGTAGGGAAGGATTTGTAACTTCAGCAAGTTAGGGATCTACTCCACAAAACCTTTGTGGCAAAATTATTTGGTGGTAGGGTAAACATGAGACAATTGGAGTCTCGGACTTAACATCATTTGAACCCTCTTATGGGATACATTCCCATATGCCATTTCCTTTCTAGGGAATGGTATGGGTTTGTATTTAAGAGTGAAAAGGATGTGTAATCGATCTTGATAAAAAGGCGGTTCATGGACCATAATTTGTTAGGGACAAAATCATGGCATCCCCTTTTTAGTGCTTGATCTGTCGAGGATGAAAGTATTACAATATAGGTAAAAATACCCAATTTCCCATTGGATTTCTAGAATGAGGAGATTTATATGGCCATTAGGAACACTATCGATAAATTTATATTGGGTGTCTTAGGGTTCAAGGACAAAAATATGCATTATGTGGCTCACATATTAGTAGAGATAGAAGCAAGATAATACTTAATTGAGTCCATACAAGTGGTGAATGTGCATAATTCTTTTACACAAATCTTAGACTACATAGATGTTCCATCCCAATGTTTTAGGTTCCACTCAATTGAGCATGTGATGGTGGACTTATCTCTCCCATCTTCTCCTAGGAAAAAGGTGGAGCCTTTATCCCCAAAGGTCGATAGGTCATCATTGAAAGGAAGGTTTTCTCCATGGATTGAATCTATAGTTCCCCTCAAATGTACTATTGTGGAATTAGCTGGCATAGAGGACTTATCTTCACATGAGATAATGAACCTTAAAATTGTAGAAAAGGATCAATATATGTCTCCAATTCCAATTATCCTATAGCAGATGTTGTAGTGAGAGGTATATTGGTTCCTCTCATCTCGAATTCAACAGAGGTAGTAGAAGATAGGTTCATAAATCTAAGTTCATAGATGAAATGGACATGTTTAAGGAACAATGGGATGCAATGGAAAAGATATAATATGTGTCTACTTGACTAATTGATAACGATGTCACATTTTTTCCTTTTCTTTCCTATTTGAATCCCCGTCCTTTAAACAGTCTGGCCTAAAATATATATGAGTTGACATTGAGATCTAGTTCTGGGGCTCGGTCTAGTTTTTATATCCCAAAGGCTCCTCCCCACCTCCTCCCATTCTATCTCCTTATACTTCTAACTCATCCAACTCTAGTAATTGGGAGCCATACATTTATAAATTCTACATAGATTTCTAGGGGGCTGGGAATAAATTTCCCTTAGTCAAGGGTTCCACCAAGGTTGGTTGAAAGTTGCACTTCTTCATTGCTCAAGGAAAAGTGACAAAGGATATTAGCCAAAACAAACAAAGTCTAATTCCAAGGGTACTTAGAGCCCTGAAGACCCCCAAATCATTCCCCTATGAAAATCATATCTATGAACATGAGGGGGTTGGGAGGGAAACCTAAAATTCTTTCCCCTTAAAGTGTATTAGAACTTGATGTTCTAGATGTGATTTTACTGCAAGTGACTATGGGATGATCTGATGATATCATTAATTCACTTCATAAGTAGTTGAAGAGATGGTAGTTTAAGTTGGTGTAGATTCATTTGGGTCATCAAGTGGTTTAATTACATGTTATTCAAAATCTCTTATTTGGTGTTTCTTCTTTGCAATGTCGCTAGGATTGGTAATTGCTACTCATAGCTAGGACTTGGACATGGGCTTCCATATTATGAATATTTATGGGACTTTTTATGTAAGGAACAATTTTGGTAATGAACATTTTCTCTATGTTGTTTGCAAGTGGAAAACCTAATCATTTGGGGAGATCTAAATTTCAGAGTTGGTAGAGGTAGGATTTGGGGTTCCATTAGGGAAATTTTGAGGTAAAAAATGGGCTTCAATACAAACATGTACTAACAAAATTAACTTTATGTGAACCAATAGGATTCAAGATGATGATTTCATCCCCATGGGAAAATATTTTGGAGGGAAAAGAAGAAAACTACTTTTTTAATTGTATTTATGGCTTATCTACCTATATGTTTACTCAAATGTCAAATGTGGATACCCGTTGGATGCAGAATTAAATTCCACATCCAACGAGTACCCACTTTAGTAGACCTATATCGAAATAAGTTGAAAATACATGAAATAAAGTGTGTTGAACATGCTTGTTTGATGTATTTTCAGTTTTTTCGATGCAGTTCTACTCATAAGTATGTAGAGTGGGTACTCGTTGGATGTGGAATTTAATTCCACATATAACGAGCTTCCACACCTGACATTTGAGTAAACCTATAAGTAGATAAGATGAAAATACAATTAAAAATATAGTTTTCTTTCTTTTAATTTAAAATAACTCTTATTTTATTATTTTCCTTAAGAGGCCCATTTTGGACCTCAAAATTCCCCTAATTCCATGGTAGGGAGAATAGATCGGATCATTTTTTTGTAGATTGTATTGAAACATCCAAATGGGTGGACTTAAAACTGGTTGAGATTACTCCCACCTAGACAAACAATGGAATAGGGGATGTCACGATATATAAAAGATCAGACCAATTTCTTTTCCATTAATATTTTCTTCCACAATTAGCGAAATAACAATCCTAGGTTAGATGGGTCCATATTTCAAATCATATTTTGATTTATTTAGAAGTGGGAAATATCGGATTTACCATTCAAGTATAATTAACATTCGATAGAAGAAGAGGATTTTATATATTTTATGAAGTCTTCCTAGGTGTTGTATAATTTAAAGGTTGAAATTTCATCATGTATGTAATTTGTACACAATCTGAAGTCCCTCAAGGAAAAGGTGATGCTTTGGGATAGAGGAAAAAGGTCAAAAAGGACTCTGCATCTCAAGGATATTGAGGATAAATTTGCCAAATTTGACTACAAAGAGGTCCCTTATTTTGAACAAATGGGTCAACCTAGGGATTTAGAAAATTTTCAAGTTAAATTCTTCTTATATGAAGAAAGGGAATGGAGGTTGAATAGAAAGGCTTTGTGGCTTGAGGATGGAGATCAAAACATGAAGTTTTTCCAAAATGATGCAAACCACAACAAGCATTTTAATAGTCATTAGGATTTGGTTGATGAGGGTTGTTCAGTCAAGGCATTTGTGGATTTCACTGAATTAGGGATTAATCATTTTTTATTTAATTGTTCAAGGTTCCTATCCATGAGGACATAAGATCCATGCTAGTAGTCTTAGATAAATTTCCTATATTTGTGGAAGAAGATGAGAATGAAATGTTTCTTCAGCGAGTGACTTCAGAAGAGCTATTGGAAATCATAAAATTAGTTTAGAAATTTAAGAATTTAGGGCTCAATTGGTGGATAGTGGAGTTTGGAGATTTCATTGACAATTTGAGTCCAAATATTTTAAGAGTGATAAAACAAGTAAGGAATTTCGAGAGGATGCTAGGTAGCTTTAATTATACTTTTATTGCACTTACTCCTAAGGTAGACTGTCCAAGAAATCTTGGGGATTTCTAGCCTATTCCACTGTGTAATAGTCTTTATAGGATTAGGGCTAAGGTTATTCTATATTAATGAAGCCTCTTCTTTTGAAAGCAATCTCTATGGAAAAATTTGGGTTCCTTCAAGGAAGGTTGATTCATGAGGCAATTGATTCTACACAAGAGGGTTTTGATTCAATCAAATCAAAGAAAATACCCATTATTGTGTTAAATCTAGATATTTCTAAGGCTTATGATCATGTATCCTAGACTTTCTTCATATATATATATATATATGGAGGGGATACAATAACTCAGAACTAGGGTTTTCAGTCATGGACGCCATTGTAGCCGCTGCCTTGAATGAGATATCAACACGAGGAGTGCACAACTGTTTGCTGCAGAATCTAAGGAGTGGGATTCACAGTGCCATAGCTTCGGCAGGCTTATATTTTTGCGATGGGCTTAAGCAGGTGATATGGCAGGCTCTTCTGAAGGTCCCTAGGCTCATCTTTGTTCTTGAATCTTCAATGGGCAGCTTAATTCCTACTCGGCATCATTCAATTCAGTCCGTGGAGGATGCAGAGAGACTGCTTATCAGCATTATTGTGCCAGAATACCTGAGAGACAGTAGCATCGGCCTCTACGACTTGAAATTCTCGGATGCAGGTCTTCCTGCTGAACAACACTTTGCTCTGGGGCGTTTGACCATAGCCAGGGATCTAAGAATGGCTAGGGTTTCTGAGAACGTTTATAGCGCGACGCCGCTCTTCATACCACTGACCTGCGCATCAATGGAGTATGCAGGATACCGGAAGATGTGCAGGACGACTCAGTAAATCAGGCAATCATCTAGCTGCACTGTAAACCAGAGTATGAACCCCCAGAGGCAGATCGACCCCCATAATGGCCACGGATGACCTCTCCCTACCTAAAACGAGGTGATTCTTATAGAACAGGACAGGGGATATTTGATATGGGCAGCCAGATGGTATATCGGCCCCTGCACTATCCAGATCTGGTAGTCTCCAAACATTTTTTCTCTGTCTCCTACCAACTCGCTGACTCTAAGGCAAAGGCAAAAGGAAAATCCTCTTTGATGGTCTGGGCAGTGCAGGAGAGTGTTTGTGGCATCCATTTGGGAATTTTTTACCCAGATCTATCACTCCTATGCCTCACGAAGCCCCTTCCCATTTCTGATACGGAAAAAACCATGCGTATAATACGTAATAGAGAGCCATATCGGTTGCCCAACCGAGAACATAATCTCTCTATTGATAAGATCTGCATAGACACAGCACTGGGGTGGGCAGATCCATACCCAGAAGGCCTCTTGGAACTCGCAGGTGGGTATCTGACAAAGGGCAACGCTAGACACACTAGCCTAGATATGCCGAAGAAAGAACCAGACAGAGCATTGATATGCACAGATCCATCAAATAGCCCAAATCTGGTGAAGCAAGAACCAGATAGAGCACTGATATGCTCAAATCCGCCAGATCCAGACGCATTGGCAATAGATCGAGCTCTTTCTCAGATAGACCCACACTCTATTAAGGCGGACTTGATACAAATTTTCATTAAAACGCTAGAAGGCAGGCATATTTGTTGGAGGATCTGGAAGGGGAGGAGGATCCAAGACTTAAGGTATGAAATCCAGACTCACCTTGGTATACTAGCATGCAGGAAAAATCTGATCTACTCAGGACACAACCTTCAGGATAACCACACACTTCAGGATTATGGCATTGTCACAGACTCGATCATCATAATCAATCTGCGTCTGCGGGGTGGATGCTCTGGAACCAGCTCAAAGAGCACAGGCTCTTTTAAAGATGCAGTCAAAGGAAAGGAAAAAGCACAAACCAAACCAACAACATTGCCTGAGCTACCAGGGCCCTACATCGTGGAACAAAAATCTGAGACTCCTGTTCTCACAATCTCAATGCCTGAGGTAAATGATTTGTACTCAGATCTCTATTCCAAAGCAATTATATGCAGATTTAATGGCTTTTGGCCTAAATCTGATGTTTTTCACCAATGGATATTTGCTGCATGGTCATCAAATTGTTAAATATACTTATGCCCTAAGGGGTTTTTTATAGTTAGATTCACCACAATACAAGAAAAGGAACATATCCTCAATAAGGGACCATGGTTCTGGGCCAATGCATGACTGACTCTTCATGACCCCTTGGTTCCCAAAATTCGATGCCAACACAATGGTGGTATCAAAAATGCCAATATGGGTTAGGCTGCACAGTTACCTTCTATTACACTTCTGGCATCATAATGTTTTAATAGCCATAGGGAACTCCCTATGAAAGTTCCTAAAGATTGATGATGACATACTTACAAGGGGAATTTTACTTTCTTCAGGATATGCATTGAATTAGATCTTAGCCAAGGACTACCAGACAACATTACATTAAATGTCAATAATACTCAATGGACTCAACCTTTAGATTATGAAAATACAACTTTCTGATGTCGTGGATATTTACAAATAGGCCACCTCCATAGTGCCTACCCACAAGTAAAAAAAAAAACAAATGAAACAAGAAGCAACAGAAAAAGCCAAAAGGATGGCAATATACAAACCCCTTGGAAGAAGAAGCAAAAACGGATTTTCAAAAGGTCAAGACAACACACAAAAGGAGGAGAAAGATCCCACCAATCCCTGCAACTTGTGGCCTAGCAACCCTTTGCAGCAACAAGAGTCCCAACTAACAGGAATGGAAGTAAGTGGCAGCAAACGAACTCATGGATCAAAAGGATCTGATTCTAACAAAGAATATCCCATAAATCCAAATGAAAATTAGTTTTCCATAGTAACATCCACTCCCAACACTGGAGGTTGGCGAAAAGTGGAAAAAAAGAAAGGGAGAAAAGAATAGGCTAGTTGTACTTTCTTTTTTAGTTTTTTTTTATGTTTTCTGTGAAAATAGGAACAGATCATATGCATATGATTTTTAGCATCTACAACATGTAATTTTGTCTCATGAATAAAATTACGATTTTTCCAAGGGGAATATATATATATCTATATATAGGTTTTAATCTTTAGATTGTGGATTAGATAATGGGGTGTGTTATGTCTTCCTCATTCATTATTTTAATTAATGTTATTGGGTCAAAGTTCTTTAGGCTCTCTAGAGGACTTTGAAAGGGATGCCTCCTCTCTCATTATTTATTTTTTCTTGTTTCTTAGAGTCTTAGTAGACTTATTATCGAGGCTATACATTTGTAATATATTAAAGGAATCTTTATGGGTCAGTCCATCTCTCTTATGCATCTATTGTTTTTGGATGATGTGCTTATTTTCTACTCTTGCATTATTTTAGAAAGAAATTGATTTAATGGAATTATTAAAACATTTTGTAGTGCCAATGGGATGTCAATAAATTTGGAGAAACCAAGCATCTATATTTCATATTTTTTTGGTGGGAACAATAGACAAACTATGGAAATATTTGGTTTTCAAACTCACTCTCTAGATGGAGGTTTCAAATATTTGGAATAAAATATAAATCCCAATAAATATGGCATCAAGGACTAGAAGTGGCTACAATCAAGTGTGGAGAACAAGATTCATTTATGATGCAATCATTTCCTTTCACGTAGGGATTGTCTTATTCTCATAAAGTCTATTTAGGAGGATATTCGAGTTTATTGGAATCTTATGGCTCTACTTACAAAGAACATTTTAAGTAGGATCCATAATATCACTTTCAATTGCTTATGGAAGGATTCAATGGAGTATGTGGTGTCTCATTTGGTCAATTGGATGTGCATTGCACTCCCCGGGTTATTTCGAACTGTTCTAACAAGTAAATATTTATGGGTTTTTTTAACAAGGAACATCTTATAGAAAGACATTCTAAATTCCAAATACATATCTCTAGGGTCTATCTAAGATTGTGTTAGATCTAGGCATAAGTCTTTGTCTAATTCATCTAATCAATGGAGGGTGATCTCTTGGTATTTTTCAATGATAGGACCACATCTTGCTTGGTGGATCAGATTTAGTAATAGGACACATATTGGAAAGTATAAAACTAGGACATTTTCCTTCCTAATGGTCTAGTTGTGACTCTTCAGGAGAATTGGTTATGCTTATTAAATAGCATAGCAAGGGAGGAGTTTACCACAATCTATCATTATTAACATTGGGCATCTACTGACGATCTACAACTATACATGATTTGACATTATTATTGGAATCGATATATAACATAGTTAAGCAATGCACACTTCAAAATAAGGCTAGTTGATGATGAATTGTTTTGGGTTTATAATCCTTTCGAAAGAAACTATATAGAAAAGTTATATTTTCAATCACTTAAAGCTAATGAGAAAGTTGAGATAAAATGGTGGTTTAAAATTTTATGGAAATCCAAAGGTCCATTAAAAATCATACCTATTTTCTAGTCGATTCTTCAAAATTGGGTTCTTACTTTGGTCAGGATGACCCACAGGGATTTTGAAGGTCTAGGTATATGTCTATTATGCCATGAAGTTGATGAAGATAGTGCTCAAATTATTTTTTAATTGTCCTTTCACAAGACAAGTCTGGTGTTGGATAGAAATCTTTATCAATGTTTCAAATTTGTGGAACAAATTAACAATTGATGCATGATACAACAATTTCTTGGACTGACGGACTATGAAAAGTTTCAAGCAGTCCCCTTGGCTGGGCTTAAGGTATATGGGTGGCCCATAATGGAAATATTTTCGAGGGAAATTTCTAAACTCCTTATATGGTTTCCATTCAAGCATTGAAATGACTCAATCTTGATAAGGGCGGTATTATCCCTAGATCTCAACACATCTCTAATGGTCCATCCATCGATCATTTTCATCCCTGGGTATTCTTTGATGGAGCCAATATTGGGGTGGGTCAACATTGTGGAATTAGATATGTGTTTATATTTGTGGCCAAGAAAATATTGGAACAAGCTTGAATAATTTGGGTTAGTTCAATGTTTTACCCTCTCTAATTAAAATTACACACACTCAAGGAATATTCAACGTCTTCAAGTTTTTGGAGATTTTTCCTTGGTTATTCAATGGATGTAAGGTACAATACAAGTGTTGAATTTGGTACTTGTTCAAGTAAATTATCTGATTTTGTATTTGAAATATTTGGGACCATAGTCTAGTTTTGGTATGGGTTGCATTGCCAAAAACATTAAAGGAGCTTAATTTCATGTTTTGATGTGAAACTACCACATATGAAATGTACTTTCAATTTATTTATTTATTTTATTTAATTTATTATTATTATTTTATTTTATTTTATTTTGAAATAGAAAGCATGATTATTTTCTTAGATGTGTGTGTGTGTGTGTAGAAAACCACCTTAAAAGAATATGAGGAAAATAAATAAATAAGAATGTGTTTTTTCCCGAGGAAAAAATCATAATTTTATTCAACTTGAACCAAGGAACAAAATCACATTATGTAGAGGCTTAAATCATTCGGTTATAAAATCCTTTCAGCTAATGAGAAAATAAAACTGTAAAAAAAATATACAAATTTTGTCGAAGTTAATTGCGATAAAAATCATTGGGTTTGGGATCAAATGTTACTATTTCCAATTCATTTCTAGCTATTTGCATGAGGGCTTCTTTGTTTGAATCTGAGCTCTCAGAGACATGAGTTCTCTTTATACCCCCCATACCATTTTTGTTGCTTGTTTCCTCTTTATGTTGTTTTCATGCTTGAATCTCTACTTTTTCAATACCCTTCTGTGTGTGGGTTGCAGTTCCAAACTGATCCACAACACCCCCAACTACATGGTCCTCATGTTGAGCCTATACATCCACATTTGGGTGGTTCTCCATGGTTTATTTCTCTTCTCCTTCAGAAAGGTGAGGATCAGATACCTGCCATCCTTATGGCTTATTTTCCTGCCTTCTTTTCTTTCTTGGAATATTTTTTTCCTATGGTCATGTGTTTAGAAAGTGTCTTGTTTGAAAACAAATTCGACATCTGAATATCATGTTCTCATAAACTAATACTTGGGTCCACTGAAAGTTTTTATGTTTTAGATGAATATGATTGGGTAGACCTTTGTTGAGGTATATCTCTACACAAATTCTAGCAAAAGTGAAGATACCTTTTTTTGTTCTATCAAAATCCATCTTTCTGAATTTTCCATGGGTATTTCCAATATCCTCTAGGACCTTATGGTTCTAGAAGGAAGAGGGAGATTGGGTAGTCTCACCCATATTGACATTGTTGAAACCACCATATTTGTAGCATCAAAATATTGGAACCATGGAGTTATGAAGAGCCCAACTCTACCCCAAAACCATGGCCCTTCATTTGGGACGTACTCTAGATCTTTCTGTGTATCGAATTGAACAATGAAGAAACCTTTGGAACATAAATAGATATCACAGTTGGGGATCCAAGTAGAGAAAATCCAATGGTGTAATGCATTAAATATGGGCTAGAAATCATTGAATTTTCATATAAAATCCTTGGATTGGGGATCAGAATAAAGAGCTCAACTCTACCCCAAAACCACGGCCCTTTATTTGGGATGTACTCTAGATCTTTCTATGTATCGAATTGAACAATGAAAAAACCTTTGGAACATAAATAGATATCACAGTTGGGGATCCAAGTAGAGAAAATCCAATGGTGTAATGCATTAAATATGGGCCAGAAACCATTGAATCTGCATATAAAATCCTTGGATTGGAGATCAAAATAAAAGAGGATTTACCTCTGAAATATTAACTTCCATGGAAGGTGCTTGTTCCATTTGTTCTACGATGTAGGGTACTAGATTGTTTTGGATCTAATATGATGAGATGTGAGCCTTCCCTTGCACTGCATCCTTGAAGCAGACAAATCCACTAGGGTTTCTATAATGAATAACTCTCTTGTATGATATTGAGACATCTTGTTTCTTGATACCCAATGATCCACCATACAACCTTGCTATCATCGTGATAATGGATTTTTTTGAGATACCATATTCATGCAATGGAGAGAGATCCATTAACTACTTCCTTCCATGTAGTAGGCATTTCCAAATCACAGGGATGTTATTCCTCTACTCTATATTCTGTTTTAAATCCACCACAAGGTCATATCCATACACCCATAAAAGGACTGAGTTCTCACTTAGGGTCCTAACGAAGATTTGAAAACCCTCCTCCATATCGTAATCAAACAAGACACCCTTGAGCAAAGAAATTTTCCCCTCCGTGAGTCGAGTGCCCTTCTTGGCTCGATTTGCATCGATTTGTCCCTCTGCAAGCTGAGAACCCATCTTGGCTCTGTATGCATCCGGATCTAAGGGAAGGAAGAAGTCAGGCCACAACCTTGACATATTGTCCCGCCCCAGATTTTCCTGAATACCCATACCACTATCGTATCTCTAAACTTGGATTTTTGTTGTATAGATGATCCATGGATCCATTTTCACGTCAATATCTTTGCGTAAGACTTCCACAGAGTTGATTGAACATTTTTCCTCATAAGGCTTATGCGCAGGACTACGAGAGAGCATCAATTTATCCATAGCCAAAGTCAAAATTGAAACCCTTCCATCATCGTGAGGAGAAGCGACCTTAGCTTCCCCTTGCCTTGGACCTCCTTTATCGCTTGTAACAGGATCCTGGTCAGCATCAACATTAGTTGAAACTCTGCAGAATAAAATCCTAGCGCTTGTCATTGCTAATCACCTCATCTCCTTACTGTGCCCCTCAAATAAATAAGAACGTGTTAAACATCATCTCTATCATATTTAGTATAACACTAATGAAATTTTTTAACCATAAGAAAAACTTTACTTTTAATTATTTTATGTCCACTTGCACACACATATATAGGTGGACTTTAAAGTTTTTTTCTTTAAATGCCACATGCCAACTCCTTGTTCAGCATGAAATTAATTATATGTCTTCAATTGTACTAGGTTATATAAAGTATCTCTCTAATCAATAAATTAGAAAATGACTTTCATTTTACATTAACTTACTTAATCACGTCCTTTCTGTTGGAAACCAGGAAAACACTAAGGGGAGGAGGGGTAGATTAGTATCTTATAATTTTTAATAATTGTTTAGCCAATTGAACACATTCAACAATATAGTGGAGAATCAATCACATAAATCTTGGACATAGGATATTTACATGGAAACCCATGCGGGAGAAAACCACAAATATTCTTTTGATTATGATGTACATACAAGCACCAACTTCAAATTAAATCAAATTATGTAGGCATCAACCTACAGGAAGCTCCAACCCCCTTGTCTTTGCAAGCGCCCACTTGTTGGAAGCACTAACCCCCACTGTTTGCAAGCATGGACCTGTTGGAAGCACCAACCCCCACTGTTGGAAAGCATGGACCTGTTGGAAGCACCAACCCCCTGATCTTTACAGGCCACCAACCTAAAAGATACTTCAATCCCCTGAGCTTTGAAAGCACCAACTTGCTCTGCCTATTAGATCCCTTTTCCATAAATTTTAAGACTCAAATATGAGGCTTTTTTATCAAAATATTACACCCACACAAATGTTAATTCTAATATTTTCTTCTCCTTGCTTTACAACAACCTATCTTTCTTTGATTCTTTGATTCAACTAAAGCCGCACACAATCACCACTTCTCCCTATCTGGTCTGTTCTTGATTAAATTTCTTTTTTTGCAAATCAATTCTCAACACTTTAGATCTATAGTAGTTAAACTCATGGCAGCTCTAGATGTTAACTAATTTGCACACTTAGCATTTACATAACATTCACCTTTAACTCTGTCTCAGATCTACTTCATTTCTATTTGTTGCTCATTTCCCCCTTTTCTCCTCATTAAATTGAGATGCTTGTGTTTATGTGTGTCAACAATAACTACAACTCTTCTATTTGGATGGGAACTACTACATCTCATGTCATCTTATTTCCTTTTATATATGCAGAGATCTCTGCGATATGCCATTTTTGGACATCCTTTATTTTTGGCCAGTAACTAATTTTGACATGACAGTTAATTGAATTTTGGCATCCGAAACACAAAATTTTGATCTCAACACTTGAGTTCTCAACCCCTTGATTCATATGACCAAGGGCCAGAACCAGTGACGAAAGCTCAAGGCGCTTAGCCTAGTGACACATGCAATTCACCCAATGTTAAGTATCAAACAATTTCTAAAGTGTGCCCAATGATCTAATCAAATATGACAACAGAGAAGTCACGTCGAGGCCCCCCTGACTCTCCAAACTTTAACAGGGGGGGGGGCGATTTTTTTGTTTGGTGGTTTATTGTCATGTAATCGTGAATGAGGTTAATACGGCCCATTGCATGTTTTTTCCTCTATGCACCAATGTCTTATGGAAAATGGGCCTTATCATGTCCACATCACTGCCATGTCATTATTTGCCTCTTTTCATGCCACACCACTACCACATATCACTCAGAAAATGGCCACTTATCCACCCAAAAAGGCCAAATCCTCCTACCACATATCATAACCATGGGGTTCCACATCATCATCATGCCACATGTCCTCACCTCAGAGCATCATGTCTAACTGGGGTCCACCTTTGGTTTGGCTATGAGAAATCCAAGATCTAACAACCTTTTCATGCCTTTCCTTATTTCCATGACCAAGTCTTTCTTGAAGGCCATCACCTCAAATTCAATTTTTCTCTTCATTCCTAGAGAGTTAGACTAAGTACCATATACTCCTAGAAATATCTCTAAGAGGGATATCCAACCAAGCACATTTCATGTGTTTTTGAACAAGTTACATGCAAACAAAATTCCTTCAAAGATAGGATACTCAAAAAATAACCAAGTCATCATAAGCTTAGCACACTATTAATAGAAACAACCAAGACATCAATAACAACATAAGCATCATGCATGAAAACTCAACAAGCTCCCCCTGAGATTGACACCACTTGAATTAATGTAAATAAATTCGAATGTACTCAATAGTCTCCCCCTTTGGAATTAATGGAAACACCACCTAACATTGTTGGTCATTGATGCCTTTTGGGTTTGACTCCCCCTATCAGGAAAGAACTACCACATTTTTCTCACTCTACCCTTTGCTTTTGAGGTGCTAATGTCTTCTCATTCTCTTCTTGACTTTGAGGCAACAATGGATGATCATTCTCCTTTTCTGACATCAATGGAAAAGGGATTTAGATACTCCCCCTAAATGGATATAACAAGTTGTTGATTTTAATTATTGTTGAAACTTAATGGTAGTTATAACTTAAATCAATTGATACCAATGCAAGGAAAAATAAGGAGAAGTTATGAGACATGCAAACCTACAATTTCACCATCCTTATATTTCACTATACACCCGCTAACCTTGTACTACTCCTATTGATCTTAAAGCTTCTCCAAAGCTTGGTCTCTTTTCTTCTTTCTAACCATACAACTATCCTTTGACATATTTGGACAACTACCTTCTTTGATGGTGAAGAACACTAGTGAAGAGATGAGTGAGACATGTTGAAAATAGCAACAAGAAATGCTAAAAATAGCACTTCTATAAATAGCATTTTGGGATACATTCCAATTTTAGTTAGTCCCTAAACTAAAATTGAGAATTAAAATTCGAATTTGATCTTAGTAGTTGTTTGTAAAATAATTAATTAATTCATCTTGAGTTAATTAGTTGTAGAAAATCAAACATGAAGTCTATGTGAAGATATGCAACAGTTTCCCCTTTGATTGAGGAAGTTATCCCTTGATTAAAGGAGATCAGGATGAGTTGTACTTTGAGTTGTAATTAGTTATCTCAGTTAACTGAGTTAAGTCCAGTTAGATTAGGTCCAACAGTTTGTGGAACTGATTGTGAGTTTAGTTAATTAATGCATGCATGCATGTAACTGCTGCACTTCAGATAACTGAATATTCTCTCATAAATAACTCATGCATGTCAGTTTAGTCAGAGACCCAGTTGAGATCAGATGATGGGACAGTGTACTATCAGTTGCAGGAATATTCCATTGAGGATATCTCTTGCATGCAGAAGGAATTCATTCCTTGGAGATTGCGTAGTTACTTTTGAGTTTGGTGAGTTGTGTGAGAGGAAAATTCACACAGGTGGCAGCATTGGACCCCAGGAGAAACTGCGCAAGGAAATAGGAGGCTTGGAGGATTGGAGGAAGACATATGTTATGTCTATTCAGTCTGTGAGCTGAATTAAGGGATTTTACTGAGAGCTGGATAGCTTGTGAGCTAAAGCTTTGTGTAATCCAGACATATTTTCACTTGTATGATAATACAGAGATCGAGGTTTTTAGCTAAGGCTTTCCCCAGAGTATTCTTATGTGTTCATGTGTGATTTATTTCTCATTCTTTGTTATATGTGTTCTATTTGATCTTGCTCATAATCGATTAAGCTTCCACGAGTTTGTTTGTAGAAATAGATCAAGTATTTTGCATTAGTATATTGCATTATCAGGTGATATACAGTGCGAAATTTCTACATAGTATCAGAGCAAAGGTGATCAAAGTGAAGAACAGTATACAAAGAAGAGAGAAGTTCGAAGTTTGAAGTTCCTGGTTATAGAATTCGAATTCTTATCACATCTCAAATTTCACCAATGGCATTCAACAGTTTAAGACTTGAGTATGCCCTTGATGGCAGCTCGAATTATATAGCCTGAAAGGATCGCATGGAAGCGGTATTAGAGGACAATGGTCTAAAGGAATTCATTGATCAAGAAGTCCCCAAGCTAGCAACAGTTAATGCCCAAGAATTGGCGGAATGGAAGAAATGTGTGGCTAGAGTGAGGAGAATCCTTCTGGGTGGAGTTCGAGACCACATAGTCTCAAGTCTCCATGGGAAGGAGACATTGTTTTCAATGTGGAAAACATTGAAAGATCTATATCAGAATAGTAGCAATCGGAGGAAGCAGGCACTAAAAGACAAGCTTCGGAAAATCAAGTGTGAAAAGGGCGACACGATCTCTACATATCTGAACAAGCTCACCACTTGCAGGGATGAGCTTGGAAGTGTAGGGATCATGACAGTCAATGATGACATGGTGAGTCTTGCTCTCCTCGGTCTTCCTAAGAGCTGGCATAGCTACCAAGACTCAGTAAATGGAAGAGAGAAACAGCCAGATTGGGAACAACTTTGGTCGGATCTGATGCAGGAGGATATAAGGAGAAGCACCAGAGATGGATCTTCATCAAAGCAAGATGATGAAGAAAATATAACCTCAGCGAGTAAGGTGAGGAAAGGGAAAGGGAAGGCATCCCATTCAAAATCGAGTTCTTCCCATGGTGGGAAGAAGTTTGACAAATCGAAAGTGAGATGCTTTCATTGTCAAGAGGTGGGCCATTATGCTATGAATTGTCCACAGAAGAAATCCAAGAAAGGATCCTCGAAGGGATCAGATGGTGAGGCACTGGCCTCACAATTCGAATTGGATTTATCTCTCATCACATGCATGGTTTCATCCATGTGTTTGGTACCTGGACAGTGGAGCTTCATTCCACACGACCGGCGACAAGAATCTTTTCAGTACCTTGGAGGAGAAGGATCTCCAGATGCGGACCGAGATGGGCGATGATGGAAAGTACCATGTTTCAGGTGAAGGTATGGTTGTGTTTCAGAGGGAGCATGGAGCTCCTCTCACCCTAACTGATGTAAAGTATGTACCGGGTCTGAAGAAGAATCTTGAGTCTATCGCTATGCTAGAATACAAAGGCTATGATGTAGTCTTTAGTAAAGGAAAGGTATTCCTAAGGCATATTGGCACTGGACAGACCAAGAGGATTGGGATTTGAGCAACGAATCTCTACAAGATGGAGGTAGATGATTGTGTTGTATTGAGTTCCAAAGCTGAGTTGGTGCAGAGCCAAGATGTTGGCGAGCTATGGCATAGAAGATTGGGCCACTTTCAACATGGGGCCTTGAAGATCATGTAGCAGATTTCTACCGGACTTCCCAAGGGAAATCTAGAGCAGACGGATACATGCAAAGGTTGTACCTTCGGTAAGTATGCAAAATCTTCCTTTCAGGATCGAGACAGTAGAACTGGAGCAATCCTAGAGTGGGTTCACATAGATGTGTGTGGACCATTCTCTACAGCCTCCACTGCTAAACAAAGGTACTGTGTTACTTTTATTGATGATTTTTCTTGTAGATGTTGGATCTACTTTATGCAGAAGAAGGATTAGACCTTCTCAAGGTTTTGTGAGTTTAAAGCCTTGGCAGAGAAAGAATATGGAAAGAAAATAAGGGCCTTGCATAGCGACAATGGTGGAGAGTATGTCTCCCAACAATTTAAGGACTTCTGCGCAACAGAAGGAATTAAACGGGAGTTGATGGCACCCCATAACCCACAACAGAATGGGGTGGCCGAAAGGAAGAACAGATCGATTATGGGAGCAGCTCAAGCAATGTTGCATGACCAAAGCCTACCACTTCATTTGTGGGCTGAGGCATGCAATACAGCAGTATACTTGCAGAAAATAAGCTTGCACCATATACTGGGGATGAAGACACCAATGGAAGCCTTTTCCAGGAAGCGACTAGATGTGAGTCACTTTAGGATCTTTGGATCATCAGTTTATTGCCATGTGAACAAAGATGCCCAGAAGAAGCTAGATCTAACAGCTGAGTTGGGGATACTTTTGGGGTACACTGATACACCCCACAACTATCAAGTGTTCCTGGCTACCAGTCAGAGGACAGTGGTACGCAGAGATCTAAAGTTCGACAAGAAGAAAGCCATGCGAGTATCACTTGAGAGGGAGCTCAAGTTGCAAGGCGGAGCCTCAGACTGATGTGAAGCAACCGCATGCAGAGGATCCGGGAGTGGATAAATCCACTCATGCTGAGTCCTCCAGAGATAGGCGGAAATGCTCAAGGGAAGCTGACAGTTTGATGATGGATGCGCAAGAGAATGTGGGACATCCATATTCTCAGCGCAGACAGAGGAGATCACCTGAGTAGTACACTAGTTACATGGCCCTAGTTGGGGAGTGTGTAGAGACCGAACCTTCTTCTTTCGAGGAAGCAACGCAACAACTAGTATGGGTTGATGCTATGGTAGAGGAGTACGACTCTATCATTCAGAACAGTGTATGGGATGTTGTCCCAAGACCTCAGGACAAGTCAGTGATGAGTTCCCGATGGCTTTACAAAGTAAAGTAGGCAGTTGATGGCAGTGTTGAGAAACATAAGGCAAGGTTTGTTGCCTGTGGTTTCTCACAGGTCGAGGGGATCGACTATGATGAGACTTTTGCTCCTGTAGCAAGGTACTCATCTATCAGATCGATGTTGGCACTATCAGCTCAGATGGGTTGGAAGATCCATCAGATGGATGTGAAGACTGCGTTCCTCAATGGGAAGATTGAGGAAGAGGTGTACATTGAGCAACCAGAAGGTTTTGAGACCTTCGATCGTGAGTCGCATGTGTGCCAACTCAAGAGGGCTTTGTATGGGCTGAAGCAAGCACCTCGTGCTTGGTACACCAAGATCAACAACTATTTCACCAAATTGGGCTTCACCAAGAGTGGAGCAGATGCGAACCTTTACCACATCATGGTAGAAGGTAAGCCATTAATCATTGTTTTTTATGTGGATGATCGGATTTTGATAGGTGATGATCAGTTGATCAAGTCTTGCAAGGAGGACCTTGCAAGAGAGTTCGAGATGAAAGACATGGGTCTTATGCACTACTTTCTAGGCATGGAAGTGTGGCAGAAGGATGGGGAAGTGTTTGTGTCTCAAGGCAAGTATGCCAATGAGATACTCAGGCGATTCCACATGGAGAAGTGCAAGCCCATGCAAACTCCTCTAGCTGGTAACTGGAGGAAGGAGGATGCTACTTTAGGTGAGGTAGTAGCTGCTACTGTTTATCGGCAGCTTGTGGGTTCATTGATGTATCTAGTGAACACATGACCAGATTTATGCTTTGTAGTGAACTAGCTGAGTCAAGCTATGGTTCAGCCTACCAAGCTGTTTTGGAAGGCAGCGAAGCATGTACTGAGATACCTCAGAGGCACATCTTAGTATGGATTGTGGTACAGATGGACAGAGGGAGTGAAGCTTCAGGGCTTCATAGATGCAGATTGGGCAGGGAGTCCATCAGACCAGAAGAGAACTTCTAGAGGAATCTTTAACCTTGGTTCAGTTGTAGTTTCCTGGTACAAAAGGAAATAGAGGTCAGTTGTACTTAGCTCAGCAGAGGCTGAATACATGACTGCCAGTCAGGAAGCATGCAAGGCCATTTGGATGTGGAAGATTCTAGTGGGATTGTTTGGTCAAAGGATGGATCCAACTGTGATCTATTGTGATAATCAGAGTTGTATCAAACTCTCTGAGAATCCAGTATTTCATGACAAGTCCAAGCACATCGATATCCGGTATCATCATCTTCGAGACTGTTTGGTGACGAAGATCATGTTGTTGCTGTATGTTTCGACCAAGGAACAAGATGCATATATTTTGACTAAGGCATTGTCAAAATGCAAGTTCGAGTTCCACAGAGACAGGATTGGGGTGACTGATAATCCCTTTCTTGTTGAGAGGGAGTGTTGAAAATAGCAACAAGAAATGCTAAAAATAGCACTGCTATAAATAGCATTTCGGGATACATTCCAATTTTAGTTAGTCCCTAAACTAAAATCGATAATTCAAATTCAAATTTGTTCTTAGCAGTTGTTTGTAAAATAATTAATTAATTCATCTTGAGTTAATTAGTTGTAGAAAATCAAACATGAATTCTATGTGAAGACATGCAACAGTTTCCCCTTTGATTTCCCCTTTGATTGAGGAAATTATCTCTTGATTAAAGGAGATCAGGATGAGTTGTACTTTGAGTTGTAATTAGTTAGCTCAGTTAACTGAGTTAAGTCCAATTATATTAGTTCCAACAGCTTGTGGAACTGATTGTGAGTTCAGTTAGTTAATGCATGCATGCATGTAATTGCTGCACTTCAGATAACTGAATATTCTCTCATAAATAACTCATGCGTGTCAGTTCAGTCAGAGACCCAGTTGAGATCAGATGATGGGACAGTGTACTATCAGTTGCAGGAATATTCCATTGAGGATATATCTTGCATGCAGAAGGAATTCATTCCTTGGAGATTGTGCAGTTACTTCTGAGTTTGGTGAGTTGTGTGAAAGGAAAATTCACACAGGTGGAAGCATTGGACCCTACGAGAAACTGCGCAAGGAAATAGGAGGCTTGGAGGATTGGAGGAAGACATATGTTGTGTCTATTCAGTCTGTGAGTTGTATTGAGGGATTGTACTGAGAGCTAGATAGCTTGTGAGCTAAAGCTTTGTGTAATCCAGACATATTTCCACTTGTATGATAATACAACGATTGGGGTTTTTAGCTGAGGCTTTCCCCAGAGTATTCTTCTGTGTTCATGTGTGATTGATTTCTCATTCTCTGTTATATGTGTTCTATTTGATCTTGCTCATAATCGATTAAGCTTCCGCAAGTTTTTTTGTAGAAGTAGATCAAGTATTTTGCTTTAGTATATTGCATATCAGGTGATCTACAGTGGTAAATTTCTACAAGACATCACCCCTAACTTGTGCCTAAAGTACTCAAAGGGATCTTAGGAAAGAGGCTTGGTGAAGATATTATAAACTTGTTCTTTTGTGGATATATACTCCAACCTCATGATCTGATCAACCACCTGTTTTCTATGAAAATGGTACTTTATGGGGATATGATTGGATTGTAAGTCAAGAACATGATTCTCGCATATAATATAGCACTTGTGTTATCACACATAATGGGAATAGGTTCATCATAAGTACCTTCATGCCACGTAATGTCTACTTCATCCATAAAATTTGAGTGCAACTTGTTGTAACTACTACATACTCAGCTTTAATAGTAGAGAATGAGATAGAGGTTAACTTTTTACTCAACCAAACCGCCAAACAATTCTATTGGAAGAAAGTACCACCACTTGTGTTTTTCCAATCATCTACACTTCCAACCCAATTAGCATTTGTGTATGCAATGAAAAATAAAAAAATTTCCCTTTGGATACCATATGTTGAGAATGCAACAAGATGATGGAGCTTAGTGGAAAGAAGTCGCCTTCACTAAGTGGGCCCGCAGGCTATTTTTGGTGAAAAGTCTATTTTTAGGCTATGTCTATTTTTAGACATATGGATCATGGTCTATGAGTTGCAGGATGTTGTTTATGGATGATTGGTCATGTTGGGAAAAATAGATGGACTTCTATTTTTGGTTCACAGTGGAGTGATCAGAGTCTATTTTTAGACTGCCAGGCTAAAAATAGAAACAGTCAAATATTATTAGCCCTTAGTAATATTTGGACTCTAAACATTATCTTATTCTCTTGGAGCACTTCAGTTCGAGCTACGGATGTGGCACATGCAGCTGAAAAAAGGAATCACGTGGTTTCTTATGTGTTAGTTGAGCTATTGCATGGAGGACTTCAGTTAGAACTCATGCATGTGAGTTCTGTGGAGTTGGATGTGGAGTTGATGGAGTTGTGTTCAGTTTGACTTAGTTGAACTAGTTGTATTTAGTCTAACTAAAGAATACACTAGTGATGAGTTGTGTGAATTGATTGTTAATTAATTCACTAATTATTAACTCATAAACTAACTCAAGAATACATCAGTTAACTCAGTGCATGGACAGTTCAACAGAGACAGGTGTTAGAGGTAAGTGAAAGGGTGAGTTGTGACTATCAGTTGTGCATGAGATTTTGCACATGCATGGATTTGAGTAATGCCAATGAGGACTACGCAGTGTGGGCCAATACCAAGGAATTATAGCCTGTGCTCACGTGATTTTCACCTAGTATTGTGCAGTGGAGGCAGGCAAAGCAAGCGGAGAAGATTTGAACCTGTGACTTGTTCAAATCTGAGCTAGTTTTGTGTGTAACAGGTGGAGATAGTGCTGGATACTTGAGAGGAGTATTGTACTATGTATTGTTACATGTTCTCAATCATTAATATATAGATAGTGTGGGGTTTTCAGTGGTAATATTTCCCCGGGTTACATACTGTGTTAATGTGTGCATGCGATTGATGTTTCATTGTTTTTGATGTTGCTAAATTGATGATCAACGTAGAGGAGGTTATGTATTATGCATGTATTCTGCAATAGTGTATAATCGAGATAATCTCTGTTGAATGTTGGCATTATGTTTTCTGGTATGACTGTATGTTACAGATGTTGTACTTGATGGCAACTCCAGTGGTAAGGCTCTCAGTTTGATAAAATTAAGAAGGACGCAGGCAATCGGTTAATAAAGTGCGTCCCCGCAGGTATTCCATGCAGAACCCGCGTCCAGGGACGCAGGTCAGCAGTTCAGGAGGTGCGTCCACCCATTGCACACATTTCAAGGCAAAGAAAAGCACGTGGGGGTTTCTTGTGTGGTATCTAGCCGACGGTTTTGTGTTCCTATGGTGTCGGCTCGTGGTATTGTTCCATGTTTTGGGGAGGAGCTTGCCTATATAAAGCAAAGGAGTTCATTTGGATTATGCATCATCTTTGGTTGAATATCTTTTGGTGAGATCTAGTCCAGATCTATGAAGGCGAATCTTCTAATGGACTGTGATCTCTTTGGCGCATGATCAGATCTGTAGATCTGACTGTTTGGGTTAGTTCTGGTCTTCATATCTTTTTTATATCTGAAAGGACGCAGGTTCAGTGAAGGGAAAGTGCGCCGGGACGCAGTGCAGCAGAGAGAGACCTGCGTGGGGACGCAGGGCAGACGTGGCTCAGGTGCGTCCGGGACGCAGAGCAGTAACGGGAGATCTGCGTGGGGACGCAGGACAGACAAGGTTCAGGTGCGTCCCTGAGATAAAAGGCGCGGCGCGATAGTATCTCTGAGTGCGTCTTTGGGTTATCAGGACGCGGCGCGATAGTATTTTTGGGTGCGTCCCTGTAGAAAAAGACGCAGTACAGTTGAAGGAACAGTGCGTGGGCACGCAGGACAGCAGAAGGTTAGCTGCGTCTGGTCGCAGGCCACAGAAGGGAAAACTGCGTCTCTGTTCTGTTGATTATATTTCTCTGTTGATAAAGTGTTCTGGGTTAATTCTGTTATTGCTGATCTGATATCTGTAGTAATCTGTAACTGTTATGTACTTGTTGATCATCTGATGCTTTATGAAAAGAAGTAGGGGGTTGTAGCTCCCTTCCAGGAGTAGACTGGAAAACGAGAGAGAGTTGTAGCTCTCTGCAGGTTGCAGCCTGCGTACTGGTAAAGGACTGCACCAGTACAAAATCATTGTAAAAGAATTTCTAAATTGAAAGAAGATAGAGACATATTGCAGCAGGTGGTTTTCTCCCACATTGGGTTTCCACCTTACATCTTGTGTTCTTTGGTGTGACTGTCCATTTTCTTTGTTCATGCTCATTATTTTATGGTACTGATATGCAAGAATAATTCAAAAGGTCAAATAAGGAAGATTTGTTAATACTGATTCACCCCCCCTCTCAGTATTATTTCCAACAATTGGTATCAGAGCAGGTCCTTCAGAAAAGCTTGATCGCTTGAAGGTAGATCGTTCATCATGAGCAACTACGAGAGAGAAGCATCAATCAGGCCACCGGTTTTTGATGGGACAAACTTCAATTATTGGAAGGTAAGAGTTACTGCATATCTTCAATCTCTTGGTACAGAAGTTTGGGACATTGTAGAAACAGGCTATGCTTTTCCTTCAGCTACTCCTACAGATCCAGCTGAGAAAAAGAAGTATGAAACAAATGCAAAAGCAGTCAGTACGCTATTAGGAAGTATATCCCAAACAGAATTCATGAAGGTAATGCACTTCAAATCAGCAAAAGAAATATGGGACAAAATGATCACGAGCTATGAAGGAGATGAACAGGTAAAACAAGCTAAACTTCAAACTCTCAGGATTCAATATGAGACTCTCAAGATGTATAATGATGAAAGTGTGGCTAATTATTTTCTTCGGGTAGATGAGATTGTTAATTGTATGAAAAATTTGGGTGAAGAAATAAAAGAGTCTATAGTAGTTCAAAAGATTCTAAGATCATTATCCCCCAAGTTTGAATCTAAAGTATCTGCAATAGAAGAAAAAGAAAATCTCCGTGTTCTCACTATGTCTCAGCTACATGGAATTCTAACTGCTTATGAAATGAGAAATGGAGGTCCATCAGACAGAAGGGAGGCTGCTTTTAAGGCATCAGGCAAAGAAGATCACTATGAAGCAAGCCATGTTCCAGAAGAAGAGGAAGAAGAATCAAATTTTGTCAGAAATCTTCAAAGGGGTTCTGGAAGGTTCAGAGGTAAGCTACCTTTCAAATGCTTTGCTTGTGGAAGAGTAGGTCATTATGCTGCAAAATGTCCCTATAAGGATAAAGGAAAGGAACCAGCTAGATGGAACAAGAAACAAAATGCAAATAAGAAAAGCTACTACACCCATGAAGATAGTGATGGCTTATCAAACAGTGATGAAGATGAACAAGGTAATAAATATAGGTTGTTAATGGCATTTGAAGATGATGATTATGAGGATGCTGTAGATGTGGATAACCTTTATGATGAAATTACTAGACTCAAGAGATGTATAGAAGAAAAGAACATGATCATTGATACTCTACAATTTCAAATTGATGAAAAGGAAAAACATCTTGAAAAATTAGAAGGTGAAATTGTTGGTCTTAGAAAAGAAATTGAGAAAACAAAAGCTATTAATCTCAAGTTTGTCAAAGGATCTGAAACTTTGGATGAGATTATCAGTGTGCAGCGGTCTCCACTAAATAAGACAGGTCTGGGCTATAATGGAGAAACTTCTCAAGCATCCACTTCAAAAAGTTATCTTGATGCAGCAAGAAGAAATGAGCAAAAGCACAATGAAGATCATCAGGTAAAGCAGGGACAAACTTCAAACAGAAACTACCAGGGGCAATCCAGCTTAAGAGTGAACAAAAGCCACAACCAGCCACAGGTAAAATCTTCCCAGTTTGGTTCAAGGATAGATGAAAATAGAAATTACAATCAGTTGGCTGGTAGATTCAATAACCGCAGAAGTTTCTTCAATGGACAATGCTTTTCTTGCCATAACTTTGGTCACAAAGCAGCTCAATGTGTTGCATATAAAACAATCATGACTAGGGAAGCTCAAAAACAAAGAAGTATGACAGGGATTACAAAAAGGGCCTATAACAGCTTTTCGGCTCTTGAAAATGAAGTTGAATGTTCTATTTGCAATAATTTTGGTCATGAAGACTTTGAATGCAGAAGCAGGTTTCAAGAAAGAAAGGAACAAGAGCGGAAAAAGGAACAAGCCTCAGGCACCAAAACATGGAGAATAAAGGAACCTCAAACAGAAAGATGTGGGATAGCATTTTATGCAGAAGGACAAGAAAATCTATGGTACATTGACAGTGGATGTTCGAAGCATATGACAGGTGATAAAGAAAAACTTGAGTCTTATTCTACTTTAGAAAAGGGAAAGAAAGTCTCTTTTGGAAATGATACTCCTGCAACTATAAAAGGAAAAGGTATTGCTCCTTTAAAAGAAGAAGTTAAGGCTGGAAATGTTTTGTATGTTGATGGATTGAAGCATAATCTTCTAAGTGTCAGCAAGATGTGTGATCAAAGAACCGAGGTTATATTCAGATCAAATGGATGTCTTGTTCGTGATCTTGATACAGGTAAAACAGTTCTCAAAGGGAAAAGAACTCCAAATAATCTATACATATTTGAAGAAGGACAACAACAATGCTATCTAAGCAAGGATGAAGAGCACTGGTTATGGCATCGAAGGTTGGGACATCTAAGCTTCTCACAAATAAGGAAAGCATGCAAATATCAGGCAGTTCGCGATCTTCCAGATATCAAAATTCCTGACAACACCATATGCAGATCATGTCAGTTTGGAAAACAAACCAGGACTAACTTTCCAGAGAAAGAAGGATCAGCTAGCATGCCTCTTGAGCTAGTACATACAGATGTATGTGGACCATTCAGGAAAAGAACACCTAGAGGAGAGGAATACTTGATATTATTTATTGACGATTTCTCCAGGTTTGTTTGGTTAGGACTTATGAAGCACAAAGATGAAGCATTCGAAAAATTCAAATCCTTCAAAGCCTTGGTTGAAAATGAATCAGGTCACAAAATTAAGTGCCTCAGATCCGACAGAGGTGGGGAATTTACTTCAAATGAATTTTTCGATTTCTGTGATGAACATGGGATAAGGAGAGAATTCTCTACAGCTAGAACTCCTCAGCAAAATGGAGTTGTTGAAAGAATGAACAGAACAATCCAACAAATGGCTCGTGCTATGCTTGATGAATCAGGAACTCCCGCAACTTTCTGGGGTGAAGCTGCACATGCTGCGGTTATTATTCTCAACAAAACAAATGTCCGGGTGAACAGCACTCAAACTCCTCATGAGCTCTGGAGTGGTAAAACTCCTTCGGTAAAGCACTTCAAAATCTTTGGGAGCAAATGCTATATCAAGAATACTGAGGAGCAGCTTGGCAAACTTGATCCTAGAGCAGATGAAGGCATTCTTCTTGGCTATTCTCCACATAGCAAAGCATACAAATGCTACAATAAAAGACTTGGCAGAATTGTTGACAGCATTGATGTAGTGGTTGATGAAAAAGGATACATTCCTAGGCAAATACATCGTGAAGACATCGAAGAAGATGAAAGCTACCCTCAAAGACAGAATGATGAAGAAGAAGAACCTCAAGAAGAATCTCAAGAAGAACCTCACGAAAACGCAGAAGAACGAACAAGAATAGAAGAAAAGACTCCATCCAGATATGTTCAGAAGAACCATCCAGAATCTCAGATCATGGGACAGAAAGAAGCAGGTATACAAACTAGAAGAACAGTTGCAGAAGCTTCAAGCTATTTGGCATTACTCTCCTCTACTGAACCACAAAATGTGAAAGAGGCATGCAAAGATGAATGTTGGGTGAAAGCAATGGATGAAGAACTTGAGCAAATCGAAAAGAACAACACTTGGGAGCTGGTTCCTAGACCAAAAGATAAGAATGTTATTGGAACAAAATGGGTCTTCAAAAATAAATTGAATGAAAATGGAGAAGTAATTAGAAACAAAGCCAGACTTGTTTGTAAAGGGTATGCGCAGCAAGAAGGAATAGACTTTGAAGAAACTTTTGCTCCTGTTGCAAGACTTGAGGCCATCCGAATGTTCCTTGCTCTCTCAAGTTTTCAGAACTTCAAAGTATTTCAAATGGATGTGAAATCAGCCTTTCTGAATGGAGACTTGGAAGAAGAAGTGTACATTGAACAGCCAGATGGGTTCATTCTTGGAAATGATCCAAATCTTGTATGCCGATTGAAAAAGGCTCTCTATGGTCTCAAACAAGCTCCAAGGGCTTGGTACTACCGGTTGGACAAATATCTTCATCAACAAGGTTTCTTAAAAGGTTCAGCAGATAGCAATCTATATATAAAAGTTGAAAATGACAAATTGCTAATACTTGTTGTGTATGTAGATGACATTATTTTTGGCAGCAATGAAGAAGCTATGAGTCAAAGCTTTGCCTCGGTCATGCAGAAAGAATTTGAAATGTCTTTGCTAGGAGAACTGACATATTTCCTTGGTTTGCAAATCCAACAGAAGGAAGGAGGAATCTTTTTATCTCAAACCAAGTATCTCAAGCAGATTTTGAAGAAATATGGCATGGAAGATGCAAAACCAGTATGTACACCCATGGTCACAGGATGTAGTCTCAGTGCAAATGATGAATCTGCAGCAGTACATCAACCAACCTACAGATCTATGATTGGAAGTTTACTATATTTGACAGGTACCCGACCGGACATCATGCATGCAGTTGGAATAGTTGGAAGATTTCAGGCAAATCCGAAGGAGACTCATCTTCAGGCAGTGAAGAGAATTTTCAAATATCTTCAAGGGACTCAAAATTATGGCTTATGGTATCCTAGAGATACAGATCTCACTCTTCATGCTTATACAGATGCAGATTGGGCCGGAAGCGTGGATGACAGGAAAAGCACAAGTGGTGGTGCGTTCTTTATGGGTTCCAGACTGGTATCTTGGTTCAGCAAGAAACAGAGTTCAATTGCCTTGTCTACAGCTGAAGCAGAATATGTTGCTGCAGCATCTTGTTGCACCCAACTCCTTTGGATGATGCAGACTTTGCAGGATTATCAAATCACTTGTACACCTCCAATCCCTATCTTATGTGACAACACAAGTGCAATCAGCATCTCAAAGAATCCGGTTATGCATTCAAAAACCAAGCACATACCAATCAAGTACCATTTTCTCCGGGAACAAGTACTTGAACAGAAGGTCAAGTTGGAGTATGTTCCTTCTAAGGAACAAGTTGCTGACATTTTCACCAAACCTTTGCCCAGGGACACTTTTGAATACCTCAGGCAAAAGCTGGGGGTTGTTGATGCATCATCTTATTGCTAAACATCTTCTTATTGGTGGTATAGGCTCAGGGGGAGCACATAATGCATTGTTGGCATTATGAAGAAGGAGATCTTGGAAATAGCTGCAATATGTCTCTATCTCTTTCATGGTGGATTTCTGGATGTTTGCAGATCTGGAGGAGCATGAGCGTAGGGGGAGCATACCCTTTGCCCTTGATGTCAAAGGGGGAGAATGAAGCTGAAGATCATGAGGTTGCCATCAAGTCCAAAGGGGGAGATTGTTGGCATTATGTTTTCTGGTATGACTGTATGTTACAGATGTTGTACTTGATGGCAACTCCAGTGGTAAGGCTCTCAGTTTGATAAAATTAAGAAGGACGCAGGCAATCGGTTAATAAAGTGCGTCCCCGCAGGTATTCCATGCAGAACCCGCGTCCAGGGACGCAGGTCAGCAGTTCAGGAGGTGCGTCCACCCATTGCACACATTTCAAGGCAAAGAAAAGCACGTGGGGGTTTCTTGTGTGGTATCTAGCCGACGGTTTTGTGTTCCTATGGTGTCGGCTCGTGGTATTGTTCCATGTTTTGGGGAGGAGCTTGCCTATATAAAGCAAAGGAGTTCATTTGGATTATGCATCATCTTTGGTTGAATATCTTTTGGTGAGATCTAGTCCAGATCTATGAAGGCGAATCTTCTAATGGACTGTGATCTCTTTGGCGCATGATCAGATCTGTAGATCTGACTGTTTGGGTTAGTTCTGGTCTTCATATCTTTTTTATATCTGAAAGGACGCAGGTTCAGTGAAGGGAAAGTGCGCCGGGACGCAGTACAGCAGAGAGAGACCTGCGTGGGGACGCAGGGCAGATGTGGCTCAGGTGCGTCCGGGACGCAGAGCAGTAACGGGAGATCTGCGTGGGGACGCAGGACAGACAAGGTTCAGGTGCGTCCCTGAGATAAAAGGCGCGGCGCGATAGTATCTCTGAGTGCATCTTTGGGTTATCAGGACGCGGCGCGATAGTATTTTTAGGTGCGTCCCTGTAGAAAAAGACGCAGTACAGTTGAAGGAACAGTGTGTGGGCACGCAGGACAGCAGAAGGTTAGCTGCGTCTGGTCGCAGGCCACAGAAGGGAAAACTGCGTCTCTGTTCTGTTGATTATATTTCTCTGTTGATAAAGTGTTCTGGGTTAATTCTGTTATTTCTGATCTGATATCTGTAGTAATCTGTAACTGTTATGTACTTGTTGATCATCTGATGCTTTATGAAAAGAAGTAGGGGGTTGTAGCTCCCTTCCAGGAGTAGACTGGAAAACGAGAAAGAGTTGTAGCTCTCTGCAGGTTGCAGCCTGCGTACTGGTAAAGGACTGCACCAGTGCAAAATCATTGTAAAAGAATTTCTAAATTGAAAGAAGATAGAGACATATTGCAGCAGGTGGTTTTCTCCCACATTGGGTTTCCACCTTACATCTTGTGTTCTTTGGTGTGACTGTCCATTTTCTTTGTTCATGCTCATTATTTTATGGTACTGATATGCAAGAATAATTCAAAAGGTCAAATAAGGAAGATTTGTTAATACTGATTCACCCCCCCTCTCAGTATTATTTCCAACATTGAATATGTGTTTATTATTCAAAATTTCTACACCATAGACCAAAGTCCCATGTGGCTCTTAAATACCTGAAATTCCTATTCGTAGATGACTTTGTTTAGGGGTTGATTGATACCTTGCAAGTATAAAAACAACTTTCATAATGTCTAGCCTTGAGGTTTTTAAGTACAAGAGGCTACCAATCATTGATCTAAACATTGTTCAGTTTGCTTTTGGTGATTCATCATCTTTGTTGAGTTGACATTCAATTAACATAGGAGTACTAACAAGAGAACATTATTTTATCTGGATGTTTCCAGTTCAAAGATGCATACAAAAGAGCGTGTAACCATGAAATCATATCACATAAAAGGAGCAGAAATAAAATGCAACCATGTGAAAAAAATGACACAAAACAACTTGATAATGGAGTTCACCTAGTGTGGGTTATGTCTTCAGGCCCTACTCAAAGTGGGGAGGCCTCATTCATTAATCTTCAGCAAAATCAAATTACATGCATGTACAAAAGACACCTTATACCTTCACTCCTAAGGATGGTCTGTAAATTCACACCTTTGCTAAAGAAACTAGCTGCATCGTTGAATTCCTGGCAAAAAATCGTGAAAAATGACTATAAACTCAACCTCATTTTGGCACCGTCAAAATATGGACCCTCAGGAATCTCAAAGATTCCCTAAAGATTCCTTCTCACTGGTTGACTATAATTATGCTACTCATATGAAAAGTACAACTTCACCACTATGCTTCTTGTGAAAAACTGATTAAAATGAGTATAAAGTTGGCCTGGTTATAAAACTGACAAAATTTGGACCTTAGGGAATCTTTTAGATTCCACAAATATTCCTCTATACAAGTTGACTGAAGTTATGTTGCTCAGATGACAAATCTGACTTCACCACTGCGCTCTTTGCGAAAAAATGAGTAAAATGTGTAAAGTCAGCCTAGTTTTGGAACTGTTAAAATTTGGCCCTTAGGGAATCTTTTAGATTTCTCATGATTCCACAAAGATTCATTTATGCAAGTTGACTGAATATCTGCTACTCAGATGAAAAATCTAATTTCACCATTGTTCTCTTTGCGAAAAACTGAGTAAAATGAGTATAAATTCGGCTTGGTTATGAAATTTTCAAACTTTAGCCCTTAGAGAATCTTTTAGATTCCTTGCATATTCCCCTGAGTCAGGGTTCTACTCCTCAGTTTCCGTGTTCGCTTAGGGTTCCACCTCTATATTGGGTTTTGTGCCCCTGTTCCCTTGTGGAAAATATGAGTTTAAATATAAAAATATTTGTGTTAATTTTCAAACCTGACTTCTTAGTAGAATGGTTGGCAGTTTTAATTTGTTGGGTCGTTAGCCAATTTTAATTTGTTTTTGTTATTTTTTTTATTTTTAAAAAATATGGACAAAATTCGTTGGCCAAAATTTTGGGGTCACCAGAAAAATTAGTTAGGCGGAAATTTCTTCAGTACCGACGCTAGAAATCGTCGTCAGAAAGTGCCAAATTGTTCTCTCATTAATTTCTGCCAGATTTAGCTCGGCTTCCAAATTTAGTTGGCACTCCGCTAACTTTAGCAAAGGGACCTAGTTGACCAAAACTTTGACTGATCATAAGTTTTTCATACGATGTCGGATTGAGGTGTTGTTTGCGTCATTGGAATCGTCAGGCTTCCAAATTTAGTTGGCACTCCGCTAACTTTAGCAAAGGGGCCTAGTTGACCAAAATTTTGACTGGCCATAACTTTTGCATACAATGTCGAATTGAGGTATTGTTTACATCATTGGAAAGCTTGTGACATGCTCTTCGATTTAACCATTGTTTCATGGTAATCCAAGAAATTTTATTTTTGAGCCTTTCCTAAGCCCTCTTTGATCATTGAGTGTTTCAGGAGCCACATGGATCATTCCTCCCAACTGAGGAGATTTTAGTCCTCCAAAATCATGAACACATTCTGCAATTTGCATGTGACCTTATCAAGCCACGCTTCAACATTTTCATTCCATGCAAATTGTGGTGCATTCTTTGCAAATTACATGCAAGACCAAACATGACTCAAACAACCCCATACTTACCAAGAGTTTATAACACACTCTTTGGTCAAGTTTACATAAAAATAATAGAAAAAACCAATACCCCAGCTATCGACAAAAAGAGGCCCAAACATCAACATGTTTCTTTCATAAGTGATGGAAAACACATCATCATTTTTACAATTATTTCGCAACATATGATTTACGAAATGTGGTCATGACAAACTACTACATCTAGCAAAACCATCTCTTACTCAACAAAGTGAATGGGTCATTTCCCTATGGTGGATTCACTTGTTGAACATCTTCACTAGCTGGTTCCTTCGTAGGTGCTTCCAGGGCATGGAGTATCTGACATGTGGCTCTCTGGTATCCATCCTTCTCACAATGACTACAATGGTTCTTTCTCCTCCAAACTATTTTGGAACGCTTATTCCTGGTGCGCCTCAGATAAGTTCCTGTGGGACCCTCACTATAACTGGAATGTAATGAGGTGCTACCATCATTCGTCATTGGTTGGTCACTGGTTTTCTTGGAGCACTCTCAAACCTATGTTTTGACATACCCAAGTCTTGCATGGCGAGGAAATTCTTCCACTTTGATGTCATTCATAATGCCTTGTCCTTTAATGTCAAGACCCTTCCCTTAATACCCCATCTTCTTCAACAATTTTGATCCAATTCCTATTAGTATGTTTCTCAAAAGTAGCGAAATCATTAGCCTAAAAAGAACATGAAATTTAAGAATCACTTTTTGCCTCAGACTTGTTATCATGCAATTTTTCCAAGGCCTCCTCTTTGGCTTGTAGTTGTTGCTGCAAAGTTTGTTTCTCCTTCTCTGCTTCTTGTAGGAGTCTCTTTAGTTCAGAATTTTCTACTTGAATTATTTGGTTGATCTCTTTGAGTTCTTGGAGCCATGTATTCTTTGGTTCCCTTCTCACCTTTGGCACAATGTATGCTGAAACCTTTGTCTCATCGTCTGAATCATAACCCAAGAAAATAGGTCCAACACCTACAAATCATGTAGCCATGATCTTCTCATCATCCTCTAATTCGAATTCTTGGTCTTGTTGCAAAATTGCAATAGTCTTCTGCTTCTCATTTCTGTCGTTCCTCTTTGGCCTTAATACTAGATGCAATTTCCAGCAATGTTCCTCATCATTCCCTTCTTTCTCACAATGAGTACAAGAGGGAATTGCTTCCTTTCTCTTAGTTGTTGTTGTCTTGTTCGAGCAGTCTTCTTGCTCATGCTTCCCCCTATTTTCATGATGAATATCCCTCACACTAGCTTCATCAAGATTTTTAGGTTCAAATAATAACAAAGAATGACACAAATAACTATGGAAAAAGCCAATGTATTTCATCAACATCTCAGAAGTGTCTAGTGGAACATTTAATGTTAATTCTTGTTTCCTAAACTCCTCTGTAAAATTCTGAATAGTTTGACCTTTACTTTGCTTCAAATGTTTCCATTCCATCATAGCATTATGTCTGTAACCTAATGGACAAAATTGTCCTCTTAAAGCAAAAATGATCTCAGACCAAGATAAAAGAAGTTTATGACTACTCTTACCACCTTTCTGCAACTTTCCTTCCCACCAGACGAGAGCAGTGCCACTCACTCGAAGGGATGTTAGTTGGATCTTGGCTTCATCCTCTTTGATTCAATGTATGCGGAAATATACTTCAACCTGTCTGATCTAGTTATCTAGATTTTCTGCATCAGATTATCCACTAAACACAAGTAAATCAAACTTGACATCCAACTTGAAAGTGACATTTTATCAGTTTTTTTACCTCTAAAATGATGATAAGAGGAAGAAGAAGAAATTTCACTGGAGGGTGGAGAGGGAGGGGTCTCTTCTCCTCCACCTTCATGAACTACTGAGGCATGATCATTTGTATATTTCTTCTCTTGCTTCATTATATTCTCATATTCTACAAACAACTTGTCCACTTTCTCTACCATGGCATAGAAGGCTTTGCGATAATTTTTCTCTTCCTCCAACCGAGCATCTTCATCTACCATTTTCCTTCTTCGTGTTGCATGCCCCACTTCCGGATCAAAGGAATTAAGTTTTCTTTCACCTCTTTGGAGCTTTCTCCTGGTTATCATACACTCGCTATTCACATCAATAAAAGACCCACTTTGATACCAAACTTGATCTAGATCTTTTCACTTCAAAGATGAATACAAAATTTCATATAAAAGAGCATGAAACCATGAAAACATCTCACATAAAAGGAGTGGAAATAAAATTAAACCATGAGAAAATAAAGGCACAAAACAACCTGAAAACGGAGTTCACCTAGTGTGAATTACGTCTTCGGGCCCTTCTCAAACTAGGGAGGCCTCATCCATTAATCTTCAACAAAATCAAATTACATGCATGTACAAAAAACATCTTATACCTCCACTCTTGGGGATGGTCTGAAAATGCACACCATTTCTAAAGAAATTGGTTGCACCATTGAATTCCTGGCGAAAAATCATGAAAAATGACTGTAAACTCGGACCTTTCTAGCACCGTCAAAATTTAGACCCTCAAGAATCTCAATGACTCTTTCTCTCTGGTTCTCGGGAATTTTGTTGCTTAGCTAAAAAAATCTTACTTCTCTAGTACGTTGCTTGAGAAAAACTAAGTAAAATGAGTAAAAATTTGGCCTGGTTCTGAAACTGTCAAAATTTGGCCCTTGGGGAATCTTTTAGATTCCTTGTGATTCCACAAAGATTCCTCTCTACAAGTTGACTGAAGATTTGTTGCTCATATCAAAAATCTGACTTCGCCACTGCACTCGTTGCTAAAAAAAGAGTTAAATGAGTATAAAGTCGGCCTGGTTCTGAAACTGTCAAAATTTGGTCCTTAGGGAATCTTTTACATTCAGCGTGATTCCATAAAGATTCCTCTCTGCAAGTTGACTAAATATTTGCTGCTCAGATGAAAAATATGACTTCACCACAACACTCCTTGTGAAAAACTGAGTAAAATTTGTATAAATTTGGTACGGTTTTGAAAGTCAAAATTTGGCCCTTAGGGAATCTTTTAGATTCCTTGCAAATTCCCATGCATCAGGATTCCACTCCTCGGTTTTCATGCTCGCTCAGGGTTCCACCTCTACATTGGGTGTTATGCCCCTGGTTCCTTGTGGCAAATATGAGTTTAAATAAAAAAAACTTTGCGTTAATTTTTAACCCTGCCTTCCTAGCAGAATGGTTAGCAGTTTTAATTTGTTGGGTTGTTAGCCAATTTTAATTTTTTAAGTTGTTTTTTTTTTTTTTAAAAACTATGGACAAAATTTGTTGGCCGAAATTTTGGGGTCACCAGAAAAATCAAGTAGGCGATAATTTCGTCAGTTTCGGCCGCAAGAAACCGTCGTCGGAAAGTGCCAATTTTTTACCTAGTTAATTTCCGCTAGATTTAGTCGGGCTTCCAAATTTAGTTGGTGCTCCGCTAACTTTAGTCACGGGGCCTATTTGACCAAAAATTTGACTGACCATAACTTTTGCTTACGATGTCAGATTGAGGTGTCGTTTGCGTCATTCGAAAGATTGTGACGAGCTATTCGATCTAACCCTGGTTTCATGGTAATCCAAGAATTTTTATTCTTGAGCCTTTCCTAAGCCCTCTTTGATCACTGAGTGTTTCAAGAGCCAACTAGATCATTCCTCCCCACTGAGGAGATTTTGGTCCTCCAAAATCATGAACACATTCTGCAATATGCATATGCCCTTATCAAGCCACACTTTCAACATTTGCATTACATGAAAACCTATGGTGCATTCTTTGCAAATTACATGCAAGACCAAACATGACTCAAACAAGCCCATACTTGGCAAGAGTTGATAACACACTCTTTGGTAAAGTTTACATAAAAATCATAGAAAAAACCAATACCCAATCTATCGACAAAAAGAGGCCCAAACATCATCATGTTGCTTTCATAAGTGATGGAAAACACATCATCAGTTTTACAATTATTTCGCAACATATGATTTACAAAATGCGGCCATGACAAGCTACTATATCTAGTAAAACCATCTCTTACTCAACAAAGTGAATGAGTCATATCCTTGTGGTGGATTCACTTTTTGAACATCTTCACCAGTTGGTTCCTTCATAGGTGCTTTCGGGGCATGGATTATTTGACATATGGCTCTCTGGTGTCCATCCTTGTCACAGTGACTACAATGGTTCTTTCAATAATTTCTCTCTTCCTCCAACTGAGCATCTTAATCTGCCATTTTCCTTATTCGCGTTGCATGCCCCACTTCCGAATCAAAGGACGTAAGTTTTCCTTCATCTCTTTAGAGCTTTCCCGTAGTTATCATACAATCACAATTCACATCAACAAAAGACCCACTCTGATACCAAACTTGCTCTGGATATTTTCACTTCAAAGATGCACACAAAATTGCATATAAAGAGCATGTAACCATGAAAACATATCACATAAAAGGAGTGGAAATAAAATGCAGCCATGAGAAAACAAAGGCACAAAACAACTTGATAATAGAGTTCAACAAGTGTGGGTTACGTCTTTGGGCCCTTCTCAAAGTGGGAAGGCCTCATTCATTAATCTTCAGCAAAATCAAATTACATGCATGTACAAAAGACATCTTATACCTATGCTCCCGTCTGAAAATGCAACGCCCTACTAAAGAAATGGGTTGCACCATTGAATTCCTAGTCAAAAATCATGAAAAATGACTGTAAACTCGACCCCTTTCTAGCACCGTCAAAATTTGGACCCTCGAGAATCTCAAAGATTCCTTCTCGTTGGTTGACTGGAATTCTACTGGTCAGGTGACAAATCTGACTTCCCCACTGCATTCCTTGAGAAAAAATGAGTAAAATGAGTAAAGTCGGCCTGGTTATGAAACTGTCAAAATTTGGCCCTTAGGGAATCTTTTAGATTCCTCGTGATTCCACAAATATTCCTCTGCAAGTTGAATGAAGATATATTTTTCAGATGAAAAATATGACATCACCAGTGCCCTCCTTGCGAAAAATGAGTAAAATGAGTTTAAAGTCAGCTTGGTTCTGAAACTATCAAAATTTGGCCCTTAGGGGATCTTTTAGATTCCTCATGATTCCACAAAGATTCTTTTCTGCAAGTTCACTGAATATATGTTGCTCAGATGAAAAATTTAACTTCATCACTATGCTCTTTACAAAAAACTGAGTAAAATGAGTATAAATTCGGCCTGGTTCTGAAACTATCAAAATTTTGCCCTTAGGGAATCTTTTAGATTCCTTGCATATTCCCCTACGTCAGGGTTCTACTCCTCGGTTTTCGTGCCAACTCAGGGTCTCACCTTTGCATTGGGTTTTGTGCCCCTGTTCCCTTGTGGCAAATATGAGTTTGAATAAAAAAACTTTGCGTTAATTTTTAAGCTTGCCTTCCTAACAGAATGGTTGGCAGTTTTAATTTGTTGGGTCGTTAGCCAATTTTTTTTTTCAAATATGGACAAATTTTTTTGGCCAAAATTTTGGGGTCACTAGAAAAATTAAGTAGGTGACAATTCCGTCGGTTCCAATTGCCAGAAACCGTCGCTGGAAAGTGCCAAATTGTTGCCTCGTTAATTTTTTCCAGATTTAGTTGGGTTTCCTAATTTAGTTGGCGCTCCGCTAACTTTAGCCAAGGGGCCTAGTTGACCAAAACTTTGACTGACCATAACTTTTGCATACGATGTCAAATTGAGGTCTCATTTTCATCATTGGAAATATTTTGATGAGCTTTTATATATGATGCTAGTTTCATGGTAATCCAAGAACTTTGATTTTTCAGCCTTTCCTAAGCCCTCTTTGATCACTGAGTGTTTCGAAAGCCACCTGGATCATTCCTCCCCACTGAGGATATTTTGGTCCTCCAAAATCATGAACACATTCTTCAATCTGCATGTACCCTTATCAAGCCAAACTTTCAACATTTGCATTCCATGCAAATATGTGGTGCATTATTTGCAAATTACATGCAAGACCAAACATGACTCAAACAACTCCATACTTGCCAAGAATTTATAACACACTCTTTGGTCAAGTTTACATAAAAATCATAGAAAAAACCAATACCACAACTATCGACAAAAATAGGTTCAAACTGTTGGGTGTGGAGCCTGATTATCTTTTGTATTCAAAGGTTTCAGCGGGATGTATACCCCAGGAAGATTGTACACCCCTCCACGCTGGGGGACTTGTCCCCCCTGCGAGGGTCCGGGGGGGTAAATCCCCCCTAGCTGGGGGGTCCGAGGACCAGTAGTCCCCCGGCAGGGATTCGAGGGCAGCACCCCTGAAGCTAAAAATAGATGTAAAATTGCCTTGTAAAAGTCTAGTAATTTCTAGTCAATTTGGGTCGTTCATTAGGCAGATGATTTGACGGTAGAAGTTATGTTTAATTTAGGGTTTTTTTCCCTAGAAGGCAACCCCTCACTATATATGAGGGAATTGTATTGCATCTATGTATATATGTATTCTGAGTGAGGAAGAGAGAGGAGATTGAGAGCGAAGAGGGTGTTACAGTGGATTTGCTGTAGGTTGTATCTCTTCAGTTTGTCGGATAATATAAAAGGAAGGACTGGTTGTTTCTCTGTGGACGTAGCCCAAACTGGGTGAACCACGTATATCTGTGTCTCTCTTGTTTTATGCGTTTTCTGTGTTTATATTTCTGCAATATTTTATGTGTTCCATTTCTCCGTAATATATAATTTTCTAACAACTGGTATCAGAGCTGAAGGTCTATTTGGCTGATAAACTCGTAGGAGAGAAGGGTTCCTGGTTCGAGTGGGAGCAATGGTGGAAGATGGTAGGTTTAGGGTTGAAAAATTCAACGGCAAAAACTACTAGCTGTGGAAGATGCAGATGGAAGATTATCTGTATGAGAGAGATTTGTACTTACCATTGAGCGAAAAGACAAAGAAGCCGACAAGTATGACAAACACAGAATGGGATATTCTAGACAGGAAGGCACTTAGAACAATACGACAGTTCCTAGCGGCGTCGGTAGCATTTAATATTTCAAAGGAAATGACAACACAGGGTTTAATGTCAGCATTGGCCAAACTATATGAAAAACCCTCTGCCTCAAATAAGGTATTTCTTATGAAGCGTTTATTTAATATGAAGATGTCAGAAGGTGGATCTGTTGCAGATCATTTAGATGATTTTAATACAGTTACAAGTCAGTTAAGTTCTGTAGGGGTAAATTTTGATGATGAAGTTAAGGCTCTGTTATTTCTGTGCTCATTGCCAGAAAGTTGGAATGGTTTAGTTATGGCCATTAGTAACTCTGTCTCTGGATCTAGTACTTTAAAGTTTGATGATGTTGTTGGTGCAATCCTTAGCGAGGAAATGCGACGGAAAAAATCCGGTGAGACGTCAGGTAATACTTTGACTTCAGAGACTAGGGGAAGAAAAATGGAAAGAGGAAAGAACCCAGGATATCGCAGTAAGTCAAGAAAAGGCAGATCCAAGTCTAGATCGGGGATAGTGTGCTGGAAATGTGGGAAGAAACGACACCTGAAGAAGACTGCAAGTCTCGGAAAGGAAAAGAAGGAGATGTGCAGCAAGAAACTAATCATGAAGCAAATGTAACAGGTGATGTGTTGCAAGATGCTTTGATTCTTTCATTAGAAAATATTATTGATGCCTGGATGGTAGATTCAAGGGCCTCATTCCATGCCACACCTGATAAGAAACATTTTCATGATTATGTTCAAGGAGATTTTGGACAAGTTCGATTGGGTGATGATAAACCTTGTAAAATCGTTGGAATGGATACAGTTTTCATAAAACAGCAAAATGGAAATCAGTGGCTATTGAAGGAGGTAAGGCATGTTCCATATCTGAAGAAAAATCTAATTTCAACAGGGCAATTGGGAGCTGAAGGTTGCGTAAGTACTTTCACAGATAAAACCTGGAAGGTCACTAAAGGATCCCTGGTAATAGCGAAAGGAGAAAAGGTTGGTACATTGTATTTATGCAATGGTATTTCTAATTCTGTTAATGCTTTAACCTCTACAAGAGAAGATATGGCATTGTGGCATCATAGGCTCGGGCACATGAGTGAGAAGGGGATGCAAATTCTTCACTCAAGAAATTTGTTGCCAGGTTTGAAGCATATTGATTTAAAATTCTGTGAGAATTGTGTTTATGGAAAACAAAAGAGAGTCAGATTCCTTAGAGTTGGGAAAGAAAAGAAGAGCAAAAAAATTAGAGCTTGTGCATACATATGTATGGGGAACTGCTCAGGTATCATCTCTTGGTGGCTCTCGTTATTATGTTACTTTTATTGATGATGCAACCAGAAAAACCTGGATTTGTTGTATTCGAAATAAATTTGATGTATTTGATACTTTCAAGAAATGGAAAGCTTTGGTTGAAAATGAGACAGGGAAAAGGTTGAAGTGTCTTAGATTAGATAATGGAGGTGAATATTGCATCAAATAGTTTGATAGGTACTATTCAGAGAATGGAATTTGCAGAGAGAAGAAAGTTCTAGGAACACCACAAGAAAATGGTGTGTCAGAAAGGATGAACAAGACAATCATGGAGCGTGCAAGGTGCATGAGATTGCATGCAGGATTGCCTTTACAATTTTGGGTAGATGTTGTAGATACTGCTGTTTATCTAATAAACAGAGGGCCTTCAAGTTCCTTGGATGGTGGTATCCCAAAGGAGGCATGGACAGGTAAAAAGGTAAACTACTCATTTTTAAAGACTTTTGGTTGTGAAGCTTTTGTCCACATTAACAAAGAAAATAGAACAAAGCTTGAGGCAAAATCAAATAAATGTACATTTATTGGATATGGTGTTAATGATTTTGGTTATCGCTTATATGATTATGAAAATCACAAAATCATTAGGAGCAGAGATGTAATATTCAATGAAAAGGTCTTGTATAAGAATCAGTTGCAGGAAAAGAAAGAAGAAAAAGAAAACAGAGAATACACAGTGCTTAACGATATCATAGGAAAAGTGATGGTGCCTAAAAATCATAATGATCAACAGCCAGAACAACAACCACAACAGCAACAAGCACTTCAAACACCTGAAAGTGGTGTTAGAAGATCTACCAGGACAAGTAGACCCCCTGAACGATACTCTCCTTCATTATATTATGTATTGTTGACTGATTCTGGTGAACCGGAATGTTATGAAGAAGCAGTGCAGGTAGAAACCAGAAAGAAGTGGGAGCAAGCCATGAAAGAAGAGATGGAATCCTTAGCACATAACCAGACTTGGGACTTAGTCAGGTTGCCTGGAGGTAAAATAGCATTGCAAAATAAATGGGTTTACAGGCTTAAGGAAGAAGATGGAGGAAAACAGTGGTACAAAGCTAGACTTGTAGTGAAGGGTCAGAGATACAAATCTAGACTTGTAGTGAAGGGGTTTACACAGAAGAAAGGTATTGATTTTGATGAAATATTTTCTCCTGTTGTTAAAATGACTTCAATCAGAACTATTTTAAGTCTAATGAAAGTTGAAGATTCGCATCTTGAGCAATTAGATGTAAAGACAACCTTTCTCCATGGGAATTTGGAGGAAGAGATATATCTGCAGCAGCCACAAGGATATGAGGTAAAAGGGAAGGAGAAACTAGTGTGCAGGTTGAAGAAGAGCTTATATGGCTTAAAACAAGCTCCAAGGCAGTGGGATCTAAAATTTCACAAGTTTATGTCTGAACAAGGTTATACTATATGTCACTCTGATCATTGTGTTTATCTCAAAAGGCAAAATGATGGCAGCTATATTATATTGTTATTGTATGTAGATGATATGGTTGTTGTAGGTTCTAACATGCAGGAAATAAATGTACTCAAAAGGAAATTGGCAAACTCATTTGCAATGAAGGATTTGGGTGCTGCAAAACAAATCCTTGGTATGATAATAACTAGAGACAGGAAGAATCGCAAATTAACATTGTCTCAAAGTGAGTACATAGAAAAGGCGTTGAAAAGGTTTAATATGTAGAATGAAAAACCAGTTAGTATACCTTTGGCTAGCCATTTCAAATTAAGTAAGGAGGCATGTCCCAAGACTCAGGAAGAAATGGCTCATATGTCTAAAGTTCCATATGCATCAGCAGTTGGAAGCTTAATGTATGCAATGGTCTGCACAAGACCTGATATTGCACATGCAGTGGGAGTTGTAAGTAGGTACATGAACAATCCAGGAAAAGAACATTGGATGGCGGTGAAGTGGATTCTCAGGTATTTGAGAGGTACCACAAATCAAGCATTATGCTTTGGTGGTTCAAACATTGCTCTACAGGGATATGTTGATGCAGATATGGCAGGTGATAGAGATAACAGGAGGATCACAACAGGGTATGTGTTTACTGTAGGTGGAACAAATGTCAGTTGGGTTTCAAAAATCCAAAGTGTTGTTGCACTTTCAAAAATAGAAGCAAAGTATATTGCTGCTACATAGGCTAGTAAAGAAATGATTTGGTTACAAAGGTTTCTTGATGAATTGGGTAAGAAGAAAGAGTTGGGCAGGTTACACAGTGATAGCCAGAGTGCCATACATCTTGAAAAGAACTCTGCATTTCATTCCAGGACTAAACATATACAGCTCAAGTACCATTTCATACGTTCAGCATTAGAAGATGGGCAGTTGAAGCTGGAAAAGATACACACTAGCCAGAATCCTACAGATATGTTAACAAAAGTTGTAACCAGGGAGAAACTGAGAATATTCTCAGTTTCAATTGGTCTTCAAGTATGAAGAAGAAGATGAGAAACAACCAGGTCCAAAGTAGAGTCATTGTCTAGCAAATGAAGCAGCGGTGGAGTTGTTATAATCAGTCTCCAAGTGGGAGATTGTTGGGTGTGGAGCCTAATTATCTTTTGTATTCAAAGGTTTTAGCCGGATGTATACCCCAAGAATATTGTACACCCATCCATGTGGGGGGGGGGGGGGTGCGAGGGGAACTTGTCCCCCCCGCGGGGGTCCCGGGGGGTAAATCCCCCCTGGCTAGGGGGTCCGGGGGCCAGCGGTCCCCCAGCAGGGGTTTAGGGGCAGCGCCCCCGAAGCTAAAAACAGATGTAAAATTTCCTTGTAAAAGTCTAGTAATTTCTAGTCAATCTGGGCTGTTCATTAGGCGGATGATATGACGGTAGAAGTTATGTTTAATTTATGGTTTTTTGCCCTAGAAGGCAACCCCTCACTATATATGAGGGAATTGTATTGCATCTATGTATATCTGTATTCTGAGTGAGGAAGAGAGAGGAGATTGAGAGCGAAGAGGGTGTTACAGCGGATCTGTTGTAGGTTGTATCTCTTCAGTTTGCTGGATAATATAAAAGGAAGGACTATTTGTTTCTCTGTGGAGCCCAAACTGGGTGAACCACATATATCTATGTCTCTCTTGTTTTATGTGTTTTCTGTGTTTATATTTCTGCAATATTTTATGTATTCCATTGCTCTGTAATATATAATTTTCTAACACAAACATCATCATGTTTCTTTCATAAGTGATGGAAAACACATCAACAGTTTTACAATTATTTCATAACATATGATTTACAAAATGTGGCCATGACAAGCTACTATATCTAGCAAAACCATTTCTTACTCAACAAAGTGAATGGGTCATCTCCTTGTGATGGATTCACTTGTTGAACATATTCACCAGTTTGTTCCTTCATAAGCACTTTCAAGGCATGAAGTATCTGACATGTGGCTCTCTAGTGTCCATCCTTGTCACAAAGACTACAATGGTTCTTTCTCCTTATTCATGGTGTGCCTCTAATAAGTTCCTATGGGACCCTCACTATCACTGGAATGTGATGAGGTGCTCCCATCATCCGTCATTAGTTGGTCACTGGTTGTCTTGGATCACTCTCCAACCTCTATTCTGACATACCCAAGTCATGCATGGAGAGGCAATTCCTCCACTTTGATGGGATTCACAATGCCCTATCCTTTAAGGTTCAGGCCCTTCCCTTGATACCCCATATTCTTCAACAATTTTGATCCAATTCTTGTAGTATTTTTCTCAAAAGCAGCGAAATCATCATCATAAAAAGAACATGAAATTGAAGAATCACATTTTACCTCATGCTTGTTATGTTGCAACTTTTCCAAGGCCTCCTCCTTGGCTTGTAGCTGCTGTTGCAAACTTTGTTTCTCCTTCTCTGCTTCTTGTAGCAGTCTCTTTAGTTCAACATTTTCCACTTGAATTATTTGGTTGATCTCTTTTAGTTCTTGGAACCATGCAGTCTTTGGTTCCCTTCTCACCTTTGGCACAATTTCTGCTGAAATCTTTATCTCATCGCCTAAATCAGAACCCAAGTCAATAGGTACAACACCTGCAAATCTTGTAGCCATCATCTTCTCATCATCCTTTGATTCAGATTCTTGGTCTTCTGCTTTTTCTTTCTGTAGTTCCTCTTTCGCCTCAATTCTGGATGCAATTTCCAGCAATGCTCCTCATCATTCCCTTCTTTCTCACAATGATTACAAGAGGGAATTGCTTCATTTCTCTTAGCTATTGTTGTCCTCTTTAGGCGGTATTCTTGTTCATGTTTCCCCCCATTTTCAAAATGTACATCCTTCACACTAGCTTCATTAAGAGTTTTAGGTTCAAATAATAACAAAGAATGACACAGATAACTATGCAAAGAGCTAATATATTTCATCAAAATCTCAGAAGTGTCTAGTAGAACATTCAATGTTAATGCTTGTTTCTTAAATTCCTCTATAAAATTTTGAATAGTTTGACCTTTACTTTGTTTCAAATGTTTCCATTCCATCATGGCCTTCTGTCTATAACACAATGGATAAAATTGTCTTCTTAAAGCATAAACGAACTCAGACCAAGATGAAATAAGTTTACGACTACTCTTACCACCTTTCTCCAACTTTCCTTCCCACTAGGCGAGAGCAGTTCCACTCAATCAAAGGGATGCTAGCTAGATCTTGGCTTCATCCTCTTTGATTTGTTGTATGCGGCAACATACTTCAACCTGCCTGATCCAGTTATCTAGCTTTTCTACATTAGATTCTCCACTAAAAAAAGGTAAATCAAAATTGACATCCAACTTGAAAAATGGCTTTTTGTGAGTGTTTCTACCTCTATAATGATGAGAAGAGGAAGAAGAAGAACTTTCACTAGAGGATGGAGAGGGAGGGGGCTCTTCTCCTCCACCTTCATGATCTACTCAGGCATGATCATCTATATATTTCTTCTCTTGCTTCATTGTATTCGCATATTCTGCAAACAATTTGTCCACTTTCTCTACCATGGCATAGAAGGCCTTATGATAATTTATCTCTTCCTCCAACTGAGCATCTTCATCTGCCATTTTCCTTCTTCGTGTTGCACGCCCCACTTCCAAATCAAAGGACTTAACTTTTCCTTCACCTCTTTGGAGGTTTCTCCTGGTTATCATACACTTGCAATTCACATCAACAAAAGACCCACTCTAATACCAAACTTGATCTGGATCTTTTCACTTCAAAGATGCATATAAAATTGCATATAAAAGAGCATGTAACCATGAAAACATATCACGTAAAAGGAGTGGAAATAAAATGCATCCATGAGAAAACAAAGGCACAAGACAACTTGGTAACAGAGTTCACCTAGTGTGGGCTATGTCTTCGGACCCTTCTCAAAGTGGGGAGGCCTCATTCATTAATATTCAGAAAAATCAAATTACATGCATGTGTTGGACCCCGTTTTTGTCTCTTATCGGACACTTTCCATACTACTTTTTTCCCTATTTTAACCCACAGTTGAACTCTTTTCATGTCATTTTGACCTCCTTGTGCCTGGACTATACCAAATTCCCATCCAAGGTAAAAGCATTACAAATGGTGTTGTTTTAGCTATTTTGATGATCAATATGAGGTAGTTGAATGTGTTGTTGTTTGTTTACTAATCGTTATGGGTGATAGATGTGAATATTGCTCTCACAGGGACCCAGGACTTCTGCATCAAAAGAGAATTTTGCACTCAAAGAAGACACTGTACTTAAGGCAGCAATCTAGAATTGCACTCTAGGAAATTACACTTAAAGATTTTCACTTAAGGATGAGCACGATGGTCAACATGACCTCATCGAATTAAATGAGGAAGATTGATGCTTCTTATGCATAACGAGCTTTCAACTTCCAAAACAAAATCCAGTCTTATCATTAGATCTTGTATAGAAAACTGTTGGTTGCTAAGCCTTGATTAGAATGGAATGTGATTGGCATCTCCATGATTTGATTTTTACTAATTGTAATATGCAAACTAGATTATAAATCCTGTAGAAAACAATGTGAGGATATACATGCATACATACTCAGGAATCTAAACTCTTTTTGTTTTTACTATTGTTCTACTGAGATTTATCAATGGAAATGATCTTTGCCTTGGTTTTGTGTTGAAGAAGAAGTTGTGATTGCAAGAGCTTGTAAATGGTTGATATAGTTATCTGATTCTCTTCATTTTACTGTAAGTTTCATACCCAGTAGTGGAAAGGGCCCACCACCACTGGGCAATTTAATTTCGTAGCTAGTAGTTGATTTGTTGCTTTAAGTTTTAATTCATTTCTCTGAATTATTTTGAAAAGAATTCAAATCTACTTTCCAGCGTTTGATTGATTGTGTTAATTTGTTTCCAGAGCATCTGAATCCATTTTGTTTATATAACATCGTTCTGGCATTTTTGGCATATCTTGCTTTTGTCTCTGAATGAGATAGTTTTCATAAGGTTGGATTTGGTTATATGGCGAATAGGTAGATTAATTAGAATTTACAGTTGATTGGATTGAGCATTCACTACAAGTTGATCTCAGTGAAAACACATTCCTTTGATTTCTTTTTAGGCACTCTCTATTTTCAAAACGAATTAATGGTGAATGTAATGACCTCTATTCACTTTGCCTTCGATCTAGCATGTCGATAGCTTCGGTTCTTTTCTTCTGATCTAAAACGCATTTCATAGCCTTTGTGTGATTGTTCTATCCCTTGTTACACAACAGCGTTGCCCAATCGTGGGCATAACCCAAATCACAAGTTTGTACGCATGCCTTTCTGAGTGAATTACACAACGATCATATCAATTCCTCCATAAAGGCATATTACAAATACTTATTTGAGCTCGAAGAACATTGAATGAATGTTGTGTGTAAGGTTTATGTAGCAAGAGAATTAGAATTCACAGTGTGGAGTATCGACTAACTGATCTCATCAGATCATTGAAACTTAACATAAAAATCCTAGAGCAGTCAATTGAACTTGGTTTTATAATAATAATCTAATAATCCTTGGGACAATTGAGTTGTTGAGATAGTTAATTCCACTCTCTATTTTCCATTCATAACTTGAAAACAAGCAGAGCATGTGTTAAGCATTAAAAATCAATTGGATCAGGTAGAAGATTACTTTTAGCTCAAATTTCTATTGTTTTGAAACAGAGTATAGGTTTGGAGTGACATAGGTTTATTAGTTTGATAACAAGAGTTGGCATCTCATTCAGTTAAGTTTTCCTTTCATGATGGTTGAATGCAAGTTTGTAGGTTGTGTTTTGTTAAGCTTGGGTTTGATAACAGATTGAAAGTTATTGTGTCCTCTTAATTTCAGGCATAGGATTTAGATTTGTACTTAGTCAAACAAACAAGATGATTTAAATAGGTTTTTAGTTGGAAATTCTTCTGATTTGCGCCCAAGAGTGAAGCTTATGATAGAGTCCTAAAGATTTAAAGTTATCTTTGAAAAAGTTTAGTTTCAAGTCTACTTGCCTTTAGAACATGCTTGAAGTAAATTAGAGTTTGCAACCTTTCATTCAAAAGTAGCATAGGTAACATAATTAGGGTTTCTTAATGTTTTTATGGGATTTGAGTTATTTGATAAAGTGTTTTAATCATGAGTTTTTGCTTAGCATTCAGATTGGGATTTCATTTAAGTATAATAGTTTTAAAGTACAGATTCATTAAGAGTTTCAAAGTTAAAATTTGATTATTGATTATGCTTGCTAGAATTTGATGAATTGTGTGTAGGTTCAGCTAAATCATTTTATAAAGGAAACCATTAGAACTCAGACCAAGAACTGAATTTAGAAATTGCAGTACAACTCGTGTTTACGAGCCCGGATTGACATATAGATACAGGAGAATTAATACACCCATTAATCTCTCAACAACATGTACAAAAGATATGTTATACCTCCGCTCCCGTGGATGATCTAAAAATGCACACCCTTGCTAAATAAATGGGTTGCATCATTGAATTCCTGGTGAAAAATCGTGAAAAATGATTGTAAACTTGACCCTTTTTAGCACTGTCAAAATTTGGACCCTCAGGAATCTCAAAGATTCCTTCTCACTAGATGACTGGAATTCTGCTGCTTAGGTGACAAATTTGACTTTCTCAATGCGCTCCTTGAGAAAAACTGAGTAAAATGAGTATAAAGTCGGCTTGGTTATGAAACTGTCAAAAATTCGCCCTTAGGGAATCTTTTAGATTCCTCATGATTCCACAAAGATTTATCTCTACAAGTTGACTAAATATTTGCTGCTCATATGACAAATTTGACTTCACCATTGTGCTCCTTGCGAAAAATGAGTAAAATGAGTATAAATTCGGCCTGGTTCTGAAACTACCAATATTTGGCCCTTAGAATCTTTTAGATTCCTCATGATTCCTTGAATATTCCTCTTTGCAAGTTGACTGAATATATGCTTCTCAGATGACAAATATGACTTCACCAATGCGCTCCTTGTGAAAAACTGAGTAAAATGAGTATAAAGTCAGTTGGTTCTAAAATTTGTCAAAATTTGACCCTAAGAAATCTTTTAGATTCCTTGCATATTCCCCTATGTCCAGTGTCGGTTCCTCGGTTTCCGTGCTCGCTCAGGGTTCCATCTTTGCATTGGGTTTTGTGCCCTTATTCCCTTGTGGCAAATATGAGTTTAAATTAAAAAACTTGGTGTTAATTTTTAAGCTTGCCTTCCTAGCCGAATGGTTGGTAGTATTAATTTGTTGGGTCGTTGGCCAATTTTATTTTTTTTTTGTTATTTTTTAAAAATATGGACAAAATTCATTCGCCGAAATTTTGGGTCACTAGAAAAATTAAGTAGGCGACAATTTCGCCAGTTCTGGCCACCGAAAACCGTCACCGCAAAGTGCCAAATTGTTGCCTCGTTAATTTCCACCAAATTTAACGACTTTGCCAGATTTAGTTGGGCTTCCAAATTTAGTTGGCGCTCCGCTAACTTTAGCCAAGGGGCCTAGTTGAGCAAAACTTTAACTGGCCATAACTTTTGCATACGATGTCGGATTGAGGTGTTGTTTGCGCCATTGGAAATTTTACGACGAGCTCTTTGATATGACCCTAGTTTCATGGTAATACAAGAAATTTTATTTTTGAGCCTTTCCTGAGCCCTCTTTGATCGTTGAGTGTTTCGGGAGCCACCTGAATCATTCTTCCATCCCAAATTTCTTTAAAATTTCTTTGAGATAGTTTCCTTGGGAAATAAACATTCATTTTTCTTGTAATTTGTAAACCATGGAAGAATGAGAGTTCCCTAAGCATAGGCATCTCGAATTCAACGTGCATCTCAGTTGCAAACTTTTGGCTAAGTAAATCTACATCACTACCAAAAAATATTTCATCAACATTAACAATAATAACTAAATAATTATCATTCTCAGATTTGATATATAAATTACTCTCAATTGTTCATCTTTTAAAGCCTGGCTTATGTAGGTGTTTATCTAATCTTGAATGTCATGCCCTGGGTGCTTACTTCATACAATGTTTTTTTCAACCTACACACTTCCTCAAGACTATCTGATAGTTGAAAACCTTTAGGTTGTTCTATATAAACCTCTTCTTCACGATCACCATTCAAGCATGTTGATTTTACATCCATTTGATAATTTTGAAATTTTTATGACAAACAAATGCTAGAAACATTCTAATTGTCCCTAATCTTGCTATAGGATCAAAATTTTTGTCAAAATTTGTTCCTTCAACGTGATCATAGCCTTTGCATACTAATCTGACCTTATTTCGAACAATGTGCCCATCCTCATTTAATTTATTTCTAAAGACCCATTTTATACCAATGATATTTTTATTAATTGGTCTTAGAACTAATTTTAAGGCCTGGTTTTTATCCAATGTTTATCCTGACTTTCCTGAGAAAATTGCTTGGGCACAATCATGGATAGCATAACAATATGTACTTGATTGGTGTTATTTATTAATCTTCCTTGAATTTTGGCTCTTGCTTCCATATTACCAAGAATTTGATTTATAAAGCGATGCTTTTATGTGTAACTTGAAGGAGTTTTTGGGTGAGTGCACTTTGCCTTTTCTTCTTCTTCTCTTTATTCTTCAAGATGTTCACCTTCATCTTCACTGTTGGTCTAATCATGTGGGTTGATATGTCTCGGCTAATTTATTTTGAGAGATAAATCATCATCCACTCTTACATCAATGTTGTCTACTATCTTGCATAATCTTTTATTGTAACATTTGTAGCCTTTTCTCTTAGTTGAATATCCTAAAAATATCCCTTCATCAACTCTAGCATCGAACTTACCCAAATTGTCATCATTATTCTTGATGTAGCACTTGTTGTCAAAGACTTTGAAATTATTTATTGAGGTTGCTTTTCCATACCACAATTTGTAGGGAGTCTTGTCGTTGTTTGGCTAGATGTATGATTTATATAAAATATGGATTGTTATAAACAACTTCAACCCAAAAAATATTTAGTATATTTATTTCATCCAACATTGCTCTTGCCATTTGTTGTATTGACTTATTTTTCCTTTCAGCCACACCATTTTGTTGTGGAGGTTTGGGATTGTGAATTATCTTCTTATTCCATGTTCCTCAAAACAATTTTCAAATTCATTTGACATAAACTCCCCACCCTTGTCTGACCTTAGACACATTAATTTATCATCAGTTTGGTTTTCAGTAAGGGATTTGAAGATTTTAAAATTTTAAAATGCTTCATTCCTTTAAAAATGCAACCTAAATAAGCCTAGTATAATAATCAATAATCAACATAAAATATCACTCATCTTCTTAGGGATTCAGTTCCTAAAGGTCCACATAAGTTTATATGAACTAGTTATAGAGGTTTGGTAGATGAGTTTTCTTTGGTCATGAAAGGCACTTGAACTTCGTTGTCAATCTCTTTAAGATGTTGCAATTCTACTTTTATAAGAAGAAGCGATGGAGCTTCATACTTGTGCTCTTCTCTTCCATACTTAATCGATAGTTTTTTTTCTTATTCTTTTTTCTCGGGCCTTTGTATTTCTTACAAAGCACTGACTAGTTCTCCTTCTAGATCTACTACAACTTCTTCTTCATCTAAGTCATAATCATCTTGCCTTTCATCTTGGGTTTTTATAGCCATGAGCATGAATTCATTCATTCTTTCTTCATCATAGGGTTGTTCATCCTCATCTTCTAAGGAGTTGTTGTCTTCTTGGGTATAGAAGCTTTTCTTATTGAACTTCTTCTCCTTCTTTACTTTCCTATATATATCCTTCTCTTTATGGTAACATTCAGTCTTTTCTTTCTTATGTGGACACTTAGATGCATAGTGACCTACTTTTCCAAAATTGAAACATTTGAAAGACAACTTACCTTTGTATTTATTAGATCCTCTCTTCAATCTTCTGACAAACTTGGCCTCTTCTTCATTAGATCCATAACTTGAGTATTTTTTATCTTCTTAAATAATCTTTGAAGGTTGCCTTATTTAATGTATATATTCCTTTTGAGGTTCTCATTTTATAGGCAATTAGTGTTCCATGCAATCAATCCAATGTTAATGTGTTCAGATTTTGCATCTCCTTAATGGCTAATACTTTGGCATTGAACCTAGTAGGAAGATATCTCAGCACCTTTTTAACTAAAAAGGAGTCATCCACAAGTTCATCAAGACCTCTTATGGTGTTGACTATTTCATTTGTGACACGAAGGAAAATTTTGGCAATGCCCTCATCTTCAATGATTCAAATTGCATTTTATAAACTTGAAGTTTGGCCTTCTTTACCTTGCTATCACCTTCATAGCAACTCATCAACTTATCCCATATTTCTTTGGTTGTGTTGCAATTCATGACTTTAACCAACTAATATTCAGGAAAACCACCTAGGATTGCATTCATTTCTTTAGCATTGTAAGAGAAATTGAGGTTATCATCATTTTCAACCAGTACATCTGTGTTTTCATAGGCATTACATCCAAGACATTTTCACCAAGAGACATTATGTAAGTTCTCATTCTTACCTTCCAAAATTCATAATTCGTTCTAGTGAATATAGGTGCTTTGTTGGTGAAATTTCCATCCTATTTGGCCATGTCTTAGATCGATCTTTCAGTTGTTAGACTACAGTTGAAGGAACCTGCTCTAATATTACTTTTTGGAAACCAAGAAAATACTCAGAGGGAAGGAGGGAGAATTAATATCTTATAATTTTTAACAATTGTTTATCTAATTAAACACATTCAACAATACAACAGAGAATCAATCACATAAATCTTGGACATGGGATATTTACATGGAAACCCATACAAGAGAAAACCACAATTCTTCTTTTCATTGTGATGTAAACCCAAGCACCAACTTCCAATTATATCAAATTATGTAGGCATCAACCTATAGGAGGCTCCAACCCCCTTTTCTTTGCAAGCACCCACTTGTCGGAAGCACTAACCCCCATTGTTTGCAAGCACCAACTCCCTGATCTTTACAGGAACCAACATGAAGGAGACTTCAATCCCTTGATCTTTGCAAGCACCAACTTGATCTGCCTATGAAATCCATTTTTCATCAATTTTCAAACTCATATTTGAGACTCTTTTATCAAAATATTACACTCACAAAAATGTTAATTCTCATATCTTCTTCTCCTTGCTCCGCAACAACCTATCTTTCTTTGATTCTATGATTCAATTAAATCCACACACAATCATTGCTTCTCCCTTTCTAATATATTCTTGATTAGATATCTTTTCTACAAATTAATTATCATCACTTGATATTTGCAATACTAAAACTCACAACAGCTCCAGATCTTAACTAATTTGCACACTCAACCTTTGCATAAAATTCATATTCAACTTTGTCTCACTTATGCTTCACTTTTGTTTGCTACTTAGTTCCCCATTTTCTTCTCATTCAATTCGAATTGTCTGTGCTTCAAGATGTCAACAACAGCTATAACTCTTTGATTTGCATGGGAACTACTACATCTCACATCATCTTATTTCTTTTTATAGACACAAATATCTCTATGATATGTCCTTTTCAGACATCCTTTATTTTCTACTTGTAACTAATTTTGGCACAACCTTTAATTGAATTTTGGCATCTGAAACACCAAATTTTGAACTCAGCACTCAAGTTCTAAGCCCCTTGATTCATATGACCAAGGACCAGAACCAATGGCTTAAGCTTAAGGAACTTAGCCTACTTACATGTAAAATTCACCCAGTGTTAAATATCCATCAATTTCTAAAGTGTGCCCAATGATTCGATCAAAGCCGACGACAAAGAAGTCATATAGGGGCCCCTCCGACTATCCAAAATTTAATGGGGAGTCTGAATTTTGTCTTGGGAGGTTTACTATCATGTAATCATGACACCAAATGAGGTTAATTAGGCCCACTATATGTTGTTGTTGCTATGCATCGATGGCTTATGGACAATGGGCCCTATCATGTCCATGTTACTGTCATGCCATTGGCTACCACTTTTCATGCCATGTTATCGCCACGTCATTTCTATGTGTCACTCGAAAAGGGCCACTTGGCAAGCCAAAAATGCCAAATCCACCTGCCACATGCCATGACCATAAGGTGTCATGACCATAGGGTGCCATGTCATCAACCTACAATGTGTCCTCACCTCATAGAACCACATCATACTGGGGTCCACCTTTGATTTGGCTTTGGGAAATCAAGGATCTGATAACCTTCTCATGCCTTGACTTGTTACCATGATCAGGTCTTTCTTGAGGGCCATCACCTCAAACTCAAGTTTTCTTTTCATTCCTAGAGAGTTAGTCTAAGTGCCATATACCACTAGAAAGCTCTTTGAGAGGGCTATCCAACCAAGAAATTTTCATGTTCTTTTGAACAAGTTATCTATAAACAAAATCCCTTCAAGATAGACTACTCAACGAACAACCAAGTCTGATCATAAGCGTAACACACTATTAATAGAAACAACCAAGACATCAATAACATCATAACTATCATGCATGAAAACGCAACAAGATCCACCTGAACTTGACATCACTTCACATCAATGACAACAATTGCTAACATACTCGACACTTTCATAATGAGGAATTGAATCATGTACGAGAAAATAAATCCATTTCAATGTCTATGCATTGGTTTTAGTGTTTATTGCACCTTCATTTTAGTTATAATATAGTGAAAATTAATTTAGAGCAATTGAGTAGCTGTGTTGAATTCATCCATGGCATAAGATAAAACAATCAAGTGCGTTGATTTCATATATGAGATCATGCAAAACAATAAGGTGCATTTATTTAATCAATGATATGGTGAAAAATGATTTCAACTCTAGAGTAACCCAAAATTGCATTGATTTCACCAATGCAATAGTCCAAAACTATAGGGTATATTGATTTTGATATTTTTACCATGGAAAATGATTCACTACAGAAGAACCAAGAAAATAGATTCAACCTATTTATCTAAGTAAATGGATGGATTGAACAATAACACATTGAAAACCAATTTCAAAATATTATGAGGTTACTAAAGAAATTCTTAGTGATAAGCTAAAGTCTATTTGAATGAATGTGATTCCTTTGCTACTGTGAATAAAAAGAAGATTAACATTTTAAAAACTTGAGTTAGAAATCATACTTTGTAAATTTCAAATTATTAGATTCATCTCAAATATATAAATATACATAATGATGATCTTTTATCATTTTTATGTAACTATCTACTATTAGATTAGCTTAAAACCATCTTAACTCCTCATTTCCTAAATATTAAAAAACAATGTAAACTTTGAAACGGGAACTCTGGCTAAAAAACCTCCAAAAAAACATGAAAAACAGTGCTAAAAACGAAAAGTGTGTACACCGGAACGATGATTTTTTTAGAGTCGATTTTGAACATGTTTTAAAAATGGCAGTGAAAACGAATTTTTTGTGCAAAAAACACCCTGAAAATGAAAAGTGTTGATACTGGAACAGTGGCTTTTTTTTAAGGGTCAAGAGTCAATTTTGAACATGTTTTTGCAAAAATTGTGCAAAAAACACCCTGAAAATGAAAAGTGTTGATACTAGAACGATCCCTTCTTTTTTTAGGGTCAATTTTCAACATTTAAAAAAAAATGCCAGTAAAACCGAATATTTATGTGCAAAAAACACCCTTAAAATTTCAAAAGAATAATGAAAACATAAAATTAAAAATTAAAACAATGAAAAACTAAAAAACAAAAAATAAAAAATAAAAATAGCAAAACGTAAATAAAAATATATATTAAAAAAAACAATTATAAAAATGTAAAAAAAAAAAAAAAAAAACAAAAATTAGAAAAACTATAAAATTAAGTAAAAATAGGAAATTTTAAAAAAGTATTGACAAAAACTTAAAAAAAAATTAAAAATAAACTAGATAAAATATATATATATACATATATATAAAATTAACAAAAAAAAAATTAAAAACTACTAAAATTAAGATTAAAAACATTTTTAAAAACCCTAAAAAAATATGCTAAAATTAAAAAAAAAACAAAACAAAACAAAACAAAAAACAAAAACAAAAACAATTAAAATTTAAAAAAATATACATATTTTCAATTTTAAAAATAAAAATAAAAATTGAATATATATATATATATATATATATTATTTAAAAAAAATAATTCAAATTTTATATTAAAAAATTTAAAATTTAAAATTTGGATTTGACATGATTTAAAATTTCGATTTAAAAAAACAAAAATTAAAAAATGCTAAATATTTTTTATTTTTTTTAAATAACATTTAAAATATTTTTAAAAAATATTTTGCAAATATATACCAAAAAAAAACATTTAATTTTCTTGTTTTAAATAAATTAACATATTTAACAAAATTTATTTTTTATTAAAAAAACAATTTTATCGGTCACCACCCGTGGGGGCGCGGCCCTAGGTAACAGAGCTGTGTGCAGCTCCGCAGCTTAGGGTCATGCCCCCATAGGTGGTCGAGCAGTGGCTATCGGACTCCAAGAATTGGATAGCCAACCCCACAGGCAGCACTACGGTGGCTATCTGATTCTGAGAATCGAATAGCCACCCCCACGGGCGGTCGAGCGGTGGCTATCTGATTTTGAGAATCAGATAGCCACCACCCGGACGCCCGTGGGGGCACGACCTTGGGTAGCGGAGTTGCGTGCATATATGTTTTTTAAAGTTTTGATCGTAAATATATGTTTTTTAAAGTTTTAAATGTTTTTTATTTTTTAAAAATCCAAAATATATGTTTTTTTAATTTTTAAATGGTTTTTTTTTAAATATCCAAAATATATAGTTTTTAAAATTTAAAATGTTTTTAGGTTTTTTATTTTTTTAATTTTAAAATATATATTTTTTTTAAATTTTAATTGTTTTGTGGTTTTTTTTTTAATTTGAGTATATTTTGGTTTTTTTTGTTTTTTTTTGTTTTTAATTTTGATTTTAATAGTTTTTTATATTTTTATTGGCTTTTTTTAATTTATTTTTTTTGTAGTTTTTTGTTTTTTAGTTACTTAATTTTATAACTTCTTCTTCTTCTTCTTCTTCTTTTTTTTTTTTCCAAATTTTTTTATGTCTTACTAGATATTTTTTTTTTACATTTTTATGTTTTTTTGTTTTTTTTTTTTATATTTTTATATTTTCTTTTTTATGTCAAAAAAAATTTGACATAAAAAATTTGAAGTGTAAAAAAATGTAACATTTAAAAAAAATATCCACACACTTAATACATTAAAAAATTTAAAGTGTCAAAATTTGTTAAATTTAGAAAATAATTATTTACATTTATACATTAGAAAATTTAAAGTAAAAAAATAGGTCTTTCTGATGCAGAATCAGCACTTTTTTAAATCAGCATGCAAAGCACTAACATCTAAAACGTAATGTACATAAAACAAAATAAATAAATAAATAAAAAATAAAAAAAGGCCAAAAACTATGCTCTAAAAAAAAATATGTGTGTTGTGCATCACCCATTTTCAAAATGGAGTCACTTTTTTGCTATCTTTACAAAACTATATCAGTTCCCGTTTCAAAATTTATATTGTTAAAAGCAATCAATATTTTAAAGTACAATTTATACTTTATAAAAAAAAAATTAAAATAAAATAAAAATAAAAATAATATCAATTTGATCCACTCGGCATATCAACAAATCTAGAGTTAAAATTCCACTTTGTATTTATGTTTACAAGTTCTCTATGATGGATGTGTTCTATGTATGTCAAACAATGAGGACGTGGGACATCAATTTCTCACATACCCTTTCACTATTTCGGTTTGGTATGGGGTTATGTGTATGCTCAATCTTGATGCACATCTATTTCTTACATACCCTTTCACTATTTATTTCGGTTTGGTATAGGGTTATGTGTATGCTCAATCTTGATGCAGTTTGAGATACAAGTTCGATTGAGAAATGTCTCACTCACTAGTTTGAGGAATACAAGGAATATAGTGTTCTGCCCTTTTATATTTTTTGGGGAATATAGAGAAACCAAAATGTAATGATTTTTTAACAGATTGAGACAAATGTGAGAGGAACATGATTGAAGATTGTTTCTTCTTTTGAGGAGATAGGCCCTAGAAAGAAGATCCTAGATAAGAGATACGTCCAGTTTAAGGATGTTTAGCTTCGATTCTCAGTCGGGTTCTTTAACAAGACATCTACACAAAGGATTTGTGGTTGCAGAGTTTATATTGTCTTGAGGCTTGGTATGTTTTACCATTTCTGGTGGACTAGTGATGTTGATATTAATAGTCGTGTTGAGCTTATAGCTCTTTGGGGAGTCCTCATTTGCACCAAATGGCTTGGTATTGATGAGATAGATGTGTATGGTGATTCAAAAAGGATCATTGACTAGGTTCCGATCTATCTTCTCTCTCTAATTGGATGCAATGTATTAGAATACCGGAGAAGACTTTTCAGGGATTAACTTTCACCTATATCTAGAGGGAGCAAAACCCAGTAGTGGATTATTTGTCTAGAGAAAGATGCTCTAGATCATCGGGCAAGATCAATTTCTGTGCTTTTGACAATATAATTCTACAAAATTCAGGGAATATCAAAATACTATAAATACATAGAGATATCACACTGAATTTTTGATGGCCAATTGTCTTGTTTTTTGCTGGTACATAGATCTTGAATTGTATTGTTGGTAAGAAAAAGTTGATACATAAGTTGCAATAGAAAGGATGTAATGATGAAGATAACAATATGTATTAGAAAGATAGTTTTGATAGAAAGAGGGACAATTAAGTAGACTTATGTTAAAATAGAACTTTTCTAAGAGATTTTGTAATTGAGGATACAATTGGGATGATTATAGACACTATCAATGCCTATATAACTACTTTTTATTAATACAAATATGCTATTTTTTCCTTCTGGAAAGAAAAAAAAGGGGGAAATCAAATATTTCACATAGATTAACAAATTTCTATTCTCATTAAAATAATTTTAGTATTACGATTTTATAATTAAAACTCTGAATTATATAATAGATTATTTAAAATTATGTGTAAAATTTTTTATAATGCAAGTTAATTAGTCAACATTTTTTTTATTGAAATCAATAAAAATAGAATTTTTCACGAGATTGTGAATTTTCATTATTTAAAATGAGAACATTATGTAGATTATAAAACTCAAACTTATATTTCAGAAAATCTCTACCTAATTTTAAATAGGTAAAATAACGAAAACATTAATTACACTACATTGAAAAAGCAACATCTAAAAAAACACAATAAGCAATTCTTTTTTAACTCAATAAAATGTTCTCTACTAAAATATACTCAAATCTTTATCTAATACCATTATTAAAAAATTATAATATTTAATTATTTAAAACATAAAATAATTAAACAACATATATCTTACTCTTTATTTCCTCCAAAATTAACCATAAATAAATGATGTTCGTCAAAACTAAGTTGAAAAAGCAACATCTAAAAAAACACAATAAACAATTCTCTTTTAACTCAATAAAATATTCTCTGCTAAAATATACTCAAAACATTATCTTATACCATTATTAAAAAACTATAATATTTAATTATTTAAAATATAAAATAATTAAACAATATATATCTTACTCTTTATTTCCTCCAAAACTAATCATAAATAAATGATAAATAATGTTATGCCATTATTAAAAAAATTATAATATTTAATTATTTAAAATATAAAATAGTTAAGCAACATATATCTTACTCTTTATTTCCTCCAAAACTGATCATAAATAAATGATAAATGATGTTTGCTAAAACTACCTTGAAAAAAAAAAAAAAACATCTTAAAAACACAATAAACAATTTTCTTTTAACTCAATAAAATATTCTTTGCTAAAATATACTCAAAACTTTGTTTATTACCATTATTAAAAAAATTATAATATTTAATTATTTAAAATATAAAATAATTAAACAACATATATCTTGCTCCTTATTTCCTCCAAAACTGACCATAAATAAATGAAATTTTCGACATGAATATCATATTCAATAACAATAATACCATAATATATAATTATTTAAAATATAAAATAATTAAACAACATATATCTTAATCCTTATTCCCTCCAAAACTGATCATAAATAAATGATGTTGGTCAAAACTACGTTAAAAAAACAACATCTAAAAAACAACAATAAACAATTTTCTTTTAACTCAATAAAATATTTTCCCCTAAAATATACTCAAAACTTTGTCTAATACCATTCTTAAAAAATTATAATATTTAATTATTTAAAATATTAAATAATTAAAATCTTACTCCTTATTTCTTCCAAAACTTACCATAAATAAATGAAATTTACCATGTGAATATCATATTCAATAACAATGATACTAGAATATTTAATTATTTAAAATATAAAATAATTAAACAACATATATCTTACTCCTTATTTCCTCCAAAACTGATCATAAATAAATGATGTTGGCCAAAACTACCTTAAAAAAGCAACATCTAAAAAAACAAAATAAACAATTTTCTTTTAACTCAATAAAATATTTTCCGCTAAAATATACTCAAAACTTTATCTAATACTATTATTAAAATATATATATATATATATATATATATATATATATATATATATATAATTTACTTATTTAAAATATAAAATAATTAAAGAACATATATTTATATATACATATAATTTATACATATATTATAAGAAAGGTCCTTTATATAACTAATTTCCATTTGAATACTAAATAACTTATAATTTTTAATTATTAAATAATACATTTTAACTAACTATTAACACCAATTAAAATTATATATATATATATATATATATATATTTTAAGGGATTGGTCACCTAATATAACTAATTTCTTTAAATTATAAAAAAAAATTATGACCCTGGTCCAAAAGTCAAAATTAGCCGTTGGTCAAGTTAGCCGTTGGAGGCTCTGCTCAGACTATTTAACATGCTAAGCTGGATCTATTTCTTCAACTTGTCCTGACGATGAACCACACTAGTTGGTTCGAAACGATGGACAAATGGTATCTCATGTGATTTTCACCCAAAAATCTCTCATAAACATATATCTTACTCCTTATTTCCTCCCAAACTGATCATAAATAAAAAATATTTGTCAAAACTACGTTTAGAAAAACATCTAAAAAAATATAATAAACAATTTTCTTTTACTTCAATAAAATATTTTTTTATTAAAATATACCATTTTATCCAATACCATTATTAAAAAAATTATAATAATTAATTATTTAAAATACAAAATAATTAAACTTTATCTCATTCTATTATTAAAAAAATAATATAAAATTATTTAAAATATAAAATAATTATATCACCTTATTTCCTCCAAAAACTGACCATAAATAAATGAAGTTTGCCACTTGAATATCCTATTTAATAACAATGATGGCCACTTGCTCCTTATTTCCTCCAAAAACTTACCATAAATAAATGAAATAAACTTATCATAAATAAATGAAGTTTGCCAGGTGAATATCCTATTTAATAACAATGATGGCCACTTCTCCTTATTTCCCCCAAAAACTTACCATAAATAAATGAAATAAACTTACCATAAATAAATGAAGTTTGCCAGGTGAATATCCTATTTAATAACAATGATGGCCACTTGCTCCTTATTTCCTCCAAAATCTGACCATAAATAAATGAAGTTTGCCACGTGAGAGCGATTGCAATTATTAAACATGGCACCAAAATCAATCACAATCATGGCGATCCCTGTTTACGCAAAAAATGCCGTATGTCTACCGATGCCAATTCCAAATTCTTAGTGCTGTAGCTAAAAAATCATGGCAGTACAGGAGTCAATACCAGTGTCAGAGATCCATATGCGAGAAACTGCAAATAAATTTTTGTGAATACCATACTGACGAGAGCTGATATTATTGAGATTTTTTTCGATATATATTTTTTTAAATTTTTTCTATTTAAGTTTGAGTTGTGAACTTGATATAATTTAAGTGTTGTGAACTCCATATAATTTAAGTGTTTTTGGATTTGTTAAGGGACTGAATCTATTTATATATTCAAAATCACTGTTTAAATAAGAAAAAATTTACAATTTCACTAAAAATTATTCTGCTTAATTTTAAGCTTACAAGAATTAAAGACATCTATACGAAGAGAATTTAAAGTGTTTCTGGATTTGTTAAAAGACTAAATCCATTTATACATTCAAAATCACACTTTAAATAATAAAAATTTACAATTTCGCTAAACTTATTAGGCCTAATTCCAAGCTTACAAGAATTAAATGCACATATGCAAAGAGAGTTTAGAGAAAACCAGACCATAAATGAAGGATCTTCAAACAAATTAGGTAAATGGTTCTAGAAACCATCCATTATTGTCAGTGATTGCCACCAGCGTAATGAAAGCAATGCTGCTTTTCCGCTAGGAACAGCTTCTGTTACTCGGGACAACTGTTTCTGTTGTTGCTGCTTTGCTCTGCTGATGCCCTCAGTTATCCTGTGATCTGCAACCGCCCTCTGATACCATGTTGGAATTTCTAAGTCTAACTGTTAGAAATCCTTCATGTACTTTCTAATTTGTTTCTTCCTACTTGTTCTATTAATTAACAAGTTATTTACCATGAAAATATTGAAAATAAATACAAGTCCAATCTCAACACATACAGATCATCAACTAAAGGAAAAACAAGCACACAAGTGACATCGTTATTTTTGGACTAATGTCCTCGGAAAAACCCAATGCAGCTATCTGAGGGTTTTATTACTAAGCAGTTTCAGAATACAATCTGGGTGCTAGAAATTGCTCACCCAACAGAGAATTCCTTCAACAGTAGTACCTCTCAGTCGGAGACAGATATCAACCCCAATCTGCCCCACGAAATCTCCCAGCATCAACCTCTAGGGTCTGTGTCAGCCTCTCTAGCCCAACGTCTGCCCAGTGTCAGCCTCTCTAGCCCAGCATCAGCCTCTGGAGCCTCTATGTCTCCCACGCTGGCCCTCCTCAGGTTCTACGCAACTCCTGGCTACCTCTGCATGGCCTCTGGCTACTTTTGCCTGGCCACTAGTCGGCTCTGCATCAACCCTCTCCTGGCTTCTGCGTTGATGCTCCGATACTATCTTTGCCTCTCTGCTACTGCATTCACTGCCCCTCAGTTGCAACTTTGATCAAGAATTTGATTTTCTGGGGTAGGGCTTACTGAGGAAATTGAAGGAGTGATCCGAGTTGCAGCTGAGGGGCAGTGAATGCAGTACAAGAGAGATAGAGATAGTACTAGAGCATCAGCGCAGAAGCTAGGAGAGGGTTGACGCAGAGCCAGCTAGAGGCCACACAGAAGCAGCTAGAGGCCACGCAGAGGCATCCAGGAGCTGTGCAGAACCTGAGGAGGGCCAGCGTGGGAGACACAGAGGCTCCAAAGGCTGATGTAGAGCCCAAAGAGGCTGACGTTGGGCGAGAGAGGTTAACACTAGGCAAACGCTAGGCCAGAGAGGCTGACGCAGACCCTAGAGTTTGACGCTGGGATATTTCGTGGCGCAGATTGGCACTGATATCTATCTCCGACTGAGAGGTACTATTGCCGAGGGCATTCTCTGTTGGGTGAGCCATTTCTGGCACCTAGATTGTATTCTGAAACTGCTTAATAATAAAACCCTCAGATAGCTACACCGATTTTCTCGCATTGGGTTTTTCCGGGGACATTAGTCCAAAAATAACGGTGTCACTTGTGTGCTTGTTTTTCCTTCAGTTGATGATCTGAATGTGTTGAGACTATACTTGTATTTATTTTCAGTATTTACATGGTAAATAACTTATTAATTAATAGAACAAGTAGGAAGAAATAAATTAGAAAGTACATGAAGGATTTCTAACAGTTAGACTTAGAAATTCCAACAGAGACATTATGTAAGTTCTCATTCTTACCTTCCAAAATGCATAATTCATTCTAGTGAATATAGGTTCTTTGTTGGTGAAATTTCCATCCTATTTGACCATGTCTTAGATCAATCTTTCAGTTGTTAGACTATAGTTGAAGGAACCTACTCTAATACTAATTGTTGGAAACCAAGAAAATACTTAGAGGGAAGGAAGGAGAATTAGTATCTTATAATTTTTAATAATTATTTATCCAATTGAACACATTCAACAATAAATCAGAGAATCAATCACATAAAGCTTGGACACGAGATATTTACATGGAAACCCATACATGTGAAAACCACAATTCTTCTTTTCATTATGATGTAAATGCAACCACCAACTTCCAACTACATCAAATTATGTAGGCATCAACCTATTGGAGGCTCCAACCCCCTTTTCTTTGCAAGCACCCACTTGTCAGAAGCACTAACCCCCATTGTTTGTAAGCACCAACCCCTTGATATTTACATGCACCAACATGAAGGAGACTTCAATCCCTTGATCTTTGCAAGCACCAACTTGCTCTGCCTATCAAATCCATTTTTCATCAATTTTCAAACTCATATTTGAGGCTCTTTTATCAAAATATTACACTCACAAAAACGTTAATTCTCGTATCTGCTTCTTCTTTCTCTACAACAACCTGTCTTTCTCTGATTCTATGATTCAATTAAAGCCACACACAAACACTGCTTCTCCCTTTCTAATATATTATTGATTAAATTTATTTTCTACAAATTAATTATCATCACTTCATATTTGCAATACTAAAACTCACAATAGCTCCAGATCTTAACTAATTTTCACACGCAATCTTTGCATAACATTCATCTTCAGCTTTGTCTCATTTATGCTTCACTTTTGTTTGCTACTTAGTTCCCCATTTTCTTCTCATTCAATTTGAGTTGTCTGTGCTTCTGGATGTCAACAACAGCTACAACTCTTTGATTTGCATGGGAACTACTACATCTCACATCATCTTATTTCCTTTTATAGACACAAATATCTCTACGATATGTCCTTTTTAAACATCCTTTATTTTCAACCTGTAACTAATTTTGGCACAACCTTTAATTGAATTTTGGCATCTAAAACACCAAATTTTGATCTCAGCGCTCAATTTTTGAGCCCCTTGATTCATATGATCGAGGACCATAACCAATGGCTTAAGCTTAGGGCGCTTAGCCTATTGACATGTAAAATTCACCCAATGTTAAATATCCACCAATTTCTAAAGTGTGCCCAATGATTCGATCAAAGCCAACGACAGAGAAGTCACATAGGGGCCCCTCCGACTATCCAAACTTTAATGGGGGTGGAGGGGTTCGAGTTTTGTCTTGGGAGGTTCACTGTCATGCAATCGTGGAACCAAATGAGGTTAATCGGTCTCGCTATATGTTGTTGTTTCTATGCATCGATGGCTTATAGACAATGGGTCCTATCGTGTCCATGTTACTGCCATGCCATTGGCTGCCACTTGTCATGCCATGTCATTGCCACATCATTTCTATGTGTCACTAGAAAAGGGCCACTTAGCAAGCCAAAAAGGCCAAATCCATTGGCCATATGAAATGACCATAAGGTGTCATGTCATCATCCTACCACATGTCATGACCTAGGGTGTCATGTCATCATCCTACCATGTGTCCTCACCTCATAGAACCACATCATACTGGGGTCCACCTTTGATTTGGCTTTGGGAGATCAATGATCTAATAACCTTCCATGCCTTGACGTGTTTCCATGTCCAGGTCTTTCTTGAGGGCCATCACCTCAAACTCAAGTTTTCTTTTCATTCCTAGAGAGTTAGTCTAAGTGCCATATACCACTAGAAAGCTCTTTGAGAGGGCTATCCAACCAAGCACTTTTCATGTTCTTTTGAACAAGTTATCTACAAACAAAATCCCTTCAAAGATAGACTACTCAACGAACAACCAAGTCTAATCATAAGCTTAGCACACTGTTAATAGAAACAACTAAGACATAAATAACATCATAAGTATCATGCATGAAAACACGACAAGCTCCCCCTAAACTTTACATCACTTCACATCAATGACTAAACTTGACATCAATGGCAACCATTCCTAACATACTTGACACTTTCATAATGAGGAATTGAATCATGTACAAGAAAATAAATCCATTTCAATGTCTATACATTAATTTTAGTGTCTATTGCACCTTCATTTTAGTTATGATACAGTGAAAATTGATTTAAAGCAATTGAGTAGTTGTGTTGAATTCATCCATGGGATAAGATAAAACAATCAAGTGCGTTGATTTCATATATGAGATCATGCAAAACAATAAGGTGCATTTATTTCATCAATGATATGGTGAAAAATTATTTCAACTCTAGAATAACCCATAGTTGCATTGATTTCACCAATGCAATAGTCCAAAACTATAGGGTATATTCATTTTGATATTTTTACCATGGAAAATGATTCACTACAAAAGAACCAAGAAAATAGATTCAACCCATTTATCTAAGTAAATGGATGGATTGAACAATAACACATTAAAAACCAATTTCAAAATATTATGAGGTTACTAAATAAATTCTTAGTGATAAGCTAAAGTCTATTTGGATGAATGTGGTTCTTTTGCTACTGTGAATAAAAAGAAGATGAACATTTTAAAAACTTGAGTTAGAAATCATACTTTGTAAATTTCAAATTATTAGATTCATCTCAAATATATAAATATACATAATGATGATCTTTTATAATTTTTATGTAACTATCTACTATTAGATTAGCTTAAAACCATCTTAACTCCTTATTTACTAAATATTAAAAGAAATCAAATATTTTAAAGTACAATTTATACTTTATAAAATTAAATTAAAAAATTAAAATAATAATAATAATAATAATAATATCGATTTGATCCACTCGGCAAATCAACAAATCCAGAGTTAAAATTCCACTTATGTAATTATGTTTACAAGTTCTCTATGGTGGATGTGTTAAACAATGAGGATGTGAGACATCTATTTCTCACGTACCATTTCACTATTTCGGTTTCGTATGGGGTTATGTGTAGGCTCAATCTTGATGCAGTTTGAGATACAAGTTCGATTGAGAAATGTCTCACTCACTAGTTTGAGGAATACAAGGAATATAGTGCTATGCCCTTTTATATTCTTTGGGGAATATAGAGAAGCCCAAATGCAATGATTTTTGAATAGATTGAGACAAATGTGAGAGGAACATGATTGAAGATTGTTTCTTCTTTTGAGGAGATAAGCCCTAGAAAAAAGATCCTAGATAAGAGATACATCCAATTTAAGGAGGTTGGGCTTTGATTCTCAGTCGGTTCTTTAACAAGGCATCTACACAAAGGATTTGTGGTTGCAGAGTTTATATTGTCTTGAGGCTTGGTATGTTTTACCATTTCTGGTGGACTAGTGATGTTGATATTAATAGTCGTGTTGAGCTTATAGCTCTATGGGGAGTCCTCATTTGTGCCAAATGGCTTGGTATTGATGAGATAGATGTGCATGGTGATTAAAAAAGGATCATTGACTGGGTTTTGTGGCTTTCACATTTCAATCTTCCTTCTCTCTCTAATTGGATGCAATGTATTAGGACATCGGAGAAGACTTTTGTCATAACTCCAATGCTAAAAAAAAAATTATAAGTTAATTCAAGGTATTAACGTATCCATAGATACCCTTTGGGGTTATAGTCTAGAACAAACTATGGTTATCACCTAATGGCACCATTTAATTCCACTTTAACATGCAGCATGATTTTAATTTACATGCTGATGTATAAGTCTTTATCTGTTTATTAACACCTCTGTTGGATAGCACGCATGTAGACCACACGGCATCTAGCCAAGAGATAACTTTCTCCTTCTCTCCTTGCCATCACATGGCATCCTTATTTGCTTCCGCGTGTAATTAATTTTCTACCCAGTTCCGTTCTATACGAGGCCGACAGGCTGTCCAATCTCTCGACATGCGTGGCATACCTCACTTCATCCACGGTGGAGATCATCCCTTGCCATCCAACGGTGGCAACCTTTCGCGGGCTTTCATCCTAATCCACCGGTTGCTTTGGTTGACAGGCTCATTTGGTTTGGCAGCTTACCTCGACCTGCTCTGGTTCTACCCATGCATTCAGCTCCAGGAAGCCAAACCCATGGACCTCACTCAATTGCCAGTGGATTTGCCACCAAACCCTTCAGGTAATTTTACTGATACAGAGTCCTGTTTTGTTCTGCTTCCATTTGGTTTGTGCCCTTCGATTTACTGAAAGTTTTCTTGCTTTGCCCAGGTTTCATACAAGTTGCAGGTTGGATGATATTGGAGGCTTTCTCAGCACCAAGATGAGAGTTCACATACGTTGGTTGGAATTTTCCTTTAGTGGGTAAGTTTTAACATAAATGAGGACAAACTTCTTTTAATTCCTACTGCAGCTCACATTCCTTCCACAATTATCTAACTTGTTTTGCATGGTTTGCTCTCATGCAGGTTGGGCGCCTGTCCCTCATACGGTGGCCTAGACTTGACTAAGGGAAAACCCTCCATCAGCACGTCCAGGGTTCCAAGTATGCAAAAGTCCCTCGACCGTGACCTTGTCTGTTTGTCTCGGAGGTTCTCTTTGTGTCCAAGGGAGGATTGCCCTTCCAGTTTTCTTTCATATTTTGGTAAATAATGGAGTGGGGAGGGTGTTTGCATCCCGTCAAGGCTCCAAGTTTCCATTGTAAAGACATATGTAATTTAATTTCTAGAGTTGGGCGTCTGACTACAGTTTTCACGGCTCGGACATTGTAATTGTATAACACTTTAATGCATACTGTGCAAATTTTGCTTATGGCATGTTAATCATTATATCTGTTGGACTGTAATTATTATGAAGAGCTATAGATTTGTAGTCAAAGTGGACTCTTGTTTATATACGTGTTTAAGGGAATTTACCACACCGCGAATTGTCTGTACCGGAGGTGTGGCTTCTTTATATAATTCATGGTCTAGCTAGTGTTTAATGATGTCAAGCACTTTGGTTCATTATGTGAATGAATGCACAGTCTTATGATGTTTAAGTACTCGGCTTTGGGTTGGATTGTTCCTTATGCGTGCATTATCCCGTTTAAGAGGGTCTGAACCCTGCTCCCAACCACAGTCCTAAATCTCTTTCCCATGAACTTTTTGCATGCTGCTAAGTTCTTGTCTTTGTTTATTTATGGAAGTGTTAAATACTGAAGGGTAGCAACCCTACTCAACCTATTATCCATCATGCTTGATACCAAGTTTTTTTTCCTTTTTGGTACTTTCACATTTAGAGAAATACTCGTGGAATGGGCCTCCTGCCGCGCCCACGCTGTGCCTGACCCTACCTTATTACAAGGGAACCCTTCTTGCGGCACCTTAAACCCTGCATAGATCTCTGCATTCGTTTGGTGATATTTCAGGGTTATTGCATGCTCGTTGTAAGGCTAATGAAGGCTTTATCCATTTATAATTTATATTAAGGAAAAATACTTAGTCTCAATGTTGCAACCGACTAAAGTATATCTCTGGATTTTAACCAGTAGTTGTACACTTCATTTACTCGGGTCTGTCCTTACATTGCACAGTGTTCCTCAATTTGTTATTAATAATTCCTAGAGCCGTTAGCCTAATTTTCTATGTCTTTCTATGGGTTTCGTTTACTTTCGTTCTCTGGTGCACAAAAACTAGTTGTTATAGTTGGTATGGTACCTCTCGATAATTTCATTCTGGCAACCTTTACCAAATGTTGTTACACCTGAAATCACCATACCAGTTTTAGTTTCCAGCCTGAGGATAAATTGTCTAGCAGAGTCGGTTACCTGAAAAGTTCCCTAACTGGGTTCAACCTGCTTCTTGGCAGACTTACTGTTATTACTACCCCGAAAACAAATTATCAACAGAACTACCCGACCTCACCATTTTTCTTTTTATTTGAGTACTCTTACATAAATTCTAAAAAGAACTACGACCTACAGAAATTGAACATTTTCTAGTTTTAAGTCAGTGCCTCATACCTGTGTTGCTTCCAGTAAGGGTACTTCCTTTTTCTGTTTTGAGATAAGGTCACCTCTGCTCTCTGCAGCTAGTCATCCACTCGACCATGAGATTGTCTTTCGAGACCAATCTCCCCCCTATCTTGCTCAAAGACTACAGTCTTTGCTAGTTGCATGCGCTCTGCGCCCTTACCATCTGATCATCACCAGACGTGGTAAGCCCTTCCCCTTTTCCCACTGCCTGTCCTCTACAGCACAGTCTTTTTTTCCCTCTTCCCCCTCCTTTTCCTGGAAACCATTCCACGGTTAGGGGGAAGGGTGGTTAGGGTTTTGCAACTGTTTTTTTTTTAAATATATTAACTTCTCTCCTCAGAAGTTACATGATATCCCTGTTACTAGGAAATCATTTCTCATTTCCATTTACTGAAAAAAAATAAAATAAAATAAAATAAATAATAAATAAATAAATAAAAATAAATAAATAAAAATAAAAAATAAAAATAAAAATAAAAAATAAAAATTAATAATAAATAAAAAAATAAAAATAAAAAAAATAAATTAATTAATTTATGCAACAGGTAATAATTATCATCCTTTTGTTTGTGTCCTTTTTTTAACTGAGGTAAATAAAATATTTACAATAGTCTAGGGATATGACATCTCCCCCCTCCTGAAATTAGACATCATCCCGATGTCCTTGGATTATAAACAGCCCTGGGTAGGCCTGTTTCATAAGTTCTTCATCCTCCCAAGTGGCCTCATCAGGCCCAAAGTGCTGCCACTGCACTTTAACTTGGGTAATATCCCGCTTCCGCAACGTTACTTCTCTCCGGTCGAGGATGCTCAGCAGTTTGACCTGGATTTCTCCTTCCGGTTCTACCTGCAATATGCAACATCCTAAGTCAGTTTTCTTTTAAAAGAAAACATTTAGACTGATCTATCGGAGATAATTCTCACCTGAATATCCTGCCATTTAATCACATGTTTAGGATCATAAACATATTTTTTTAACACGGAGACATGAAAGACATTGTGGACTCATATGTGACTTGGCAGAGCGAGCTGGTAAGCCACCGACCTGATTCTTGCTAAGATTTGGAATGGTCCACAGTATCGAGGTGCCGACTTAGCGTACGCGCTCCACTATAATGTGCTCCTTTTTGCTCGAATCCTCACATACACATGATCCCCGACTTGATACTCCTTAAACCTCCTTCTCCGGTTAACGAAGTTCTTTTGCCTATCCTGAGCTGCCTTTAGATTATAACGTACCTTTTTAACTAGTTCCTCCATTTCCTTAATCATTTTAGGACCTAACATCAATTTGTCTTCTGATCCACTCCAGCTCGAGGAGGTGCGGCACTTCCGCCCATATAATACTTCAAAAGGGCTCATTAACAATGATGTGTAGTAGCCATTATTATATGCGAACTCAACCAAGTTTAGATAGTCCTCCCACTTGGTTGGTTGCTGCATTACATATCCTCTTAACATATCTTCCACCACCTAGTTCACCCGTTCGGTTTGCCCATCAGTTTGAGGGTGATAAGCCATGCTAAAATTCAGCTGAGTCCCCAATTCTTCAAACAATGTTTTCCAAAAGACCGATGTAAATTTCACATCACGGTCTGAAATTATTGTCTTTGGTAACCCATGCAGCTTAAATATATTTTGCATGAAAACATGGGCAATCTGCACAGCTCTGTAAGTAGATTGCACCCGTATAAAGTGTGCTGACTTACTTAGCTTATCCACCACCACCATGATGGAGTCGTTATTTTTCTTTGACTTAGGCAAATCTGTTATAAAATCCATAGAAATGGTTTCCCACTTCCATTCCAGAATGGGTAATGGTTGTAGTAAACCTGCAGGATGTTGGTGTTCTGCTTTAATTTGCTGACATTCTAGACACCGTGCCAAATAACCAGCCACATCTTTCTTCATACCCAGCCAATAATATTCTTTCTAAAGTGCAGTGATCATCTTTTGATAACTTGGGTGTCCAGTGTAATGACTCTTATGATACTCATCCAATATCAGATTTTTAATATTGTTCTGATTGGGCACGTACAACCTTCCTTTGTAATATAACATTCCAACAGCATCCAAAGCATAATCCGGTTGTTTTTCTTTGCTGGTTGGTTGCTGAACTTGCTGCTTTATTTGCTGATAAACAACATCTTATTCGGCTGCTTTTTTAATCATTTCCCCGAAGGGGCTTTTCCCTTCACTGCAAGAAATCTCGTATAGGCATTGCAATTTCCGACTCAAAGCGTCCGCCACCTGATTCTCCTTCCCTTTTAAATGCTTGATCTCAAAATCAAAACCACTTAGGAAATCCACCCACCGTGCTTGCCTTGCATTTAGAGTGGGCTGGCTAAAATAATTGGTCAGACTGTGGTGATCTGTCAATAACAGAAATTTTCTTCCCATAAGGTAATGTTGCCACATTTTTAGGGCGTGAATCACAGCTGCCAATTCTAGATTGTAAGCAAAATATTTCTGCTCATGCTCTTTTAACTTTCTTGATCCGTATGCTATCACTTTTCCTTCCTGCATTAACACACCTCCTACCCCTTCCTTACTAGCATCAGTGCGCACCACATAATCTTTACTAGGATCGGCTATGCTTAGAATGGGTGCCGTGGTGAGTAAGTATTTGAGTTGTTCAAAACTTTTTTGGCATTTAGGGGTCCACCTGAAATTTCTTCCCTTTTTTTGTAAGGATGTGATTGGATAGGCTACTTTTGAAAATCCTTCTACAAACCGTCTATAATAGCTTGCTAGTCCCATGAAAGATCGGATGTCCGCCACATTTTTGGGTACCGGCGATTCCATTATGGTCCTTATCTTTTCAGGATCCACTGCAATCCCTTCTTTAGTGATAATATGCCCCAAATATTGTATCTGCTCTTTAAAGAATTCACATTTACTGAATTTAACGTATAATTGGTGTTCTCGGAGAATTTGCAATACTAACCTGAGGTGCTCTTGATGCTCCTCCATAGTCTGAGAGTAAATCAATATATCGTCAATAAAGATCAACACAAATTTATCCAAATACTGATGAAATACACTGTTCATCAGACACATAAAGGTGGCGGGGGCGTTGGTCAACCCGAAGGGTAACACCACAAACTCATAGTGGGCATACCGAGTTCTAAAAGTTGTCTTAGCTATGTCTTCCTCTTTAATTCGGATTTGGTGATACCCTGATCGCAAATCAATCTTTGAGAAAACTGTTGCTCCTTTCACCTGGTCAAACAGTTCATCAATGCGGGGTAGAGGGTACTTGTTCTTGATTGTCAATTTGTTTAATTGATGGTAGTCCATACACATACGGAGGGTTCCGTCCTTTTTCTTAACGAACAATACCGGGGCTCCCCAAGGGGACACACTGGGGCGAATGTACTTTTTGTCCAATAGCTCCTGTAATTGCATTTTCAGTTCCGTCAATTCTGGTACACTCATTCTGTAGGGTGCTCGGGAGACTGGGGATGCTCCGAGTACCAATTCGATGGTAAAGTCTATGTCTCTTTTGGGTGGCAGTCCGAGAATCTCTTCTAGAAACACATCGGCAAATTCTTGTATCACAGGAATATTCTCCATTGTGGCTATTTTATCTTTCGAATTGGCATAGCCCACTTGGACGGCATAAATCTGACATCCTTTCCTAATGCATTTGGCTAACTGTGAGGCGGTTATGGGCCGAATTTGCACTAGCCGCTTGATTCCCTGCATCTCTTGCTTTATTCCAAGCTCATCCTTATAATTGATAGTCTTGGTTTTACAATTAATTATGGACCAATGTTTTTCTAACCAGTCCATACCAATCAATATATAGTACGAGCCAAGGGGAAGCACATTTAAATCTACTGTAACTGACTATCCTGCTATTTTTAAAGGGCAGTTTTTTACTTTAGCCATTACCCGTCTTTTTGCCCCTATTTCCAACTGAACTAGCCAAGGGTCCTTAAACTTAACAGGTTGCAACTTACAATGCTCCACAATTCTATGACTAATATAACTTAATGTTGCACCAGGGTCAATTAAAACAGTTACAGCAAGGTCTAAGAGTTTACCTTCAAATTCCACCATGGTCGGCTGGTACTCTACCTAGCGATCTTCCAAAGCAGCATTAATCTTCGGCAGACTCTGTCCCACATCACCAACTGTAGAGGCTTCGTAGACCTGGGAAACCTATTCGGCTCCTTTTCACTGGGAACAGTTTTTCACGTAATGGGGTCCACCATAGTCCCAACATTGCACTGGGGGCCTTGTTGTCCCTTCATTGTCTATTTTCCCGGGTTGATCATTGGTTGTGGACTCAATGGGGGGCTTCAATCGGAACGAATTTTTCTGTGAATTTCTGCTGATTTGCCCCTTGGCAAATCCTTTGTTACCACCACCGTGATTACCTTTAGTACCTCTAGCAAGCTTGCTGCTTTTTTTATCAACCCATCTCTTACCCAAGATTTCTCCCTTTTGCTTGCTCTGCTGGTAGCAAATTCAGGCTTTGCGTATAGCCTCATCCATCGTCTTTGGGTTGTCAAATTCGATTATTTCCCTCATACTCAAGGGTAAACTACTGACAAACCTCTATACTTTAGCTTTTTCTTCCCGAATATAGGGCACACAACGGAGTAAAGAAGTAAAATGAGTGATAAATTCATCCATAGTTTGTTGCCCCAAACGTAGGTCATGAAATTCCTTTGCCTTCTCGTCATAGAAGCGCTTGGTCAGGTACCTTTCCTTAAAGTATCTTTGAAATTTTTCCCAAGTGATATTCTGTTCGCTTACTCCTCTTACCATCTTAACCTCTTCCCACCACAAGGTGGCCTTTCCCTGTAATTGGAAAATGGCCAACCATGCCTTGAGGTTGTGATCGTATTCATATAGCTAGAAGTATTTGTTCATATTAATCAACCAGGCCTCAGCTGCTTCCTCCTGTTCTCCGTCAAAGTGTGGTGGTTTGATTTTACGGAACTCCCCTTGCAACTCTATCCGTTGCCTTTTGGATGTCTGCTATTCGGAAGCATTATCAGAGCGTTCCTCCTCCCTTCCTTCCGACTCTTCGGGTTTTGTGTGGTGATTCTGTTCTTCTGACATTCTTTGTTGCTCAGCACTGGGATTCGGTGGCTGCTGATTCTGTCTGTTGGATAGGCTTTTTATAATCCTCTCTTGTTCCATAGTTAACCTTGCATTATCTTCCCGTAATCGGGCCATTTCATTTTTCAGCTCTTGTACTGTCTCCAAAATTGCCAGATTGGTATTGCGCGCCTCCTCTCCCAGCTGTACCCATAATTCAGGACTATTTCCAGGACCCGTTGTAGGTCCCTGACCCGTCACAAACCTGCGTGACGCACTGTCTGTTCTCCTCATATTGTCAATCCTCTATTTTCCTGTGCTTACCACATGACAAGAAAAAGTGGAAAGGTCAACACATAATCTATTTCTTTAATTACTCAATAGAGATGAAATAATTTGTATGTACACAATCTGTTATCAGTTTTCATTTCCCAAAGGCCACAGTTTTTGTAACTTGGCTCTGACACCACTTGTCATAACTCCAATGCTAAAAATAAAATAAAATTATAAGTTAATTCAAGGTATTAGCGTATCTGTAGATACCCTTTGGGGTTATAGTCCGGAACAAACTATGGTTATCACCTAATGGCACCATTTAATTCCACTTTAACATGCGGCATGATTTTAATTTACACGCTAATGTATAAATCTTTATCTGTTTATTAACACCTATGTTGGATAGCACGCATGTAGACCACGCGGCATCCATCCAGGAGATAACTTTCTCCTTCTCTCCTTGCCATCACATGGCATCCTTACCTGCTTCCGCGTGTAACTAATTTTCTGCCCAGTTCCATTCTGTACGAGGCCGGCGGGCTGTCCAATCTCTCGACATGTGTGGCATACCTCACTTCATCCATGGTGGAGATCATCCCTGGCCATCCAACGATGGCAACCTTTCGCGGGCTTTCATCCTAATCCATCGATTGCTTTGGTTGACGGGCTCATTTGGTTTGGCAGCTTACCTCGGCCTGCTCTGGTTCTGCCCATGCATTCAGCTCCAGGAAGCCAAACCCATGGACCTTACTCGATTGCCAGCGGATTTGCCACCAAACCCTTCAGGTAATTCTATTGATACAGAGTCCCATTTTGTTCTGCTTCCATTTGGTTCGCGCCCTTTGATTTATTGGAAGTTTTCTTGCTTTGCCCAGGATTCATACAAACTGCAGGTTGGATGATATTGGAGGCTTTCTCAGCACCAAGACGAGAGTTCACATACGTTGGTTGGAATTTTCCTTTAGTGGGTAAGTTTTAACATAAACAAGGGCAATATTCTTTGAATTCCTACCGCAGCTCGCATACCTTCCACAGTTATCTAACTTGTTTTGCATGGTTTTCTCTCATGCAGGCTGGGCGCCTGTCCCTCAGACGGTGGCCTAGACTTGACTAAGGGAAAACCCTCCTTCAGCACGTCCAGGGTTCCAGGTATGGAAAAGTCTCCTGGTCGTGGCCTTGTCTGTTTGTCTCGAAGGTTCTCTTTGTGTCCAAGGGAGGATTGCCCTTCCAGTTTTCTTTCATATTTTGGTAAATAATGGAGTGGGGAGGGTGTTTGCATCCGCTCAAGGCTCCAGATTTCCATTGTAAAGACATATGTAATTTAATTTCTAGAGTTGGGCATCCGACTACAGTTTTCACGGCTCGGACATTGTAATTGTATAAAACTTTAATGCATACTGTGCAAATTTTGCTTATGGCATGTTAATCATTATATCTGCTGGACTGTAATTATTATGAAGAGCTATAGATTTGTAGTCAGAGTGGACTCTTGTTTATATACTTGTTTAAGGAAATTTACCACACCGCAAATTGTCTGCACCGGAGGTGTGGCTTCTTTATATAATTCATGGTCTAGCTAGTGTTTAATGATGTCAGGCACTTTGGTTCATTATGCGAATGAACGCATAGTCTTATGATGTTTAAGTACTCAGTTTTGGATTGGATTGTTCCTTATGCATGCATTATCCCGTTTAAGAGGGTCTGAACCCTACTCCCAACCACAGTCCTAAATCTCTTTCCCATGAACTTTTTGCATGCTGCTAAGTTCTTGTCTTTGTTTATTTGTGGAAGTGTTAAATACTGAAGGGTAGCAACCCTACTCAACCTATTATCCATCATGCTCGATACCGAGTTTTTTTTTTCCTTTTGGGTACTTTCACATTTAGAGAAATACTCATGGAATGGGCCTCCTGCCACGCCCATGCTGTGCCTGACCCTACCTTATTACAAGGGAACCCTTCTTGCAACACCTTAAACCTTGCATTGATCTCTGCATTTGTTTGGTGAAATTTTAGGGTTATTGCATGCTTGTTGTAAGGCAAATGAAGGCTTTATCCATTTATAATTTATATCAAGGAAAAAGACTTAGTCTCAACGTTGCAACCGACTAAAGTATATCTCTGGATTTTAACCAGTAGATGTACATTTCATTTACTCGGGTTTGTCCTTACATTGCACAGTGTTCCTCAATTTGTTTATTAATAATTCCTAGAGCTGTTAGCCTAATTTTCTATGTATTTCTATGGGTTTCGTTTACTTTCGTTCTCTGGTGCACGAAAACTGGTTGTTACAGTTGGTATGGTACCTCTCGATAATTTCATTCTGGCAACCTTTACCAAATGTTGTTACACCCGAAATCACCATAACAATTTTAGTTTCCAGCTCGAGGATAAATTGTCTAGCAAAGTCGATTACCTGAAAAGTTCCCTAACTGGGTTCAACCTGCTTCTTGGCAGATTTACTGTTATTACTACCCCGAAAATAAATTATCAACAAAACTACCCGACCTCACCATTTTTCTTTTTATTCGAGTACTCTTACATAAATTCTAAAAAGAACTGCGACCCACAGAAATTGAACATTTTCTAGTTTCAAGTCAGTGCCTCATACCTGTGTCGCTTCCTGTAAGTGTACTTCCTTTTTCTGTTTCGAGATAAGGTCACCTCTGCTCTCTGCAGCTAGTCATCCACCCGACCATGAGATTGTCTTTCGAGACCAATCTCCCCCCTAGCTTGCTCAAAGACTACAATCTTTGCTAGTTGCATGTGCTCTGCTCCCTTACCATCTGATCATCACCAGACATGGTAAGCCCTTCCCCTTTTCCCACTGCCTATCCTCTACAACACAGTGATTTTTTCCCTCTTCCCCCTCCTTTTCCTGGAAACCATTCCACGGTTAGGGAGAAGGGCGGTTAGGGTTTTGCAACTATTTTTTTTTTAAATATATTAACTTCTCTCCTTAGAAGTTACATGATATCCCTATTACTAGGAAATCATTTCTCATTCCATTTACTGAAGAAAAAAAAATAAATAAATAAATAAAAATAAAATAAAAAAATAAAATAAAATAAATTAAATTAAATTAAAAATAAAAATAAATTAAAAATAAAAATAAACAAAATATTAAAAAATAAATAAAATAAAAAATAAAAAATAATTTATGCAACAGGTAATAATCATCATCCTTTTGTTTGTGTCCTTTTTTTAACTGAGGTAATGAAAATATTTACAATAGTCTAGGGATATGACAACTTTTCAGAGATTAACTTTCACCCATATCTAGAGGGAGCAAAATCTAGTAGCAGATTTTTTGTCTAGGGAAAGATGCTGACAATATAATTCTACAAAATTTAGGGCGTATCAAAATACTATAGATACATAGACATATCCCACTGAATTTTTGATGGCCAATTGTCTTGTTTTTTGGTGTACATAGATCTTGAATTGTATTTTTTGTAAGAAAAAGTTGATACATAAGTTGCAATAGAAAGGATGTAATGATGAAGATAACAATATGTATTAGAAAGATAGTTTTGATAGAAAGAGGGACAATTAAGTAGACTTATGTTAAAATAGAACTTTTCTGAGAGTTTTTGTAATTGGGGATACAAGTGGGATGATCATAGGCAGTGTCAATGCATATATAACTACTTTTTATTAATAAAAATATGTTAGTTTTTTTCTTTTGAAAAGAAAAAAAATGGGAAATCAAATATTTCGCATAGATTAACAAATTTCTATTCTCATTAAAATAATTTTAGTATTACGATTTTATAATTAAAACTCTGAATTATATAATAAATTATTTAAAATTAAGTGTAAAAAAATTGATATTGCAAGTTAATTATTCAACTTTTTTTTTTGAAATCAATAAAAATAAAAATTTACAAGAGATTGTGAATTTTCATTATCTAAAAATGAGAACATTATGTAGATTATAAAACTCAAACTTATATTTTATAAAATCTCTATCTGATATTAAATAAGTAAAATAACAAAAACATTAATTAAACTACGTTGAAAAAGCAACATGTAAAAAAAACACAATAAACAATTCTCTTTTAAATCAATAAAATATTATATGCTAAAATATACTCAAAGCTTTATCTAATACCATTATTAAAAATTATAATATTTAATTATTTAAAATATAAAATAATTAAACAACATATATCTTACTCTTTATTTCCTCCAAAATTGACCATAAATAAATTATGTTTGTCAAAACTAAGTTGGAAAAGTAACATCTAAAAAAACACAATAAACAATTCTCTTTTAACTCAATAAAATATTCTATGCTAAAATATACTCAAAATTTTATCTAATACCATTATTAAAAAAATTTATAATATTTAATTAATTAAAATATAGAATAATTAAACAACATATATCTTACTCTTTATTTCCTCCAAAACTAATCATAAATAAATGATAAATGATGTGATACAATTATTAAAAAATTATAATATTTAATTATTTTATTAATTAAAGAAATCTTGCTCCTTATTTCTTCCAAAACTGACCATAAATAAATGAAGTTTGCCACTTGAATATCATATTCAATAACAATGATACCAGAATATTTAATTATTTAAAATATAAAATAATTAAACAACATATATTTTACTCCTTATTTTCTTCAAAACTGATCATAAATAAATGATGTTGTTGGCCAAAACTACGTTAAAAAAAACAACATCTAAAAATAATGATAAACAATTTTCTTTTAACTCAATAAAATATTTTCTGCTAAAATATACTCAAAACTTTGTCAATACCATTCTTAAAAAATTATAATATTTAATTATTTAAAATATAAAATAATTAAAATCTTCTTATTTCCTCCAAAACTTACCATAAATAAATGAAATATGCCAGGTGAATATCATATTCAGTAACAATGATACCAGAATATTTAATTATTTAAAATATAAAATAATTAAACAACATATATCTTAATCAGAGGATTAGTGAGCACGCTGCGGATCTGAGGCATAGGAGATTTAAGTCTTCCGCTTTGGCTGAGCATGCGGAGAAAACCAGTCATCATATTTGTATTGAAGAAGCGAGTGTTATTGCTAAGATTCCGCATTTCCATCATCGTAAATTCAGGGAAGCGCTAGAGATTGAAAAAAGACCTAGTAATCTCAATAGAGATGATGGTTGGAAAGTCAGCAGGTGTTGGGTCCCTGCCCTCTCCTCCTAGTGGTTTCCGTCCTCGTTGGTTTTTTATTGTTCTCCTTTTTATGTTATCGTCATCATTTCGCCTCTCCTAATTTTATTTATGGACCTCGGTATAGCTTTTTTCTACTTATATTGCTTTTCTATTTTACTATTTAACTCGCTATTTTTATCATATTTAACTGTATTCATTATTCCATTCACCTATTTTTCCCTTTTATTTTCTTACTTTATTTGTTATTATTATTATTATTATTATTATTAATTTTTATTTATTTAATTTGTTTTTATTATTATTTTATTTTATTTATTTATTTATTTATTTATACTATTATTTTTATTTTTCTTTCAGTTTTGTTTTATCCCCATTTGGTTATTCAATTTAATTTTATTCTTTTTATTTTATTTTTCGCATTATTTTATTTTAATTCACTTATTAATTTTTAGTTTTAACTAATTAATTTATTATTATTATTACTATTATTAATATTATTATTACTTTTTATTAATTAATTTATTTTCATTTAGGTATTTATTCTTTACCTTTGGTCCTTCAGTTAGGTTTTATTCCCCTTTATTTATTACTTGATTACTTTATTTGCTTGTATTATTATTATTATTATTATTAATTTAGTTATTTTAATTATTATCTTTATTTATTTATTTATTTATACCATTATTTTTCAGTTTTGTTTTAGCCCCATTTGGTTATTCAATTTAGTTTTATTTTTATTAGTTTTCATTTTCATTATATTTTTTATTCACTTATTAATTTATTATTAATTTTTAGTTTGAATTAATTAATTCATTATTATTAATTATTACTTTAATTATTTTATTTCTATTCTTATTATTTATTTTCATTTATTCTTTACCTTTGGTCATTATTCCCCCTTTATTTATTATTTGGTTTCATTATTCTTAGAGCTTTAGTATTATTTTGCATTACTAAGTTTTAATTTATTAATTAATTAATTTATTTATTTGTTTTAATTTTATTTTTACTATTGGTATGTGTTTTATTCCATTGATCCATGAGCGTTTTAACTTTTATTTATCTCATTTGTTTTATTCGATTTGGTTGTTTTTTTTTTTTTTAATTTCATTCTCCCTTAATTTAGTAATCTGTTGCAACTAATTTTCTTACTGTATTTTGATCCTGGGCCCTTGGTCATATTAGCGGCTGGTCAAACTAGCCGTTGGAGGCTCTACTCGATCTATTTAACATGCTTCGCTAGATCTGTTCTTCAACTTGTCCTGACGATGAACCACACTAGTTGGTTCGAAACGCGTCGACAAATGATTTTCCATGTGATTTTCGCCGAAATCTTTCTCTAACATATATCTTACTCCTTATTTCCTCCAAAACTGATCATAAATAAATGATGTTGGCCAAAATTACATTAAAAAAGCAACATCTAAAAAAACCTAATAACAATTTTCTTTTAACTCAATAAAATATTTTCTGTTAAGATATACTCAAAACTTTATCTAATACTATTATTAAAAAAATTATAATATTTACTTATTTAAAATATAAAATAATTAAACAACATATATCTTATTTCTTATTTCCTCCACACTGATCATAAATAAATAATATTTGTCAAAACTAAGTTTAAATAGCATGATCCGGATTATCCACAGTATCATGTTCATTTTGTCGACATTTCAAACCCCAAAGGGGGTCCATCATCATGACTAATTTTTAAAATATGATTGATAGTTCCTTGAGAGAAGAATCTTGCGACCAAAGTATAAATAAACCTAAATCCTGATAAATTTTATATTGAAGCGGACTCTTGAATATTATAATAATTTTGGTTTAATTATTTCAATTTTGATTATTATTTTAATTGTTTTACTTAATTGATTTTAATATGTAGATTATTAATCCTAACCTATAATCAAAGGAAATAAATAGGATTAATAATCTACATATTAAAATCAATTAAGTAAAACAATTAAAATAATAATCAAAATTGAACTAATTAAACCAAAATTATTATAATATTCAAGAGTCGGCTTCAATATAAAATTTATCAAGATTTAGGTTTATTTATACTCTGGTGGCAAGATTCTTCTCTCAAGGAACTATCAATCATATTCTAAAAATTAGTCCTGATGATCGATCCCCTTTGGAATTTGAAACGTAGATAGAATGAACATGATACTGTGGATAATCCGAATCATGCTACTCTAATTTTCCTTTAATTCAATAAAATATTTTTAGTTAAATATACAACTTTATCGAATACCATTATTAAAAAATTATAATATTTAATTATTTAAAATATAAAATAATTAAACTTTATCTAATACTATTATTAAAAAAATATTAAAATATTTCAAATATAAAATAATAATACAACATATATCCGGCTCCTTATTTTCTCAAAAAAAAGCTGACCATAAATAAATGAAGTTTGCCGCGTGAATATCCTATTTAATAACAGTGATGGCCAGTGAGAGCGATTGCAATTATTAAACATGGCACCAAAATCAATCACAATCATGGCGATCCCTGTTTGCGCAAAAAATGGCCGTACGTCTGCCGATGGAATTAGTGCTGTAACTAAAAAATCATGGCAGTACAGGAGTCAATACCAGTGTCAGAGATCCATATGCGAGAAATTGCAAATAAATTTTAGTGTACCATACTGACGAGAGCTGATATATTTGAGATTTTTTTGATATATATTTTTAAAAATTTTCCTCGAGTTTGAGTTGTGAATTTGAGTTGTGAATTTTTATAATTTAAATGTTTTTGGATTGATTAAGCAATTAAATTTATTTATACATTCAAAATCACAGTTTAAATAAGAACTAAAAATTATTCGGCTTAATTCTAAGCTTACAAATATTAAAGACATCTATACAAAGAGAATTTAAAGTGTTTCTGAATTTGTTAAAAAGACTAAATCCATTTATACATTCAAAATCACACTTTAAATAATAAAAATTTACAATTTGACTAAAACTTATTTGGCCGAATTCCAAGCTTACAAAAATTAAATGTACCTATTCAAACAAAGTTTAGAGAAAACCAGACCATAAATAAAAGATCTTCAAACAAATTAGGTAAATGATTCTAGAAACCATCCATTATTGTCAGTGACCGCCACCAGCTTAATGAAAGCAATGCTTCATGTATAGGGACTGTTATAAGTCAGCGTCACATATCTGCCATTTCTGGCGCATTCAGATCAGTCTTCTTTACAGTACGTGGGAGCAAAACCCGGCTTTGATACCCATCTCAGAAGGGCTTACTTTTATGCCCAGAAATTGGGTGCACTGTGTAAATCATGATAAAAAGTATAACCAACCTGGTAACGTGGACGAATGCCCCCAGAGACGAAGATATTTTTTCATAAAGATTCATTTTATTAAAACTGTGATTTTTTCCCAGTTTTTTTCAAATGCCCTTTCTTAGACTCAATTATGTCAAAGGTACCCTTTTAATTATGTAGAAAAGAAGTAAATGGCTTAATCCCACACCAAACTCAATATGACTCATTAATTTTTAATGTCTTGATTTAGTAATTTGAGTGGTTGGAAATATTGTTTGATCGGCCATCCACCAAAGTTTATTTCCCAAAAACATATTTAACCTGTTATAATAAGATTTGAAAATTCAAAATTCAAATAGAAATCTGTCCTACATTCATGCCCACCTACTACCATAGTAAGTGAATGCCCACCTACTACCATAGTAAGTGAATGAGGCAGCTAAAAGTCATTTCTCTGTTTTAAAGTCCGAGAAACCAGTGAGCCTGTACATTCGAATATGGCTTAGTCCAGCCATCTTACCAAGAACATTAATAAGTGAAGTGAGGTACCTCAGCTTCTTTTCTCCCTTCTTAATTCCGAGAGAAAACCAGTGAGTCTGTAGTTTGGATTAGTCCAGCCAACTCCCCAAAGGACAATAATAAGAGATGTAAGGCAACTGAACAACAGTTCTCTGTTTTAGGTGCACATTAATTTAGAACAGGACAGCTCTGAGATTTCAGTGAAGATAGTGGAAAATGGATCATCGTTGATGTTTAAAAATATTAATATGAACTATAATGTGGTTGATATTTGTCATGTTATCGTGAAAAGGTAAACATGAATTTAGAGATACAAGAAAGGTAATATTTAAAATTTCATGGGTTGATATAAAAGAGCTCAGGAGAAGAAGGAGAAAGAAGATATGCCAACATCTTTCATTTATAACTATGAGATAAAGATTTGGATTAAAAGAAAGATTAATCTGTTGGACATTGGATAAACCAACGTTTCCCGTGTGTTTTGTGACATGGACTAACTGTGGATCCTTCTCTCTGGCGATGCGATCATTGACTAACACCTGCGGGTTTTGGTCTAACGGCAATCGTGATTCCCAACAAGTGGTATCAAAGCGTAGGTCACGAGTTCAATACACACCTGGCTCGTGTTGGGGGGAGATTGTTGGACATTGGATAAACCAATGCTCCCCGTGTGTTTTGTGACATGGACTAACCGCCTATCATGGATCCTCATCTCTAGCGATGCGATTGGATCCTTATCTCTAGCAATGCGATTGGATCCTTATATCCTTATCTCTAGCAACGCGATCGTTAACTAACACCTACAGATTTTGGTCTAATAATGACAATGGTGATTCCCAACATAATCTGCAAATATTCAATAAAAAGTGTCTAGGCTAATGAAACCTTGAAGAGTGTTAAGAGTGTTGTTATAGCTTAGGGTCTGGATAAAATCCCAGTTTAACTTACTAACTTTAATCATGGTGAGATTGACAATGCTGACAAGGCTAATGAAACCCTGAAGAGGGTGGTTACAGCGTAGGGTCCAGATAAAATCCCAGTTTAACTTAATAATTTTAACCATGGTGAGATTGACAATGTGGACAAGGCTAATGAAACCCTGAAGAGTGTGGTTACAGCTTAGGGTCCAGATAAAATCTCAGTTTAACCTAATAACTTCAACCATGATGAGATCGGATTAACTAATTAAGCATATTCTTCAGAATAAAGGTTTGGCTAATTGTCTAACTATTATAAATTTTGGAGTTTTTGGCTAGAATCTGGCAAAACAATTTTTTGTCGAACTATAATCTTTTGTTGTTTAATATGGGTTTTTGACTGCATATATGGATTTAGCACCATGATAAACCATTTTTTGTCAAATTGTGATCTTTTGCTGTTTAAAATGAGTTTTTGACTGCATATATGGATTTAGCATCCTGAAAAACCCGAGTACTCTGATTATGGATAGTTCACAACTCAAACTTGTGATTCCATAAATCTCTACTGGATTCTAAATAAATTCTACAAGAAAATATGCTGAAAAAACTCCAAAACCTATAACAAGAAAACTACAACTTGTATATATAAAGTGAAGGTAAAACGATCGCCAATGGTGTTAAGATTCTTTGTGAAACTACAACACAGTGATTCTAATTGAACATCAAATGATAAATGGATGCAATTTTCATTTTACTTTATTATTTGTAACCTTTCTGTTATCAGTTAAATATAAGCATTGAATTTGAAGGGACCAAAGATTATGTACATTTCGATGTATGATACATATGAAACAAGAATATAGAAGCTAATGATGAAAAAGATGCATAGCATTTGCAGAATAGGAGTGCAACAAGGAGTCTGCTCATGTAGGCTCGTTAAAACATGGCTTCCACAAAGAGCAAAAGGTGACAGGATGACTCTTCCAACACAGAGAAATACACCCATCCTCCAAACGCATCTCCCAATTTGAATCGTGTTTACGAAGCATGGCTCTTGCACAGTCAATTATTTTGTCACTCGGGATTTCACATACAAATCCCTCCTCCCTAACTCTATTGGTCCAGTTCAAATGGTTCTCGTTTCTCTCCACACGAGAAGCACCATTATATGCTACATTATTAACTAACCCCATGGCAGCCTCGCCTTCAACCATACGCCTCTCCTCGCACTCTCTTCCCTTGAAACATACGCTTGTTGAGTCCAAGAATCTCCATAGATGATCTACAGAGTTCTTAAATCTTTCTATGAAATCAGGAGATGAATGGTCTATATCATTATCACTCAAGAAAAACACCAGGGGATTTAGGTCCTTTATGAATTTGATGAACTTGTCACGAGGGGGAACTGATGTTAACTGATTGTCTTTGCCTTCATTTTTGTCCAAGCCCTCCCCTAAGAGTTGATGAAGACGAAATTGTGCACAGATAGCTAATGCCTCGTCCTCTTTGACCCCTAGGGCTTCCCTGGTGAGGGAATCTAGGGGTTGTGCAATGACATTGACTTCCATGTCAAGGTTCAAAGTCTTTGCATACCTCTTCAAATGGTTATGGAAGTCATTGGAAGGAGGGCCAGCTGAAAAGGGTGCCCCAAGAGTGTCTGCTATGATAGTTAGCCTTAGGAGACTAGGAGGCCCAGCTGGTCTTCTGGCCAATGCCTCCATGAATGTGGGCCATTGTATTCCATGAGAAACACCGATGTCTATTACATGAAGAGCTTTACTGTTCTGGTCTTCAAAGGCTTCCAGTAGATATTTATTGGCTATGGTGTACAGCAACTGATACCATGGACTTACCTCATGAAACTTGATGAGAGCCTTGTGAAACAACTTTGGATCTGCAGAGAGGAATTCCGAGCAAGGAAGAGACGCGCCAGGATGCATGATCTTGGTAGTGAAAGCTCTCAGCCCATGTGCTGCAAGCCTATGGTTTGCATCACCTGAGATTGATGCAAGATCATGGAGGACCCATATGAGATGTTGAATGCGAACAATGTTATTGTTGGCTATAGCTACTGCACAAGGGTTTAGTAGTTGTTCAACCCATCTCGATTCCTTGGGAAGATTAGGTGGACTACTCTGGCGTCCCCCTGATCTGCCTTTGTTGTTGCTGTTGTTGCTGTTGCTACTGTTGTTATTATTGTTGCTGTTGTTTCGCGTGGCCTCCAAATCTAATTGATTGTCTGATTCTGCTCCATGCAGAGAACTTAACTTAGTTTCTGGGGCCAGGCAGTGGTTGCCATGATCCAAACTCTCTCCTGTGTGGGGTGAGGCTGCATTATTTTCAAAGACATTCCAGATCTTGCATTTGGTAGATTCACCTGAGACTCTAGCTCTTTTTCTCTTTTTGGTTATCTTGGTAGAATCCTCCCCATCATTCTGCATTCAACAAAGAAACAGATTAATCATTTTTGGTTTTATAATATAGTTTCACAAGAAAATGCACATCACAAATCTATCTGGTCAAAGTTGTGGAATGAACAACAAAATCAGCAGCAGAAATATCAATAGCGTCTTCTTCTCCATCGTCTACCTATAACAGTATAATCCATAACAAAGAGCTCTAAGGTGAAGGGAATTAGAAGAGAAAAGAGCAACATATCTCATTCCAAGTTATTTTGATTTGCTCAGAATCAGAGAACAATATTTGAAGATCAACATAAATAGCAGAAATAACAACAGAGTAAATCTTCTCCAATTTTATAATTGTCTGCTTCAGAGCCTATTCCAGAGAATGAGCCTCTCATATGAAAAATAGTAAAAGAAATTTCATAAGCATTTCAGAGAGTTGGTGTCTTCTCCAATGGTCCACTTCCAGGAAAGGCAATTGTCTCCTTTGCTAGAATTTGCATGGAGATGGATGTGAGTAAAGATCTCCCAACTAAAATGTTATAATTGTCTGCTTCAGAGCCTATTCCATAGCATGAGCCTCTCATATGAAAAATAGTAAAAGAAATTTCCTAAACAGTTCAGAGAGTTGGTGTCTTATCCAATGGTCCTCTTTCAGGAAAGGTGATTGTCCCCTGTGCTAGAATTTGCATGAAGATGGATGTGAGTAAAGATTTCCCCGCTGAAATGGCATTAACTTCATATGAATTTAGTTGGACCCAACAAAGCTCTTGACTGTTAAAACTTGAATTTTCAGTGAAAAAAATTCATGAATTGGGGTATCCCCTCCCTTCTTTCTTAAAGTTCCGAATGCAGGATTACAGGAAAAAGAGGATGTTCAATGGACTGTGGTCTAGTAGTTGAGACAGCACGTGGTGGACGTAGTGGCATTAAAGACTCGAATTCGAACCTCGAAGGAATGACAAAAGCAGTTCAGAAAGTCTGGGAGCCTCCTAATATATGTAGATATCTGGATTCTGATTATAGTAGCAAGTAAAATATCATTATTAAAACTGGAGATTTGCATATACATAATGGAGGCCTCCACTGAGCAGGTTATGTAATATTGGGCTCCAAAACAAATCTCATAGATTTTAGTACATCTAAACCAAACCAAAGAGGCATTAGTTCAGTGATATACATAATGGAGGGCTCCAAACACTGAACAGGTTACTTAATCCTGGGATCCAAAATCAGATCTCATAGATTTTAAGACATTTAAACCAAACTATCCAAAATCTGCCAAAGAAGCACTCGTTCAGTGGTGAGAAATTCTGCCCCACACATATGACGTGAACCTCAAAGCAAAGAGCCAGGGTACAATTCCCAGGTGGGTACAAATTCAGAGGGACAAGAATGGGTGCAAGTCCCAGGCAATTTCAGCAAAAATGGACTTCCCTTATGGATTTCAAAGGAAAAAAACAGATACACACCCCTCATGACTTACAGAGGAACAATGATGGGTGCAAGTCCCAGGGAATTTCAGCAAAATGGGCTTCCCTTATGAATTTCAAAGGAAAAAAACAGATACACACCCCTCATGACTTACAGAGGGATAAGGGCAGGTACAAGTCCCGGACAATTTGCACCTCCCGAATTTCAAAGGGAAAAGACCTGATGCATCTTCCCCTGGCCATTTTGGCAAAATAGTTACCCTTCTCACCTGTCATGTTAGCCTCTAATTTTGGAGTCAGTCTTTGTGTTACAGCTTCGCGGGTTGCTTCATATAATCCTAACAGCACTTCTAGCATTCATGGGACTAATAGATTCACTTGGAATATATTGCCTAGTGCTCCCCGGAACTACAAGCATATGAAATTCAATGGCATAGCTGCTGCACATCTAACTTAGATTTTCAAAAAATAGACATACACACAGAATAGAGTAACAGAAACATAACATTGAAATATTTCAATCTGATACACCCAAAACCTGCAAACAAAACAATTTTTCAATGGGGGTATACACATTGCATACACTGTCACAAAAACAGAATTGAACAAAAAATCAACAGTCATATCCATACAGAAACATACCACGGGAGGTTCTACCCAAAAGCTCTCTGCATCGCCCTTTTGAGCAGCTGGGGCAACCGAATCATTGCTGCTGAAAGATGGTTCCATAACGAACTGGGTTTCAGAATGGATGTCCATGGTAGGCAGCGCAGCTTCCCAGAAATCCTCATGCTCTTGGTCTGCAATAGGGCAGCTGTCCCCATTAATGAATGGATCCATTGATGAGCTCTCATCACCAATGTCCAACCAATCCAGGAGAGACCCATATCCCCCATTGCACTCCTCGCCTTCTGCCATGATCAGAGTCTGCGTGTGGCCTACTAATCTCTGCTTCTATTGATCTCCATTTATGAATTTGAGCAGACCAAAATGGTCAGTTCAAGATCAATATGCAGACGGACCGCTTGGAAGCTGAGTCTGCCCTTCCCCTCTCGCCCTATTTATATCATAAAAGAAAATAAAAAATGCTGACCTGCACACCAACTCCATGAGGTTATATGCTTAACTCGTGTAAGTTATCACGAGCTCACTTTCTCATTCATGGTTTACTGAGAAATTGACTTTGCTACGGCCTTAAATCGTTATGGCAGATCGGCTGCTCTCAGCTAATTTGTCGTTCAGGGATGACTCGGGCCTAAATTTTCGACCAATGCAACTTTCCTCTGACCCACCGCACCACAACTACCTCAAGAATCCATGATTTGCTGTAATGAATGACATGTATACATTCGAAATTTTAAATGTACCATGTGCTCTTTTGACTTCAGCAACATGAGGCTTTTGCATGTATTTCAAAATTTACCTTCATACAATATGTTTTAATTGTATTTATTTATTTTTTTAATTTATTTTTAATAGTTTTTTATGGGTGGGAAAACTTATTATAATTTAATTGTCAAACCAGTAGTGAGGATAGTCATTTCTAGCTACTAATTTCAAATGTAGGCTGACTCATACCTGTTATTCAAGTAAAACCGGGATAATTAGCCGGTGGTCAATAAGAGGCAAAAAAGACGAGCTCTTAACCAAGCAAAAACAATTTTAAGACATACTTCAGGCCCTAAATATGCTTTAATTTTTTAATGTTATTTTAATAGGCTTTAATTTCTATTTAATTTTTATGTTATTTTTAAAAATCAAGTAAAATGATTTTATATTAGTCTCTTCAATTGTTTTATATTTCCAATTTAAACATCTTTAAAATGTGATTTTCATTATAAGCTAAAATGAAATATTAGACCCAGGAAAGGTGTTAATGCTAAGAATTAATTTTGTTTAAGGTTAGTAGATGATTGAACTCTTAAGGAGGAATATCACCTTCACTTGGTGTGAACATAGAATGCATGAGGAACATAGAATGCATAAGGTATATGACACCATCGAGATTTGTATGGCATTCATGTGTATTCATCAAAACACTAATAAGCATTATCCAATCATGTTAAGCTCTAAGAGAGGTTAGTGCACAAGAATGTACCAGAAATACCATGGTTTAATGATAGAGAATGGTCTTCTCATTTGGAAAGGCGGTATCGAGAAGATTAAAGTGAACTATAGTTTCGCCTCCCAAGATAACGATGAGGATGTCCTCCCCCTTCTGGATGTGTCCATGATAGAAGGCATGTGCTTCACTCTATCCTCACTCCTTGTTTTGATGTTTCCTTTCAGATTATGGCTTAGTTTGGTTTTAGAAAGTTGATCATGCAATCCTTTTTATTTCTTTGGGTTCACTAGTTTTCTCTTACACCCTATCTTGACATCAAAAAATCTACTCATTAGCCCTTTCATGTTCTTTGGTTTGTTTTACCCTGCTTTAGTCTCATCCTTTAAGTTGATCATTGTCTCTCTTAGTTTATTCTATCAACCTTGTTTCTACTTTGGCTCATGATTTCCTATGCTCCCTTATCACCTTCCATTTCTTCCTCCCTTGGCCTCTTGGTATTTTGTTTCTGTCTTGGGATTTGTCGTGTTTTGTGGCAAGTCGATTTGTTGTTTGGGGGTCTATAATCTCTTTTTGTCGCGGAGTTGAGTCTCTAACTCCTCATTGTGTCTATCCTCTGCACTTTTAGAAGCATGTATGTGTTTCCTATGTTGGCCCCAATTAGGCCTTGAGACTATGTTCTTTTCCAACCTTCTCCCCTTGGTCCCCTTGGTGCCTTCTCCAATCTTCTTTCAACCTCTCAGATGACTCTTTCTCTTCAAGCCTTTGCTTCAGGCAATGAATGTCTCCATGAAGTGAAGTTGTTCAACTTTATTGGCATTCACTTAGCCTCTTCTTGGTCTGTTGGACTCTTTTGCTCCTCTTCTTTCTTGGGGTTGTTCCTCTTTTTGACTTCCACCATGCCGAGAGGTAGAGGAGCTCGACATAGAAGAGATAGACACAATAGTTCGAGAGCCTCCAACTCCATAGCTCAAAATGCAGCAGAAAATTCTACTAGAATCTATCATAGCAACACTCTTATATTTGTTTAAAATGAAATAGGAAATGTAGAGAGAGAACCTAGAATTGAACAAAGATTCATCTCCAATGAATATGATCTAGAGCAAGTGGGTAACTAAATTCTAGATACAAACACCACCAAGGCCATGGATACTAGCTACATGCAAACAATGGATAACTATTGTTAGATAAAGACAATAATGGGGAAAGTTCTAGTGGAAAGATCATAGTAGCAACATGAAATTCTTCATTGTCTAGATGAGACCTAGAAGCAAGTAAAGAAACTAGATACCAAGTGACAAAGGTGGGCAAGAAATTGGTTGACTCAGAGTTCTTTGACTTAAAAGAAGACAACAGTCCAATGGTAATAATTCAAGTGGATTCTACTATTGAGTAATGGTTTTTTCACCATATTTAGTAATTATGATTTGCAAGTCATTGAATTATGGTAGAGATAGAATGCTTCTATAACGGACAACTTAGGTTTAAGTGAATTAGGAAGAGAATTTTATATATGTTTTTACTTTAAACTCATACCTTTTCAATGGACTATATCAATTTTGCAATGTTATTGGTATGGTTTCCCAAGTGGCAACCAGTGCTCATGGAAAACGTTACTATGTTATTTTCTTTTTGAAATGATTTAATATAATCCATCTTCCTAGCTTACATACACAACTAGAAATAATAATAATAATAATAACTACAATTTTTATAAAATAAAAAATAATTAATTATAATTTTTTTTTTTCCAAACCATGTAGTTATAAACTTATTTGATAATATTTCACTTTATTTATTTATTTAAACAAAACATGTAGGAGATTTTTCTATTAATTCAGTTAGTTTGAAGGCCATAACCTTTTCTATTTGCTTCAGAAACATCATTCATTGTGCACATACAAGACCAAAAAAGAATAACACGTTTGGCCCTCTGTCTACATACTACTGCACTAATCTGACATAGCTTATATTGCCTCCAAAAAACTCCTAATACAAAAACAAACTTACAAAACATGAATTAAAACTAGAGAAAGCTATCCTTCAGTGTTCAACCTAGCAGAGACACCAACTTCAGAACCAACAATTCGAGGTTGTGAGGGAAGAGAAACTGAGCCCAATGTGTCCTCAAGAGTTGCCACCACCGAACAAACTAGGATTATGCTTGTAGATCATGAACCTCAACATCCAATTCCTTTTCCACCCCACTAATCCTTCCTTCAAGCAGGAAATCACTCTGCCCATCTTTAAACTCAGGGTATCATAAGCCACTTGAAGCCTCTCAACCTTAGTATGCAATAAGCCAATTTTATGGTGCAAGAGGACAAATTGGGCTTGGGAGTCAACCTTAACCATCTCCCCATGCCTTGATAATAGAGTTAATATATACTCCATTGAGGTTGACAAATAGCTCGGTTGTTGATTAAAATCCTCCTTCTCTGCAGTGTCCAAGTGATCTATTATGTCTGTTACTCTGAGATCTACCCTTGTTGCTAAAATTTGGAGCAAACAAACTCCATTTTCCATTAAATCTAGAGACAACCACCAACCTTTATATACTTGTAGGCTTGCGTCAACTAGCTCGAAACCTCTCATCATCGAATTGAAACATTCCTCTACCTTACACATTCTCCTTCCCCAAAGCACAATTAGAGAATTAATACCTCTGCAACTAATATCCTGCCTCATTAAACCTGGGATCCTCGAGCGTGTTATATGAACTCCGAAATTAGAAATGCAAAACCCTTTCCTCCAACCAAGCTTAATACCATAAGAACAAACCTTCCACATGTCCTTTGTTTCATTCGATAACTTGTGACTTGTCCATTTGTACGCCTGGACCCAACACTCAACAATGGAATGGAGCCACCAAATCCATAGGGCAAGAGAATGGATGGGTGCCAAGATTGCCTAGGTACTTGCAAGAGGAAATAAAAGTTCCAATCCAGTGTTTTCTCCTTTAATGATACCTAGTGCAATCAGGACACAAATTAACAAATTTATAAATGGTGAATTCATGGAATAGGTTGATCGATGATGTTATTATCATCTTGCAACATTAATCCTTGGTCTAGATTGACTCCTTTGTTAGCAAGGGAGTATGTCATTGCATTAAGATGCCTCTTGATATGGAAGAAGATGATGACCTCAAACTTTCGGATTTGCAAACTTTTTTTTTATGTAAAATAGGAGAACAATTTTGCACCTAGATATCTTTGATCTTGCACTCATGTTGCATAACTAGCATTGAGTCTCCAAAAACCATTATCTGCGAGATGTTTTTTGAAATTTTCAATCCAAGCCCCTGCGATAATGCTAGAAATTTGGCATGATTGTTAGAAGAATGTCCTAGACCTCAAGCATATTTGATCTCTCTTTCTTCATTGGAGCGATAAATAGCCCCTCCCGTGATAATATTTCACTTTATTAATTTATTTTATTTTTTCGGAGTCTAACCATGAGACGTTTTTGTTTTTTTTTGTTTTTTAGTTAAACAATTTTTTGCAAAACTGTGATTTTTTATTGTTTAAATGCATTTTTGAATGCAAGAATTGATTCAACACCCTAAAAAATCATTGGAACATTAGGAATATGTGGATTACACAACTCAAACTTAAAATTCCAGCAAATCTCGAATTATGTAAATTTACTTTTACAATTATTTTGAGTGTAAATAATTGAAAAAAATAATTATTATCTTCACTACACAATTTTAATTTTTACAAATAATATATTAAATTTTTAATTTTCATAAATAATATATTAAATTTTTTAAAATATATTTTTATTTTAATCAAATCTTTCGGATTAATCATATCATGAGTTTCAAACTATCTTTTATTAAAAAAATCTTTTTATAATTTTTTTTTAAATTAATTAAAACTAAATTTTAAATTTAAATTTAATTATTTAAAAAAATAAATTTTATAATAAATATGATAAAAATAAATTATATATAATATTAAAATTATAAAATTGATACATTAAAAATATTATAATAATAAAATAGATTTATTGTGTATGCTTTAAATATTAAATTAAATTATATACAAAACAAGCAGAAGGATCACATCCATCTCATTACTAACTCGTACAAAAGTGGTTAACCATTTTTTTTACAAAGATGAACACTATTGTAGTTAAGAATGAATCATGAGTTTTATATGGTTGAAAAGGTTAATCCATCTAATCACTGACTTTTTTGGAAAGTACAAAAGTGGTTAACCATTTTTTTTACAAAGATGAACACTATGGTGGTTAAGAATGAAACATGAGTTTTGTAATTTTGAAAAGATTAATATTTTGATAAAATTATTTTTCGATATTTTAAAATTTAAAATAAAATTAATAATAATAAAAGATATATTTGAAATTAAGGTTATTGAAAATTTATTTTAATTTAGTGAAAATAATTTTCTGAGAAAATTATATATATAATTTATATTTAAATTTTATAATAAATTATATTAATTTTTTGTCTTAATTCCCTGTCTTTTCATCTTAATCTTTCTTTTCTTCTCCCCCTTTCATCTTTTTCGCTCTGGACTTTTTCCGGTCCTTCTCCTTCTTTTTATTTTGGGTCGCTCTTTCTTTTTATTTGTTCCTGATAGATAGTAGTATTTATAATCGCAACTAATATATATATATATATATATATATATATATATATATATATATATATATATATATATATATATTAGAACGAATTCTCATGAGCTCCATAGTGAAACAGGTCGTTGGGCAGTTCCTAAAACGCCATGGACGGAAAGGATCTGCCCCGCGTATAACCACATTAGATCTCAGTTTCACAATCTTTGTTACAATACTGACCTTCCTAGCCTTTTACAATGTCAAAATTATAGTGAGCTCGGAAGGCTTCTCTCCAAGCTTTTTGAGCATAGGAATAAAATCTTAAATCAAAATAGATAATTTGTTTCTTTAGGTCCGATAGACCATTATTTGGTCTCAGCGGACGTTAACCACCACCACCACCACCACCACCACCATCATCATCATCATCGTCGATAGATATATTATTTTTTTTAATTTTTGTTATTTATTTTAATTTTATTTATTTATTTTTTCCATTATTTAATTCTTCTAACTAAATATCATCTTGAAATTACCTTATATATATTTATATATTTATATAAAAAAGTTAGGTCTTCAATTTAACTAATTCCTATTTAAATTACAATTTTTTAAATATTATATTATACATTTTTAACTAAATAATAATGTAAACACCATCTAAAATTATTTCATGTATATAATTTTTTATATATATTTTAAGGTATGGTCACCTATGATAACTAACTTCCTTTATATTATTAAATTGACTTTTTGACTATCCCTAAGTATAGCCGTTGGAGGCTCTGCTAAGACTATTTAACATGCCAAGCTGGATCTGTTTCTTCAACTTGTCCTGACGAAGAACCACACTGGTTGGTTCGAAACGCGTCGACAAAGGTCTTTCTATATCTGTTTTATGCCGAAGCTCTACTTATAAATATATTAATCTAGTAAAATTGAATTTTTTGAATTTTTTTTAAATTTAAAAAAAAGTATGTACAACTATAATTTTTTAATTTCAACAAAGATATGTACAACTCAGAGTTGACCACAAAACCAATAATAAGGAGGCAACTCAAAAAAAACCTCTAAGTAAGTAGGTAGGGTAAAGGAATGCAAACTTACCACTAAATGCCAATGCAAGTACAATAAGATAGTGTTTTTTCCTCTTAAATAAATAACGTAGAGATAAAGGAATTTTATAGTCCCAATAAAACACATATTTTATATACACATAGCTAACATGTTTTATGAATGTATCCCATATTAAGACCACATAAAACATGCAAGAAACAAGAAGTGCATTTTATTATTTATATTATTTGGATATCTACATATACCGGAAAACACATGGGAAGGCAAGAATATCAACCTTACACGTAATCAAACAATATATTAATAGGCAGGTCACAATCACTATAAAGTTTATATAAGATGTATTGAAATATTAAAAGTTAGTTTTTTATAATTACTATAAAATAACACATAGTAAACAAAAAAATAATTCTAGATATTGTTATTCAATTTCAATACTCACCTACACATCCATCTTTACCGAACAAAATTCAAGTACCCATAAGAGGGGCAAGTTGAGTTATAATGAACCCAATAAGAGCTTAGTTGACAAAGTGTGGAAAATCAAATTGTGTTTTGACAAAGTGTAGAAAATCAAATGATATGTTATCAAGGCTTATGTTGTGGCACTGGGAAAATGATGAGGAATCTTATTATAATTGTACCACAGCAACATTTGTCCAATTTAGTCGTTGGCATTAATATGGTTAGCTTTGTTATGTGTAAGGCACCCATCCATTCATTTGTTGCAAGGATTTTGTTGTGGTGGTACATTTGTAAGTGGGTGGGCAATAATTAATTTAGTGAGAGCCTTTGAAGTCAGATACTCAAAAGGCCTCTCAACTCCTTTGCAATGGGCCATCCACAGAAGGTGAGCACCTTCCATTTGGCATCTGGAAACATTGGATGGATATTATTAAGGATATTAATAATGTTATTATTTAATTAATAAATTATATATATATAGAATTATTATTATAAAATTTAAAAAATATTAATTAATTATATTTAAGTTATACCATTCATGAGGCTATAAGAGGGGGATGGGTTATCTACAATTTTGATGGAAATTTAATCATTAATTTCTTTCAGCGGTTTGGATGAAGAACCAATAACTAAGTTGAAATGTATGATCTTTTACTTGAACTTGATTTGGCCAAAGAGAAGGAAATCTCTAAGATCGCCATTATGGGGAACTCTCTCCTCATGATCCAACACCTATACAAAGGTTCTCTTTTGAAGGAAAACCACCTCAATCTTCTTTTTCAACAAATGATTAGTGCCTTGAAATATTTCTCACTTAAGTCGTTTTTCCATACCCTCAGATCTCAAAATATGGAAGCTGATAGACAAGCTAATTTAGCTTGCCTCCTAAAATTGGGCCAAACCGAAATAAATGGCTCTACAAGATGGCAAAAAATTCCATGAGTCTTCTCCCTCCCCATTTTGTCTTAATGTCTCTACAAAGTTCTCTTATGATTAATCCCCCCCCATGAGTCTCGATCGTAACACCGCTCGATAAGGTTATGAGAGGTGGCAAATGAGGTATGGCGTCGTGGCTTTCGAAGAGGAGGATGACCACGCATGGGAATCCTTCCAAATCCCATTACCTGTTGCGAGCCTTGAGTCTGAACACCAGATCCAAGTTCGATATGACTTCACACCCAGATCATTGATGGACATAGAGTGGTGGATAAGTATGAAATTTAATGGTGATAAAATCTATGTAGTGTGTGAGATATCTGACCCTGGAATTAAGGTGGGGTTATTTTTGTGGAAAAGGAACAAAACGCTTGTGCATTTGAGTTTGTTTGGCCTCCCTGAAGCTATTGTTTTTTATTGGTGGAATTTGAAGAGAATTTTTATGTCTCTAACTTAATCGGCAGAGGGGAAAATTTTCACTATGAGAGAAGATGTGAATTGGGTAGCACAACCGTCTGTCGAGAATGAAATGTCTCTTTGCATATCCATGAAGTTTTGATTCCTCTGTGCTTTGTTCAAGGAAGTTTAATTGGCAGTGTTGCTCAGGTTCGGGAGCGAATGCACATGCACATTAGTTTGACTTCACACTTTATTGGAAGCGAGGAGAGTTCAATCTGTGTGGACCACCACGAATTGAACGACCTTGTAATCTTGGGAGTCTTTGATATTTATTAGTTGGTTTGTGGTAGCCTAATATGTGGCTTTGCTCATGCTCGAGAGCGCTCTTCTATGTTTGTTTGTCCTTCTCTGTTGAGCCCTTTTTTTCTTAGGTACCTCTCTCCAAAGTGTAAGGATTCTTATTTCCTCTTAGCTCTTCACAGTGATTGGTTCTATGATGGCTTGTGCACCCCTGGCCCTGCATTCAATTGTATATTCTCTATTCCTCCAGGCTGGGAGTGGTCGTGTTGCTTCACCCGTTGTGTTGTTGACACATAGCCTGGTCCTATCATCATCTCGCTTCAATGTCCTTAGATCCACATGTGCTCAATTCTCTCCAACATCTAGATTCTCCCCTTCTACTACTTAATCATGTCAACTTGGAGTGGTAAACTTGAGTCCCCTAGGGGTACCTCTGGCTATAATAGGTGCTCCCATTAAATTGAATCCATACAACTATAATATTTAGATATCAACTGGAAAATAGACTAGAAGATGACCACTTCCATCTCTCTCATGGAGGATATCTAATCTCTCAAAGACAAAATTGCCCACTATGACGACGAAATTGATGCATTGTGTAAGCAACTAGAAGACCTGAAGTTGATGCAAGCCTATCGAAAATCAAAACTCCTTAAACATAGCATTAAGTTGCCCCATTGACAAAGTGCAGATTGACCTCAACCGACCTCCAGCTAAAACTCTCTCCCTTTATCATTGTTTACCTCTTATTGTAAATGCATTTTGTTACTTGACCAATTTTGTAATATCTATGTATGTTAGCATTTTATTGAAGTCAAATTTCAGTTTAGCTTTTTTTATACTCTTAATAGTCTCCTCTAAAAGAATCCTTTGCAAGAAGAAATATTGTACTAGATTTCCTTTGTATTGGGTGCGTCTATGCGTAAATTTTAATACAAATTTTACTCATTTTATTATTAAAAAGAAAAAGTTATATAAATAAACCTTTGGTCATATCTTTTTGGGTGGGATCTTTCACTAAGAATTTTACTCATCTTCGTGACATTATCCCTTTGTGAAGTGTTGAAATTAGGTAATTTATATTTGTATCAATAACTGATATTCATGCTATTTTTAATAATTATAATAAAGAAAATATTTTTACTAAATTCATAACATCAAACTACCATTATAAAAATGTAATAAATATTAATTAAATATGGTAAGTTATATCATGTGATTTTTAAATGGGACATGTGGTCATACTCTTTTGAAACTTTCATTGCTTATTTAGCTAATGTTGGTGACATTGTCCCTTTCTAATGCGTTGACACTTTGGGTGTTTGTGTTTATGGGAATAACTTGATGTACATACTAAGCTTTACACTATGAGGTGTTGCATCAAGTTAGATTGCGATTTAGCGATTTTCAATGAGATAGTGTTATAATTATTTTTTTGTTAGAATAATAATTATGATTTTAGTTTGAATTCCATAAATTTATAATTTAATATTAAAATAAAGTATTAATATATAATAAAAAATATAATAATAAAAATTAAAAAGAAGTGATGTATAATTTTTTATAATTAATTAAATTAATAATAATTTCTTTTGTTAAGTTTGGAGATTTTTTTTTTCATTATAAAATAAGCAAGTTACAACCACATAGAACCAGGTTAGGTGGTCTCAATTTGTCCGACGGGAAACCAAGTTTGTTGACCACCTAACCGCATGATAATTCATCCCGTAACAAAAAATATTGAGTCTATCTATCCAAGTTAGATAAGTTTGATTGTCATGTCCACATCAATATTCTATTTGCCTATATATTTGCATAACTATAAACTAGAAATTAAAATCTATCTGCATGAAAACTAATAAAAACTAACTGAAAGTCAGCATTCTATCCAGCCTTCTCGGCGGAGGCCGATGCGACTGGGGTCGAGTCTTTAACAGTGGAGCCTGGTAGCTTTGTCTGCGTGAACATGCAAGGGAAGTGTCTCTCCATGAGGCTAAGGCAACCATCTTGTTTTTGCAATTGAAATTGCTGCTTCTGAAACTCTTTTCTGTAATATGGGAAATCCTAGATAGTAGTCATCCAGATTTGCTCCATGGCCTTGCCAAGGAGGCATTTCATCAGCCAATAAAGATGCAGGGTCTGTTTAAATTGAGTCCCTCTTCCTCTAGTGTTGCACGGATCCAGAACCAGGAGATTCTAGTCCTCCAGCTCAGCTTCATCCATGCTTGCTTGTCGATTTATGTCTTCCTACCATTCTTCTATCAACCGCTTAATCTCCTCCTTGTATGCAACAAAAACTTCACTTATCAGTTTGGCCACAGGTTTTCTACCTCGATGTTTACCTGAGGTGCTTGGTTCAGCCTCGACCTCGATCACCCGTGGCCTCTTTCCTTGGCCCTTACATTTCGCCATTCTGCCCAGTGTTTCCTTGTCACAGTACCTGTCGGCTAGATCCTAAGGATGGCCCGAAGCTAGCCTATGTGCTCTTCACATCCGAGAATGATTACCGTTCCGTGGACCTGATATGGGGACAATAAACTAGGATTGCCATAACATTATGTTTTAAATTTCCAACACCCAAAGGCTTTGCCTTTTCATAAAATTCACCACCCTTGGTTCATTTGTATAACCCCCGAATTGCAGGATTCCCCATCCAACATGACCATGACCCAAACCCTGGTAGCTTTCCCCCAGCAGACGCCTTAGCATGCCCCTTTCTTTGAAAATGCTTCAGCCTCAACCTTGGGAGCGAGGTGTCAACAGCAGGCCAACTACAGATCTTGTAGCATGGTAGCCAAGCCGATGGGTTCCAAGTCTCGCACCTCCGTTACCCACCTTTGTATGACCATTCCCCCATCCCCCTGACTCATCACCATTTTAGCCTTGCCCTAACCAGCACTACAGTGCAAAATATCACCCTTGGGCTCCAAGAGGCCCCCATCACAAACTGTGCTTACCTCTGACTTCCCCTCCACCAGCCAAGGTTGGCACAACCAGCGCTCAATTCATGTTGATTCCATGACTTTAGAATACCCCTACCCATGACAACCTCCCCACTACTATCTTTCCTCAGGTAATTAGCGTTGACCCTCAGGAGCCAGTCCTACCAATTATCCTCATCACCCACGAATCAAACCAAGAAACAAACTTTCACCAAGACATAGACAATGACAACATCCAGCCCCCGACCCCCAGGATTTCCATGTAGACAAGACAGAGGTATTCCCCCGGACTGTCACCCTCCCCACCAAGCCCGATAAGCCCCATGCGAGAGAGGTAAATCCCATAACAGATTGACACCAAGGAGGAACCCATGGAGCTAGGATTATTCCACTAGATGCCTGACACCATGCATCTCTCCCAGCCTGAATTACTTTCGCCCACAAACCCATTTCCCCATACATACCCCAATTATCAAACTAGACATAGGGAATCATGGTGTAGTGGATGAAAAGCCAATTTACATACCCAATAGCCAACGTTTGGAGCCGATGGAGCCCCTGTCCCTTCCGAAGCCTCTGCTCCACTCTCGCCTTTGGTACCTCTTCTCTTTCAAACCCCGTCCTTCTATCCTTCACTGCAGTTGGTAAACTTGCCCAAATGTTTTTGCCACCTTCCTGCATTCCTGTTGTCTTAAGCATGCTGAAGGCCACCACACCCTTCGCTTCAAGCATGTGAGGGGTGGTGGAAACATTCCATTGTGTCCTTATCATAATGACTGCCTTAATGGCTCTGTCCGACAGCTCACAACCCGATTGAGGGTGTTAATGATTTTTTTAATTGGTTTATTTATTTATTAATATTTTAATATGTATGCTAATAAGTTCACATAAATTTATTTTGAAGTTAAGTATAAATTATAAGTGATTATGGTATAATAGAAATCTCATTTACAAGTATTTAATTAAATAAGTGTTGCAAGGTAGCGTAGTCTTTGCCACTAAACACTGAAATTATGTTTTGAGAAAATTGCATAAACAAATATAATATACATTGGTCAATGCCAAATTAATAATAGTCAATATACAAATCGAACGCTATATTCTTGCTTTAGTAGAAACTAAAGAATTGAGAAGTGAAGTGCATAAATTAATTGATTACTCAAGCACAACGACTTGCATAATTTTTGCATTGGTCAATTTATGTTAAATCTATATTTTCAAGGAAAAAAAATTAGTCCATTGAAATTCTTTCATAGCTCAAGTAATTTACTAGAACTCTAAAATTGTGTACAAGAACCAAATAATAAATGCAACTACTATGATGAATTTTGCAATACTGGGTTTTGTAAAGTATCAATATATAATGCAAAGTATAGAAGTACCAATAACACGAACTACAAACCACTAAATTAAGCTATACATAACACAAGTTATTAACTTTACTTGGTAGCTATTAACTTTATTGGGTTTTCAGGTGCATTTGACACAAGTATTGACTCTAATGGGAGACTATCAACACAAACTATCAATAAATTTATGACTATAATTTTAATCTATCTATTATTAATGTATCCTATTAAGATGAATGTACAAGTTTATTAGCTAATGTGCCTCATTAGTTTAATGGGTGTACTGGTTAATATATCTCATTATTAATGTATTTGTAAATCATTAATCTATACAAATAAATAAATATTCACAATTTTTTCAATATTACCCATAATAATTACTAATATCATTAAGATATTAACTTGAAATGAAATCGACAACACATTGAAATGGAATTTAAGAATTACTATTATCATTAAGCTATTAACTTGCAGTGAAACAAACAACACATAGAAAATGAATTTAAGCTTGCCTACATCTTTTATATACTCGAATTTGTTGGAGTTCAAGAATTTATAGATCACCAAGAATTTGTTTTAGTCCAAAAAGTTACAGATCACCAAGAATTTGTTACAATTCAAGAATTTACATCACAGGTCACAAGTTTGCAAACTTCACATACCTTATTCACTTCAAAGATTCCACTATGTGCTTAATCAAAATTGAACAAAACCAAATCCACCTTATGAGCTTTCATAAGAAAGTAGAAAAACTCCAAACCTCACATTGAGCGGAAGCCCACTTGTTCACTATCCAAGCCTCCTATGTGTCTTCCTAATGTCATTCTTAGTTAATTCATTGTGAAATCAAAATAAAATGCAACTTAGTTGTCCAAGTTGGACCTATGCAATAGAATGTGAATATGAATTTAAATTGAACATTAGGAATTGAATGTGGAATTTGGACTCTCACTAGTATAAAATGAAATCAAATGTGGAATTTGAAAGCTTGGAAACATAAAATGAAATCCAATGTCAAATTTGAAAACCAAGCTAGATATAAAGTGAAATTTTGAAGCACCCACGTAAATTGAAATGTCCATAAATGTAATGTTAAACATGTAATGCTAACCAATAAAAAATTTCTATGATAAATTCTGCAACAAATCCAAATACAAGTTATTATTCATTTTACTTTGTATAAATATAAGCTTTGAATGGATTTAGAAAATAGAATGATCTACCTATACAGTAATGTGACCATAATATCTGAAGTAAACACTATTGATTGCTTCATAACAATATTTGCTATTTTTAGGAAAAAATTGGATTAGAGTACAGATCTTAGCTATTACACCTATACATTTATGAAAATTTCCATTGTACCATTGCCTCCTCATACAAAGAAAACTAATCAGTTAGCATATGACTATAAAGCTCCAACATGTAGGATCTAACTGCTCAAATTAGGCTTTACAAAAAGATTTGGAAAAACTCATTTTCGAACTACAAAATAATTGAGATTGCATAATGTGATACTAAACAAACAAATCTTGGGGATCGATCAACTCCAAAAACCCAATTTCTAAAAATTCGTTGGTTTTTAGCTTTAAAAAACAAGGATAACAGGGGTCTAAAATGATAGGCATTTACCTAGTAATAACAAAAGCATCAATCAATTTCAAATGATCCTAAAAGTACAAAGCACATAGGGGAAACATTAATGTGTCATACCTTGTTCCACAAGTGAAATTAGGGTTGGACTCACCTTCATCTTCACTCACAAGAAAGGAAGCAGTATTGGATTTCAGTATGAAAATGAACTCAGAAGCGAAACAATCTATTACACTACTTACTTGTTTAGAGATATATCGTCGCAATGTGTATTCATTGGCTTCAAACCATGACACCAACCACCAACAAGTACTTTTATTAAAAATCTAAACCCTTGTCTATTATGCACACAAAACCATCTACTCCTATTGAAATAGTCACATTTTCTCAAACGAAATGTGTTGAAAATTGCAACAAGAAATGTTGAAAATAACATCAAGAAAGATCCTGATTTAATTTTGTCCTTGAATTAAATTAGGAATAAAATTGTAATTCCACATCTCATGACAATTTGTATTATTTAACTAAGTTAATTCGACTTAGTTTTCTCAATTAATTCAAGTTGAGGGTCTAACTTGAGTCATGTAGAGTGTCTCCTACATCATGGGATCCCTGGATGAGTTTATTTTGAGTTGTAATTAATTAATTCAGTTTAACTAAGTTAAAGTCAGTTAAAGTCAGTTAAACTAGTTCCAATTGTTGGAGGAACTAGTGGGAGGTCTAGTAGTGTGGTGTTGCCTACAGTGTAGTGTGGTGCTACCTACAGTGATCAACTAGAAAATTGATGATTCACTCATAAATAACTCATGCATGTCATATCTTAGAGTTACCTAGTTGAGATTGGAGTTCAGGGATAATGTACTATTAGTTGTATAATCAATTGAATTGTACATGTGGTGCAAGAAATCAGAGGAAGGCCTATTAGGATTGCGCAATTCCAATTGAGGAATTTCCCGAAGTAATAGGGGGCTAATTCCCAAGGAAACAACGCAAGGAAATAGGGACTTGGGCAAGCAGAAAATTGGTTAAGTATTGGCTTGGGCTTGGCTAAGAAGTAGTGAGACATATAGAGATAGTGTAGAGGTTGTTGAGGCTTGAGCAAAGAATTACAATCTTGTCATACTTTATGACTAATGAAATATACAAATAATGGTGGTTTTTAGATGTGGCTTTCCCTAGGAAATCATTTTGTAATGTTTTGATTGAATTCTTTCTCTTGTATGCTTCATGATTTCACAATCGTTTAATTGTTTCCGTTGATGAGTAGAGTAGATTCAAGTCTATTGTTTTAGTAAATTACAATTAGCAGATTGAATTTACAAGGAATTTCTACATGCTACAAGTTTGTATTTTATAGGTGAAATCAAATTTGTAGTATCATACTTCAGAGCTAGCAGGATGTTATTGTACGGGTTGAGACTTGAATATGCCCTTGAGGGTAGTTCAAACTATATTTCTCGGAAGGACAATGATTTGATTTAGAATATTAATTTTCAGTGCTAAGATCTTCCTTAGATCATTAACAAAATGCTTTCATTGTGCTTAAGGATTCATCAATTTTTGCAAGTAAAATGAAGAGTTTTTTATGTTAATTTTATGAGCAATTTAACGTAAACCAGAAAATGAACAATAGTATAAACATGTATAGAACATTAACAAAAACACATTACAATAAGCAAATGATAAAGGAGTTCACCCCTCCTGGGCTACGTCTCCTTGGTCTAACTTTCCAATGGCTTGGGCCTCTCTATTATGCTCAAAAGTGTAAAAATATGTGTTTACAATGCTCAAATGCTTCTAAAACCTGCTCCAATCAGTCCAGAATGTCCAAAAATGGCTATCTAGCCTCTTTTTGCATCCAATTTGGTGGAAAACTGAAGAATTTATGACTTCTCCTAGTTCTTCCAATATTTGCTCCACAAATTGCCCCACATCTGACCGGAACCCACAATTTTTCTCCAAAAATCCGCTAACCGAGCAAGAATTTTGCTGTGCAGTGGGCCATAATCCGTCAGCACCAACTGTCTTATTGAAAATCATAATTGGCGAGGAAACCAATGGTCTTATGGTTTGTGATCACAACGGGGCGATGTGCGATTGCGATCTGGCGGACCCGACGGAATAATTAACCGGAACCTATAGTCGCATCACATCCGGGAACCTATCGCATTTCACAATTAGTGGAGAACCGACGAGTAATATAATGTAGGACTCCACTTTCTACAAAGTGTGGGCCGATCCATCACATCGCAACTCCGGGCTGATCCATTCGGGGTCAATCCTTCAACACCTTTCCGCGTGTCTTTTGCGAAGTGTGATTGTGAATTATCACATCGCAACCCTGACTGTTGTGGGGCAAATTTTTAACACAATCTTCCTGTGACATCTGATTCGCGATATGTAGGGAACAATGGCAGCTTGCCACTTGGCACCTCCTAATTCGTTGAAGGACCTTGCCACATCATCCAATCCTGCCATGTGTCCAAGTTAAACCTGGACTTTGACTTGTTCTAACTTTTGTATCTTGTTCTAACTTTTGTATATGAGCTCGAATTTGAGTTTTGTTCGCACCGTTAGAATCAAATGAAGAGCTCTTCGATTTGAAGCTAAGTTTATCAAGATTCTGACACTTTGGTTTTTGAGCCTAATTTCAAGCACCTGATCACTCATCCCCATTGGAAGTCTTTTGGATCCCAAAAGGATCACTTTCAATTTTTCAACAAGTGAGGGTACAGTTCCCTCACCTTTCCAATCTCGATCCATTGATCACTGAATTGGAACTTGTGATCTCCACGATTCTTGTCGTGCCTTTTTATGTACTTGCCTTTAACCTTTTCAACTGTTGTTCTTGCACTGCTTGATATACCATTTGGATTCGTTCAATGAACTCTTTGGCCTTTTCCATGTTACTATCAGTAGAAACATCCTTCTTACCAAGATGATACAATACATTATGATGCAAATGGTAAATAAATTCCTCCACTTGATTCCTTTGACTCAAGCTTGAATATACATCTTGAAAGTATGCATTTTTGTGATCATAGCTTTCATGTAAAACAAAATGATGCTTGAGGAAAGTAGTTATACAAAATATAGGCCTAGAAAGTACATCAAAAAACTTGTTGCTTATACCTTTTGACCGAGTGGAATAGTAGAAGAAAACCCATCCAATGGAAGTGCCTTTGTCACTGCAACTTAAACACTTTATCATCAAAAATTTCTAAATGAAAAGAAATGGGCTTACCACATTGCAAAAAGACTGCGCCCATGGCATAGTCACATACAACAACCTGGAACTTAAATGATTGTCTCAAGTCTGGGAAAGCAAGTACTGGAGCTGTACTGATATTTTGTTTTAAGGTATCAAATGGCTCTCGTTTTTTGCCTCCCCACTGGAAGACCTTTTGCACAGCTATCAATGAATGCAAATGAACTACAATAGAAGAAAAATTAACAAAATTTCTCCTCCAACATTCCGCTGCTCCCAAAAAACCTCTTATCCAAATCACTATCTTAAGCCTACCTACATAAATTGCGAGCAGATAAAAGGCATCTGCGACTTCATAGGGATGTATGATTCTTTCACCTTTGTCCGCAGGAATGGAGTCAATACCACCACAGACTATTATGGCTTCAATCTTAGAGAGGTCTAGCTTTAGGTCATCTTCTCCACGTCCCACGCAGACTACCAAAAATCCTTAGGAACTTGAACACGCTTGGAAGAACCAATTTCACGGCTCAATTACATCAAAGAAGTTTTATCCAACATATACTTTGACATCTTCATAAACAAATTTTCTTGACATACGACATCAAGTATTTTTTTCTCACACATGACATGTTCATAATGATATTTTTTGAAAATGAAAATGTCATCCAAATAGACTATCCTCTCTAGGTATGGCTTCAACACATATTTTTTCATATACGTAAAAGTAGTAGGAGCATGGAAAAGACCGAAAAGAATAACAAGCCATTCAAACACACCTTGCCTGGTTTTGAATGCCATCTTCCCTATATCTCCTTCAACAACTCTACTTTGATGAAAACCACTTCTTGAATCCCATTCAAGGAAATGCTTACCATTCTTCTCGGGCACCAAAACAAGAGGTGCACCACACGGTAAAGGAGTAGTATGAATGATCCTTTTATTCAACAATCCTTGGATTTGTGTCTTAATTTTTGTGCTTTCCATCATTGACATCCTATACATGCCAATGTTAGGAAGAAGACACTTTTGCTACAACTGTATCTCATATTGGATTCCTCTCTTGGGAGGTAATCCCTTTGGTTCATGAAACATCTCGTCATATTGGTTAACTACGTCAACCAATTCAGATTTAAAATTTGAATCACAACCTTTAAAAGCTTCATTATCAACATCATCCTTGGGTTTGATCATTAGAAGCACAAAATTCTTGCTCAAATTCCCCAGTCTTTTCATTTGCCCTGCATTAACAAGCGAAAGATTTGTTTTTTTGTTGTGAGTTCTCACAATTTATTCTACTCCATTTTTGAATATGTGATATTTGTTTTCATGTCAATGGAAAATAAATTTTCTATCATAAAGGTATGGACTGCCCAAAACAATGCCACAAATATCTAACGGTACAACGTCAAGCTCCACTTCATCTCTGAAATTTGGATTGATGGCGAATCTCAGCTTACACTTTCTCGTAACCTGCAATTGCACATTGTCACATACCCACCCAAGTGGTTACTATTTATGATGTGGAACAGTTTCGAGATTTAAACTCTTGACTACGTTTTTTGAGATAATATTGGCTTGAGAGTCTCTATCAATTAGCGTATTAATCTTGTTATGTTTTGAGATCACCCTTATGTGAAACAATTCTATTCTCCTCTTTTCATTTGGAGTTTCATTATGTGAGTTTGAAGAACTAGTGTTGGCAATGGATTCCTTTCCTTGAAACCCCATGGCTGTGATTTTCGTTTCATCACCCGATTCGGATCCCAAATCCTCTTCTTGAGTGATTGCAGTTGTCTTTTCTTTTCCTTTGTTGTTGAATTTATTTGGTTTCATTTCGAGATGAAGCTTCCAACAATGAGCTTCATCATGACCCTCTCTAGAACAATGTTTACATATTTTCTGCTCTCCTTCCTTTTTAATGGATGCATTTTTCTTTCCCTTGAAACCCCTTTATTTTTCTTTACTCTTAAATGGCTTTTTACTACCTTCTTTTGGGGTGTTTTTCCCTCTTGCCTCAAGATTAGTGGCTTGCACACACACATCATCTAGATTACTGGGATTAAACATTAAGATAGTATGCCTAAGGTAACTGTGTAAACCCCCTATGTACTTCAACAATGTGTCCTGTGATTGCAAATCTACACCTAACATCAAAGACCTTTTTCTGAATTCTTGGGTGTAATCTTGCACATTTTGACCTTTAAACTGTCTAAATTCTGCCAATTCATGATGACTTTTTTCATATAAGCTAGAGGGTATAATTGTCTTTTGATTGCAGCAATGAAATCATTCCAAGAAATTGAGATCTTACCGTGTTTTTTAATCTCCTCTTGGGTCTTTGATTCCCACCATACTAGTGTTGCACCCTCCATTCTCAAGGAAGCTAACTGAATCTTTATGTCATCCTCTTGAAGGTTTTAAATCCTGCAATAGGCCACCAACTGACGAATCCAATTATCAATATTCTCTACATTCACTTCACCATTATACATGGGAAACTCGAATTTAACATCAAGTTTTAAAAAAGGTGAAGAATGGTGATGAGTATGAGTAAGGGTTGTGTTAGTGGAAGAGGGTGAAGATGCTTGTGAAGAAGAAGATGAAGAAGATGGTGGAGAGGGTGGAGGTTTGTCTCCATTCCCATTACCTCCTTTTCCATTACCTCCTCCTGAAGAGCCTTCTCCTTTGGTAGGTTTGGAACTTTCTCCTTGCATCCTGGTATTCCTCTCTTGATAGAGGACCTTCACCATCTCTATCATATCAAAGAAAGCCTTTCTGAAAGTCTTCTCATCTTCTGTCATGTTTGTAGGTTCTCCTTCATGAGACATGATCTCTGGAGTCTCAACTGCAACTTGAGGATGAACTGGTGTTGGTGATTGTGGCAAACTTGCTCTTATTCCCCTTGACCCAACTTCAGGGCTTCCAACTAGCTTTGTTTCACCTCTTTTGAGTTTTAACCTTGTAAGCATGACATAAACTTGCAAACAATTAAATCCTTCTTTCACAAAGAAAACCTAGTGATCAGATACCAAACTTATCTGATTTAGAATATTAGTTTGCAGTGCTAAGATCTTCCTTAGATTATTAACAAAATGATTTCATTGTGCTTAAGGATTCATCAATTTTTGCAATTAAAATGAAGAGTTTTTATGTTAATTTTATGAGCAATTTAACGTAACCAGAAACTAAAAAAAAACATAAACATGTACAGAACATAAAAAAAAAAACGCATTACAACAAGCACATGATAAAGGAATTCACCCCTCCTGGGCTACGTCTCCTTGGTCCAACTTCCAATGGCTTGGGCCTCTCTATTATGCTCAAAAGTGTAAAATTTGTGTTTACAATGTTCAAATGCTTCTAAAGCCTACTCCAATCATTCCAGAATTTCCAAAAATGGCTATCTAGCCTCTTTTTGCATCCAATTTGGTGGAAAAATGAAGAAGTTATGACTTCTCCTAGTTCTCCCAATATTCGCTCCACAAATTGCCCCACATCTGATAGGAACCCACAATTTCGCTCCAAAAATCCGCTAACCTAGCGAGAATTTTGCCGCGTGGAAGCCATAATCCATTGGCACCAACTGTCTATCACAAATTGCAATCAGTAAGGAAACCCATGGTCTTATGGTCTGTGATCGCAATGGGGCAATGTGCGATTGCGATCTGGCAGACCCGACAGAACAATTAACTGGAACCTATAGTCACATCGCATCCGGGAACCTATCGCATTTCGCAATGGGCAAAGAAATGATGAGTAATATAATGTGGGACTCCACTTTCTACAAAGTGTGATTGAGATCTGTAATCCATCGCATCGAAACTCCAGGCCGATCCATCACATTGCAACTTCGGAGTCAATCCTTTAACACCTTTCTGCCTATCTTTTGCGAAGTGCGATTGTGATTTATCGCATCGCAACCTTGGCTGTTCTGGGGCTGATTTTTAACATGATCCACCTAAGAAATGAGATTTGTGATATGCGGGGGCCAATGGCGGCTTACCACTTGGCGCCTTCTCATTTTCTGAAGGACCTTGCCACATCGTCCAATCCTGCCATGTGTCCAGGTCAAACTTGAACTTTGACTTGCTCTAACTTCTGTATATGAGCTTGGATTTGAGTGTCGTTCACACTGTTAGAATCAAAATGACAAGCTCTTCGATCTGAATCTAAGTTTATCAATATTCTGACATTTTGATTTTTGAGCCTAATTTTGAGCACCTGATTAGACATGATGGAGGTAGTTTTGGAAGACAATGAGCTTAAGGAATTCATCGACAAAGATATTCCTAAGACTCTAGCAGCTGATGTTCAAGATCTGGCAGAGTGGAGAAAATATGTTGCAAAGGCGAGAATGATTATCTGGGAAGGAGTTCAAGATCATATTGTCTCGAACCTCCATGATAAGGAGACTCCATATGAAATGTGGAAGGCCTTGACATATCTGTTTCAAAACAAAAATGACCACAGGAATTTTGCATTAAAGGACAAGCTCAGGAAAATCAAGATGGAGAAGGGTGACACAATATCAAAGTACTTGACCAAGTTCACCCAATGTTGGGATGAGCTTGGAAGTGTCAGTGTTATAGTTGCTGAAGACGATCTAGTTAGCCTAACACTTTTAGGCCTTCCCAAGAGTTGGAAAATCTACCAAGACTCAGTAAATGGGAGGGAGAAGCTACCAAAGTGGGAGTGTTTGTGGTCCGACTTGGTGCAAGAAGAGATTTAGCGGAACACTAGAAGTGGGACCTCATCCAAAGAAGTGGAAGAGGATTTTGCATTAGTCAAAAAAGAAAAGAAATCTAGGGGAAAGAAGTCCCAAGGAGAGGAGGGCAAGAATAAATACTTGTCCAACATAAAGTGTTTTCACTGTCATGAGTTCAGGCACTATGCCACGAAATGTCCACAGAAGAAAGCAAGCAAGAAGGAGCCTGCAATAGCAGCAGGAGGTGAAGTTATAGCTGCATAATTCGAACTTTATTTTACTCTCATTGCATGCATGGAAATCACAGTAATGGGAATCATGTGGTATCTCGACAGTGGTGCCTCGTTCCATATGATGTGGAGTAGAGATCTCTTCAATGACTTGGAGGAGAAAGACCTCAAGCAGGACATTGAGTTTGGAGATGATGGAAGTCATAATGTGACTGGTATCGGTATAGTTACATTTTAGAGGGAGTCTGGCTCCCCTCTCAGACTCACAGATGTGATGTATGTTCCAAGACTAAAGAATAATATTGTTTTCGTCGTGGTATTGGAAGACCATGGCTACAATGTGATATTTAGAAAAGGAAAGGTTTTCCATAGACACATCACCACGAGAAAGGTGAAACAGATCGGTGTGCAAGTCAAGAACTCGTATGCACTTGAGGTACAAGGTGCATGCAAAGCCTTGAGGAGAAAGGCAAAGGTTAGAGATTTAGTGGTTGAGAGGGAGAATGAATTACCTCTCAACATGTAGCCTTAGAAGCAACCTCAACATGTTGTGGAGCAACCACAATTGGAGAAGCAAAGAGGAGGTCAAGTGGAGACATCCACTCAAGTAGAGACTTGAAGTAGGGGGAGAGTTTGAGTCAAGTGGGAAAAGGGAGCACATGCAACTATACATCCATGAGCGAGGTGGAGCAATGTAGACTCTTAGTCCAAGAGTTGAAGAAATTTGGGTAGGGTCCATTGGGGTGTGTTTTCTCTCATGGATCATTACCTTGCTACGAGGCCCACAATATTCAATAGCGAGAGGATCAGTGTCAACTAGATACTGAGGAGTGCATAGTAGTGTTGACAGCAAAGCGGGAGGCTCAGTAGCAGATTTAGCAACAACAAAGTTTTTCCCAGTAAACAATTGCAGACACAGTTGATTCAGTTTATTTTGTTTGGATGTTTTTTTTTTTGTTGCAGATGTTGCAGTAGCAAAAACAACAATGACAAGAGTTGCATGCAGAACATTCCAAAGGTACTAGATTGGGATAGATGTGAAACCCTTTCTTATTGAGAGGGAGTGTTGAAAATTGCAACAAGAAATGTTGAAAATAACAGCAAGAAAGATACCGATTTAATTTTGTCCTTGAATTAAATTGGGAATAAAATTGTAATTCCACATCTCATGATAACTTGTATTAGTTAACTAAGTTAATTTTACTTAGTTGGCTCAATTAATTCAAGTTGAGGGTCTAACTTGAGACATGTAGAGTGTCTCCTACATTATAGGAGTCCTGGTTGAGTTTATTTTGAGTTGTAATTAATTAATTCAGTTTAACTGAGTTAAAATCAGTTAAACTAGTTCCAACTGTTGGAGGAAATAGTGGGAGGTCTAGTAGTGTGGTGCTACCTACAGTGATTAACCAGTAAACTGATGATTCACTCATAAATAACTCATGCATGTCAGATCTGAGAGTTACCTAGTTGAGATTGGAGTTCAGGGATAATGTACTATCAATTGTATAATCATCTGAATTATACAAGTGGTGCATGCAGTCAGAGGAAGGCCTATGAGGATTGCACAATTCCAATTGAGGAATTTCCCTAATTAATAAGGGGCTAATTCCCAAGGAAACAACACAAGGAAATAGGGACTTGGGCAAGTAAAAATTTGGTTAAGTATTGGCTTGTGCTTGTTTAGGAAGAAGTGAAACAGATAGAGATAGTCCAAATGTTGCTCAGGCTTGAGCAAAGCATTGTAATCTTCTCATATTTTTTGACTAATGCAATATATAGATAGAAGGTATTTTTAGCTGTGGATTTCCCCAGGAAATCATTGTGTAATGTGTTGATTGAATTCTTTCTCTTGTATGCTTCGTGATTTCACGATCGTTTAATTGTTTCCGCTGATGAGTAGAGTAGATTCAAGTCTATTGTTTTAGTAAATTACAATTAGCAATTTGAATCTACAAGGAATTTCTACAAAATGATGAATAATTTTAATGAGTATCTTAATGTCTTTGCCCATTCTGACTATAGTTGACTATTATACATATAATTTCTAAAACAAGATGCCTATGGTTGACTTTTGTTGTCTATATTTAACTATGGCTGACTTTTGTTAACTATGCTTGATAAATGTACATATAATTTCCAAAACAAAAGGCCCAAGTTGACTATTGTTAACTATGATTGAATTTTATTGACTATGGTTGATTATGGTTGAATTTTGTTACTTATGATTGATTTTTGTTCACAAAGGTTATGTTGACTATGGTTGAAATTTGTTATTTATGGTTGATTTTTGTTGACAAAAGTTATATTTTGTTGGCTATTATTGATTAGTGTAAATATAATTTATAAAACATGATCCCATGTTGAATTTTGTTGAATATGGTTGACTAATCTACATTTGATTTCTGAAAGATGATGCCCATGTTGACTATAGTTGACTTTGCTTTGCATTTGTTGACTTTTGACCATGATTGACTTGTGTTGACTATGGTTGACTATGTTTGATTGATGTACATATAATCTTCAAAACATGATGCCCATGTTGATTATAATTGACTATGGTTTACTTTTGTTGAATATGGGTGACTATGATTGACTTTTGTTAACATGATGTTCATGTTGACTATTGACTATGGTTGACTAAATTTTGTTTGAAGAACAATTTAATACAACTTTTCGTATAGTTAAACTTGGACAGTGACTTCCCCTTTATGACTAAATATTAAACACTTGACACTTCCATTCTATTTATGTTTCATCAACCAACAAGTTAATCTAGACAATGAGGAAGCATTGGTTCAAGGAACAAACATTGGTTATCTTATAACATATTTACCTAAATTGTCAATATTCTTAATAATATATTGAAACATTTAAAAAAAACTAGTATAAATACTATATTGAGTTTCAATAGACTAATTGTATTAAATATATTAAATACTTTAATAAAATTTAATAAATAAATTTTAAGAAGTTAAAAATAAAAATAATTTTATTAGACTATTTAAAAAATAAAATAATAAGGAGATTTGAAATGTTAATTAAAATGAACATTTATCAAAATTATATTTTTTTATTAAATACTTTAATAAAATTTATTAAATAAATTTTAAGAAGTTAAAAATAAAAATAATTTTATTCAACTATTTAAAAAATAAAATAATAAGGAGATTTGAAATTTTAATTAAAATGAATATTTATCAAAATTATATATATTTTTTATTCCATTTTATTAATTTAATTTTGAATTCTATTTATCTTATTAGATGTTTATCTATATTGTTACTATTTTTAGTAATATATGGGAACATTTCAAAAACAATTACTATATTAATTTTCAATATAATAGTTGTATTAAATATATTAAATACTTTAATAAAATTTGATAAATACTTTTTAATGAGTTCATAAAATTAAATTAATATAAAAAATTGTAATCACTTTTAATAATAAGTTCAGAAAATTATATATACAATTAAATCTTAATACATTGGTTATTTAAATATTAATTAAAAATTTATTAATCTATAAATGTCATTCATATTACACTTTTAATATTCATAATAAAAGATAACCATTATTAGGTTATTTTTTGTTAACTAATGTATATATAATTTCCAAAAACAGATGCCCATGTTGACTATAGTTGATTATAATTCTATGATTTCCAAAACATAATGTTCATGTTGTCTATTAACTATGATTTATTTTTGCTGACTATAGTTGCAAGCTTCCAGCTCTCAAAAGAATAACCTCTGCAGATATTCATGAGAACCAATCCTCTACTGTATTATCATTTCCAAGAAGATCCACTATTGATTACAGAGGAATTGAAAGACCCCGCAAAAGTTCCCGTTTTTATTGTGATCCATCCACTGTTGATACGCTTGTTCAAGTTCAGTTTCCTGTAAACATATTTCTTTGTTTGAATTCACCCAGCTTGTAACTTTCAATTCTTTAGAAGTCAAATGTCCTGAATGCCAATCAACTGTAAATTTATGTACCCTTGCTGAATCTGTCATCCATGAAAATCATCATCCGAGGACTGGAGAAGCCCCTCCTTCCACATCAATAAATCCATGTCTGAATCCAAAATGTTCAGACATCCCTTTTCCCTATGAGCCAGAGTCTGACCATGTTTTGATGATGCATGAGATCATCACCCTAGAAGGAGAAGATCCCAGATTGATAGAAATGTTTAGCAACATGAGGCCAACCAAACCAAGATATGGATTAGGATATTTAGAACAAACAAAAGGTCTAATTCCTCTATCCAGATTTGGCCCTATTCCAGCAGAATGTAAAAAGCCCACAGTCATGGAGATGCATAAGTTCTTTACTTTGATGAATGGTTGTCTGAAATCCCAAATCAGTTCTAAATGGATGAAAGATATGTTGAACTGGAATTTATTTACACATTCTGAAGTAGAATAGTTTGGTCTAAATCATACTATTGAAGAAAAGATTAAGTTGTCACAAGATTGGAAACATTATATGGAAGTAAATCAATCTTGGATTTCCTTTTATGAATGGAAAGGAAATGTTTCCCCTGAAGTTGTGATGACTGGATCATCTTCTTCATCATCTACCAAACATGCTTGGATTGCTTTAGATAGCAGCAAAGTAGAGACAACATCTACTTTTCTCCCATATAGAGGAATCATTATTGGTGAAAATCAGAATGTAGCAAAAGCCATTCCTCTTGTTTAAAAGACGAAAATGCACTGGGGATAGATGGTAGAATTCAAAAGGCCAGTGAATAGATAAACTGGACCAACACTGCAATCAAGGGCTTAGAAATAAATACAGCAAAGGCTATTGAAATAAAGGAACAATTTGATACTGTTCAGGTTTCTTTAAATGAGGTTAACAGAAGCCTCAATGATGTACAATATTCTTCATCTGTTGTTAAATCTTATGCCAAAGAATCTTTAAATAAGATAGAAGAAGTAGAGGAGAAAATAACAGACCACATTGGAACGACTAAAAGTTTGATAACTGGTTTAACTGAAAAGGTTGAAAAAATGAGTTTGTCAAAAATTGATAAACCAGTTCCTACTTCTTTTCTCTGCAAAAGAAATATCAAGATTCAAGATCCTGTTAAACCAATTGACAGGTTCCTGACATTATTTCCTAAAGAAGTAGCCACATCTTCTACTGAAAAACTAGAGGCTACAGAAAAATTTATATTGCTTCCTTATTTAAGGAAGAAGAAGAAGAACATAAAGAATCTGATTCCCAGATTCTTCTCATATACGAAACACTAGAAAGTAGGTTCAATAAATATCCCACACCTGATCTTGAAGGAAAAGGCAAGCTTCTTGAAGCTCATACTTTCTTCCCTGAATCACACAGAGAATGGAATATTGATAATCTGAGTGTTGGTCAGATTAGGCAATTAATTGATATGATGTTTACAGAATATAAACTCATGTGTCTCAGAGGTAAGAGTGAAATTGAAACATGCAAGACCATTATTCAGTGTTTTACAGGAACACTACTCAGGTGGTGGGAAACCGAATCATCTCCAGCATTAATGGTAAAAATGGAAGCTCAAGTGCTTAAAGATGAAGTAGGAGATGTGATTCACAATTCAGATGGCTCAACAATAAGCAACATGATTGGAGCTCTAACCTCCATGATCTTAGAGCACTGGTGTGGCAGTGAAACAGAGATTGCAGATAAGCATGAAGTTATTCTCATGAATCTCAAATGCCACAAAATGTCACAATATGAAGACTTTCACCATGATTGGATGCAAAGAATCTATGAAGTGAAAGATTCAAAAAATCTATTATGGAAACATGTATATCTTGCTGCTCTTCCATCTAGATTTGTTGACTACATCAGGTTGCAAGAAATCTTTCAGTTGCCATTTGAATCATATACTTGGGGTGAGATTTATTTCGACATTACAAAAACACTAGTCAGTCTGTGTACAAGTTCCAAAGCAAACAAGTCTTTGGGAAAAAATTCAAAGCTTCCAGAAAAAAAGTCCATTTGTAGCAAATATGGACTCACAGTTGATGACCCCTTGGTCAAGAAAAGGAAAGCAAAGAAAAGGGCTAAAAAGGAGTATAAATAGACTACTAAATTCTATAAAGATAGAAGAAAGCCTTCTCAGCAGCATAAAAGCTCCTCCAAAGCCAAAGAAGGCTATTACAGGTATGTACCGAGGACACACTATTATAAGTCCTCTGATATTCATCTACATACTTCCAAGCAAGAAAAATGGAACAAACTTATTTGTTGGTTGTGTGGCAAAACTGGACATACATCCACCAAGTTTCCAGAAGGAGAAGAATCAAAGAAGAATAGAGGGAAGAAGTCGCAAGCCTTATTTCAGAAAGGTAAAAATGTGAAAACAGAGGGATAGATACAATGAATGAAGTGTGGTATCCGCACTCATAAAATAGAACACTGCCCAAATGTGGTGATTAGAGATCAAATTCAGCAGAAACAACTTGAAGAATCATCCTTTAACTCTTACAGTTCTTCGTCTAAAGAAGAATTACAAGCACACATACAAGATTGTTTAGACTCAGAATTAGAATCTTGTTTGTGCCCAGAATTTGAAGAATGTGCTTGTCATATGCATTATGATTCTGATTCAGAGTCATACAGTGACTCCAGCGCTGAAGAAATGTCCTTTAGACCACAGAAAGAGAAAATCCTAATGGCTGCTACAGAAGAAGATGAGATAAAAATTCTCCTGGGATGCTTTTGTCGACGCGTTTCGAACCAACCAGTGTGGTTCATCGTCAGGACAAGTTGAATGAACAGATCTCGCTTTGCATATTAAATAGATAGAGTAGAACATCCAACGGCTAAATCTCTTGGCCAGGTAACGACTATATTGACAACGGCTAAATTTGACCTAGAAATGGTAGGTTTGGACCAAGATTAGGGGTAAAACCTATATTTAATTAAAAAAGTTACTACGGTTAGTTATATTCTTATTAAAATAAAAGTAAATGGACCATTTTATGAATTTATAATTATAAATATATATTAAAATAAATAAATTATAAAATAAATTAATTTAAATTAATAGATAGTTATCAAAGATATTATCTATATAAATATTAAAGTAATTAATAGTTAGATATAAAAGTTATTATAAATATTAGAGTAATATATAAATAATTAGTTATATTTTTATTAAAATATAAGTTAAAGGGAATATTTCATATATTTATATATATTAAAATAAATAAAATAAATAAATTTTAAATTAAAAGATATTAAATATAAATATATACTAAAATAAATAAATTAATTTAAGTTAATACATAGTTATCAAAGATATTATCTACATAAATATTAAAATAATTAATAGTTAACTATAAAAGTTATTAAATATATAAATATTAAAGTAATATATAAATATAAATATATATTTTAAATAAATAAATTAGTTTAAATTAATAGACGGTTATCAAAGATGTTATCTATATAGATATTAAAGTAATTAATACTTGGATATAAAAGTTATTAAATATATACCTATTAGAGTAATATATAGATAGTTATATTTTTATTAAAATATTAGTTAAAGGGACTATTTCATATATTTATAAAGATTAAAATAAATAAAATTAATTAATTTTAAATTAATAGTTATTTATAGAATATATTAAATATATAAATATTAGAGTAATTTAAGGGCTAGAAAGAATATATATATATATATATATATATATATATTATAAATTAATTAATAGTTAATTTAAAGGTTAAAATTAGTATATTATCATAGATTAATTTCAAGATTAATTTCTTCTGTTATTAGCAAAAAACAAATAGCATAAATTAAGTGTTATTACAATACCTCCAACTATATCAACCACATCTCAAAGAACAAAGGTCACCAGAAACGGGAAACGAGGGGAAAATTACTAAAAAGACAACAAGATCAAGTTATACAAAGGAGGCTAGTGTTATTGCTAGAGTGTCACAATTCCGATCAAGTTATACAAAGGAGGCTAGTGTTATTGCTAGAGTGTCACAATTCCACCACCAGAAATTTAGGGAAGAAAGGCCGAACAATCTCAATAGAGAGGATGGCTGGAAGATCAGTAGTTGCTGGGTCCCAGCCCTCTCCTCCTTGTCGTTTCATTCCATTCTTTCCCTCCCTTTGTATAACTTGATCTTGTTGTCTTTTTAGTAATTTTCCCCTTGTTTCCCGTTTCTGGTGACCTTTGTTCTTTGAGGTGTGGTTGATATAGTTGGAGGTATTGTAATAACACTTAATTTATCCTATTTGTTTTTTGCTAATAACAGAAGAAAATAATCTATGATAATATACTAATTTTAACCCTTAAATTAACTATATATATAGCCCTTAAATTACTCTAATATTTATATATTTAATATCTTCTATAAATAACTATTAATTTAAAATTAATTTATTTTAATATTTATAAATATATGAAATGGTCCCTTTAACTGATATTTTAATAAAAATATAACTAACTATCTATATATTACTCTAATAGGTATATATTTAATAACTTTATATCTATGTATTAATTACTTTAATATCTATATCGATAATATCTTTCATAACCATCTATTAATTTAAACTAATTTATTTATTTAAAATATATATATATATATTTATATATTACTCTAATATTTATATATTTAATAACTTTTATAGCTAACTATTAATTACTTTAATATCTATGTAGATAATATCTTTGATAACTATCGATTAATTTATTTTAGTATATATTTATATATTTAATATCTTTTAATTTAAAATTAGTTTATTTTATTTATTTTAATATATATAAATATATGAAATATTCCTTTAACTTATATTTTAATAAAAATGTAACTAACTATTTATATATTACTATAATATTTATAATAACTTTTCTATGTGACTATTAATTACTTTAATATTTATATAGATAATATCTTTGATAACTATATATTAATTTAAATTAATTAATTTATTTTAATATATATATTTATAATTATAAATTTATAAAATGGTCTATTTACTTTTATTTTAATAAGAATATAACTAACCGTAGTAACTTATTTAATTATATATAGGTTTTACCCCTAATCTTGTCCAAACCTAACATTTCCAGGTCAAATTTAACTGTTGTCAATATAGCCGTTACCTGGCCAAGAGATTTATTCGTTGGATGTTCTGCTCTGTCTATTTAATGTGCAAAGCGAGCTCTGTTCATTCAACTTGTCCTGATGATGAACCACCCTGGTTGGTTCGAAACGCGTCGACAAAAGCATCCCAATGTGATTTTCGCCAAAGAATCTTCTCTCAACTTGATATGGATCATAGAAACCTAAATTCAATAAAAATTCTCTCTTAGATTTGAGCCATGGAAGATGGAGAAATGAAGAATAGGCTAACAGAAGCATTCATGGATCAGATCAAATCCAGTTCTTCCAGAAATTCAGGGAAAAAGCCATTATTTGTTGATGCTTCTTTTGAAAGAAATACCAGGTCTTTCCAGCAACATCAAGAGAAGCCAGACAAGGTGCGTTCACTCACCTTAGGAGAAGTAAGTAGAGAGATTCATAATATCAAATCTGAAATCTCTGCTTTGAAATCTCAAATTGCTGAAATTAAAAAGGGAAAGCAAGTTGTAGAAGAAAATTTCCATTCATGGGATATAGAAGTATATGCAAAAGAGCCTAATCCGAATCTTGAAATCATAGAAGGAAAAAGGGATACTGTTTTTAGGTTTCAAGAAATGAGGATTCTTGCTATTTCCTACCAGCAACATCATGTGAAAGTGAATATATGTATAAAAGGAGAAATGTTTGCACTAACAACACTTCTTGACTCAGGTGCTGATGTGAATATTCTAAATAAGAAAGTAATACCAGCAAAATATTGGATTTCTACAACAAGAAAAGTTGTAGGATTGGGTAACAAAACACTAAATTATGAAGTTCCTAAAGCTTCTATTTGTTTTGACCACCACTACATCAATTTGAAATTTGCAGTAGCAAAAATACCAGTTGACTGTATTTTAGGAAATATTTTCCTAGGAGCGGTTGAGCCCCATGGATCAACCATACTAAGAGGAAACAAAGCTGGTTACTTCATCTCTGTTCCTACATCAAAAGGAACAACAAAAAGGATTGAGATGCCTTATATCTCAAATCCCAGAGTCTCCACAATGATCCAGACTATCCAAGAATTGGACAAAGTAGAAGCAAAACTGACAGATCTAAAAGATTTGAAATCTACATTGAGGGTCGAAGAACAGTTAAAAGATCCTCAAGTCAAGAAGAAAATTGGGGAATTAAAGAAACAAATTGAAGATGAATGCTGCTCAGAAGAGCCGAATGCCTTCTGGCATAGGAAGCAGCATACTGTCCATCTCCCATACAAATAAGGATATACAGGCAAGCCCTGTAAAAGTCGAGCTATACCGATGAATAATGAATATAGATATCTCTGTGAAAAAGAGATCAAATAGCTCCTAGATCAAAAACTCATCAGAGAATCTGACAATCCCTAGAACTGTTATAGATTCTATGTCAACAAAAGAGCAGAACAAATCAGAGGTATCCCAAGGTTGGTAATAAATTTCAAACCTCTAAATTCTGTTCTTGCAGATGATACCTATCCAATTCCCCACAACGGAGACCTGATGGGAAGGATAGCAGGAGCTAAAATATTTTCAAAGTTTGATTTGAAGGCAAGATTTTGGCAAGTGGCCATTTCAGAAGAAGATAAGTTTAAGACTGCTTTTAGCATTCCTGTAGGCCACTATGAGTGGAATGTCATGCCTTTTGGGTTAAAGAATGCTCCATCAAAGTTCCAAAAGGTAATGGATAAAATCTTTAAGCCTTATTTTGACTGGCTTATAGTATACATTGATGATGTTCTAATTTTTTCCAAAAACATCCAAGATCATTTCAATCATGTTCATATATTCAAACAACTGGTAAAGCATAATGGTCTCATTTTGAGCAAGAAAAAGATAGAAATCTTTCAAACTACTATTAGATTCCTTGGCCATACCATTTTCAATGGCCAAATCTCTCTGCAAAAGCATGCACTTGAGTTTGCTGACAAGTTCCCAGATGTTATTACAAACAAAAATCAACTTCAAAGATTTTTGGGTTGTTTAAATTATGTCAGTAACTTTTACAAGGACTGTGCCACAGACAAAAGCATATTGAACAAAAGACTTAAAAGGGAGCCACCCCAGTGGACAGAAGAACACACCAGAGCTGTTCAGAACATCAAGGCAAAGGTAAAGTCTCTTCCCATTTTATATGTCTCTAATGACAATGCATTCAGGATTGTTGAGACATATGCTAGCAATATAGGATGGGGAGGTATCCTAGAACAGAGAAAGGATAGCACTGAACAAGTCGTCCAGTTTGCATCAGGCACCTGGAATCCTGCTGAACAGAATTATTCCACTATTAAGAAGGAAGTAAAAGCTGAGTGGAACTGTATTAGCAAGTTTGATATCCATTTAATAAATAAACAATTTTTTGCTCCGAACTGATGCTTCAAAACAATTGTTCAAAGAATAAGCATTGTTTATCTTACAACATGATTAATCTAAATTGTCAATCTTATTAATAACATTTCAACTATTGCCAATATTGTATTGATTTTCAATATAATATTTATATTAAATACCTTATTAAATAAATTTTAATAAGTTAAAAACATATTAATTAAATTGGATTAATTGACAAAATTAAATAATAATAGAATTTAACTTCTTAATATATAAATATATTAAATACCTTCTAAGTTAAAAACACATTAATTAAATTGGATTAATTGACAAAATTAAATAATAATAGAATTTAACTTTTATATATATATATATATATAAATATAAGTGTTATATTTCTTATTATTAGTGTAATTTATTTTTTAATCTTATTTATTTTATAATAAGATTATCTAAATTATCAATATCATTAATAATATATTGAAACATTTTAAAAATATATTGAATTTCAATATAATAATGGTATTAAATATTCTCATAAAATTTAATAAATACTTTTTTAAATAATTTAATAGTATTAAATTAATATGGAAGAAAAATTACAATCAATCTCATTACGATATTTAAATAATTTAGGTATGTGTTATTATATTACATTTTAAATATAAATAATAAAAATTAATAAAAAAAATTGTTAATAATGGCAGGATTTTCTCATTTTCGATTTTACATGTTCATTTTTCACCCCGCAACAGGGGAGGCTAGTACAAGATTCCAACCCAAGATATCTGGTTCGATGAGACTTCATTCCACGACCATTGCCACTTGAACTACCTCAAATGGACAAAAATTAATAATTATTTTTATTAATATAAATGTTCATAATATTTTGAATTGATATTTTGAATTGATATTGAACTTTAATTAGATTAGAAAATTTCAACAATTCATTATAAAAAGTTCTAATAAACTAGCTCACTTAAACTAAATATAGTTTCAATGAAAATAAATGTGCATATGTTACAAATTCACCCTGAAAATTACAATTCTTTCTAAACAACCCCATAACATGTTTAGAAACTCCTTTTTGCAACATTTATAGCTGTAATCCCTACTCACATAGTGGTAAACATATTAAGCATGCAATTTGTTTGTTTTTTTCCATACATATTCGTAGAATAGAATTTGAATCAAACTAACCATACTTAGATATATATAGATAATCACTATGTTAAGTGAATTTCTTTAACTGAGGTCAACAAATTTATTGATTACCTTGTCAATGCAACTTAATGTTCATATATATATATATATATATTAAAAGGAAGAATATAAAGCTAAGTTATTAAAGGTTTTTCATATTTCACAATTAAAGATTATTATGCTTAGTAGCATTAAGACAAGTTTTACAAATGAGATTACTTCACCTTTGTGAGTTTTCATTTTTTTTATGGGTAAAATGCATGTAAAATAAGAAATGTGCATAAATTCTTCTATCTTCTACTAGGTTAGCTAAAACATCTATTCAACAACCTGTGTGATTATCAAAATTCTTTTACAAGATCTATAATTGTTGTGATATTCCAGATCTCTTGAAACCACAAACACCATAAGATTGTTATTCATAAAGTACCCAAATACTTACAAAAAGAAAAATTGTGACAAAATGTTGTTTGCTGCTAAAAATATCAAACAGATTATAAAACCAAAGAAATCCTAAACCGTATATGAAGGAATAGAAAATATGAATACTTGTTGTGATATAGAGAAAGATTGAAAAATTAAATGTAACACCCCACCTCACATTTACCCGCTTTTACAAGCTCTCCAGGGTAAACATGAGCTGAGAGTTACTATGACATGACCCAACCTCCAAGTTCTAGTTATGGAAGTGGGGCCTACAAACTGGAAACTTATTTGATACCTCTCAGGAACACCAGATCACCCATATGTTAGCCAAAAACCTCTGGTGATCAGCCCCTAAGTTCGAACTTCTTTTTAAGAGAGATCGTATCTCAGCTGCACACATGCCAAGTTGTGCATGCGGCTAGAAAGCTCCAGACGCATGCACAAACCTTCCTCCGTGCAGTTGTAATTAAAAATTTCTAGAACTATGCATGCGGTCATGAAATTAGTGCCACATTTTCAGAGCTAGCCTATAGGCCACTACCTAGAATTTCCCAAAACTTTCCAAAATCAAGTCTAAGGCAATCACATGTCTACACAAGTTATACTAGGCTTAGAACTTTCCTAAAGATACCAAACATGTAATAAATATTTCATCAAACATATGGTAAACATAGTAAATACAAGTCATGAATGCATATATGATCATTGTTTCATTCTCTTCACCAGAGAATCATAAAAATCTTCACTGTCCTTGATGAGCCTTGGTATTGCACCAAGAATGTTGCAACTCCCAAGGGCTTCTCAACTTAGTACAAACTTACAGGTGATAGTGCTATATGCACAATAGGTAAGGTTCTACTCATGTCACCGTCATTCATTAGATAAAATTAAGGTGTTCAGAGACCACTCCTTCAACTAACTACAGAGAGAAAAATATGTCACAATTGCAAGGAGATGAACATGATTCTAACTATAGAAGTGAAAGTGCCATTCATTCAATGTAAATGCTGAATTGAAATTGCATGAAAGGAAAAAGGTTAGTCTAGTTGCAGAAGTAAACCATGCTATTATATTTTCATAACTAATCAATGTAACAACCTACTTGCATGAATCATCTATCTATTTGCACTTGCTTGAAAATGAGAAATTCAACCTTCAACACAATTATGAAAAAAATGCTAATTCTAATTCTATTTATTGTTGTATGTTTGCAGTGAGGAGAAATGGGGTTGGTTTAGTCTTAGAATATTTTCGGATCATGAAATCAAGGCTTGTGGGCCATTATACAACTTCAATACCCGTGGGTTGAAATCTAGAGCAAATCTGGTTGAAGAAAACAATGCTACAGGTCTGTTACAGGAGGCCCTGTATTTCTATAAGAGGCCTTGTTTTGCTACAGGAGTGGATCCAAGAGATTTTTGAGGACAATAATGGTGTATTGAAGGTAGAAGAAGGTGGATGTAGGTAAAAGAAGGTGAGTGAAGCATGTGGGATCCCCTTAGCCAAGCCTAGTACCCCTTAGAGGTTTATCTTGCACCAAAGTTTGTGCCCACGGTGTCCTCCATTTACCCTAGCAGAGTGATCTCGGTGGAAAAGTTTGGAGGCAATGTGAGGTGTCTAGGAGGGGGATAGAGTGGACTAGGTGGATGTAGAAAGGTGTGCCTAGCCCTGTAGGTGAACACAATCCTTGCAAACTATTCAAACACATGCATCAAATAATCACTATTACAACAAAGTAAATTAACATGGAAAGGATGAGTTGAATTTTATTAAAATCTACTCTACCCTACAACACAACTCAAATTGCCAAACTAATGCTGCTAACTTCTAAGTTACAAAAACTAAACATGCATAAGGATTGCAATCCAATACTTAACAATTTCCAAGAAATCATAAACACATATTTTTGGGTTGTTATTGTAGATCTTCCAATCACTCTTCCCACAAGAGAGGTGATAAGCAAACTTGCAACTACAAGTTTTTATGATATAATACCTACTGAAACAAAAATAATTGCAATGACTTGAACAAGAACAAGGAAGAAATACAAGAGAGGGACTAAAGGTTTTGGGTTGGGCCCAAACCCAAGGGTTTCAGCTCTCCAATGCCAAGTCAGATGCAGACCAATAGTGAACTTCTCATTAACAGAAAATTAGTGTCACATAAATCATGTGAAGGATGATAAACTCAGTAGCTACTCCTAGCTGCAATAAAAATTCAAATCCTAATGAGACTTTTGGCTAGTTTATTTATGCAAAAAGTAGGTGAGGACAACTCCCTTGAAAAGAGGAGTGATTCCCTCCAAAATATCGATATTTGTGGATTTGGTTCCCTTTTATCTTATCATGTACTTGGTGTTCCTCGACTGTTAGTGAATTCGAGCTGTTGGTGAGGATTCTTTGATCTCAAGCCGAGTTGGAGAGTTAATGAGGTGGACAAGCCTCCTATATTCTCTTTGGTTGTCTCCATCAAGCCCCTGCATAGTAAATATCTCCAAAAATGCTTATTTTTCCTGCATATTAATCACATTAGGCCATGTAATATGACAAACACCCTTTAGTCTTCTTACTAAGCATATTATGGCTAAAATTGCGAACTAATGTGAGAAAAGGAGAGTTTTAAGAGCTGGAGGATAGAAAAATGAACCTCAAAATATACTTATTGATGGGACTCATCATCACCCCCTTATTGAAGGTGTTTCTCACCCTTTGAGCAAATTAGTCATTGACATGAAGCTCATTCATGGCCCTGGTGGCCTCTCTGACATCCCAAGACATCTTAGATAGTGTGCCTTCTTGGGGATAGAAACCTGCATTTACTTTTATGTATGTCCATTCCTTTTGTTCTCCTGTCTGGTTTCTTCTCTCATATAGGCCCAATAGTAAGGGAAGACTAAGTTTTAGTCCTATCCACTTGATCTTCATCCTTTGCATGATTCTTTTGTATAGTGGGGTTCTTTCCATGGCATTCCTTTGTCTTTCTGGAGAGTGATATTCTCTGTTTTGCAAACTGTGAGGCAAGGCATGCCATATTCTTTAGAAATCCTGCACACTTTCTATCCCCAACATCCTAAAAGTGTCCTCAAAATGTAGGATCCTTTGTTCTTGGGCTTCCATGTACCAAGGTGCCAACTCAGGATCAGAGGAGATGAGATTGTGGTTGTTGATGATAGCCTTGGGGCTCACTAATTCTACTATGATGTATAAGGGATCCTTTTCTTATTTTTCCATCACCCTTTTTACTTCTTCCGCCCTTGTTTCCTCTTGGTCCAGCCAAGAGGCTAATGCCATCAGTTTCATGTCTCCCAATCTTGAGTTGGGGTCCCAGAAATTCATGTCTGCGAGGATCAGATTGTGCATGTAAAACTCAACCAATTTGGCTCTATCCTCAGTACTTTCCTTTTTGAAAAATTCAATGAACTTCTTGTAGTCTTAAAAAGGTAGAGAGCCATATTGTGCTAAGGTATTTATCTAAAATTGCATCCACTACTCCTCAAGGAATATAGCATAGGATTTCGATGGTTTCCTGCATTGTATGACTTCCATAGATAGATTTTCCATAGTGGTAAGGTGTACCTCTTTTTCTTGCAGCTACTCTCTTAACCTTATGTTTTCTACCTATAGCTGCTCCATCATGATTGACTCGCTTAGTCTCAAGTCATTCAATTCCTTGCCCATTTCATTGATTTTCTCCTCCATGAGGCCCACATCTTCTACCCTTTTTTATTTTGTAATTTGCATCCATCTATGTGTTCTGCCTCTTTCCTTCTCTAACTCAAAGAAGAGTGGGATAGAAATTTTCTCAGGTATAATCCTACCCCCCTCAATAAATTTGTAGTAGGATGCTAGGTTGGGTTGTGGATCACGCTCCTGGAGTTCTTGGAGACATTTTTGCTCTTCTTTTGGAGTGGTTGCCTCTTACATTAGCACCTATAGTAACCCATGTTTCTCCTGTAACTCCCATGTTTTTTCCTTTCCCTCTTTTGTTCCCTCTTGTAATAGGGAAGTTTGTGTCTTGAGCCTCTTAAATATGACTACTCAAGTGGTGGGCCTCCATATGGGTAGATCAGGTTACTTAGTCTTGTACTTAGGAGAGGTAACTTCTTCAATCTTCCCCTCACTAGGTCCCACTTCTTCCCTTTTCCTTGCTGAATCATCAATGGTGATAGGTATTTTTGAAGGAGACTGCGGCTTTCCTTGCCTTATCTTGGTACTCTTCCTTGTTTTAAAGTACAAGGGTCCTTGTCTTGACTTCCTCCTTTTGGGCTTGACTGGTGTGCCCAGTGTGGCCAATGTGGCAACCACCTCTTACTTTGCGTTTCTTGGTGAAAGCCTCATTTGTTCCCCTTGTCTTTCTATCCCTTGAGGATTGGAGGGCTCCTTAGGGTCTTCTTCCTCTAATTTTTTTTCCTCTTCCTCTTTTTCCTCTGCTTCTACTTCCTCCTTCTCTTCTTCCTTCTCTTCTTCCTTCTCTTCTTCCTTCCCTTCTTCCTTCTCTTATTCCTTCTCTTCCCTAACCCATTACTAGAGGCTATTGTTTCTTCTTGTTGTGTGGAGGTGGGGCTTTTGCTTCAATGAAAATATCCATGTCCATATCTACGAAGTCAGTCCACAACACAAGGTTCCTTAGGTGGCTCAAGGCTTCCATGACAATTAGCTTGATGAGGCCATGATGGGAAATGTGTTGGTGCTTCCCTTCCCTCACCTTTTGGCTCATCTCAATGATGGATTGTAAGAGGAAATGTGGGATACTGAGTCTGTTTGGAATGGGTAACTTTTGGAACCTTAGCTCATAGAGAAGCCTAAATTGATAGGCATACACAATGCTCAACCTCCCCTCACAGAATATGTATTTGAGGATGTGATAGGTCACTTCATCCCAAGGGTAAGGGAGGCTCTCCCTTCTTACTCCATTTTTATCTTCCATAGGCTTCTCTCTATGGAGGAAGAAGTTTTTCCTAGCTGTAACACTTATTGCCTTATCTTCCTTGCTCCATCAAACTCCCAAGGGTATGGTGGTCACTCTACTTATAAGTTTCATGCTCAAATGGATTGCAAGTCCTCTAACAATAGTAGTGGCAATATTTTCTCCCTGAACTGAGGGACATGGAAAATTATTGAGTTATCTCATCAATATATCCCTTTAATTGATAAAAGAACCCCATCCACTGATGTCTCAGGAAAATGTCCTGAACATGGGGATGATGATGGATTATTTTTGTGTCTGTGGGTTCTCTTCTATTGAAACCTCCCCCCATTGCTCTCTCCTACTCCTTCTTGAGGTTATTTGGGTTTCTTCTAATGTTGGCATTAGAGAAGTCTCGACTGTAGATATGGTGTCAAATTTCCCTTTTTTTAACGGAGGAGGAGAAGGATGCTATTTTTTCTAAAAAAACAAACTTTTCTCTGTCCCTATATTGCCTTCTCATATAATAAATTTCAAAGGAAACTATTGCACAATTGTTTGCTACATGATACCCAATTCAAACATAATTCCTCATGCAGGTGTATGGGAATTAGAGAGGGAGGAGGCCACTTACTCTTTTCAAGATGACTCTCTTATGTGCATGAGGGTTTGAAGACAATCTCTGGTGGTTTTGGCTCCTTTTCTCCCCTTAATTCTCCTTGTAGCTTCCTCTCTATGATTCTTGTAGCAATTCAGACCCTCTTGTAGCTCCTCCTGTAGCAATTTCTATAAACCTACAAACTCAGTGTGTAGAAACTCAATGGTACTCTAGGTAGTCTCTGGTAGCATCTAGCTCATCCTTCTCCAATATTTTTCTAGAAATGAGCGATTATGCAAATGGAGTCGAGCCTTGTACTTTTTATTCCTTTTTGGGGTAAAGGATCAGAGCAATTTGGTGACTTGGATTTTGCACGAGTTTCCTTTTTTGAACCGTTTTCCCCACTCTTGGTAATCATCACCCCACTTAACTTGAATTTTCCACGTTGCATGGTAACTGAGTAAATTGTAGTTAACTAATCGAAGGTGGCCAAGTTTACTGGCCACCTCCAACCCATAAAAATTCCATTCTTGATCATTAAACACATTTTTTTCCATTATGTGCATAGGGAAGAGGTGAGGGGTGTCATACCTGAGCCTACCTGCGATATCAAATTGGTGGAGATTCTTGCATGTTGTTTTTGAGCTTCATAATATGATGATTTTGAAGGTATTGATTTCCTTTGTTTGATTCTGCACAGGTCTTCATAGCATGGTGATCCTTGACTGCCGAAATCCTTCTTTTTTATGCATGCCTCTTTTCGTTGCTCATTCCACTACTGTTTAAATGGATGGATGACCTGACATATTCTCTATAGGGATAGTGTATCCCTTCTCAGCTTCAAAGATATCCTCATGATGCCTCAGGGTTACTAGATCTTCTATTTTGGGGTTGTAAAAAAAATTGGTTCAGAATTCTGTTGCCACTATGAAGGTTGCTACATGAGGGATCCCCTTCTTGTAGCATCCACTTCATCCCTCCTCAAGACCTCATATTGCATTCTATAACTTATAAAAATCATAGGAGGTATGGTTACAAGATTAGAATCAACAGAGGGTGGTGTATGTAATGAAAAAGTTGAAGACAATTTTTTTTGGGTTTTTTCTTTTATGTATGGCAGAGCGGAATCTTGAAGATGAATTTTGAGTAGATGGAGTGGATGAGTGATAGAGGGATTTTTGTGGACCTCTCCCAACATTTCCTAAGGAAAACATAACCTTTTGGCCTCTTTCTCCAATTGGATCTGCCTCCTATAGCAATTTAGGTTTCTCCTGTAGCAATTCAGGACAGTCGTGTAGCACTTCAAAAAGGAGTCAAAACATGGTCCATTTTCTCGCTAAATGATGGAGATAGGTAGGGAGGTGAATGAAGAAGGTGAAAATGCAATGGATAGCTAGAAGGAATGGAGAAATGAAATTGTGGAACCTGTTTTGTAGCCACTTTTCTTTTGATTGTCTGGAGTACTGCGAATTTAGAAGATGTTAACAAAATTGGTGTAAGGACTCCTTCCTTGTGTCTTATTTTTTGTTTTCTCTCTTTTTTTTTTTGAGACATGCAAGTTGCCTCTGCAGAGGTTTTCAACCTACGTGCCTGCCCTAGGTGCCTCAAAGGAGGTTTTCAACAAGGGATCTGTTGTACTGTTCAACAACCCCATTTTAATATATTATAAATTTCCTATGAAATTTATTATATTAAAATGGGGACCCTTTAGTTTTAAAAAGCCTTTGATTTTATTTCTTTAAAAACAAAAAATTAAAAAATAGAAAATCAACATAAAAAAATGTTAATAAAATCCCATAACCAAATTTTAATACTTAGGCTTTTTAATTAAAACCCAAGTATTAAACCTTGATTATCAAAAACCAAATTTTAAATACCCCCCAAGACCAAGATCACACTTAGGCTTTAAAAATATTAAGTATTAAAACATGGGTTATTTAAATTAAAAAACAAAATAATCAGAGTTTTTTAAATTCCCAAAGGTTAAAATCTTTATAACTCTGCCATACTCCTGCAATGCAAATCAACATAATAAACAACACACCGTGATAAAACACGCGGCCTTAGCATAATGCGATTTGATAAGGCCAGACCCAACAGGGTTGTGAACTTCAATTGAATAAAAATATCGCATCCACAGAGATCACAAAACACCATAGCCCAAGTCCTGTGACCTATACCTAATGTGATTGCAATATAGCTCGAACCCGACAGAGTCATACACTCCATTTAATAAGCTCCTTATGTTCGGGAAATCACAAAAAACCACAGGTTGACACCTCTCCACCTCTCTGCGATTGCAATTGTGATATTTAAATCGGACTTGATCACGGATTTAAATCCATTGAATCAAAATATCTCATCCGAGACATCACAAGATCCAAAGGCTTAAGTCCATACCCCACTTTGCACCACTGATTGCGATATGCAATATAAGCCAGACTGACGGGATTATACATGCTAGTTCATAAATCCCCCGCGTTCGTGGCTATTGCAAATTCCAAATGCCAAGCACTCTGCCCCTTCCCAATGCGATTGTGATCGTTCCGAACCCGACGGGATTATACATTCTGGCATTTAATACATCCCCGCGTCCGCGTAATCACAAAAGTTCCAAGAGTCATGCCTCCTACCTCATGCTGATTACGATTGTGATTGCGATATGACTCTAGATCCACGTCAGATTCCATGTCACCCGTGACTTCATCCACCACATCAGATGCCATACCATAGTGACGTCACCATCACATAATCCCTTACATCATACCGCAGATTGTAAATCGCAAATCTTTTGGGACTGTTAGTGTTGTGCTGCTCCGTTGATGCGATTGTGATCAACCTATCCCCAATATTCCGCAATTAAGATATCACAATCGCAAAATCCACAGGCCTCATGTTATTTCTGCCTCCATTTAAAGTGCGATTACAATAAGGATAGGTTCTGCTCCCTGATTAATTGTGATTGCAATTCGATCTTTTCCATTGTGATTATGATTTGATCTCAATAAGGAATGTTCCCTGTTTTAATGCAATTTTTTAAATATAGTCCCTGTTTGAGATCTGATTGCGACATGGTTCATACCTGCTCCAATGTATTTCGATTATACTAGACTCTATCCCCGATTCCAATGCGATTGTGATTTAAATAAATGGCCCATATATTTTCATTCGATCTTATCTTTTTCTGAAAAGAAGAATTTCGATTTATGATTGCTTATCCATGGTTTATCATTTTCCAGGTATAAATGAAGAGAAGAAAGTTGCGCAGAGAAAGAAGCAGATTAGTTCCACAGAATCCGCAAATGCGAGGATCTTTTGATCGAAATACGAGGCCAATAAGCCAGAATGGCATTTCAAAAGATTATCTTTGAAAACTGTTTTTATTTTTTCAAGATTTGAGGGATTCCATTAATTTCCTCAGTGTTGTGCGCAAACCTGTTATTTAAAAAAAATGTATTGATATTTAAACCCATTTTAATGGATGGATAGTGGGTTAGGAATCTGAGAAAGAAAGTCTTTGGGGCTTGCACTTTTGTATCTCCAAGTTTGTCTTAATAGACTGGGCCAGGTCTTGAATTTTATGAAGAAAGCTGAGTGGAGATTACATTTTTGTATTTTTAGAAGCTCATCTTAATAAAATGATTGGATCAAATTTCTTATTTTTTTGTTTAAAGAGGCTTCAAAGAGTCACATTTCTACACTTTTGGGAAGCTCTGGAATAAAGGAAAAGGTCTGAGACTATGTATTTTAGAAAAGGAGCATGATACATTGGGTATTTTTATCAATGTCTTAATGTTCTGTTTTGTATAATTTGCAGTCATTCCATCTTTCAATTTGTCTGTTATATGTATATTATTAACACAATTCAACATCATCTCATTTCTGAATATGCCAGTGCTGTAATTTTTTAATACATCTAGCAACAAATTGTTATTTTATTTAGATGGCGATATATGCTTTAACAATTCTTTTAATTAACTATTTAATTAAAATAATTAACTTAGAAGTTTTCATTTCTTTTAGTATATGATTAAATTTTATTACCATGTACTAAAGACAACCATTTTAGATCGCATTCAAATAACAAGAAAACCCGAGTAATGAATAGTTTTTATGATGATGGTTAACGTCCACTGAGACCAAATTGGTCTATCGGACCTACAATTTTCTTAATTTTTACTTGTTTGGCTCCTCGTCTTTCTTGGCGAGATTGGTGTTGTAGCTTTCTTTCTTTTCTCTACGGTCTTCCAACTTCCTTTGTCTTGCATCTCCTTCATCTCTTCTGGTCCTTGGGACATTGGTGTCTTAGCTTCGCGATTTATAGTCGGAGAAGTTTGGTTTAGGAGATCTGCTTTGCTATTAAATGAAGATTTATTTTCTGTGGTATTCAAATCCTCATAACTGTTGATTTGTTGGGGCGGGCTTTCTCCTTGCTTGCTTTGAGAGTTGTTTCCTTCTTCCTTGATTTCTTGTGACTCAGAGTTTTCTCTATAATATTCTTCTTTGATGACAGTGTAGTGTTCTTTTTGTGCTCCTTCCCACCATGTAGATTTGTGGTGGTTTTTTCTAGCAAAATTATTCTCAGAGGCTTTTGGGCAATTTTTGGCTAGATGCCCAGTCTCAAAGCACGATCGACATCTGAAGAGGACACTTTCATAATCAAGCTTCTGGTTCCACACATAGTCTTTACTTGTTAGGTTTATTTCAGCTGGGAATCCGGCGCTGAAATCCATTTCCACACAGATGCGTGCATAGGTGGTTCTGGCATATTCCTCTGTTTCTGGGCACCTGCAGTAAAATTTCCCAATTGCATTTCCGATGGCTTTCAGCGAGGAGAGATTCCAGAGATGCAAGGGTAGGCTTGGCAATCTCACCCAAACTGGTGTTGAGGTTATCACTGCTGTAGAGGGATCGAATGATGGGTTCCATGGCTTCATGAATAGGCCTGATTTTTCCCAAAACCAAGGGCCGGAATCTAGAATACATTGTCTGCTTTCAGGATTTTCAAAATCTACTATAAAGAAACCTCTAGCACAGGGGTAGATATTAATTTCATCAGAAATGATAGGCTTCCATACCTCCGAGATCCAATTGTGGAGTGCTGTCAGCCGCGGCCAAAAACCATTGAACCGGCAAATTAGGGCACTTTCGGAGAACTTTAAAGCTTCATCGAGTGAGTCCTGGACCACTTGGATAGTGGGAGCTGGGGCTTCACTCACGATATGGGCAGGAGATTGCCCTCCAGAGGCGGATGAGCCACCAGTTATTTTTGCGAAGCTCGGAGCCATATTTTACGCAGATCTGCACCAGATCGAAAGCCAAACCGCAGATCTGAAGAGATACAAACGTCCCACTCAACCGCAGAATCCACGGGATCTGCGAGATCTGAACCAGAAGAGATCTGCGAGATCTGCGAGAATACTAGACCTGCGAGACCTGCGAGATCTGCAAGATTATATGCATATACCTTAGGGATTGAATATACTTTTATCAAACACTTATGTAACTATTTACTAAGGGCTTGATTTTTAGTATTGAGATTAACAAGGAGCCAGATCTCGAGAGCTATATGCTTGATCTAATTCCTTCATTCTTACTTCAATTCCTTAATGTCTTCTTTTTGTAAATCAACTCTTGATTGGGAGAAGGATTTTTCTTTCCTTCAATTAAGATAGGATAGAATAATTGCATACTAGTTAAATATTGCATGTGTTAATTTAGAAGTCCTCTCTTCGAGGAAAAACTTTAGATTGGTTTGGTTGTTCCACAAAAGAAAACTTAAAGGTCATTCTTCTTGCTTGATCAACTAGAAGAATTGATCTGATGTCTCTAGCTATTGGTAAATCAAGACATATTGTAAAATCGATAGTGATTGGGAAAAGGTAACTGGACCTAGTTAAACCAATTAGAGCCATTATTCCAAACGGAAAAGGAATTGCTTTAAGGTCCGGACCGGGTTGTTTTCCCTCATGTTGGTGCAGTGAATTTCGAGGCATCAACATTTTGGCGCTAGAATGAGGGTTGTAGAGTTCCATAACTATTTTGTTTTGACACCCTTTTTCCACCATTTTCCTCTTTTTCATTATCACTATCAACTCAATAAAGGCAATAAATCATAGATTTTGACAAGGTAACAACTCTTACATGTCTTATTTTTCATATGCGTTAATGTTCCTTATTGTTATATTAAAGAGTGTATTAGCTACAAAATTAACATGATTCTGCAGCCATTTTTTAAATCTGCAGCTACCTCCATGGTTCGCAGGGTTCTGGTGCACTAATGAAGCAACTAAGAATATGGGTAGTTGAAGATTGATCCCCTCAACATAGTTACCGATCAAACAAGAAAGTGAACTGGTACCCCTTTTTTTGAGGTAGCAAAAAGTCACCCGATTTTGAAAAGTGGTGATGCCAGAATACACTCTTTTTTTTAGCATATTTTTGACACTTTAAATTTTCTTATGTATCAACTATGAACATTTTATATTCGATGTTAGTGATTTTCATGTTGATTTTGAAAAGCGTTGATGCATCATCAACACATTTTTTTAGAGGGCTTATTTTTTACACTTATTTTTATTTTTATTTATTTATGTATCAAGTGTGAACATTTTTTTTGTTAGTGATTTTCATCTTGATTTTGAAAAGCGTTGATGAGCATCAACCTTTTTTGTTGAGCGGGCTTAGTTTTCACACTTTAATTTTTCTAATGAATTAAGCGTGGATACTTTTTTTCAACGTTGGTGATTTTCATGTTAGTAATAAAAAATAAAAAAATAAATAAAAACATGACAAAAAAATCAAATACAAAAAATATATATAAAAAAAAACAAAAAACCTATCAAAATGTTAAAAAAAAAACTTAAAACATAAAAATAGAACATAAAGGTTGACAAAAATAAAAATAATAAAAACATGTTAGTAAAAAAAAAATGCTAGTAATAAAAATAAAAATAAAAATAAAAAAATATGACCAAAAAATATAAAAAAGGAAAAAAAAAACAAAACACCTATAAAAATGTAAAAAAACCGAAATTAACTCGTAAAAATAAAAAAATTGAATATAAAATTAATAAAAAAAAAACAAAAATAAAATAAAAATTGATATATATATATATATATATATATAAAGAAAAACAAATTGAACCACAAAAATAAAATCTAAAAACATTTTATTATTATTATTATTATTTTTATTTAGTTCAAAAAATAATAATAAAAAAAAACTTAAAATAATTACCAAAAAAAATATAAAATAAAATAAAAAAATAATAATTAAAATAAAAAATAAAAATATTTAAATTAAATCATTTAAATAAACAACATAAAAAAAAAAAAAAGAATAAAATAAAAATTTAATATATATATATATATATATATATATATATATATTTTGTATTTTGTATTTTTTATTTTTTTTTAAATTCAGAAAAGAAAAAAAGAAATAACATTATAAAAATAAAAAAAAAATAAATCAAAACAATTAAAAAAACAATTAAGAAAAATGAATATAAAAAATTAAAAAAATAAAATAAAATAAAAAATAATAAAAAAAAAACAATTAAATAAAAAAAAATGAAAAAAACATATTCAAATAAAATTCCCCTTCTCGAACCCTCCTCAGCCCCGTCCTCTTCCCCACGTTCCCTCACCCCCTCGCCTCCTCACCCACCTCTCCTCCTGTTCCCTATCCTCCCCAACTCAGCCCCCAAGCCACCCCGCTCCCCTCCTTACCCCCCTCCCCTCCCCGCTCGGGCCCCAGCCAGTGGCCAAGAGGCCGCAGGTCAGTTCTTGGAATCCGCTTGCGGCCCCCTGGCAGTTGGCTGGGGGCCCAGGCAGGGAGGGGAGGGGGGTAAGTGGGGGAGGTGTGGTGGGGGTTGAGTGGTGGATGGGAGAGAGGGGGAGGGGAGGTGGGTGAGGGAGGCAAGAGGGGACGAGGGCGAGGTTATGGCATTTTTTTTGTTTTTCTTCGTTTTTTTAATTTTTTTAATTTAAATTTAAGTTTTTTTTGGTATATATATATATATAATTTTAAGTTAAATATTTTTTTTTTAAAATAAAAATTAAAAAAAGATTAGTTTAAATATTTTTAAATTTTATTTTATTTTATTTAATTTCAATTTTAAATTTATTTTTTTAATTGTTTTGAATTTTTTTTGTTTTTATTTTTTTTAAAAAGTTATTTAACATTGTTTTAAATGTTGTTTTTTGTTTTTGTTTTTTTTGTTGTTGTTTTTTTTTTTTAACTTAAAAAATGGTCTTTTTTTTAATTTTTATTTTTATTTTCATATATATATATATACACACACTTAATTTTTTTTGTTTATTTTAATATTTATTTTTTGTATTGTTTTTATAGTTTTTTATTTTTTACAAGTTGATTTTGATTTTCTTTTAATGGTTTATTTTATTTTATTTTATATATATTATGAAATTAAATTGATTTTTTGTCATTAATCATCCCCTTGCCGCCCTCGGCCACTTGGGTTTCGGGTAGCTAGGGATTTTTATTTTTTATTTTTTTAAGTTTTCAATTTATTTATTTATTTTTTTTAATGTTGTGTGTGTGTGTTATTTTTTTTATTATTTTTTTTTAATGTTGTGTGTTTTTTTTGTTATTTATTTATTTATTTTTAATTTTACATAGTATGGTTATTTTTTTTTACATTTTATAGTTATTTTTTTTTTTGTCATGTTTTATTACTTGTTATTATTTATTATTTTTATTTTTTTTCTTTTGATTTTTTGTGTTTTTTTTTTATTGTTTATTTTTTCTTTCAATATTTGAATTTTTTTTGTCATGTTTTTTTATGTTTATTACTTTTTTTTTTCAATATTTGAATTTTTGTTTTCTTATGTATCTTTTCTCTCACACACACACACATATAGTATGTGTGTTTCCCCCTCTCCCCTACCCTATTTAGCATTTACATCGATAAGCTCGAAGGCTTTTTAGAGGAAGCAGGATGTGATGGCACGATCTTAGCTAGGATAGTCGTCATCCTTCTTCTTTATTGCTGACGATATTGTTCTTTTGGCAAGGTGCCCAACTGATCTTAATAAGCAACTCAGGCTTCTTAAGGATTTCTGCTCTACCATGGGTATGACTGTTAACACTGACAAAACAAAAGTTATGATTATCAAATCCAAGAAGGACACTTACACTAATTTTATGTATGACAATAATAACTTGGAGGAAGTGTATTCTTACAAGTACTTAGGAATTGATATTCATCACAAGCTCAACTGGAACCATAGCATTGAGAAAAGGATTAATCGGGTGTGGAAAGCTTACTTTGGTCTTGAAAATAATTGTAAAATAGCAAACCTTGTAATGTGGGATAAAAAGAAGTTCCTCTTTGAAACTTTAGTCATTCCTGTTATCTTATATGGCTGTGAGGTTTGGGGTTGCAACATCTCCAGAGAATCATGGAGAAAGATTGAGCAAATCCAGAAGCGTTTTATAACTTATAACCTGAAAATTAAAAGTAATACACCCTATCCTATTCTCCTTATAGAAGCAGGTCTTTCCCCTATTAAGAGCCTAGCTATGCTTAGGTTTCTGTTGTACAAGCACAAAATCAGTAACATAGACGATCATAGACTTCCTAAGCTAGCTTTAAATTCTAGCCAAAACCACCTAAGGCTCAATCGAGGGTGGCATAAAGACACAAGGGCCTGGTTAAACTATTGGGAGATCAACGAAAATGATGCATTGCAAAACATAAATAACATTAAAGATATTGTTACTTCTAAGTTCAAAGAAAAAATGTGGTGTGAGAAAGACTTAGCGGCTAAAAGAAAATTAAGTTATTATAAGAAGGTCATCAACCCCACCCTAGAAGATCAAAAGTATCTCTCTATTTTAACTAGCTCAAAGAAGAAAATTAATATAGCAAAGATTAGAACGAATTCTCATGAGCTCCATAGTGAAACAGGTTGTTGGGAAGTTCCTAAAATGCCATGGACGGAAAGGATCTGCCATATATGTGAGAATAGGAACATCGAGGATGAAAACCACTTCCTCTTAGAGTGCCCCACGTATAACCACATTAGATCTCAGTTTCACAATCTTTGTTACAATACTGACCTTCCTAGCCTTTTACAATGTCAAAATTATAGTGAGCTCGGGAGGCTTCTCTCCAAGCTTTTTGAGCATAGGAATAAAATCTTAAATCAAAATAGATAATTTGTTTCTTTAGGTCCGATAGACCATTATTTGGTCTCAGCGGACGTTAACCATCATCATCATCATCATCATCATCATCATGTGTCGATTCTTGCCTAGCTATCCTATCCTATTATGTGCAATTTGATAATTGATTTTAATTTTTTCATTATAATGAATCGAGTTTGCCCCATAATGTTAATTTCATGGTCGGTCTTTAAGTTTTCATTACAATGGGTTGAGCTCACCTAGACTGCGTGTCAATTTGATAGTTGATTTTCATTTTCTTTCGCAATGTATCAAGTTGTGTTAGGCTAAGATTTCAAAATCGCTATACATTTAGCATTTAAAAAAAATTACCCTTGGTATAATAAATCTTTCATTCAGGTGTTCATTTTTAAAGTTTTTTAGCCATAATTTTTTCCATAATGTCATGCTTAAAATATTTTGAAAATTTAAGATTGTTTTGTAGTCATAATCTTTGGTTTTAATTCCATGGTTGAAAAATTATCAAGATTTTTAATGTTTTTCTAAGTCGTGATATTTTATCTTTAATGTTATGGCTGAAAACAATTATAAATATTTTTTCTTAGCACCATGCTTGAAAATTGTTGGAATTTTAAGGTTTTTCAAAAAAGTGATATTTTAAATTTAATGTCATGCTTAAAAATCGTTGGAATTTTAAGGGTTTTCAAAGACGTGATATTTTATCATTAATGTCATGCTTGAAAATAATTGGAAATTTAAAGTTTTTCAGAGTCACGATATTTTGTTTTTAACGTCATTACTAAAAAGTGTTGAAAATGTACCCTGAAAAAAACATTATTCCGGCATCAACACTTTTCGATTTCAAGGTGTTTTTTGCACCAAACAAAATGACTTTTATTGTTTTTTACTATTATTTTTAAAAAATATTGAAAATTTACTCTAAAAAAAACTTTATTCCGGCATCAACACTTTTCGATTTCAAGGTGTTTTTTCATGTTTTTTTGGGATTTTTGGGCTTGAGTACCCGTTTTGAGGTAATAGTTCCCGTTTGATTGGTAACTATGTTCCTTGTGGATCTCCTCTTATTTGCTCGAGCCAGGTCACCAAAGGAATCACACAGTGGCGTGGTCAAAGATACAAGTCAACACATCGCAGCGAGAGTCCACACACAACATGTTTTCTCGATTTTATTTCCAAATAGAGAATTGACGAAACAACGCTTTTCCTGTCTAGTTTCATATTTGAATTAGGATTGAACATCAGAACTGTAGGCATAGAAGTCTCAACTGATTGAGCACACATTTTATATAAATATGTATCCCCTGTAAATGATATCAGAGAGGAAGTATTAAGTTAATTGTTGAAGAAATTGTGAATGAGACCTTCGTTCTTACGTTAATTTGAAGTTACCTTTCTGATTCGATGCGTATGTGATTGTGAATCATACCTATTGCATGTGGAGGGCCCCTACAGACAGTTAAGGTTTTTAGCTTATTTTCATTTCATTGCTTTATCATTGTTTTTGTTCAAATGTTTTTTGTTATCACTGCATTCTAGTTTAGTTACTTCGTTGTTTTCAAGTATTTCGTATAGCTCAGATTATTTCGTTTATCATTTCATATTTTGTTATGCTTGCAGTCGTTTAATAGATTAGTCCTTCAACATTTTTCGCTTCATCACAGTTAATCTTGTCATGCTTTCTAGAATTTATAATTTATATCACTCTTCGGTTTGTAATTAGAGATTTCTTTCATGCTTCCTGAACTCAGAATTGTATATATTTCGTAGTCAAGCTTTTGAATTTCAATACTTTGTTTCATAGCAGCAAGTTGTTTATATAGATTCATAATTTTAGGATAAATAACGTAAGTTATTTTAGAATGATACTCAATTGGACATGATTTGATAAAGTAAGCTAAAAATAGTTTAACTCCCATTTGTTCTAACAGTAGCTTAACTTCCATATATTAAATTGTAGAAATTTAACTCTACTAAAAATCCAGATAATAATTAAAATCTCAAAACAAACATAACCATCATCTTACTAAATGAAAGAATAGGCTTCTAGCATATATAGTGCACCTACACTTCATAAGTTTACCAACTCCGGTCGATAATTTATGCTTGCAATTTAAGAACATTAAATTGACCAAACATTTGGCGTTGTTGCCGAGGAATTGTAAATAGAAGCCTTAAAAAAATAAAATAAAAACATGACATGCATAGGGAAAGAGACTCTAGAGGTAGGTTTGTAGGTCGAGGAAGAAGTTTAATTCCTACATCATCACTCACTCCACCATGACCTCGTAGTGCCACACCACCCACACAAACTCGAATTCCATCCATAGCAGGCCAATATAGACTTCTTGAAGTCTTAAGATCTGAAATCCAATCTAAAGGTTCACCAACTTCATCAACAGAGGTTGTGATAGAAGAAGATCCTACATCTCCAACAACTGGAATAATTTTTCTATCTTCAATTAGAGAACAACTTCTAGCTCAAGAGTTAGAAGTTCCTTTTGAAGAAGAAGAGGAAGAAATTTACTTCAAACCATTGATAGAGGAACCAAAAGAACTAGAAGAGAAACTAGATAATCCTATTGAAGAACCAGATATCTCTTCTAAGGAATCCATCATGGCTGAAGAAGGAGAAGGAGAAGTACACAATGTCAATGGTGAACAACATAGGATTGGAGGAGGAGGAGGAGGAAACAGAGGAGGTGGAAGAGGGGGTGGTAGAGGTAGAGGAAGAGGAGATCCAGAACCTTTTGGATTCCCTATCCTTGATGAGGATACAACATTAACAATGAAGAACATCTCACCCTCTATTCTCCCCAATTTTCATGGAATAAGAAGTGAAGACCTAGAGACATTTCTCTTTGAATTTGAAGTATTATGTAGATCATATGACTATCTGCATGATGCTCAAAAACTAAAATTGTTCCCTACCACCTTAAAGGATGCAACATTAAAATGGTTTATGAGTTTAGAAACAAATTCTATAAGGACATGGGCACAAATGAAAGATGCATTCTTAGAGAAATATAAGGATTATTGTATGCCTCATAGCATCAAAGATGTAGTCTTCAAAATGGTACAAAAAGAAGATGAGAATCTTGAAGACTTTGTCGAGAGATTTGTTTATAATATCAAAAGGGAAAAAATGAATAATCTGGATGAGGAAACTTTGAAAGCTCTCTTACTCAAATCCATTAAAGATGAGTGGATTGATCTTCTCAATCTAATGGGAAAATGAGATATTTCTTAGTTTCTTTTTGCAGATATCTGTGATTTATGTGTACATATTTCAAGAGGTAAAGCAAGAATAGGAAAAAGTTCAAGGGATCCTCTTTTGTCAAGAGTAAATAAATCTGCAGCCGGGATAGTAAGTGGAAATAGGAAGTTTGCTTGATAACTTTAAAACAGATATTTTAGGGAGTCTCAGTGAGAAAATTGACACCCTTAAAATACAAAGCAAATAGAAAGCCGAAAATGCTGCATTATCCATCTTTTGTCCTAGGTGTGAAAGAAACATACTCTAAGAGAATGTCCTTTAGATTTAAAAAGCATAGAAACCTGTGTTATATGTGTTACACAAAATATTGTCACCATGACATTCTGTAGTCAGTGTGAGTCTATCACCACTCATACTTTCCTCCTATGCAAGTCTTAAACCTTAGCTCTTCATGTCAAGCCTTGAAAAATGAGAGAAAGCCCTTAAAAATCTCTAAAACTCCGGTTCCGCACTTTCTCTTAGCATTACCTGCGGTCCCGCACCTATTGGTCATGTCCCCTGTGTACTTGACCGCTCTGTTTCTGTGTAAAGGGTACGGACCCCTGTAAAAGTCAAAAAGGCGCAAGTACATTCTTAAAAACTCACTTTGGGTTATTTCTGGAAGTTTCTAGAGGGAATCTTGAGGTGGTTAGTTCGCTCCTTTGAGGTTCATGCATCCCATAAATAAAGGAGCTAACCCCTTGATGTGAGGAGCTTATCCCTTTGAAGGAGGACTATATCCCTTCATAGGTGGACCTGGTAACTTCCTTCCTCTGCACTATAGAATGAGGCATTGGGCTAGTTATTAGAGAGGTTGAAAGTTGAATATTTTTGAGGGTAAATGCGGTTGGAATTTAGACTTCCTAATTGAGCTTGAGAGGAGAGATTACATACCTTTTGATCTTATTGGGAAGAGTGTGAGGCTTGTCAAAGTGGAGGATATTCTTGCTTGGACCCTAGGAGGAGCTTGTACAACATCAAGGCACCAAAGGTTGTAAAGTTTCTTCTCATTTTCAAAGTTAATACAATCAAGTTTATTTTTCTCAATAAGCTGTCTTGTATGGTTTGTTTCATGGATTCCTTGATCACCATGATGAATATGATTTATTATATTGGCTACGTAGGTGTTATTTGATGTGTGCTTGTTTGTGTTTGCAGGTTCTTAAAAGGAAACTCATTCAGACGGTCAGAGCGTGGCTGCCACAAACTAGCATTGGACTTAAGGTAGGGTCTAAAACACCTCTTGGCTTTTATTTATAAATCACAATATTTAGAGAAAGGTAGAATTTGCTTGTCTTGCTTGTCGCTAGATATCTGTAGATACTAGGGAGATCGGTCTTGTCCGCAAGAACGATTTATCCGGCCAACAAAATGGCGACTCTGCTGGGGACTTGAATTTTGGTTTTTTTCCTTTACTTTTACTTTGACTTGAGAAACTTTTTCTTTGTTTCTGGTTTTTGCCTGATGTGTGTGGGATTGGGTAGTTTTTAGGATCTGGAGTATATTTTGTTTTTTCCAAAATTTTGAAGAGGACCGCACGTTCTGTTTGTAACACAGTGCGGACATCCCCGCATTATTACTTTACTACACAGAGCGGTGCCGCATCTAGTTACACCGGAAGCCTACGGACCCTGTCAAAATTTTTGAAAAACCTAAATTGTTTTTGTCCAGTTAAGTTTAGTTTTTATTTTTGGCTTTTAGTGTCTACCCAGATCTGCATGTGTTCTGTCAAAAAGCCTTGTTTATGAGTTTCTTTCAGCAAATTCTTCATCTCATCAATCTCCATTAAGTTAATTGGGTGTTTTGAGTCTCTTTTTGAGAAGTTCTTAATTTGATTTCCTTTGGTCATTACTTGGAGGTTTGTCTCAGTCTTTTCACAATTTTGCATCTTTTTGCTTTTGTTTTTGCAAAAAAATTTCCCCCTCACTCACCAGGGGGGGCTAAATTGTGTATGAGTGTTAATCGCCTTTGAGTGTTTTTATTTTTTGATCTTTGGAACTCTCAACCAATTTTCTTGACTTGCACTTGATTGGTTCTTAGATTACATTAGAATCATCTTGTGTTTGCGAATTCTCTTGCATAGATCACATTTGCATAATTAGAATTCTCATTTTCAGAATATGAATGAAAAATGTGCATAGATTACGTTTGCATACCTTTCAAGTGAATTGTGCATAGATTACAATTGCATAGTTTACATTATGAAAAATCAATCGTAGATTCAAATCAGCGTTCTTTGATTTGAATTTACATATTTTTATGCTTGTTTTTAACACACAAAAATAAAAATAAAAACCGTATTGGAATTGATTTGCATTAGGTTTTCTTGATGAAATTAGTGCATTAGAGAATTTGTTATATTTTCTCTTAGTGATCAATTTTTTGCATTGTTGGAAGTGAATGGAAACTCTCTCCTTACTTTAGTTAGGATTCATCGAATTGAAAAGATTACATTATCATATTCGATTGCATTCAGTTTTGGGTCAGGTCATAACACCATTGGTTTCATATCCATTTACCCTTTTGAGTAATAACAGACTAAATAACGCAACGCTTAATTAAAATTCATCTAGTAATTTTTACATTTTTAGGGCTATTTCCACCAATCTAGCTTAGGCTAGTGTCTTGGAATAGGTTTTAGTTAACTCTCCAAGGTAGTAAAACAAACAAGTAGTCGATCTTGCAGTAGGAAAAATTCCAATTGTTGCATGTATGCTCTGGGAAGCTCCTCCTAAAGGAGTCAAGCACGAGATCATATCTGAACTAGTGAGGTAATCAATCCTTCCTCATTGGGAACGATAGCAGATATACACATATTAAAAACAGTAAACCTTGGATTGACCATTGTTGAGGAGCCTGGGGTCACTTGTTGGTAAACCTTGGATTATGTCAAGGAGCCTTCAAGGGGATTGAGCTTTGTTACTCTGCCCTTGCGTGTGTATCGGATCGTAGACTGTTCCCCCAGGTATATATATATATATATATTTTTTTCTGTTGGTAACCTTAGTGGCCATAATCTATAGGGTTATTTCCTAAGGTGACAGTGGAGGGAAGATCCCACTGTACCTGGAGCAGACGTCGACTAGACTCACTTGGACTCTCTGGGGGGTTCTCTTCACTCAAGACGGTTTAGTGAAGAAACTTGTGCCAGTCTGTTTCATTAAGCAGGTTGTCGGGGTAACTGTTCCAACCGCCCTTTCTGTATTGAATTCTGCGACGTTGGATTTCATCACCAACTAGTGTTTTCGATACGGAAAGTTTCTGTTTGTGTGTGGTTTGACTCCTAGATTTGACAGCGTGTGTTAATTTGTTTGTTTTTACTTTTAGAGACCATAGGTGTGAATTGTGAATTTTAATTGTTAGTTGTGAATTGTGAATTGTGAATTGTTAATTTTAGTTTTAAACTGTTAATAAAATTCACTAAAGTTGAATATAATGGCAACTGTTCCGGAATTTACCAACCAAGGAAACCCTCTTAATGAGAATCCTAGTACTTTTCCTTTCTTTGGAAATGTTGGTCCTCCTTATATGGATACTTTGTCATTACCTGGATTTATAATAGGTTTACCGATATGGTTATTTTCAACTTCATTGGCCCCAAATAATCCAATTGTTCCACCTCAACCGAATGCTTCACCTCAACAGAGTTCACCATCTCAACATCACCAACCTTCTGTTGACCCGTTACCTTCTTTGCCTAATATTTCTTCCTCCATTTCTTCCTCTTCGCTTGGTAAAATCCTTGACTCTAGTAACCAGGTGGTTAAGAAGAAGAAGAAATGGAAGAAGAAGAAGAAGAAGAAGCAAGATAAGAAAGAAGTCAACCAACCAACCTTGGCTGTAAGTGTTAGTTGTGTTGAGGAAACCTCCAACATGCATCGTAAACCCAAATACCCTTGTAGGCTTTGTAAGGGTGACCACTTCCTTATCAATTGTCTTGGTATTCCAAAGGTCTTGGAAGTATGGTCAGAAAAATCTCATCAAATTTCCATTGATCCATCAACCAGTGATAGTCAGGTTCATGGGAAAAAGGGTAAAGTTAGGTTTCCTTGTAAGTTATGCAAAGGGAGTCATCAAACTCACATTTTCCCTCACATCGATGAACCCTCAAAATTATTGGAAAGCCTTACTGTTCCATAACAAGAATTTCCAACTGGTTACCATAAACTTTCTCCCAACCTACCGTCAACTGACGGAGTGATTGATCTAATTTCAAGTACAGTCGATCCCACTCTTCCATTGGAGAGTGAAACTCATATCACTCAGGTTGATGATCCATTAGTTGATCAAGTGGTCGATTCAATTTCACATTCGGTCGATCCCACTCTCCCTTTAGAGACTGAACTTCATACCGCTCAGGTTCTTCTTGTTACATCAGATTCTTCTACGCCGGGGGCATTTCACCTGTTTCTATAGAACCCCCTCCAAGTACTGAGGTCTTTTCCTTTGATTGGAATAGACTGACAGAACCTCATCTTCCTTCCTCCATCCCTTTCCAAATCATTGTCAAGGCTGGTGGTAGGGACATACACCGCACATAGGTAGATGAAGGTGCTTCTGTTAGTATTTTATCCTCAACTGCTTGGAAAGCTTTGGGTTCCCCTCAGCTTGTGCCTATTATGCAGAATCTGAAAGCTTTTAACAGAACCATTAGTGAACCTTTAAGGATCCTTCCTAAGTTTTCTATTACCTTGGAAGGTAAAACTGTCTGTATTGATCTTATGGTAATTCGAGGTCCCTTGGATTTCAATTTGCTCCTTGGGTGAGACTATGTTTATGCAATGAAAGTTGTCGCATCGACACTCTTTCGCGTGATGTCTTTCCCTCACAATGGAAATATTGTGACTGTAGACCAACTTTCGTTCCCTATTCTTGTTTCAACTACCCATAATATGACACCCCTAAATGTTCCTGATTATTAAGTGGTATCTACCCCGCCACAGGTTAATTATGTGGCAACTGGTTCCATGTTTTCAGTTATCGATGTAAGTGAGCCTCTCACTGTTTGCTCATCTTCCTTTGATTTAGATCTGGTAATTGACATGGAAAACTATATGGAATTACTTGAACGTGATGTTCTTATCCCTTTTGAGTCCCTTGACATGTGTTCCTTCTAGAGAACTATTCTTCCTTCTGATCAAGACCTCTTAGAAGCCATGATCAAGGTGTGTCCATTGACATGTATTTCTTCCAGTTGGAAGCCATGATCAGTGAGTGTGAGGATAGTTTTTTCCTGTATCAACCTTGTTAAAAAATTAAACAGGCTTTCGCGAGGATAGTTATTTTACTGAGTCAACCTCGTTAAAAAATGAATCAGGTATGAGGACAGTTCTTTTCCTGTGTCAACCTCGTTAAAAAATGAATCAGTTGGTCAGAGGATAGTTCCCGTTACTGAGTCAACCTCGTTAAAAAATGAATCACTGAGTATGAGGACTGTTCTTTTCCTGTGTCAACCTTGTTAAAAAATGAATCAGTTGGTCAGAGGATAGTTCCTGTTACTGATTCAACCTCGTTAAAAAATGAATCAGGTATGAGGATAGTTCTTGTTACTGAGTCAACCTCGCTAAAAAATGAATCAGGTATGAGGACAGTTCTTTTCCTGTGTCAACCTTGTTAAAAAAAGAATCAGTTGGTCAGAGGATAGTTCCTGTTACTGAGTCAACCTCTCTAAAAAATGAATCAGGTATGAGGACAGTTCTTTTCCTGTGCCAACCTCGTTAAAAATGAATCAGTTGGTCAGAGGATAGTTCCTGTTACTGATTCAACCTCATTAAAAAATGAATTAGGTACGAGGACAGTTCTTTTCCTGTGTCAACCTCATTAAAAAAATATGAATTAGTAGGTTATATAGGTAGATTGTAGAGAGTAGACTTGAGCATAGTTCCTTGTCTTGTGTCAAGCTCGTTAAAAAATGAATCAAGGATTTTAGAGCATAATTCCTTGTTAGGTAGATTGTAGAGAGTAGACTTGAGCATAGTTCCTTGTCTTGTGTCAAGCTCGTTAAAAAATGAATCAAGGATTTCATGAGCATAGTTCTTTGTCTTGTGTCAAGCTCGTTAACAAATGAAACAAGGAGTCTTGAGCATAGTTCCTTGTCTTGTGTCAAGCTCGTTAAAAAATGAATCAAGGATTTTATGAGCATAGTTCTTTGTCTTGTGTCAAGCTCGTTAAAAAATGAAACAAGGAGTCTTGAGCATAGTTCCTTGTCTTGTATCAACCTCGTTAAAAAATAAAACAGGCTGTCGCGAGGATAGTTCCTTTTCCTGTGCCAACCTCATTAAAAAATGAAACAGGTGTCCGCGAGGACAGTTCTTTTACTGTGTCAACCTCGTTAAAAAATGAATCAGTTGGTTAGAGGATAGTTCCTGTAACTAAGTCAACCTCATTAAAAAATGAATCAGGTATGAGGATAGTTCTTTTCCTGTGCCAACCTCGTTAAAAAATGAATCAGTTGGTTAGAGGATAGTTTCTGTTACTGAGTCAACCTCGCTAAAAAATGAATCAGGTATGAGGACAGTTCTTTTCCTGTGTCAACCTCGTTAAAAAATGAATCAGTTGGTCAGAGGATAGTTCCTATTACTGAGTCAACCTCGTTAAAAAATGAATCAGGTATGAGGACAGTTCTTTTCCTGTGTCAACCTCGTTAAAAAATGAATCAGTTGGTTAGAGGATAGTTCCTGTTACTGAGTCAACCTCGTTAAAAAATGAATCAGTGAGTATGAGGACTGTTCTTTTCCCGGGTCAACCTCATTAAAAAATGAATCAGTTGGTCAGAGGATAGTTCTTGTTACTGAGTCAACCTCGTTAAAAAATGAATCAGGTATGAGGATAGTTCTTGTTATTGAGTCAACCTCGCTAAAAAATGAATCAGGTATGAGGACAGTGCTTTTCCTGTGTCAACCTCGTTAAAAAATGAATTATTTGGTTAGAGGATAGTTCTTGTTACTGAGTCAACCTCGCTAAAAAATGAATCAGGTATGAGGACAGTTCTTTTCCTGTGTCAACCTCGTTAAAAAATGAATCAGTTGGTCAGAGGATAGTTCCTGTTACTGAGTCAACCTCGTTAAAAAATGAATCAGGTATGAGGACAATTCTTTTCTTGTGTCAACCTCATTAAAAAAAATGAATTAGTAGGTTATATAGGTAGATTGAAGAGAGTAGTCATGAGCATAGTTCCTTGTTAGGTAGATTGTAGAGAGTAGTCATGAGCATAGTTCCTTATCTTGTGTCAAGCTCGTTTAAAAAATGAAACAAGGGTTTTGAGGATACTTCTTTTCCTGTGTCAACCTCACTAAAAAATGAAACAACTCCCTCGAGTCTTTCCAAGATTTTGAAAGTAAAGCTTCATTCCATCCACTTGGTTGAATGCAATGAAGCTTGGGGGGCATGTACCTCATTTGGCGTCATTATGATGGGGGCATGCGAACTTATAACAAGCATAGTTTTTCGTTTCAAGCTTGCGTAAACATGAAACCGAATCCAAGCAGAGTTCTCTATGGTTCAAGCTTGTGTAAAAATGAACCCATACCCATTTTACATCTCGTGATTGCCTTTTTTATCCGCTAAATTTTGTTAAATGAGCCTTGGTTGTTTTCATTCCATCGCCACCATCTCTTTCGCTGATCATATGCTTTCACTTGGTTGTTTACCCTTCCTGAGGGACCACATCTATGAGTGGTTTTATTAGCCAGCCTCTTAACCATTACATGTTTTGAGCAGTTCCTCCATTGCCGGAACCAATTGCTACCCTTTATACCACTCGTTCCTCTAGGACGAGTCCTCTTTAAGCTCTTTTCTGACTCGTGAAATATGAAAAGATTGTCGAGTTTTTCTTTTAAGCTCGTTAAAACAGAATTAAAAGGACGGTCTACTTACAGCTCTTTTCTGACCGTATAAACATGAAAAGATTGCCGACTTTTGTCATTTCAAGTTCGATATTGGTTATAAAACAACGTGTCCTTGATCGCTTTTTTACTTTTTCGGATCAGGGACACTAATTATGAAAAGTACTCCTTGATCGTAATGGTCAAGTGGTTCTCTCAAGTATTATTTTATACTTTTTCGGGCTTGGGAGACACAAATTTACGAAAAAGGACAACCACAGAGTTTTCTTAAGTTTTTCTTCTGACTCCCTAAAATTGAAAAACGCCGAGTTTCTCCTATACTGGACTTGTTAAAATTTAACAGTAAAGGACCTGTTCAATTAAAAACAGGAACGGACCACTCCTTCTTAGGCTTCGAATTTTAAACTAAGTTGGACTCATCCAAAGGATGAGCTTATAACCAAGCAAATGTTATCCTCCTCAAGCTTGTCAAAAATAAAGAGGTACTTGCCAAAAATGGTGGGGGAAAAGAGAGAAAAATGAACCTGTTTGTTATACTTTGTGTCTCAGAAAAGCATTTAACCACTCTTGAACACAACATTTTTTGTTCACCTGGGTTGGGGAATCCTTTGCCCAACAGTTAATCAAACCATATTGAAAGTCTTCAGCCGGTTTCTGGGTATTAGATTTGGGTCAATTGTCACCAAACCATCTGCAGTGTCATTATGTGTTCAAGAGATCAGTGCAAATAAACCATTCATCTGCAAAATATCTGTCATCCATCTTGACCATCCTTGAGTTAGTCCTTGCAAACATATTTCTTCAAACTTGATCTATGATTTCGTGTTGTGGGCTTGCCTATGACGGATCGCTTTCTATCGACTTCAGCTCATTATCTAGAAAGATGATCTAGAAATCGTCAGTACCTTGGAATCTGCATGCCTCAATGGCAGGTTTCTCGCCTTCAACGATAGGTTGCATCATTGACCTTCGATCAAAGGATTCTGTGACATGTTCGACATCAACTCATCTATTCACATTTCATGGATTGTACTGAGTACTTTGAGAGCCATTGACATTACTGGTGGTTTCTCTCACACTTGTTAACAGTTTACACCATTGACTGGTAATCAAGTGGTTTCTACCATGTTTGACTTCGACTCATTCATTCACATGGATAGAATCGTACTATTTCGGGAAGTAGAAATCAAGACCTTGGATCTAGTTTCCACCATCCACGCTGCGAGGAATTTTGTTATTCATTATAGAGTGGACTACTCATAAACAGATGGCTGCGCCCATACTGTGTTTACATATGTCTATACTTGTGATGTATTACAAGATCATTCCTATATCAGAGCAGTTTAGTTAGTTTTCTAGTCAGTTTTGATCTGAGTATGGGAATGCCTACCTCAGCGATGATATGATCACATATATATATTTTGTATTGAATGTTTTTACAGGTTCCAACCAGGCTCTCCACAGGATGATCCTCGAAATGATAAAGTACTTCACTCTTCTTAGATGACAAATACTATCTATTACAGACTTCGCACTTTAGGGGGCAATCTGTTACACAAAATATTGTCACCATGACATTCTGCAGTCAGTGTGAGTCTATCACCACTCATACTTTCCTCCTATGCAAGTCTTAAACCTCAGCTCTTCATGTCAAGCCTTGAAAAATGAGAGAAAGCCCTTAAAAATCTCTAAAACTCTGGTTCCACACTTTCTCTTAGCATTACCTATGGTCCCGCACCTATTGGTCATGTCCCCTGCATACTTGACCGCTCTGTTTCTGTGTAAAGGGTGCTGACCCCTGTAAAAGTAAAAAAGGCGCAAGTACATTCTTAAAAACTCACTTTGGGTTATTTCTAGAAGCCTCTAAAGGGAATCTTGAGGTGGTTAGTTCGCTCCTTTGAGGTTCATGCATCCCATAACTAAAGGAGCTAACCCCTTGATGTGAGGAGCTTATCCCTTTGAAGGAGGACTCTATCCCTTCATAGGTGGACCTGGTAACTTCCTTCCCCTGCACTATAGAATGAGGCATTGGGTTGGTTACTAGAGAGGTTGAAAGCTGAATATTTTTGAGGGTAAATGCTGTTGGAATTTAGACTTCCTAATTGAGCTTGAGAGGAGAGATTACATACCTTTTGATCTTATTGGGAAGAGTGTGAGGCTTGTCAAAGTAGAGGAGATTCTTGCTTGGACCCTGGGAGGAGCTTGTACAACATCAAGGCACCAAAGGTTGTAAAGTTTCTTCTTATTTTCAAAGTTAATACAATCAAGTTTATTTTTCTCAATAAGCTGTCTTGTATGGTTTATTTCATGGATTCCTTGATCACCATGATGAATATGATTTATTATATTAGCTATGCAGGTGTTATTTGATGTGTGCTTGTTTGTGTTTGCAGGTTCTCAAAAGGAAACTCATTCGGACGGTCGAAGCATGGCTGCCACAAACTAGCATTGGACTTAAGGTAGGGTCTAAAACACCTCTTGGCTTTTATTTATAAATTGCAATATTTAGAGAAAGGTAGAATTTGCTTGTCTTGCTTGTCGCTAGATATCTGTAGATACTAGGGAGATCGGTCTTGTCCACAAGAACGATTTATCCGGCCGACAAAATGGAAGTCTAAATTTCAACATCATTTACCCTAAAAAATATTCAGCTTTCAGCCTCTCTAGTAACCATCCCAACGCCTCATTTTATAGTGCAGAGGAAGGAAGTTACCAGGTCCACCTATGAAGGGATAGAGTCCTCCTTCAAAGGGATAAGCTCCTCACATCAAGGGGTTAGCTGCTTTAGTTATGGGATGCATGAACCTCAAAGGAGTGAACTAACCACCTCAAGATTCCCTCTAGAAGCTTCCAGAAATAACCCAAAGTGAGTTTTTAAGAATGTACTTGCGCCTTTTTGACTTTTACAGGGGTTTGCACCCTTTACACAGAAATAGAGCAGTCAGGTACGCAGGGGACATGACCAATAGGTGCGGGACCGCAGGTAATGCTAAGAGAAAGTGCAGAACCAGAGTTTTAGAGATTTTTAAGGGCTTTCTCTCATTTTTCAAGGCTTGACATGAAGATCTGAGGTTTAAGACTTTCATAGGAGGAAAGTACGAGTGGTGATAGACTCACACTAATTGCAGAATGTCATGGTGACAATATTTTGTGTAACAGATTGCCCCCTAAAGTGCGAAGTTTGTAATAGATAGTATTTGTCATCTAAGAAGAGTGAAGTACCTTATCATTTCAAGGATCATCCTGTGGAGATTCTTGGTTGGACCCTGGGAGGAGCTTGTACAACATCCAGGCACCAAGGTTGTAAAGTTCTTCTTTGTTTAAAGTTAATACAATCAAGTTTATTTTTCTCAATAAGCTGTCTCTTATGGTTTATTTCATGGATTCCTTGATCACCATGATGAATATGATTTATTATATTGGTTATGCAGGTGTTATTTGATGTGTGCTTGTTTGTGTTTGCAGGTTCTTAAAAGGAAACTCATTCAGACGGTCGGAGCGGGGCTGCCACAAATTAGCATTGGACTTAAGGTAGGGTCTAAAACACCTCTTGGCTTTTATTTATAAATCACAATATTTAGAGAAAGGTAGAATTTGCTTGTCTTGCTTGTCGCTAGATATCTTTAGATACTAGGGAGATTGGTCTTGTCCACAAGAACGATTTATCCGGCCGATAATATGTGCAAAAAATCATGATACAAAAGAATGTCCCTCTATACTAGGTCTTAAGGCTATGTTTAGTAAAGAAGGAAGGCTATGTTACCTCAAGCTCAAAATGAAAATCCACAACTTTCTTTGCCATTTGCACCGATACCAAATCAATTACCTGTTCAACCGCTTCCAAATCCAAACAATAAAACTTCACAACCTATTTACAACTTAGAAGGACATAATCCTCAAAATTATATGATAACTCCATTAGATCTTAGTGATGTTCAATTAAGGTCTGGTAGAGTATTAGAAAGGAAGAAACAATCTTTTGTTATTTAGGAAACATAAAAGAATTCTAAAAAATATAATAATAACTCTGAAGAAGAAATTTCCCTTCCTCAGAAAGAAAATATTGAAACAAAAAAAAGTCCCACACATTCTAATAATACTCCTATTATAGAACAACCTTCAATATCTATCTCAAGACCACCTTTTCCTGAAAGGTTGAAAATCGATAAAGGAGTAGGAAAAAAAATCATATTGCCGATTATGATATGCTAGATGAATTGAAAAATGTTTGTATAAAAATTCCTTTATTACAAGCAATAAAAGAAATACCGATTTTTGCAAAAACAATTAAGGAATTGAGTACTAAAGGATTAGGAAGAAAAAGAAAAGAAATAAAAAGAATTCAATTAGTCGGGAAAATTGTAGATATTATGATGGGGAAGACAACAATTCAGAAATATTTAGATCCAGGAAGCCCCATTGTAAAAACACACATCAATGGAACTGAAATACCAAACACTCTGATTGATCTAGGAGCAACCATAAACATAATGAGCAAACAAACTATGGATAAATTGAAGCTTCCTAATCTTCAATACACACCAACATTGTTACAATTAGCAGACAAGTCTATAATTAAACCCGATGGTGTGTTAGAAGATATATATGTATCCTTAGATTCTTGGGAATATCTTGTTGATTTCATGATTCTAACCCCCAAGAATAATTTAGGAGGACATCCATTAATTTTAGGAAGGCCATGGTTAGCTACAGCTGATGCCTTTATCAGTTGTAGATCAAGAGACATGTTTATCTCAAATGGAAGCTCGACAAAGAAATTTACATTGTACCCACCTGCAAAAACAATGATAGAAATAGAAAATTACGAATGGATGGATGAAGATAATGATATACAACCAATTTTCACTATTGTAGAAATAAATGAGGATCAAATTTTAAATTCAATAGAAAATCATGAACCCTCTTTACATTGTGATGATAGTAAAAATTTTCAATAACAATGTAATATCGAATATCTATCATCTAGACAAATGACTTTACATTCTATGGAAAAGTTTGGGAATTCTTCGATAGAATTATTTCCAGGAAAAACTTTGAACATGAATAAAAACTAGGAAGAATTACAGAAAAAGAATCTGGTAGAAATATTACAAAAACACTCTTTTGCATATGCATGGGAATACACTAATATGAAAGGAATTGATCCTAAAACCTAAATGCATCATATCTACATTGAAGAAAATGCTAGACTGGTTCGACAACCACAAAGAAGAATGAATCCAAACTTAAAATATATTGTTAAAGAAGAATTGTAGAAACTGTTAAATGTAAATTTCATCAATCTAATTCAGACAGTCAATGGGTTTCACCCCTAGTAATCGTTCCTAAGAAAAATGGAAAATGGAGAGTATTCATTGATTACAAGGAATTGAATAAATCAACTTTGAAAGATCACTTTCCACTTCCTTTCATAGATCAAGTTTTAGATACATTAGCAGGGAAGAAATATTTCTCATTTTTGGATGGTTTTAGTGGGTATAATCAGATTCAGGTAGCACCTGAAGATCAAGACAAAATCACATTCACCTATCCATGGGGGACTTATGCTTACCGAGTACTTCCTTTTGGATTATGCAATGCTCCAGCAACATTCCAAAGAACAACACTATGAATTTTCTTTGATCTTATTCATGATTGTGTGGAAGTGTATATGGATGATTTACAGTTTATGGAAATTCTTTTGAAGAAGCACTTGAAAATTTAGAAAAAGTTCTCATAAGATGCAAAGAAACAAATCTTTCATTAAGTCATGAAAAATGTTTTATGATGTTTAATAAAGGAAGTGTTTTACGTCACCATATTTCAGGAAATGGAATTAAGGTAGACTCATCTAAGGTACAAGTTATTTCCAAATTATCAATTCCAAGTTGTCAAGGAAATGTTAGGAGTTTTTTTGTTTTTACTGGATATTATAGAAGATTCATAGAAAACTACACAAAGATTGCATCTCCACTCTTCAAATTACTCACCAAATACTGTGAATTTAGTTGCAACTCTAATTGTCAAAAGGATTTTGAAACTTTGAAAAAGAAGATCTCTAAAGCACCCATCTTAAAAGGACCTAATTGGAAATTTCCTTTTCATATAACAACTGATGCTTCAGATACAACTCTAGGAGCTGTGTTAGGACAAAAAGACCTCACTCCTTATGCTATTTATTCACTAGTAGAAATTTAACTCTTGTAGAGCTAAAATTATACTGTAATTGAGAAGGATTTTTTAGCTGTCATTCATGCCATTAATAAATTTAGATATTACATTACTAGCTATGAAACTTTCATTCATATATACCATTCTGCCAATAGATATTTAATGAGTAAACCAGTTACTAATGGTAGAGTAACAAGATGGCTATTATTGTTGCAAGAATTTAATATCACCATTTTGGACCAGCCTGGAAAACAAAACACAATTGATGACATTTTATCTATAATTCAAAATGATAACAATGATATACCTGTAGAGGATAAGTTTCTTGATGAATATCTTTTTGCAGTGTCTACTAAATCACCTTGGTTTGCAGATATTGCCAATTATTTAGTTTCAGGAAAGTTACCCTCTTATTTGTTTCCTAGAGAAAAGAGAAGAATAATACAAACATGTGCATCTTATTCATGGATAAATGAAGAATTATACAAGACAGGACCAGATCTCATCATCTGAAGATGTGTAAGAGAAGATGAAATACTGGAAATACTTAAAGAATGCCATGATGAACCATGTGGAGGTCATTTTGCTGACAAAAGAACTACTTATAAAGTCCTTCTCTTAGGATATTATTGGCCTTCCCTTTTTAAGGATACCAAGGAATATGTTAAGAGGTGTGACAATTGTCAAAGAATGGGGAAACCTGTTCCTTCAGATGAAATGCCACTACAACCTCAGGTACTCATCGAACCCTTTGAAAAATGGGCTTTGGATTTTTTTGGACCAATTAATCCATCTTCAAAACAAAAAAAATATATATTCTTGTATGCATTGATTATGTTACTAAATGGGTAGAAGCTAAAGCACTTTCTTTTGCTACTGAAAATGTTGTAGTTTCATTTATTTTTGAGGATATTTTTACTCATTTTGGTGTCCCAAGAGAAATTGTAACAGATCAAGGAAAGAAATTTACATCCAAAGTAGTGAAAAAGATAGTAGAAGAATATAAAATCAAGCATCGAAAGTCTACTCCATACCATCCACAAGCAAATGGACAAGTAGAGTCTACCAACAAAGTGATTGAAGCAATCCTTACCAAGACAGTTCACTTGCACAGAAGGGATTGGGTAGAAAAGCTTCCAGAAGCTTTATGGGCCTACCGTACCACATGGAGAAACACAATAGGACATACTCCCTATGAACTTGTTTATGGGAAGCAGGTCCTATTTCCAATTGAGTTCTAGATTTAGACCTACAAGACAACAATCAAGTTAGGACTTGACTTATCAAAAGCACAAAAGAAAAGAATGGGACAACTCAATGAGCTTGATGAAATAAGGCAAGATGCTATCCAAAATACTAGTTTAGTCCAGCAACAAAGATCCAAATGGCATGATAAATACATCAAAGAAAGAAAATTTCAGCCAAGAGACTGGGCATTACTCTTTGATTCAAAGTTCAAAATTTTCCAAGGAAAATTTCAAACTCACTGGCTTGGGCCTTATGAGATTGAAAATGTTTTTGATAATGGAGCAATCAAAATTAGGACTATTGATGAAGAAAAATTTCCTCTCCTAGTGAATGGACATCGACTCAGGATCTATCACAAGCCAATGACAAAGGAGGAATTTGTAAAGATTTTCCAGGACAACTCTGATTTGAAGTTGGTTAAGAATTCTTCTTCTTCTTCTCTACCTTAGAATTTTTTTTTTTCACACACACACACACTCACATATATAAACATGAAAACCAACAATTGTTGGCATGTTTATGCAGAAAATTCAAGATGAAAACCAAGAATTCTTGGCATCTTAAATTTTCTTTGTATTCCATTTTCTAGAATCCCATTTTCTTTTATCCTTTTCTTTTCAAAAAGAATAAGTAGCTACATAATCATTGATTTTATGCAGCTTTGATGACTTTCTATAGCTAATGTGATAGACACTTCTGATAATGCAATTGAATGAATGATTGACTCCCTCCACTGCAAGGTACCTAAAGACAACATAAAAGGAAACCAAAGGTTAACAAGAAAATAACTTAAAGGTATGCATTTATTTAATTTAATAATAGGGATTAAAACATTACATATATGAATTGTAACACATATTACTATTGAAAAATCAAAATCATTATTGCAAAGAGTTGGTCATGTCATATCAAATCTTGCACAAATCCTCCATTCACTTATAATCATCATCACTCATATCTCGATCCATTGAATTAGCCACCCAAAACATAAGCATGAATGATCTTAACGGTTAGATTCGGCCTCATTCCATTATACCCTCACTACCTACGCTCTCATTGTTCCATCACTCACACTCTCGACCTCTCTGCTCTAAAAACCCTACCAAGCCATCCTAACCTATCAAATGAAATAATTGTGAAACAAAGCTTCTCGGCCATGGTGTGATAGTCAGAACAGAACCGACAGGAATTTTTTTTTGGACGGGTATCCACAAACAAAAGTATTACTGCAGAAAGCATAGTGGATCGAATTTGTAGAGAAATCCGATGGAGTCCATAGAGAAGTGACCAAATCCTTCACCAAGGCCTTTGATGGAGTTAAAGTGGAGATAGGGGACATCAAATTCACAGTGAGAGAGTCATTTATAGTCAAAGCCACTGGACTGCTGTGGATTGGAGAGAAATGGTTCAAGAACAGAGGTATTGAAATAGAGAACTGGAAGGTTTTCATGAAGAAACTGAGCATGGACACCACCATTTTCAATAAGGAAATCCCAAGCACAAAATTGAAAATTAAGTGGAGGAACCTACTTCTAATAATCCAAAAATGTGTTCCCTGCAAAGGAAGGTTTGGATGTATGTTTTTCTATCATATTCGGTATCTAATGAATTTTCTTAAAGAAAATGAGATAAACCTTCCATATTTCTTGCTGAATAGTCTTAGAAATATGTCAGGAAATGTTCAGATGAGAATTTAGTTTATAGATTATACTATGTATCACCATGGTCTAGTCAAAATAGTTGTTGAATTTCATCTCCAAAATATAGGTGATAATTGGGAGAGCTTTTTAGTAAGAAATCACTTTCAGGAAGAAACTCATGGGCAACTAAATAGAAGCAAACCTAAGAGGGGAAGGAAAAGAAAAATTAATAATACACAGGAACAAGAACTACAGCGGAAACAAAAACTATAAGAAGATGACATCCCACTTGCAAAAGTTTTAGAGAAAATAAACAAAAGAAATGTTAGAAGAAAGAAAGCCAGAAAAGAAACAAAAATTTCATCAGAAGTAGAGAAGTCTAAAACAGAAAGGAAGATAACTCAAAAGACCCCTGTCATAGCTTTTAAGGAGTGCCAGACTCAACTCAACAAAAGGACTACCCTCAATGAGCACAAAGCATGTCAGTATAGAAATAGAAGAAAACTCAGAAGTCGAAGAAGAAGATTTAGGAACTCCTCCAAGGGTTTCATCACCAAGGGTTTCACCACCAAGGGTTTCATCACCAACTATCACATCGCCTCCTCAGAGTCCAAGACAAAGAACGCTAGAGATTGATCTAGTGCAGCAGGAGATATATGACTATATTGAGTCATTAGAGAAAAGGGATGCAACAAGAACATCAATTCCAATTCAAGAGGAAGAAGAAAGTCAGTTTAATGAGCCACAAGAACCTACAAACAAGAAATATTTGAACTAAAGACATTAAAGAGGTATATCAAAAATAAAAATCAAGCCTTAAAAGCACAGAAAAAAAAATTCAAATAGTCAAGAGTGATAAATCCTCTTACATCTAAGTTTGTGGTTTAATAAGAACAAGAAACTGAAGAAGAAAAATAAGGCTTTACAGAAACATGTTATAAACTTGAAATACAAGATCCTCATGAGAAAACCAAGGATGGAAATTACTAGAAAGAAAGTGAAAAAGATGAAGTTGGATGTACTGGCAGAAGTGTCCAAGAAAATGCAGTAGTTCAAGATATCAATTTTGCAGTTTGTATGAGGACATACAAAATCTTTAGTGTGGGGGAATGTAGAGTTCCATAACTGTTTTGTTTTGACACCCTTTTTCCACCATTTTCCTCTTTTTCATCATCACTATCAACTCAATAAAGGCAGTAAATCATAGATTTTGATAAGATAACAACTCTTACATGTCTTATTTTTCATATGTGTTAATGTTCCTTATTGTTATATTAAATAGTACATTAGCTACATAATTAACATTATTTTGTAGCCATTTTATAAATCTGCATCTACCTCCATGGTTTGCAGGGTTCTGATGCACTAATGAAGCAACTAATCATATGGGTAGTTGAGGATTGATCCCCTCGTGGATCTCCTCCTATTCGCTCGAGCCAGTTCAGAAAAAGAATCACACAGTGGTGCAGCCAAAGATACAGGTCAACACGTAGTAGCAAGAGTCCACGCACAACACGTTTTCTCGATTTGCTTTCCAAATAAAAAATTGGTGAAATAATGCTTTTCCTACCTAGTTTCATATTTGAATTAGCATTAAACATCAGGCATGTAGGCACAAAAGTCTCAATTGATTGAGCACGCATTTTATATAAATATGTATCCTCTTTAAATGATATCAGAGAGGAAGTATTAAGTTAATTACTGAAGAAATTGTGAACCCGACCTTTGTTCTTGTGTTAATTTGAAGTTACCTTTCTGATTCGATGTGTATATGATTATGAATTATACCTACTAATGCGGAGGGCCCCTGCAGATAGTCAAGGTTTTTAGTTTATTTTCATTTCATTGCTTTATGTTTGCTTTCGTTCAAATGTTTTTTGTTATCGCTGCATTCTAGTTTAGTTACTTCGTTGTTTTCAAGTATTTCGTATACATCAGATTATTTCGTTTATTGTTAGTGTCAGGCTTTGTAGCCTTCCTCCAGTGATCAAATATGCTCTTACAAAGTGATTTTAAAGTGTCAAGGTTAATTTTGTCATTTCAAAGAGTCTTCAAGCAAAATTTGGTCACTAGGCATTAGGTCTAGGGTTTTCTTTCACTCTTTTGAAAGTTGCCCAAATGTCAGTCTATGTCATTATTCAGCCGAGTCTATCATCATTCATATGGTTTTTATCATCATGTCAGGTTCCAATGGGTCATTTTACACCTTGTTCATGCTTCAGTTGCGTCTAGGTAAGTTCATTTCCCTCTCCTAAGGTTTTGAAGGCAATTTCTCTTGAATGGCCAAATCATCAGAAAAACTTGCATCCTGATGTTCATACACCTTCCCCTATCCTTAATGTACCTTATTAAACACTTCCCATCACTGAGATCCCCCAAATTCTTCATTTTCGCACAAACCCTAGTTTCTTGCCACAACTTGGCAATTTTCTAGGCTAGGCCTGTGTTTTGCCCTATTGGAACCCTTCCCCTCACTCGATCTCTGATATTCCACTTTCTCCTGCTTCCTAACATCCCTCCCTACTTCCAAAAATTTCCCCAAGAATTTATAAGCCCCTTATCCCCTTCATTTCGCTTCATTTCGACAAAATCCCTTGTTTCACACATCGGGATAGGTTTCACTCAAATGATGTTTCAGAGCAATAAAAGATGAATTTTGGAAAACTGAGAGAGGGTTTTGTTCACAACATGCCAAGGAAGAAAAAACTCCTTCACTTTTTACACAGGTATAATGGTTTTTGATAAATGTCAAGAATACCGTTGCCTCAGGAGAATTGATGCACCTGCTGGAAGTAGTGTTGGGAGATTTGATTTCTGACAAGGTAAATGAACTCCAAATTGAACAATTCCACTTGGGTTAGAAAGTAGACTCAAAGAAATTTCCAACGAGCTATCACGTGCCTGATTTAGACATCGGGAAGGCCTCCAAAAGCCTCCTGCAAAAGTGCGCTGCGCATATAGAGGTGCGCTGCGCATTGAGCCTCACTGGCTAGTGTAAATTAACAAGGGCGCTGGGCATTGGGTTTGTGCACTGCGCATTGGGTTACAGCACCAAGAAAACTTTGTTCATGCGACCAGATCTTGCCAAATCGACTCCAAAACTTGCAAGTAGGTTTTTCATGGCTGCTCAGTCGATTTTGAAAATGCTTATAGTGTGTTTAAAGTGGGGAAATTAATGTGTTGGGTATGGAGAGGTGACACCCTATGCTCATAAGCAAACTCATTCCTTAGTGTTTTAAAAACATGTTGATGGCTTTGTGAGGGTTTTCCCAGCTTGTATGGTTGATATATGTACCTATGCATCTATTGTCAAAGTGTCACTGCCCTCACGCTTTCAGTTTATCATTTTACCACTGCTGCCATTGCCATTGTATTACCACTGTTTTATTATGGTCATTATCACATCGTTTTCCCATCCTCCATTGATAAAATACAATACCATACCCATTTTCCCCTTTGAAAGATTTTAGCCAGCATCACAAAGGGTGCACATAACACGTTTTACTCATTTGTCAAATACCCTTGTGATCAAAACAGTCACTGTTTTATGCCAATCTACTTAAAAAGAGCTATTACCACTGTGGCTTGTTTCCTATGATGCTTTGGTATACATGTAACATGTTTAGGTTTTGAGCATACATTGAACTTTTGATTTCACTACACCTATATCAACATACATATTGCAGACATCTTGTTTTCAAAGCCATGTCAGACACAGATTCAGTTTATGAGCAGGAGGTAGAGGCTAACCGAGAGATTTGGCTTGAGAGGGTCAACATCCACTTAGAGAAGTTGCTGGCAAAGGCTAATAGAGACAAAGACATGCTCCGTCACATGAAACATCATTATTGGGCTCGCATGCATGTCAACAAAGCAAAAATGAAGATTTTGAAAAGGAGGTTGAGCCAAGCACTAAAACGGCAAAAGAGGCCGGATCCACTTCGAGTTTTGGCCGAGGCTTCACTGGTTGAGCATAACACATGATGGAGGGTCTTCACTCCGAATTTGAGCGAATTCGGAGAAATTTTTGTCATTTTGAAATTTTTGGTCCCAAAAACAGGTTTTTCGGCTATACGCGCAGCGCGCATGCGCGCTCGCTTTTGATTGGGACACTTGCTGGAGGAAAAATTTGTATTTTTGGGTTTTTCATGGTAAGTTACGCATGCTCAGCTATTTCTGAAGCATTTCATCAAGTTCTGGATGGTCAAAAGGCCCAAAAACACCATGAAAACCACCTTGCTGCCACCTTTTGCAACAACAGGAAGTACCTCTGGGAGAATGCATTTTTGAGGGGGAAAATGAGCTCCAAATTGGGAAATTCCACTTGGGTTGGAAATTAGACATCCAGGGCTTTCCAACGAGCTATCGTGAGCTCAATTTGGATGCCGGGAAGTGCCTCAAAATCAGTCTGAAAGGTGCGTTGCGCATAGAGATCAGGGCGCTGCGCATAGAGGTTTTTGGTCAATTTTTCACTTGCCAGCTCAGGAATTCGACCAGTTATGACTTGTTTCACCTCTTGATGTAATTTTTGGTTTGTCTTGATGTAATTTAATGTACATGATGTAAATTTGGTACTTATTTACCTATTCTAGATGATTCATTCACAAAATAGCAAAAATTTAATGAATGAATCAGTTTCCTAGCATATAGGGGTTAGTTGTTTGACTACCTAGATTTCAGTTCCTTGTTTAGAATTGGTTGAAACTGCTCCTAGAAGGAGGAGCTCGACCCCTAGAGGTTAGGGAATGGGTTGGCATGGTCTATATTATGTAAATTTTCAATCAGTAGCAGGGGTTGGACTCTTGGGAAGATCTTGGCACACTATTGTACATATTTTTCATATTTTGGCTAAGGAAAGATCAGAGGTTTTGCAGCACCTGTTGGGATTCTTGTGGCTTTCAGTTCTTGATGGTGTTATCTCTCAGTTTATTGTAAGTTTATTCATGTTTAATTTATTCCATTCTCTTCTTATGCTTCTGAAACTAAATGAATGAGTAAATGAGGTTGAATTCATTGTTTACAGTGCTCTTCCTTTAAATTTGTTTAGTTTTACATTTTTTCGTCAGTTTGGAGAGGATCCATGTTCTCCTTTGCCCTCTTCAGCTCCTTGTCATTCTGATCCATCCATACACCTGATCAAAGGCATCAAGACTATTGCCTACCTCGCCCCAACTCGAATTCTGCAAAGATCTGACCTTAATCCCCGCACCCAAAATTGTTCTTTCCCATTTCTCCAACAAAAACCCAAAAAATCTAAATCAAATTTTCCTATCAATTTACTAGCCTAAAATCAGTTCCCATTCTAGAGTCATCTCGCACCCTATTGCTCATTTTATCGAGATTGACTGGAGAGAGCCCTCTCCTATCCTCGTAGGGCTAGCTACGAGGTTGAGCTTGGTTTGATGTTGCCTTGAGTTTTGCCTTCCTCAGCCTGAGGCAGATTTGAGCGCTAACATTTATCATTTCATATTTCATTATGCTTGCAGTCATTTAATAGATTAGTCCTTCAATGTTTTCCGCTTCATCATAGTTAATCTTTTCATGCTTTCTAGAATTATAATTTATATCACTCTTCAGTTTGTAATTAGAGATTTATTTCATGCTTTCTGAACTTGGAATTGTATATATTTCGTAGACAAGATTTTGAATTTCAATACTCTATTTCATAGCAGCAAGTTGTTTATATAGATTCATAATTTTAGGATAAATAACTTAAGTCATTTTAGAATGATACTCAATTAGACATGATTTGATAAAGTAATCTAACAGTAGTTTAACTCCCATTTGTTCTAACAATAGCTTAACTTCCATACATTAAATTGTAGAAATTTAACTCTACTAAAAATCCAGATAATAATGAAAATCTCAAAACAAACATAACCATCATCTTTATCAACGAAAGAATAGGCTTCTAGAATATATAGTGCACCTGCACTTCATAAGTTTACCAACTCCGGTCAATAATTTATGCTTGCAATTTAAGAACATTAAATTGACCAAATAAGGGACTTGAATTAGTTATTTGTTTAAATTTTGTTATATCATTTTTTTTACTAACCATGGCCCCCATATGCATTCCTACACTTGGTCATGAATTCAGTTCATCCAAGCCTACACGAAGCATGCCCAAGAAGCAGATTAAGTCCTTAACAAAGTTAAAGTACGATGGTGAGAGTAATATTTCTGCATTAAATCATATTTCTGATTTTGTTAATAGATGTAAGTCTTTTAATATAATTGTTGATAATGATATTTGCAAGCTTTTTACTCTTACGTTTAGAGGACGAACCCGCAAATGGTTCCTGGTGCTTCCTCCAAAGTCAATTTATTCATGGAAGCATTTCTACCTGGTATTTCTAAAAGCACATCATAATTACAGTTACGATAGTTTGCATTTAGAGTTAGACAACCTTCACATGTATGACAATGGATATTTAGATGATTTTTATAATAGATTTTGGTCATTTTGTTATAGATTTCATTTAAATGGTTTTCCTTCAATTGAAGATTTAATTGAACATTTCACTTCTCTTGTTTCTTCCCATCTTGAAAATAATAAATCAATTAATGAAGAACAAGACACATCTAAGTCATTAACTAGTCTTGAATCATTAAAAGATCTTATGGAACCTGAACTTGTAATTGAATCACAACCTTTATTCTTAGAAAATTGTAATTTTCATTTTCTCAGTTCTGAAACAAATGTTTCCATTATAAATATAGAATTTGAAAATGTTATTGCAACAATTTTTAATGATACATGTGATCAATCCATAGTTCCAATAAATTCTAATTTACAACAAGACTTGGATAATGAACATAATGCTTTATCTTCTTTAAAGGAAAATTTAGAAAATTTAGAACATGTAATTACATTTGAAAGAAATTCTTTAAACTAGGAATATAATACGGTAAGTTCTATAAACGATTCATTTCAACAGTCATTATATTCTGGCATGCATTATTTTCTTTATCCTGATGTGTTTTAAAATCAAAATATAGTCAATGATGACCATCTTAATCTTTCAAGTGATAATTTTCCTAATCCTTGTTATGAAAATTCTGCATCTATTACTCATTTGGATGATAATTCTTTAATTGCAAAACCATCTTCTTTCGTATTTTCTGATTCTGTTAGTTCAGATTAGCCATTTAATTTTCTTAAGAAGAATGTAATTTGTGACAATTATCATGACAATGAGGACAAAGAATCACATCTTATACGAAGTGTGCCTATTTCGAAAATCGGTCTATCTTGTGAAGATTCATACGCTTTAATTTTGTTCCCTTTTTTATGAACACAAACTTAATTTTGAGAATTTTGATGATTTAGCTTTGCAAGTTTATGACGTATTTCATTTTGATTCTCTTTTAAAAACTTGTGTTTATAATTTTTTTAGGGAATGTCCTTTTAGTGGCAATTCACTGATTGAAATCCAAGATGAGTTCCAGAATTGCCTTGTAAAATTATTTTGTAATTTTAGTTTTCATACCAATTTATTTGTTTTTCCATTCTTTCCTTTTACTTTCTTTTCCTTTTGCAAGCATGTTCAATCTTTCCATATTGAATTTCCCCAATAGTTATTAAATGAAAATGATGAAATGCTTACTCATATTCCTGAATATAAAAAATATTTTCATTTCCAATTTAATTCGATATTCAGAAATTCATTCTATTCATTTTAGCATCAGTCAAATCTAAATCTTGAGAGTGTTCCTTCACAACATGTCTTTCCATCTTCTCCTTTGGAAAGTTTTCACTTTCTAACAAATATTCATCCATTATTTGATGATCCCATAGATATTTTCTTAATGAATGCTTTTAAAAAGAGATGGTTTACTAACAGGTTAGTTTTAAATATTTTTTTTTGTACATAATTTCAAATTATATGTAAATAATAAATTTTGTTTTAATTTGATTATTCATATCACATTTTTACTAATGTTTAACTTGTACATACAGGTAGGTAATCAAACGAGAGAATGGTTACATTGGAAGTATGACTATACCTAGTCATTTTCCCTCCATTCAGTTAGTAATTAGGAGTAGATTAATTTAGATTAGATTCTTTTCTATTTTCATTGCAGATTTCTATAAGCAAGTAATGAATTTAATATTTTCAACATTTATTTCTCATTTTATGAAAAAGTGATGTAAAACACATCAGAGACTTTTAAATCACATGATTGTCTTTATTTTGCAAAACTCCATCACACCGACAATAATGCTTTTAGAAAACATGTGTGGAGAATTGCTATGTTTTGGCAATCTTTGATTCACAAGTACTTCTGGGAAGGTTATAGTCACTACCATTGTCATCTTATGTGAAATCGAGATGAACGTATTCCTAAAATTCATTAATTAGCATTTTAGATTTAATAAATAATGATTTTGAGTTATTTACCTTGCATTGGAGAAACTCATATCTCTCAGGAAAGATTAAATGAAATTCTTCAATGGTAAGTCTCATATACTCACTTTCATTCATTTCTTTACTTTTAGCTTCAGTTTTGTTTTTAGTTTTTGCTGATATGTAACTCTCTTTTGTAGATCTTCACAAGCATTTTCACACCTCCACCAGATCAAACTTTGAGCTCATTTTCCTGATTAAGCTTTAAGTATTTTTTTTTAAAGGAAACAATAACGTTTCTCATTAAATCAGACAAAATGAGGGATTTATAAACCTTAATCCTTTTCTTTCTAGAATTTCTTTGATTTTAAAATGATTAAAAACTTTTTGCAAGTTTTTCTTTTGAAAATGAAAATCCCTAGTAAACATAAATTTCCTCATTTGAACTAAATTTTATTGTTACTAAATGCTTATAACTTTACAAGTTAAAATTTATCAAAATTTCAACATAAGAAGGGATGTTTACATGATTATCTTCTTCTTTTTCTTTTGTTAAGAAATTTATATAAAATGTTGACACCTAATCATCAGGATTGGGTGAAAAACTGTAATTGATGTAAATAAATAATAGAAAAGATGAAGAGTCACCAGGAGATGAAATGAACAGTCTCTCCCTCATGTATCTAATAAAGACCAACCTGAATGAATATCATGATTTGTTTTGAGAAGTTACCTCGTGGTCTGACATGGTATCAAAGCCAGCGCCATTTTTGGCTTCCCTCTTTAATTTGTAACTCCTTCTTGCCTGTATTATGCATTTTTGTAGACTGTCATCTCTGTAAAATCTTTGTAATACTATCCCTATGTTCCAAATTTTTGTGCTACATCCTTTGTCTACCCTCAGTGCGTTCCATATTCTTATCTTATTCTAAAAATATTATTCTAAAAATATAACAGTATCTTCTTATGAATATATTCTTATATCAATCTTCTTATCCCCACATCTTATTATAAAAATAACAATTTTTCTGAACTATCCCTTTGTGTGTTCGGATAGAGTGCTGAATTATCTATCCGTTTTATGTTCTCTGTGTTCAACACCGAGTGGTGCGTTGAATAGATTGGTGAATGTTGAATTTTGGCAGTTTTGGGTAATGGTAAACGCCGCTATGGTATATCGTTGCCTTGAACACTGCTCCTCGTTGAACGTTGCCTTCTATAACACCCTTGGCCTCCTCCACGGTGAACGCTTGGCTAATACACAGTTGACTCCACATTGAACATAGGTGATACACCATTGTTACCTTCTACAACACCATGGTATCGTGTGGTATTTACATTGCACTGCAAACACTGGTGCCGTAAGCTGCTCCACGGTGAACGCTTTGGTATCAACGTTCATACCTTTGATCACTATGGCTAAGCACACTCTCCTCCCACGCTGTGTTGTTTCCATATGAAGGCATCAGAGCTGTTGTTGCCCCTCTTAACTCACAATATCAATAAATTTGCTCCTCCATACACCGCTCCTTGTCCATAAAAATTCGCTCCTCCATATAAATAAATTTAATTTTTTTACATATCATATTGTACTTGTTACTGCAATGCTGTGTTCTGGCATGGTATTTTTGGTTCAAATTAGGTGAAGATTGATATATCTCTGATGCTGCAATGTTGTGTTGTTGTTGCATTGTATATGTGTATGGCATTGAATATTAGAGTTGGTGAATGGTGAATGCTATTACGCTGAATGATATTGCAGTGTATGGTATTACATTTTGTACAGAGATACCTCTGTCTCCATATATCAGAATCAATTTTTTTTTAGGAGTAAAATTTTGCAGCAGAAGTATTTTTTTCTCATAGTACACAGATTTTACAATGCATTCAATCATATCTATTGTGGGAGTAGTTCTCATTGGCAAGGAGAACTATCCTGAGTGGTCCAGGAAAATAAAACACACCCTCATTTTCAATGAGTTGTGGAAAGGAGTGTGTGTTGGAGATGGAGACAAAGAGCCAGAATAGCCTACCTCAGATAAGGAGTTCGCCATTTGGGAAAATAAGAACAACAAGGCTTATGCATTGATTGCAACATTAGTAAGTGAAGAGGTTAGTCGCCATATTTTGCCATTTTCACATGCTTTCGAAGCCTTACAAAAACTGAAGGAACTCTATGACTCACACTCTGCACTTGAAGTTGTTCAACTCATGATTAAACTCTTCACTCTTGAATTACAAAATAATGATCCTCTTGCTATTGCATCCGAAGTAAAATCTATAATGCATGATATCAAAGCCACTAAGGTTGAATTGGATATTCCTCTTATCGCTTTTCTCAAGGCACTTCATCCTACTTACTCCAATTATCTTGAGTCATTGCAAGCAAATGGAAATCTCAAAGATATTACCTTTGATTCTCTTTTGAAAAAATTTGCTGAAAGAGAGAAAGCTTTTGGAAAGACGACAACCCCTGAATCTTCTAAAGAGGCTGCATGTCTTGCTCAAAGAGAAAAGAATCTTGCTCAAGATTCTTCCATAGGAAGAGGTGATCGAAGAGGAAAAGAAAGAAATTTCAGAGGCAAGGGGGGCAGACACTCTCAAGGAGAAAAGTCAGATTTGCACTGCATACGCTACAAAAGAAATGGATCACATGATGCCTCCACATGCAAGTTACCTTGGGACAAAATTGAGTAGCAAAGAAACCAACCCAAAGGTAAAACTAATGACACAGACAAAGGTAAAGCACCTGAATCCGCTCATTATTTTGTGGCACAATGTAATATTGGAGTAAATGAAGACTTATTTAATGCTTCACTTGATTCTTGGAAAAATGATTGGTTTCTTGATTCAGGAGCAACTTGCCACATGACTCTTAGAAAAGATTTTTTTTAAGAATTTACTGACAATGTTGATGGAGAAATATACTTTATAGACCAATCAAAAATCAAGCCATCAGGGCTTGGCACAATCAGGCTTAAATTGCCTAATCTTCTAGACTTTCTTCTGCATCATGTTCTATATCTCCGCTAGCTGAAGAGAAACTTGTTGTCCTTGGTCCAGATCCACCAGCAAGGTCACTCCATTCATATGTTTGATGGTAAGCTTGAGGTGAGAAAATCATCTGACCACTCACTTGTCATGAGGGGGATAGAAGAAGAAAGGCTTCTCAAGCTGCAGGGTACCTCTGCTCGTACACAACATTTCTCATACAATTCTCATTATGAAGAAGGTACACTTCCATAAAGTTTATTATGGCATGCTAGATTTGGACATTTGAACTATGACAACCTCCGCTTGTTGAAGAAAAATGGTGTTACTGGTTTGCCTACAATTCCTAGGAAACTTAAGCAATGTGATGCTTGCATTCTAGGAAAGCATAGCAAACAGTCTTTTCATGATTCACATTCAAGAGCACATAGAAAAATTGAACTCATTCATTCATATTTATGTGGTCCAATGCTTGTTCCTTCTGCAAATGGAAATAAATATATGATGACATTTATTGATGACTACACCAGAATGTGTTGGGTTTATTTATTGAAGAACAAATCTGATGCTTTTCAAACATTCAAGAACTTTCATACATGGATTGAAAATGATGCACAATCTCATATTGGCTCTATTCGCACTGATAATGGAAAATAATACACTTCAAATGAATTTGAAAACTATCTTCGCCAACATGGGATCAAACATCAAACAACTGTGCCTTATAATCCCCAACAGAATGGTGTAGCTGAAAGAATGAATAGGACAATCTTAAATATGGTACGTTCCATGCTGTTCTTCAAAAATGTAAAAATAATGTTTTGGGCTGATGCAGTTCTATGTGCTATATATATAAAGAATATATGTCCATCTAATGCTATCAGAAACAAGACTCTCTATGAAATGTGGTATGGGCACATTCCTTTGGTAAAGCATCTCAGGGTCTTTGGTTCCACCTGTTATGCCTTGATACCAAAGGTACATAGAAACAAACTTGGTGCAAGAAGTCGTAAGTGTATCTTCTTGGGGTATTCAAACACCTACAAAGCATACTGTCTCTATGATGAAGTCAATAAAAAATTTGTTGTATATAGAGATGTAATCTTTCTTGAATCATCCAAAACTGACAATGTTGTTGAGCGGCAGCTTGATCGCTTGGATAGATTCGCAAATGCAAAATCATTTCAAGAATTTGATAATCAGATTTGACATCTTGAAGGGGGGATTCTTATACTAGATCAACCCGTGGAATCTTCTTCTGAAGCACTCTCTCCCCCGCGTGAAACTCCAACAATAGATGATACTTTAAGTGATGTGATTGATAGAATTGGGAGACTCAATCTTGATTAAGACCCAACTCAATCAACAGAGCAACTTGGACCATCTAAGAAGGGTCCCTCAAAGTGGCTGACAAAGACACTTGAAAGTGTTCATCCTGATGAAGTTGGAAAGATAGGAACTAGAAATTTAAACTGGCAAAATGGAGGTGATGTAGATGACTCTGATTCACCTGTTGATATGGATGTTTCTTATGATTGTGAATTGAATTTTTCTACATATTTTGAACCAACTTCCTTCAAAGAAGCTACTTCTCATGATGAATGGAAAGAAGCGATGCAAAAGGAGTATGATGCCTTGATAAAGAATGGCACTTGGAAGCTGGTTGATCCTCCATTAGGAACCAAACCAATTGGCTGCAAGTGGGTCTATAAGAACAAGTATAAAGCTAATGGCTCACTTGACAAGCACAAATCCAGGCTTGTGGCAAAAGGTTTTGCACAGAAGGAAGGGGTTGATTATGAGGAGACTTTTGCCCCCACAACAAAATGGGCTACCAGAACACTCTTTGCCCTAGCAGCTCAGAACAGTTGGAAAGTCCATCAAATGGATGTAAAAACTGCATTTTTGAATAGAGATCTAAAAGAGAATGTTTTTATGTCCCAACCTGAAGGATTTGCTGTGAAAGGACATGAACATAAAGTATGCAAACTTGTGAAATCCTTGTATGGCCTCAAACAAGCACCGCGAGCTTGGTATGAAAAACTAACTGAGAATCTTCTGAAACTCAATTTCAAACATTATGATCTTGATGATGCAACTTTGTTTGTCAAGAAGGTTGGCAAAACAGTTGTATATCTTGTGTTATATGTAGATGATCTTTTCATAACGGGGAACAATGAAAGCTACATTGCATCCATAAAGAAGGAATTGAGGAAAGGTTTTGAAATGACTGATTTGGGCTATGTTCATTACTATCTTGGTATTGAAGTAACTCAACATCTGAAGTCCATATTCCTTTCTCAAAAGAAGTACATTGGAGATCTGTTGAACAGGTTTGGCATGACAAAATGCAATCCTCTTACTACTCCAATGGAACAAAACTTAAAGCTCACATCCATTGAAGGAAAAGAATTTGAGGGTGCAACAAAGTATAGACAGCTTGTAGGAAGTCTCAACTACCTAACTACTACCAGATCAAACATTTCATTTGCTATTGGAATCCTCTCCAGGTTTATGCAAAAGCCTTGTGAGGGACATTGGTCTGCTGCAAAAAGATTTCTAAGGTACTTGAAGGGAACTCAAGACTTTGGAATCAAGTATACGTAGGTGGGCGACTTCAGCTTGATTGGATACTCTGATTCAAACTTCGATGGAGACAAAAAAACTGGGGTATCTACTTCAGGTTATGCTATGAGTCTTAGATCAGGAGTTGTCTCTTGGAGATCATGCAAACAATCAGTTCCAACAGATTCCATAATAGAGGCAGAATATGTGGCAACAACTGAGGCAACAAAAGAAATTGTGTGGCTCAGGAAAATTCTTGAAGATTTGCAAGTAAAACAAGTACAATCAACTCCACTCATGATTGACAATATCTCGGCAATAAAGTTGGCCAAGAACCCAAAGTTCCATGATCGAACGAAGCACATCAATACTAAATATCATCTGATTCGACATCATGTTGAGGCCAAAACAATCCATCTCTGCCATTGTTCCACTAATGAGAAAATTGCAGACATCATCACCAAAGTGCTTGGAAGAGAAAATCTTGAAAGATTCAAAACGATGCTTGGACTCACCAACATCCCTTCAGAATAAGGCAGGGAATGTTGACACCTAATCATCAGGATTGGGTGAACTACTGTAATTGATGTAAATAAATAATAGAAAAGATGAAGAGTCACCGAGAGATGAAATGAACAGTCTCTCCCTCATGTATATAATAAAGACCAACCTGAATGAATATCATGATTTGTTTTGAGTTACCTCCTAGTCTGACATAAACAATCTTGTGCAGTTTTCCTTTTAGATTTGGTTTGGGTGATTTTACCAACATACTTGTGAATAGTCGTATCTTGAGAAAATTTTGTTATTATATCACCTTTTCATTTTTATTTTAGATAATAATGTTAATAGCATATCTTTGGATTTTCACAAACATCTCTTGAAACCATTTTATGATTTTTTCAAATTGAAAGTAGAAATTTTTAAGAAAAGGTTACCAAAATGGAAAACTAGATAAAAATTATATAACTCAGAAATTTTTCCATTAAGTTGTGAAATCTTTAAAGAACCTAAAAAATTGTATTATTTACTCTAGTTTTAGTCAAAAAGGTTATCTTTAAAAAAAAAAGTAAAGACTGTCTTACGACTAAGCACTTTCAACTCGAATTTGTCATCCAAAACTCTTAAGGAGTCAATGATTCTCCCCATCCATTAAAAAGAGAATTTTTAGAGTGTAATTCTAAAATATAATAAATCTAAAAGATAAGAGGTCTCATCATGAGCCTACTTACCATGATCATAGGGAACCAATTAAACTGACATTACCAATACTGAACACCAAATCAGGGTAATGGCTTATGATTGTTTCAATTATAAGACAAGGGGTCTCATCACGAGCCAACTTGTTCAGTTTGATTATTACCAGTGAATGGAATTGTGATTATCTGGACACAAAACCAAGATAATGGCTTTTAGCATTTAAAAAAAAAAAAACTTACCTCTAATTATTGCACTATTAAATGGATGGGATATTGGATTATTGTTGGTTAAAAGGTAACCCTGTCGAATCTATGAATGCTTATTGGCAGCAATGGCTCTACCTATGATTAATGATTACATCAAAAGCTAAGTCGTAAAAGCCCCCCTACTTTATCTCTGTAACTGATTAATGACTAATACAAGTAAATAGGTGTTTTTCATTCACGAAATCTTTTAAATGAATTACAATTTAATGATTTTTATAGTCAAAGTAATTTTATTTATCTAAATGTTTCGAAAAAGTAGTTTCCACTTCCTAAATTATTTTCACTGAATTTTTGAAATGCATTTATCATTCATTAGAGATAACTAGTTCTTCCAGTGAATCGCCATTTGTTGTACTGTTCAACAACCCTCATTTTAATATGTTATAAATTTCCTATGAAATTTATTATATTAAAATAGGAACCCTTTAGCTTTAAAACTCCTTTGATTTTATTTCTTTAAAAACTAAAAATTAAAAAATCGAAAATCAACATAAAAAATGTTAGTAAAATCCCATAACCAAAGTTTAATACTTAGGCTTTTTAATTAAAACCCAAGTATTAAACCCTGATTATCAAAAACCAAATTTTAAATAGCCCCTGAGACCAAGGTCACACTTAGGCTTTAAAAGTATTAAGTATTAAAACATGGGTTATTTAAATTAAAAAACAAAATAATCAAAGTTTTTTAAATTCCCAAAGGTTAAAATATTTATAACTCTACGATACTCCCGCATCGTAAATCAACGTAATAAACAACACAACTGATAAAACACACGACCTTAGAGAAATGCGATTGCGATTTTATAAGGCCGGACCCGATGGGGTCATGAACTTCACCTGAATAAAAATATTGCATCCGCGGAGATTGAAAATGACCATAGCCCAAGTCCCATGACATATACCTAATGAGATTAAAATATAGCTCAGACCGAATAGAGTCATACACTCCATTTAATAATCTCCTCGCGTCCGGGAAATCGCAAAAAACCACAGGTTGACACCTCTCTGCCTCTCTATGATTGCGATATTTAAACCAGACCCGATCATAGATTTAAATCCTTTGAATCAAAATATCACATCCGAGAAATTGCAAGATCCAAAGGCTTAAGTCCATACCCCACTCTGCACCACCAATTGTGATATGCAATATAAGCCGAACATGATGGGATTATACATGTCAGTTCATAAATCCCCTGCATCTGCGGCTATCACAAATTCCAAATGCCAATCACTCTGCCCCTTTCCAATGCGATTTGCGATCATTCTGGACTCGACGGGATTATACATTCCAGTTAATACATCCCCTACGTCTACACAATCACAAAAGTTCCAAGAGTCATGCCTCCTGCCTCATGCCGATTGCGATTGGGATATGATGCCTCATGCCGATTGAGATTGCGATATGACGTCACTAGTGATGTAAGATCCACGTCAGATGCCATGTCACCCGTGACGTCATTCTTGACATCAGCCATGTCATAGTGATGTCACCATGACATCATCCCTTACATCATCAGCAGATCGCAAATATTTCGGGGTTGTTAGTGTTGTGCTGCTCTGTTGATGCGATTGCAATCAACCTATCCCCGGTCTTCCACGATTGTGATATCGCAATCGCAAAATCCATAGGCCTCACGTTATTTCTGCCTTCGTTTAAAGTGTGATTGCAATAAGGATAGGTTCTACTCCTTGATTAATTGCGATTGTGATTCGATCTTTTCCATTGTGATTATGATTTGATCTCGATAAGGAATGCTCCATATTTTAATGCAATTGTTTTAATATAATCCATGTTTGAGATCCGATTGTGATATGGTTCATACTCGCTACAATGTATTGTGATTATACTGGACTCTGTCCCTAATTCAAATGCAATTGCGATTTAAATAAACAACCCATATATTTTCATTCGATCTTATCTTTTTTTGAAAAGCACAGTTTCGATTTATGATTGCCTATCCATGGTTTATCATTTTCCAAGTATAAACGAAGAGAAGAAAGCTGCGCAGAGAAAGAAGCAGACTAGTTCCACAGAATCCGCAAATGCGAGGATCTTTTGATTGAAATACGAGGACAATAAGCCATAATGGAATTTTAGAAGATTATCTTTGAAAAATGTTTTTATTTTTTCAAGATTTGAGGGATTCCATTAATTTCCTCAACACTGTGCGTAAACCTATTATTTAAAAAAAAAATGAATTTCTATTTAAACCCATTTTAATGGATCAAATAGTGGGTCGAGAATTTGAGAAAGAAAGTCTTTGGGGCTTGCACTTTTGTATCTCCAAGTCTGTCTTAATAGACTGGGCCAGGTCCTCAATTTTATGAAGAAAGTTGAGTGGAGATTACATTTCTGTATTTTTAGAAGCTCATCTTAATAAGATGATTGGATTGAATTTCTTAATTTTTTGTTTAAAGAGGCTTCAAAGAGTTGCATTTCTGCACTTTTGGGAAGCTTTGGAATAAAGGGAAATAACTGAGACTATGTATTTTACAAAAGGAGCGTGATACATTGGGTATTTTTATCAATGTTTTAATGTTCTATTTTGAATAATTTGCAGTCATTCCATATTTCAATTTGTCTGTTATATGTATATTATTAACACAGTTTAGCATCATCTCATTTCTGAATATACGAGTGCTATAATTTTTTAATACATCTAGCAGAAAATTGTTATTTTATTTGGATGGCGATATATGCTTTAACAATTATTTTAATTAATTATTTAATTAAAAGAATTAACTTAAAAGTTTTCATTTCTTTTAGTATATGATTAATTTTTATTACCATGTACTAAAGACAACCATTTTAGATCGCATTCAAATAACAAGAAAACCTGAGTAATGAATAGTTTTTATATGCATATACCTTAGGGATTGAATATACTTTTATCAAACACTTATGTAACTATTTACTAGGGCTTGATTGTTAGTATTTAGATTAACAAGGAGTCAGATCTTGAGAGCTATCTCCTTGATCTAATTCCTTCATTTTTACTTCAATTCCTTAATGTCTTCTTTTAGTAAATCAACTCTTGATTGGGAGAAGGATTTTTCTTTCCTTCAATCAAGATAGGATAGATTAATTGCATACTAGTTAAATCATGCATGTGTTATTTTAGAAGTCCTCTCTTCGAGGAAAAACTTTAGATTGGTTTGATTGTTCCACAAAAACAACTTAAGGGTCATTCTTCTTGCTTGATCAACTAGAAGAATTAATCCGATGTCCCTAGCTATTGGTAATTCAAGACATATTGTAAAACCAATAGCGATTGGGAAAATGTAACTTAACCTGGTTAAACCAGTCGGAGCCACTATTCCAAATGGAAAAGGAACTGCTTTAAGGTCCGGAACGGGTGGTTTTCCCCCATGTTGGTGCAACAAATTTTGAGGCATCAACATGATCTTTTTATTTTATTTTATTTTTTTCTTTGCTTCTGGGATGCTTCAAAGAGGTTTTCAACCCTAGAGTTGGCCTTAGATGCCTCATGGAGGTTTTCATCTAGGCCCTTTATTCCTTTTTCTTTTCTTTTTCTTTAAAAAATTCATGGACAGAGGGTTGTGAGCATCCCAATCACGTTTAACTCGTTTTTTATTGAGCTAATAAAGTATTCCTTGGACAAAGGTAATTTATACAACTTCAACCTATAACCATTGACAAGTAAGGGAACCCCTTCCTCATCAATTGTTCCACTCTGGAAAAACCCATTCTCATGACATCTCTCTACTAGATAGGGACCCAACCATTTTTCAATAACTTTCCCTTGAAATCCTTGAATCTAGAATCATACAACAGGGCCCAATCACCTTCTTGAAAAGTCTTCTCCCTAATATGTTTGTCATGCCAAATCTTCCTTTATAGATGGATTACCTCAGTGTGTAGGAGAGCTTGCACCCTAAATTCATCTAAACCATTGAGTTGGAGCAACCTCTCCTATTGTGCTATAGTGTTAGGTCCCTATACTACTAGTGTAACCCCTTATTGTTATTACTGCAACCCCCTTATTATATTGTTGTACCCATGTAGTCCCCATATTTTTATTATTGTTCCCCATAGAAGCCCACTATTGTTATTGTTGCGCCTTTACATTATTATTGTTCTATCGGCTGTGATTATATTATGACCCCATAGACTCCTATATATAGAAAGAAGGTCTTGTCATTTGTATCATCTAATAATTGTTCATTTGTGTAATGTAAAGGAGGTTTCCCCATTGAAGAGGCTTATTTCTAAGGAATTGATCTATCTTTTCTATCTTTTTGTGAGTTGGTTTCATAACATTTGGTGTCAGAGCTTTGGATTCTAGGGTTTTGCTGCTCCAAACAGGTCATCGTGGCATTTTCGCTATAACGTTTTTTCTGCGAAGTTTCAGAATCTAAAAAAAAATCCATTTGCGATGAAATCTCTTTGAACCTCAGGTCTGAATTTCAGATCTTGTATCATTATATTTTCGGAGATATGATCTGAGGAAGTTAGGGCTTTTGCAAGCTCCATAATTTCATCTAAAAACTGTCATCGTGGAATGTTCGCTATAAAGTTTTCTCTACTAAGTTTCAGAAGATAAAAAAATACCATTTGAAAAGAAATCAATCTAAACCCTTGGTCTGGATTTGAGATCTTGTCTCAATATATTTTCGGATATATGATCTGAGGAAGTTAGGGTTTTTGTAGACTCCCAAATTACATCCTAAACATGTGACCTTGGGAAAATTGTCATAACTTTCTCTCTGAGAATCAGATTGAAATTTCGTAAGAAGTTACAAAAAGAGGACAGACTGTATTTTGTTTGGGTATAATTTTTAGAACCTAAGGTTGAAATAGTGACACGTGGCATGTCGTAAAAGTTCACCCTATTGAACTAGTCTATAATTAGGTCATCGTGGGAGATTGGGAATAAATCTTTCTTCAAGAATCCAATTGTGATCAGACTTGCAGAGTTAGAAAGAGAAATCAAAGGGATATTAGAGGCTGAAATTTCAGAACTTAAAAATCCAAAATTACAGAGTTACAGTCATTTCAAGATCGAGCTCCTAAAATGAAGAAAAACCGAGATGAGGAAGTTTGATGGCAAGGATTCAGTAAATTGGATACTACAGATGGAGAAATATTTTGATCTATATGGTGTACCATTGTTACAGAAGGTACGTATTACATCTAATTATTTAGAAATGAATCAATTTTATGGTATAAAGGGCTTTGTTCTCGTAAACCACTTGTCACGTGGTCAATTTTCACGGAGGAAATGATAGCACATTTTGAGGATACAAATAGAAACTCCTTCTGTAGCCAATTGATAAATCTCAAACAAAAGGGTTCAGTGGCAGAGCACATTGAGGATTTTCAAAAATTGAATATAGGGTAAATGATATTCTAGAGAAGCAAAAGATAAATAGTTTTATCTATGCCATGGAAGCTGATATCAATGGTATGAAAGCATATTGGAAGAAAGGCATGGAAGATTTGAAGAAAGACATGGAAGGTTTGAAGGGAGGTGGAACAAAGCTGCTACAATAAAGGCCTCCTAATGATGAAAATGATCAAGAAACATCAAAATAAGAGGATATACATCAGGAACCAACCCTAGAGAAAGAACAAATTAATCTGACCATATCTTGCACTGCATTGGCAGGAATTACCACTCCTCAAACTCTCAAGATACAAGGACATATCAAGAAGAAGAAGGTTGAAGCAGTGAAATATCAAGAAGAAAAGGATCAAGAAATGTCAAAAGAAAAGGATACTCACCAGGAACCAACCCTAGAGAGAAGAAATGAATCCGACCATATCTTGTAATGCATTGGCCGGAATTACCACTCCTCAAACTCTCAAGATAGAAGGGCATATCAAGAAGAAAAAGGTAATAGTGTTGATTGATTCGAGTAGTACCCATAATTTTATTAATTGTAAGATAGCCAAGGAATTAAATTGCTCTAGAAAGTGCCATAATATCAAGCTATCCATGGGAGAATATGTATTGAATAGCCCAATGTTTTCCATTCCAATGGGTGGTGCTGATGTTGTACTAGGAGTCCAATGGCTACAAACCTTGGGTTCAATAGCTTTTAATTTTCAAGAACTTTTCATGAAATTTTCTTTGGAAGGAATGGAAGTTGAATTAAGGGGTATCACAGGGAAACCGAGAAACATAATAAGCTCTAACGGAATGAAAAGTCTTCTAAATAAAGAACAAAGAGGCATAATTGCTCAATTATGTTCGCTAGAGGTTCCCACATTGAAATCATATATTTCTCCATATCCCAAAAAAGTCTTGGACAATCATTCCAAGGTATTTGAGACTCACAAAGGCCCCCCACCCATTTGTGATCATGATCATGCTATTCATTTGATTCCAGGAAGTGTTCCTCCAAACATCATGCCTTATAGATATCCATATGCCCAAAGGAGTGAAATTGAATGCATGGTTGTAGAAATGCTAGAGGTTGGTATAATTATCCAACCAAATTTTATAAATGAAACAAGGGATGAATGGAAGAATGATGAAGCAGGATGCGAACTCATTCAAAATTTGGAGAAGACCTCAGTTCAAACAATACTACCAAAACTTGACAAGGAAGGAAAAACAATATTGGAACCTGAAGCAGTCACAGAACTGAGAGATCAACAACTACGAAATCAACCAATTTCAGAGTATCTCATCAAGTGGAAGAACTTACCCACTGGAGATTCCACATGGAAGGATGATAATTTTATACAGAATCATCCAGAACTACTTAAGCGTTGAGGACAACACTTTTTGAAGGAGAGGGGCATGTTAGGTCCCTATACTACTAGTGTAACCCCTTATTGTTATTACTGCAACCCCCTTATTATATTGTTGTACCCATGTAGTCCCCATATTGTTATTATTATGCCCCATAGAAACCCACTATTGTTATTGTTGTGTCTTTACATTATTATTGTTATGTTAGCTCTAATTATATTATGACCCCATATACTCCTATATATAGAAAGGAGGTCTTGTCATTTGTATCATCTAAGAATGGTTCATTTGTGTAATGTAAAGGAGGTTTCCCCCTCAAAGAGGCTTATTTATAAGGCATTGATCTATCTGTTCTATCTTTTTGTGAGCTAGTTTCATAACATATAGTGAAGTCCAAGTCTAACTGGGCTGCCATCCTTAAGGTGTTGTATTCAAATTTAATGGACAACAAGTCCTTCTTCCCATAGACTAGTTTGAATGGAGTAAATCCAGTGGTGGTCTTATAAGTTGTGTTGTAGGCCCAAGTGGCTTCTACAAGTTTGTTTGTCCAATATTTTCTGCTACTTCTAATAACCTTGGTTAGAATTTTCTCCAATGCTCTATTTGTGACCTCCACTTGCCCATTTGACCGAGAGTGATATGCAGTGGATGTCTTGTGCTTGATATGGTGCTGCCTCATGAGATATTCGATCATATTTGATGTGAATTGTGCTCCTTGATAAATGATTAATTCTCTTGGAAAAATGAACTTGTAGAAGATTTTCTCCCTTATAAACTTCGCCATCTTTTTTCCAGTTGCTGCCTTAACTGACTTTTTCTCAACCCATTTAGTCAAGTAATCAATGCACATAATGATATACTTCTTCTGTCCTGGTGGAGAATCAATAGGTCAAATGAAATCCATGTCCCACTTATCAAATGGCTCCAGAGTCACTTGAGGTTGCAAGGGCATTTAATCCTTAGGTGTGGGCTTACCCATCACACCTAGTGGTGTACATCCTTGCATCTTGATGTAAAGTGATCTAGTAGTAACATGCTTGTAGAAATTTGAAGGTTGTCCTCTTAGCAACAAAGTGTCCCTCAAAAGGTCCATCATGGCATGCTGAGAGGATTTCAAAGACCTTCTCTTCCCTCACACATCTCCTCTGGCTCTGATCTAGCCCCAATAGGAAAAGATTACCCCCAATCCAAGTGAATGGGGAACTTTTCCTAACAATATTTCTTTTCTCCTTGGAGGATGCATTAGGAGGGAATCTCCCAACAACCAAGTAGTTGGCAATATCAACAACCCAATGATAAAGCACTGAGGTGGCAAAGAGGTGTTCAACTTAGAATTGATCATCTACCATATTTTCCTTTTTTGTAGGCAAGGTCAGCCTTGACAAGAAATATGTAATCACATTCTCTTTCCATGGTTTTTAAATAATAGTCAAGTCAAATTGCTGCAATAATAACATCCATCTAATTATCCTAGCATTGACATCGAGTTTATTCTTTAAATACTTAATAGTTGCATTATCAGTGTGAAAAAAAGTTTGATAATTAGTGATATAATGCCTAAACTTTTTCAAAGAATGTACCACGACCAAGAGTTACTTTTCAGTGACAGTATAATTTAAAGAAACCTTAGAAATGTTCTTATTGATGAAATAGATAGCATAAGGAAATTTGTCTTCTACGTGTCCTAAGGTTGTCCCTACAAATTTATCTGAGGCATATGTGTGTATGTGGAAAGGTAATGTCCAGTTGGGACCTCTAAGGATAGGTGCAGTGGTAAGCTTGTCTTTTAGTACTTTGAAGGCTTCTTGACAATCATTTTTCCAATAAAAATTTGAACCTTTATGCAATTGTCTAAACAAGGGTGAAGCTAGTTTACTAAAGTCTTTAATGAACCTTCTATAATACCCAACTAATCCAAGGAAACTCTTGAAATTTCTTTGTTTTTGAGGGATAGGGACCCTTTTGATGATGGAAATTTTGTTTGGGTCAACTTGTATCCCTTCCTTGGATATAGAATGGCCAAGGCTAGACCCCACATTCATAAAAAAATCACATTTCTTGGGACTCAATGAAAGATTTGTTTCAATGCATTTCTTTAAGACTTTGCATAGATTAGAAAGAGCTTGCTGGAAGTCACATCCATAAGGAGTGAAATCATCCATGTATATCTTGACAGTGTCATGAATAAGTTCAACAAAAACACTTAGAACTGACCTCTAGAAAGTAGCAAGGGCATTGCACAGACCGAATGGAAGGACCGTATAGGAAAAGGTACCCAAAGGACATGTGAATATGGTCTTATCTTGGTCCTCGAGGCTAATATTTATTTGTTTGTATCCACTAAATCCATCCAGGAAAGAGAATAATTTCTTTCCTGCAATGCCATCTAGGAATTGGTCAATGAAGGGAAAATGGAAATGGTCATTCTTTGTAGCCTTGTTAAGTTCTATAGATCTTCCACTTCCCATTTTTCTTTGGGACTAAAATGAGAGGGGACACCCACTCACTATCTGAAATGGGGTATATGAACCCTGCATCCAGTAGATTTTGTAATTCCTCTTTCACAATGTCCTTAAGAGCTGGGTTCGTCCTTCTCTGGGGTTGGTGCATAGGTTTTCATCCTTATTTGATGTAAATATGATGAGTACAGACTGAGGGATGCACATCTTTCATTTCCTTATAATTCCAAACAAAAGAATCCAGGTGTTACCTCAACACACTGACTAACTATTCTTCCTGCTCAACTAAGAGAGAGGGGTTGATCTTTAGAGTTATGGATGGGCCAATCTCCACAACTTTGGAATTTTCTAGGCTAGAGTCAATATAGCACAAATTAGTCTAAGGATTACTCTCATATTATTTCATTAGTTCATCAATTGGTATGGTAGTGGGGGGCTGATTCTGTAGGATATGGTCAATAAGGTAATCTTCATCAATTTTCCCCCCTCCTATAATAGTATATAAAGTGCAGAATGGGTAGAGGGATGTCTGATAAAATTATTCCTCTCCCTCATCCTATAACTTTAAGGGTAAATCATGCTGAAAAGAGGGTTGAGAAGGAGGATACAACACAAGTTGTTTCGATAAATGTCTTAATAGTCATGTTCCCAACCCTACAACTAATGTAGGCATCAAAAGTGGCCAAGGTATTCCTAGTATGAGAGGATAGCCATTAAACTTGGTTTTGGGCTGGAGGACCAGAAAATAAGTGGTGTACTCCCAGGAGTCAATGGACACCATGACATCCTCAATAACTCCTTCAAGAGCTACTGTGGATATATCTTCAAGTTGTAGCATTGTAATGATATTCCTCAAATCCCCTTAGAGATTGAGATGCAACATGGTTTCCATGGTCATCACATTGATTTCAACCCCAATATCAATCAAGGTATTAGAGACCATAATTCCATTAATGTGCACATCCACTACTAGGCTACCATGATCCAAGTACTTTGGGGAGATTACTCTTCCAAGCATCAAATTAGATAGTTGTCCAACAACATTGATGATGGGGGTATCTCTTCTCCTTCTCCCAGGAATTTTGAAACATTTATCCTTAATAGGCTTTTTGTAAATGGGAACAATTTTTATGACTTGGAGAAGGGGTATCTTAACACACAAGTTCTTCAATTATCCTAGAAGTTCAACCTCTTCTGGTGTGTGTTGGTTAGGGTGGACCAACCTTTCAGGATAGGGAGGTGCATTGGCTTGAGGAGTAGTCTCTTCCTTCTTCTCTTAATTCTCTCTAAGTGTTGTTGCCCTTATTGTTTTTTTTTGTAGGGGTGCTAAAGGGTTGGATTGAAGACTTTTGGCTTAAAAAATAATCAAATTGGTGATGAGGGAAACTTTAGGTCTTGGTGCCATAATAAGGAGATCTAATACGAGAGCCCTCATCCATGGAATACTCCACCAAGTGAGTGTAACAGGGTAAACAATGAAATTAGCACAGGTGCACCTTTTTGGTTAAAGGTTGAGCATATATGAGGGTGGATCACCATCCATCTCCACCTGACTGACCCCCGAAAACATTTCGTGGGGGTGGGGGGGGGGGGGGTAATTTGCGCAGATGATAGACCGACGTTATCCCCTGGAGTTGAATAGTGAAATGAGAAGGCTCACCAATCTAATGGCCCAAATTAATTTCGGGGGTTAACTGTAGGATCTCACATCCCATTCTTCCACTCACCAGAGGAAGGTGGGGACCACCCACCACGTCACAATTTCGCTAACACCATTTTTCAAGCTAGAAATGAAAGTAAAGGTAAAATGGTAACTTCCTCACCGCTGGTCCCATCCACTTGTCACCTTCATCACCCAATCGTACTCTGCCACATCTCCCCCCCATGATGTCATCTAATGTTAGATGACCATTTCCCCTCTCCGTGATCCAAATTGGATCCTAGAACACTCTCTAAGTTTTCATGAACTCTTTAAAAATCATGCCAAGGATTAAAAGTCTTATAAAGATCAAGCTTATTGGAGATATCCTCATAACAATTGAAATTTGTGATCAGTGCGGAGCAACGAGGACTGTTGGTCAAGCATGCAGACCGTCGGCCCATGGTAACGCGCACTATAGCAATTAGCAAATCCAGGGGCCATTTCAAGAAATGGGGGTAGTTTCTAATCACATATCGCAGGGCAAACCCCTCAAAGAAGGAAAGGCCGCAAGCACCCGGACCCAGAAAATTATAATGCAACGGATATCATTCTGATTGCATGGAAACGAGATTCCAAAAAACTGGTAGAATATCGGAGGGGCTTCGAGCGGTAAGCAGTTTCAACTGAGTTCCGCCCGATGCCATACAATGAATGCCACGTGTCCAGCAGAAGAGAGAGAAAACAGTTCACATTGGATGGGTAAACATCATGCTACTCAGCCGCCCGATATGAATGATGACCGTAGGATCTGGGTCCCCCAGATCAATGGCGGAGATGCATTCCGATGGATGACCAGATTTGACGGGGTCAACAGGTAGAGTTGTATAGGATTTAAAGTCTGATATGGATGATGCGTTGGCGGAAGATCGTGTTTTGTGGGTATTCTTGGAGTTAACGAAAAAGTGATCGTTTCAAACATTTCCAAGAGAATTGACACTCCTCCATTATGAAATAGGTGGCCACCTCCCTGTGAGGCATTATATAGTGACTAATTACGCATGAGAGAGGGATTCAGATGGATAGAGGCCGGGGAATCGAAAAGCCAGGAAGCAGAAATGAACAGCCAGGAAGCAGATTGGCTTAAGAGCCACCAACTGATAGAGTAAGTGGTAAGCAGAGAAAACTAAGAGCAGAGAGCAGTAGGAAATAAGCCAAAAGCAGAGAGAAGAAGACGAGTTGACCTACAAAAGCAAAGGCAGCATCGAGCCAGGATTAAGACAGAGACAGAGAGAGTCAAAGAGTTTATGCACTCCAGAGAAGGCTTGAGAGGTTCAAGCGCACTCCTTTGTAATGCCTGTCATGTATGAGTCTCAGATTGGGCTCATACTACTGTGACCAATAGAGGTCGAGAGTCAGTAAGGAGGGTTTGTGTACCCCAGAGACTTGGGAGATCCAAGTATAGTCTTGCTGATTTATATCTGTTGAGTGAGACTCAAATTAAGCTCACCGTTGTAAAAACTCTGCTTGAAAACATAATAGAGAGGCCACCACTGAAGGCTATACCAGGAGACATAGCCCAGGAGTATTGGGTGAACTCCTTATTAAACTTGTTGTGTTTATATGTGTTGCCTGTTATGTTTTCTTTAACTGCTTCATTTCCTGTATATTTCTCAATCTTATCGATTCGTTGCATAAAATAACATTGGCACATCCATGCACATGAGTTTGTAATACCTTATTGCTTGTCTTAGATCAATTTCGGATCAAGTGGTATCAGAGCTCTAGGTTGCTAAGGTTAGACAAGCTTGTGCTGGATTCTTTTTTTGTTGAATGATAACTAGATCAAAGCTTAAATTAGGAGAAGGAGAGTTGGTTGAAGCTAACCCAGAAATTGGAAGAGTCTATCTTAAGAGGAAAATGTCAGAAGAAAGTCCCTTGGAATCAGACTCCCAGTTCATGGATAGTTTCATGACCATGAGAGCCATGGTAGAAGAAATGTATAGAGAATTTAATAGAGGTAGAGGTGAAGAGTCATCAACCTCCAAACAAGATAAAGGAGTAGAAGAGCCTCTCTCCAGAAGGCAAAGGAAAAGAAGAGAATCTCTCTCCACCATCTCCCCCATCATCACCTTCATCATCATCTTCTTCACCTAAAGAAAGCCCGGAAAAGAAAAATAAGAAACCTTCTTTGATTAAATTAGATGTGAAGTTTGATTTGCCAGTTTATGATGGAGAATTGAATGTAGAAAAGCTAGATAACTGGATTAGAAAGATTGATGTATATTGCAGAGTGCAGAACATCGATTTAGAAAGGAGAAAGATTCAACTGGCTAGCCTACGCCTTGGAGGCACTGCCCTGGTATGGTGGGAAGGAAAGACACAAGCTGATTTGAAGAAGCATGGTAAAATTCTTTTTACCTGGAATGAATTTGTTTATGCAATTAAAAAAAAAAATCTATCTACTAGCTTATATGCAGCAAGCTATGATGAGTTGGCAAACTCTTCGCCAATTGAAAGGACAAAGTGTACAAAGTTACACCCAAGAATTTAGAAAAAGAGCTTTGATTCTAGGCATTTCTTTAGACTCACCTGAAACTTTGCTGAAGTATATAGGTGGTCTACATAGTTATTTGAGACATACCATTCTCATGTTTAATCCCACTAGCATAGATGAGGTGTCTGTTCAGGCTACACATCTAGAGGCTAGAGGCAAGAATGTGAACCTAGAAGTTGGGGGATCATCAAAACCCACTGCAAGCAAGAGCAAGGAAAAGAGAAAGCAAAAATGGAAAGAGAGGAAGACAAATGCTGTACAAAAGACCAAACCTTCATGCACTCACTACAAGAAGGATGGGCATGATGATGAACATTGCTGGATTCTGCATCCGGAGCTGAAACCCAAGAAGTACGATGGAAAAAAGAAGAAGACTGCTGCAGCTATTCAGAAGGATTTGGGGTCAAACTCAAGGGATGAAACAACAGTCTCAACCATAGGTATACAAGGTAAAAATTCTGAAGCATCTACTAGTAATTCTGCACAATTTGCTGATAATGAAGAAAATGAGAAGAAAAGACATGAAATTTTTCATATTAGAGTTATTTCCAAGCATCAAAAGATTGATACTTTGTTTGATAACGGCTCACAAGTAAACTTAATTTCTGAGGAAACTGTAAAGAAACTGGAATTAGTAGCCACACCTCACAAGAAGCCATATCCATTGGGTTGGTTATGTGATAAAGCAAAGATACAAGTGACTAGACAATGTAAACTTAGGTTTTCTTTTGGGTCAGCATTTGTAGATGAGGTTGAGTTAGATATTTTTCCCTTGGATATATGTGGAATTGTTTTACGAAGTCCTTACATGTATGATAGAAAGGCCATTTTCTATAGAGCTAAAAACAAGTATCAACTCGTTAAATATGGAATTGAATATATTGTAAGAGCTCATAAACTCAAGGATAATTATACTCTCATAAACTCAGGGCAGATGAAAAGAATTGTAAATTCATGCAAACAATTTTGACTGATGGTTGTAAAGGAAAAGAAACCTGATAAAACCAGTGTATTTGAAGGCTTGTTTTTGGGAAAACTAGTATTCCTAAAGAATGCTAGCCCTCTAGGTTTGGCAGCTACCCTAGAAACAAAAGTTTAAATCAATTCAATGGTTTCTTCTATGTGTAACATATAAGAGAAAGATAATGGAACCAACCTGGAACTTCCGCTTAATCCCTTGCTTGATCTCTCTCCCCTTTGACAGATCCTGCAACTCCTCCTCGTACTTAACATGCTTGGAGAGTACCTGCACAAGTACAACAACAAAGAACCGTCAAAGCATCAATCTATTACAGCATAAACATTACAGAATCAGATATATAATGAACAAATGATAACATTCACAAATGATAACATTCACAATTGCACAATCATATGGAAGAAAACTTGAAGAGCTTTATTAATAGAAGGGAGAATTACAACCGAGTTGTCTGATCCAGCACCATCCTCCTAGCTTCAATCCTTCTTCCCCTCATGAAATAGCAAGATCACTCCAACAATACAATGTTCTTTCCTCAATTACAAACTATCAACACTTCCTTGCAATTCACTACATTCCAACCTTTGGATCTCTTGGATGAGGGATCCATTTATAGATGTTTTCAAGGGTGTGAGTCATCCATGGGGTTTTATTAGTGTCATTCTACTTGTTACAATGGGTTCCATAAGGTAAGGGATTGGATTTTCTTAGATCCCTTATTCATCCTTGGGCGAATTCAGAGAGGCAATTGGCACAGGGGAATTTTGTAGAAGATTCCATGAGCAATCAAATGACAAATGTCCCGGAAATTTTTCCATCCTTACCCATCACACCCTATAAAAGGCCTAAATAGTATGCATCGCACCCTGGAAGTGTACCACTCAGTATGCATAGCACTTTGACAATGGAGCAGTTAGTATGGTTCAGTTTAGGCAATTTCTGGATGGTTTCTTAGATGGAAATTTTGGGGAATGATGTATTCAGATGACTATGTTCCTTTAGGGTATGAAACAACTCTTTTAGGGGTTGATGAGCCCTAATACATTGACATATAAGTTTGGGGTTGATGTGCCCAAATATGTCTATAACAGTTGCCCCCTAAAGCATGAGGTCGTAAATATTCATGTCGGGTGAAATGCTTTATCATGAGGATTCGAAGTTTCGAACTGGAAGGTGACCTGCATAAGTTACAATACAATACATCATCATAATATAATTTTCATGATCTAGCTGAGGGAGGCATTCCCATGCTCAGATTTATAAATTTCATTTCATGTACATAGATCAGATAGTCGTCTGCAGATACAGACTGGTGATTCTTTAGATATAGAGTCATCATCCATGATTAGGATGACAATATGTGTAGAGCCTTTGTACATTTGATGTTTTTATATCCCTGAATATATTGCAGCCCGGATGGATGAAACTAGATCTAAGGTATTCAAACTCCTTCAATCTTTGCCCGATGTACAAGTCTATCCATGTGAAGAGATGTTCTGAAGTCGAACATGGAAAGACATTGCCTGATTACCAGCCAATGATGTGAGCTTTTAACATACGTGAGAGGAATCATCGATAATGATAATGATCCTCAAGGTACTATAGTACAATTCACGTGGTGTGAATACATGATCTAATGTCAAACACCACGCAAAATCTTTCGGTCGAAGGCTATTGATGTCAACCTGTCATCGGAAGTGAGAAACTTGCCGTTGATGTATTCAAGCTTCAAAGCACTAAAAGGGTTGTTTCTAAGTCAACTTCTTGGATAATGAGCTGATGTCGACAAGAAGCGTCTCGTCATAGGAGGGCCTTGATGTATCCGACATCTACGACACGAAACGAAGCAAATGATTTCTGGAGGTGAAAAATGAACTGACGACACAAGGTTCAGGAATGGTGGTCATGAAAAAATGAAGGTAGGAGGTATTGCAGTGTATGAGACATTAACTAGATGGTGGTTTCTCAACTGAATGACTTCTCTTGAACATGTCGGCGACATTGAAAGGTAAATATTCGGAAGCATCTACTAGTAATTTTGCACAATCTACTGATAATGAAGAAAATGAGAGGAAAAGACATGAGCTTTTTCATATTAGAGTTATTTCCAAGCATCAAAAGATTGATACTTTGTTTAATAGCGACTCACAAGTAAACTTGATTTCTGAGGAAATTGTAAAGAAATTGGGATTACTAGCCACACCTCACAAGAAGCCATATCCTTTGGGTTGGTTATGTGATAAAGCAAAGATACAAGTGACTAGACAATGTAAACTTAGGTTTTCTTTTGGGTCAGCATTTGTAGATGAGGTTGAGTTAGATATTGTTCCCTTGGATATATGTGGAATTGTTTTAAGAAGTCCTTACTTGTATGATAGAAAGGCCATTTTCTATAGAGCTGAAAACAAGTATCAACTCGTTAAATATGGAATTGAATATATTGTAAGAGCTCATAAACTCAAGAATAATTATACTCTCATAAACTCAGGGCAGATGAAAAGAATTGTAAATTCATGCAAACAATTTTCACTGATGGTTGTAAAGGAAAAGAAACCTGATAAAACCAATGTATTTGAAGGCTTGTTTCTGGGAAAAATAGTATTCCTAAAGAATGCTATCCCTCTAGGTTTGGAAACTACCCTAGAAACAACAGTTTAAAGCAATTCAATGGTTTCTTCTATGTGTAACAGATAAGAGAAAGATAATGGAACCAACCTGGAACTTTTGCTTAATCCCTTGCTTGATCTCTCTCCCCTTTGACAGATCCTACAACTCCTTCCCGTACTTAACACACTTGGAGAGTACTTGCACAAGTACAACAACAAAGAATGTCAAAGCATCGTGATCTATTACAACATAAACATTACAGAATCAGATATATAATGAACAAATTATAGCATTCAAAAATGACAACATTCACAATTGCACAATCATATGGAAGAAAACTTGAAGAGCTTTATTAATAGAAGGGAGAATTACAACCCAGTTGTCTGATCCAGCATCATCCTCCCAGCTTCAATCCTTCTTCACCTCATGAAATAGAAAGACCACCCGAACAATACAATGCTCTTTCCTCAATTAAAAACTATCAACACTTCCTTGCAATTCACTACATTCCAGCCTTTGGATCCATTGGATGAGGGATCCATTTATAGATGTTTGCAAGGGTGTGAGTCATCCATGGGGTTTGATTAGTGTCATTCCACTTGTTAAGAGAAGGGATTGGATTTTCTTAGATCCCTTATTCATCCTTGGGTGAATTCAGAGAGGCAAGTGGCACAGGGGAAGTTTGTAGAAGATTCCATGAGCAATCAACTGACAAATGTCCTAGACATTTGTCCATCCTCACCCATCACACCCTATAGAAGGCCTAAATAGTATGAATTGCACCCTGGCAGTGTACCACTCAGTATGCATCGCACTTTGCCAGTGGAACAATTAGTATGGTTCAGTTTAGGCAATTTCTGGATGGTTTCTCAGATGGAACTTTTGGGGAATGTTGTATTCAGATGACTATGTTCCTTTGTGGGTATGAAACAACTCTTTTAGGGGTTGATGAGCCCTAATACATTGACATATAAGTTTGGAATTGATGTGCCAAAATATGTCTATAACAAGGCTGTAATGCTAAACAACAAGCTGATTTAGAAAAAGTTGTTTCAGAATATGATATGTTATTTCAAGAACCTCCCAAAAAGGAAATAGTACATGATATTAATTTGCAGCAAGATGCTCCATTGCCTAACATTGGAATGTAAAGGTTTTCCACTTTAGAGAATGCAGAAATCAAGGAGCAGGTACAGGAGTTGCTCGAGAAAGGGTTCATAAGACCTAGCACATCGCCATGTAGGTCTCCAATTGTCTTGGTGAGAAAGAAAGATGGCTCATGGAGAATGTGCATTGATTACCGAGCACTAACTAAGATAACGATAAAAAATCGTTATCCACTTCCTCGCATAGATGATCTATTAGATCAGTTGAAAGAAGCTATTTATTTTTCCAAGTTGGACTTGCATAGTGGCTACCATCAAGTCAGAGTTGCAGATCAAGATGCATGAAAGACTACTTTCAAAACAAAGCAGGGATTGTATGAGTGGTTGGTTATTCCTTTTAGCTTAACTAATGCTCCTTCTACTTTCGTGAGAGTAATGAATGATGTACTTAAGCCTTTTATTGATGATTTTGTTATTGTATATCTAGATGACATTATTGTATTTAGTAAAACATGGGAAGAACATTTGAAGCATGTAAAGCAGACTTTAGATGTTTTGAAAAGAGAAAATATTTATGTTAAGCTATCAAAGTGAGAATTTGGCAAAACATATTTGAATTATTTGGGTCATATTGTAGGGGGTGGTGAATTGAAGATAGACCCCTCTAAGGTTGTAGTCATTATAAACTGGCATAAACCCAAATCTGCTACAGAAGTTAGAAGCTTCCTAGGAGCAGCGTAGTATTGAAGAAAGTTTATTGCTAACTTTTCCTTGATTGTAGCTCCTTTACATTCTTTAATAGGATTGAACAAGGTGTTTCAGTGGGGAGGCAAACAACAGAAAGCCTTCGACACCTTAAAAGAAAAGATTAGTACAACACCAGTACTAGCACTGCCCGATCTTCAAAGACCCTTTGAGATTGAAACGGATGCCAGTGATTATGCCATGGGAGCAGTGTTGATCTAGCACGATAAACCCATATGTTATCATTCTGAGACATTTAATTCTGTAGTTTTAATTATCCCACATATGATAAAGAATTGTATGCATTAGTACAGAGTGTGAAAAAGTGGAAACATTATTTAATGGGAAAAGAGACAGTTATACATACTGATCATCAACCACTTCAATATTTACACTCACAAACTAAGTTGCAGCAATCAAGACACTATAGGTGGATGGGTTTTCTACAACAGTTTCATCTTGTCATCAGATATAAAAAGGGCATACACAATAAAGTTGCAGATATGTTGTCTAGACCAATCATAAATGCATCTACTATACTTAAGCATAATTCAGTATTGCATGAAAGCTACAATGAACAATATGCTCAAGATATACATTTCAAAGATGCATATCCAACTTTAACTCATGGCAAACAAGTAGAAGAATTGGATTATCATGTTAAGGAGCAACTATTGTATCATTTGGGAAAGTTATGCATTCCTCAAACCAAAAGAGTAAAGATAATTCGAGAAGCACACACTTCTCTAATATCAAGTTACTTTGGTGTAAGTAAAATAGTTGCACAACTGTAAAAGATTTTGTTATTGGCCCAAAATGAATGAGACAGTTTCTAGATATATAAGAGGTTGTACCATGTGTGCTAAAAGCAAGCCCATCGATAGAAAACTAGGCTTGTACACTCCACTACCAGTTCCTTCTCATCCTTGGGAAAGTATTTCCATGGACTTTGTTGGGGGATTGCCTAAATCTAGAAAAGGTCATGACTATTTATATGTTATTGTGGATAGGTTCAACAAAATGTGTATTTTAATACCTTGTAACAAATAGATTACAACTGAACAAACAACAAAGTTGTTCTTTCAGCATGTATGGGTTCATTTTGGATTACCCACTTCCATTGTATCTGATCGAGATTCCTGATTTGTTGGGAAGTTTTGGTCAAGTCTGTGGGAATTGATGGACACCAAACTAAAGAAGAGCACAACTTTTCATCCACAAATAGATGGCCAAATAGAGGTGGTCAATAGGACAGTGATCCAATTTCTTAGAGGCTATCGCAACAAGCATTTCAAGCTTTGGGATGAACATTTGTGTTATGTGCAACATGCTTACAACCGGGCTAAACATTCTTCTACACAGAGATCTCCTTTTGAGACCTGTTTTGGTTTCATACCAAGGTCTCCCTTGGATTTTGTCTTTGGGAAAGACATAGTGGTTGATTGACACAGTCATGTGGACAATGCAACCAAGTTCATTGAACAAATCCAAGAGATTCACCAGGCAGTACAGGAATAGCTGGAAAAGAGCCAAGCCAAGTACAAGGCAAGGCATGATAAGCATCGGATTGAGCATAGTTTCCAAGTTGGTGATCAAGTCTGGTTGTATATCAGCAAAGATAGAATGCAAGGTGAAGGTAAGAAGCTGAAGCCGATAAGGTATGGACCTTTCAAGATACTTGAGAAAATCGGTGAGAATGCTTTTCGCCTTGATTTGCCAGCTTACATGCACATCTATTCAGTAGTTAATGTAGAAATCTTGAGACTGTTTGAACCTTCATTGATTGAAGATCCCGAAGAGCAGAGTCAATTGCCTTCTATTGATGATCTGTTGCCTGAATATCTCAATGAATTGCAGGAAGATACAGTTCTGGACAGGAAGGTGAGAACTACGCACAAAGGGGATGTTGAGTACCTTAGGATTAGGCTCAAAGGTTCAAAACAAAGCAGTGCAAGATGGATAGAATTTGGGCAAGCGAGGAATCTATATCCTCACTTGATCGATGATTAAAAACCAACTTTTGGTGGTCTAAAATATTTTTCAGTGGGAAGGCTGTGATCCAAATTGGATCCTAGAACACTCTCTAAGTTTTCATGAACTCTTTAAAAATCATGCCAAGGATTAAAAGTATTATAAAGATCAAGCTTTTCGGAGATATCCTTGTAACAGCTGCAATTTGTGATCAGCGCGGAGTAACAAGGACCGTCGGTGAAGCGCACAGATCGTCGGCCCATGGTAACGCGCGCTATCTTAAATTAGAAAATCTAGGAACCATTTCAAGAAACAGGGCTAGTTTCTGATATGCGATTAGTGAAAAGTCACTAATCGTATATTGCAGGGAAAACCCCTCAAAGAAGGAAAGGCCGCAAGCACCCGGACTCGAAAAATTATAAAATGCAATGGATATCATTCCAATTATGTGGAAACGAGATTCCAAAAAATCGGCAAAATATCAGAGGGGCTTCAAGCGGTAAGCGGTTTCAACCGAGTTCCGTCCAATGCCATACAGTGAATGCCACGCATCCGATGGAAGAGAGAGAAAACTGTTCACATCAGACGGGTAAACATCATGCTACTTAGCCACTCGATATGAATGATCACCATAGGATCTGGGCCCCCAGATCAACGGCGGAGACGCATTCCGATGGATGACTGGATTTGACGGGGTCAACAGGCAGATTTGTATAGGATTTCAAGTCCGATATGGATGATGCGTTGGCGGAAGGCCGTGTTTCGCAGGTATTCTTGGAGTTAACGAAAAAATGATCGTTTCAAACATTTCCAAGAGAACTGACACTCATCTGTTATGAAATAGGTGGCCACCTCCACATGAGGCGTTATATAGTGACTGATTACGCAGGACAGAGGGATTCAAACAGATAGAGTCCAGGGAATCGGAAAATTGGGAAGCGGAAACGAACAACCAGGAAGTCGATTGGCTTAAAATCCACCAACTGATAGAGTAAGATGTAAGTAGAGAAAACTAAGAGCAGAGAGTAGTAGACAGTAAGCCAAAAGCAGAGAGAAGAAGCCGAGCCGACCTACAAAAGCAAAGGCAACATTGAGCTAGGATTAAAACAGAGACAGAGAGAGTCAGAGAGTCTGTGCACTCCAGAGAAGGCTTAAGAGGTTCAAGCACACTCCTCTGTAATGCTTGTCATGTATGAGTCTCAGATTGGGCTCATACTACTGTGACCAATAGAGGTCGAGAGTCAATATGGAGAGTCTGTGTACTCCAGAGACTTGGGAGACCCAAGTACAGTCTTGCTGATTTATATCTGTTGAGTGAGACTCAAATTGAGCTCACTGTTGTAAAAACTCTGCTCGAAAACATAATAGAGAGGCCACCACTGAAGGCTGGACCAAGAGACGTAGCCCAGGAATATTGGGTGAACTCCTTATTAAACGTTTTGTGTTTATATGTGTTGCTTATTATGTTTTCTTTAACTACATCATTGCCTGTGTATTTCATAATCTTATTGGTTCGTTGCATAAAATAAAATAGGCACGTCCATGCACATAAGTCTGTAATACCTTATTGCTTGTCTTGGATTAATTTCAAATCACTTTGCCTACAAAAACTCTTCCCACTCCAAATTTTTGAATTTCTTTTGCTTTCTTGGTGCAAACTCCTCCCATTGTTCATCTGTTCCACAACATCGTTCGATCACCAAGCTAGTCCAAAACTCCCCTGCAACGTTGTGGCAAAGATGTGAACAATTCATCAATCCTCTAGTGCTCCAGATCATCGACCCAATGGCATTGCCTCCTAAACCATTCCACCATGAGTAAAGATACTGTTGATTGTGTCAATCATGACACTTTGATATTTTATGCTTTATGTAAATATTCTATTTTCAGAGACTCAATGCCAGTTAGTTAGGCTCCGACTAGAACAATTGCACCACTAAAGCACTATGATATTTTTGTTATGATGATTCACTACCAAATCAAGAAAGAATATTTTGTAAAGGGTTCTCTCCTTGAGGCCCTATAAAAATAGTTTATGATACAGAACCAAGGGTTCCAAATTTTGTTTTCAAGAGGGAAGCTCTACAAATTGTAAATGAAATGTATGCCTTGTTGAAGATTAATGAAATCTTTTGGTGATTCTGACTCATATGAATGTGTAGTATGTATTCTCTCTTGTGTTTGTTCCATATACCCTCACTCTTCTTCTCAGATTACATGTAATAGCAGCCACTGGATATGTTTTTATGAATTCATGGATTCATCTATGTCTAATGCTGATCTAAGATGCCTATGACTGATAAAAATTATTATCCTTAAAAATGTACTCCATGTATCTTAGCACATCATTTGAATGTTTTTCTCATCCACTTCATGTTGAACTTCGATGCACTGGATTCTTAATTTAAGCCCTATGCATTGGTTTTCTTTCCTTCTTGATTCTTCTCTCCAATATACTACAAATGACTGATAAAATTGCATGCTCATGTAATGTTGGCCACTGGAGTTAGACATTAATGCTTCTATGAGTATTACTTTGCATCCATATTTGTATTTATCTTCGTAAAGAAGATTCTGAACCAATTCTGACTTAAAATCTAGTTAAATATTGAGTGTAAGTGAACAATTCCAACATATCTTATAAGCACTCATCAAGATGTCCTAGGCACTGGTCTCTCTTCAACCCAAGGGTTGTCTTTATGAGCAACAACATCTTCTGGCACTATTTCCGAGGAGGAATCAAAACATTTTCCCTAGCTACAACACTTGTACACCCTTTGGTTAGGTGAGTAGAAAGGGGTATGGGCTGAAGATTTCTCACCTTGGTGACTCCACTAGTTTGAATCTAATTTTGAGCATCATGTCTTTCAAAAGGCCTCACACTCACTCTGACACTTCACAATAGAGAAATCCTCTTGTATATGACCCATAAAATATAATATCTAGGAGAGTCTAGAAAGAAAGAACTCTTGTCACTCTAGGCTTGGTGATCAATTTCCCAGAAGTATCAACCTCCAGCTCTCAGAAGGTTGTGATAAATTTCTCTGAACCTTCCTCCAAATCCTTGGAATATTTTAAGGAAAGTTGTACTATGTTCAACCCTTTTTCCTCAAGAGTCAAAATCGAAGAAGATTCTGTCAGTACACCTCCCTTCACGTTAAACACCTTCCTAGAACCTGAAGAAGTTAAAGATATTCCCATAAATAGTCCAACATAGAGCATCAATAGTTTTCCAGCTTAGCTCTAGTTATCTGCAACTCATATGACTCCTCAACAAGGCTCTATTATAAACATCCTACCACCTCCCTTGCAAAGCATGGTTGTACCTGAATTTCTCCTAAACAAATATGCTCGACTGGACTTCCTACAACCCCTAAATGGTATGCCACAAGATTATCTTAAACTCTTGCCAAGATTCATTGGAGAAGATGATATCTCAGCTCAAAGACATATAGAAACCTTTTGTGCATTTGCAGAAAATATGAATGTAGAACATGTGGATGTGGTGTTGAGACTATTTGTCCAGTCCCTAGATGGGGAGGCTAGGAAATGGTTCAAAGCCCTCCTAAATGCTTCAATCACCCCTTGGGAGGAGACAGAGAATTATTTTATGAAGAAGTGGGGAGAGAAAAAGGACCATCAATACATCCTCACTGAATTCAATGCGATGAAGAAAAAACATAATCAAGATGTTTTAATTCATAAAAAGGTTTAATGAATTATACAATAGTCTTCTAGCTGAAATTAAACCTCTACAGGATGTTACCAAAGTGGTTTTGTTGGAGATTTTGAACCTGAATTTGGGTTCACTCTTAGAGAAAGAAAGTATTGTACCCTAGACTAGATTCAAATAGATGCTTTAGAAGTTGAAGCAAATTTCACCTCCACTGGGAAATGGAAAAGGAAAACTAAGTATGGTGATAGGAGGAGGGGAAAAGAGGAAGCCAACTCTTCGAACCATGGGAAGGAAACCCAAGAAAAGAATCTTGAGGAGATGAATAAGATGATAAGAAATTTGTCTAACAAGCTTGTAAAATTGGAGTTGGAAAAAAAAACCCTCCTCGACAAAGTCAACCATCTCCAAACTGAAATTTCAACCCTCAATATAGAAGACCACCCTTGTAGCTCTTGCAAAGGGAGAGAAAGGAACAACAAGATCATATTCAACCACCTTTGTATTTGGAAGATGATCCAGAGGAACATGTTGAAGAAACCATAGAGGTTCAAGAAAACCAATTCTCTTCTCTTTTTGATGAGGAACATGAAATAGAAGCACATGAGGAAGAAGGGGATGACTTGGATGCCCCACTGGATGATGGTGAGATTGAAAACTATTGTAGATAGTTTGCTGACTTCATGCAGGCCCAGTTACATAGAAAATATGACCTCAGGTCTTCTAGGAAAAGGTCTAGAATGCAAGATCAAAATGAAGAACCTCCCCACTCAAATCCCCCTAAGTCAATAGAGAAAGGAAAGAAGCTTCTTGACCAAGTCCCACCAAAAAAGGAGTCCTCAGATCCTGTTTCTCATAAGCACAAAGTCCCAAAAATAGAGCAATTTCCTCCCCAAATCAATCTAGCCTGTAGTAAGGAGAAGGAACCTGTTGAAGTTGCTACTACTGATAGGAACCCCTCTGTGTTTAATCTTCAAAAAGAGTTGGAGAAGGTCAAATGTATATTCCCTTGACTGAATTTTTAAAAAACCTGACTATAAATCTCAAGGATCTAAGTTCATGTGTCCGCCTACCATATATCCTCTGCAAGATAACCTGAACCTCCAAGAAGAAATACCCATGGTTGTATTTGGACCTCATGTTGAGGAGAAAGACTCTTCCACTACCCCTTTCTATGTTACCTTGGTAATTCATGAGCTCCTACTACATAAATGTATGCTTGACTTAGAAGCGTTTCATAATCTAATGCCCTTGTTGGTAATGTAGTAGTTGGGGTTGTAAATAACAATACCATATAAATATTTGTACTCCTTTGATTCCAAGAGAGTAAAATTCTTGGGGATGATTAAAGACCTGGTGGTCAATTTGGCTTAGATCCCTGTAAAAAGTGTAGTAATGGATATTGTAGTTGTTGATATCCCTGCAAGGTTTGGTATTCTTTTGTCTAGGTCATAGGGATAAAAAATTAGGGGATCCATGAAACTTGATTTAACATATGCTACCATTCCTATGTTTGGTGGAGAATAACATTGTCTGTATAGAGAATTGAGATTCATAAAGACAATTACAAAGGATAACTGTTCAAACGAATTCCCCTATGTATGGTAAAGAGAAGGAATTATCTTGTTTGTTGTTAGAGGAATATGATCAAATCATGGACAAAACATAGGTGGAATGTTCTATCGAGCTAAATAAACAATCACTAGAGTGTAATAAAGTATGGAAGTTATACTTTGATGGTGCTTATTCTAGGGAAGGAAATGGGGCAAGTGTGTTTTTGGTGTCTCTAGAAGGCAGCCTTATTCCTCTCTCCTTCAAGCTAGAGTTTGAAGCCACTAGTAATGTTGTTGAATATGAAGCTTTGTTGTTAGGGCTGCAAGCTTCCATAAATCTCAACATTTGGTGCTTGGTAGTGTTTGGAGATTCAGAGCTGGTGGTGAAGCAAATCAGAAATCAATGCCAAACTAAACATCCAAGATTGAAGTCTTACTGAAATGAGGTATATTATCTGATTGAGAACTTTTTCTTAGCCTTTAATATCCAATTTTTTCCCAGAGATATAAATCAGATGGTTGACTCCTTAGTTGTAGCTGCTAGTAACTTTAAACCTCCTCAAAACTCCTTTGCTCAGATACAAATTTGAGGTTAGGTACATGCCTTTAGTACCAGACAATGTCAAGTATTAGAAGGTGTTTGAATATGAGGAACAAATCAAATGCTTCATGGAATTGTTATTGAAGACTTTCAAACTCAGTGATTCACCAGGAGGATGAGAAAGTGATAGATGAACAACAAGTCAGTTGGCGAGAAACTATTGCTGGACACAAGATTTTACAACTGAAGGGTAACACCATCCCCTAGGGTTTGGTCCCATTGGAAAGGATATTTAACTCAAATTATGTGAATGCCAAGCCAACTGAACAAGAGATTGAAGAACAGGTAGAAGGCTGTAACATTGGTACAAAACAAGACCCCAAGGTAATTAAGTTGGCTAAAGGAGTTCCTAAAGAATACAAGCAAAGGTATCTGGATCATTTTAAGCATTGTATGGATGTGTTTTCTTGGTCATATGATGACTTGAAAACATTTGACACTACTATCATTCAACACAAAATTCCTTTGAAGAGTGGGGTGAAACCATATAAACAGAAGCTCAGGCAGATTAATCCTTTGTTACTTCCATCAATTGAGAAAGAGGTGAGAAAGTTGTTGCAGGCCAAAATTATTGTGCCTTTGAGGTATTCAGATTGGGTAGCAAATTTAGTCCCTGTTAGGAAGAAGAATGGAGAAATAAGACTATGTGTTGACTTCAAAAATCTAAATAAGGCCTCACTAAAAGATAATTACCCTCTGCCTAAGATGGACTACATTTTGTAGAAGGTGGTAGGGTTTGCTTGGATGTCCATGATGGATGGTTTCTCTAGATACAATCAGGTTGTTATACATCCCGAAGATTAGAAGAAGACTGCTTTCACTACACCCTGGGGAACGTTTATGTATGCCAGAATTCCCTTTGGCCTCATAAATGCAGGAGCCACTTTTCAGAGAGCTATGGATATAACATTTGTTGGAGAACAGGACAAATTTGTAGTAATTACCTGGATGACATCACTATCTTCTAAAAAATAGATGAAGAGCACATTAAACATTTGCAGCTCACTTTTGAGAAATGCAGAAGGTATGGTTTGTCTTTAAACCCCAAGAAATCTCAGTTTTCTCTAAGTGAAGGAAAATTGTTGGGCCACATTGTGGCAAAGGAAGGAGTAAATATTGATCCCAAAAGGGTAGAAGTCATCAATAACATTCCATTACCAAGAAATAAGAAATAAATCCAAGTATTCTTGGGAAGAATCAAATTTTTAAGAAGGTTTATACCCAATTATGCTAAAATAGTCAAAGAAATCACAGAGATGCTAAGGAAGGATAGGGAGGTAAAGTGGATTGTAGAAGCTCGAGAGTCATTCTTCAACTTTTTAAGAAGCTTTATACCCAATTATGTTGAAATAGTCCAAGAAATCACAGAGATGCTAAGGAAGGATAGGGAGGTAAAGTGCATTGTAGAAGCTCAAGAGTCATTCTCCAAAATCAGAAAGGCTTTTTAGAGGCCCTAGTACTAGTTAGCCCAGATTATCAAAAACCTTTTTTCATTTTTTCTTTTGCTTCTCCCCACATGATGGCTACTATCTTGTTGCAAAAAAATGATGAAGGACATGAGCAACCCATTGCATTCTTCAGCCAGGTGTTATGATATGTTGATCTAAAATACAACTTTTGGAGAAACAAGACTAAGACTTAGTTAAATCCATAAAAGATTTTAGAATCTGTGTCCTACAATCAAATATAACAACTTATGTTCCTACAACTGTTGTGAAATATATCCTTGTGCAAGGTGATAGTGAGGGAAAAAGAGGCAAGTGGATTTCTAAAATACAGGAATATGACATGGATATCAAACCCACCAAGTTGATCAAAGGGAAGGGGCTAGCTAAAATTTTGTCTGATGCAAATTACCAAACTTTGGGCATAAAATTACAAGTAGGAAAGGATGGAGAAAGTGGAAAAGTAGAGGAATAACAAAAAATTGAGACCTCAACTCAGAAAATCCAGATGAAATACATTGTGTCCCACTGGTATAAACATATTGTCCATTATTTACTTTTCCTGAGGTTCCCATTTAATTTTGATATAGTAAAATAGAGGGCTTTGAGGCTACAAGCCCAAAAATTTGTTATCTCAAATAGCTAACTGTATTGGAAAGACCTGGTGAGAATTTTTCTTTTATGTCTAGTTGAAGAAGAAATTCATAAAGTGATTGATGAGTTTCATAATTGTGTTTTTGGGGGACATTACAACTGGAGAGCTACAACCCATAAAATCCTCAAAGTAGGTTTTTACTAGCCTAAGCTATTTGGTGAGGTACATACCTATGTTTGGGCCTATGAGAAATGTCAAATGTTTGTAGAAATATAGAGGCTGACACCCCTTCCTTTAATCCTCGTGTTTGTAGAAGAGCCCTTCAGGAAATGGGGGTTGAACTTCATTGGAGAAATACACCCACCTTCCAGTGTTCAACACAAATGGACACTCACAGCCACTGATTATTTCATTAAGTTGGTGGAAGCTACCCCAACTAGAAATGCAACTGATGCAATAACCATTAACCTTATAGAAGAAAACTTCCTTGCCAGGTTCGACTGCCCAAAGAAAATTGTCACTGACAATGCTCTGGTGTTCAAGTCAGCCAAATTTATTGATTTTTTCCAAAGGCACAATATTATATTAGGCCATTACACTACCTATTAGTCACAAGGAAATGGATTGGATGAATCCTCTAATAAAACCTTAGTAAGGATTAAGAAGAATAAAATAGTTGAAAATCAAAAGAATTGGGATTCACAACTGAAGTTTTCCCTATGGGCTAACAGGGTTACCACCAAGAGGTCCACTAGGAAGTATCCTTTTGAAATAGTGTTTGAGAAAGCTGCAATTTTCCCTATACAACTAACAATGCCAATAACTAAGATCCTACAAGATGTTGGAAAGGAGTCAAATGTATTGACCAGAAGGATAAATCAGCTGGTATAGATTTAAGAAAACAAGGAACAGGTAAACCAAAATTTGATTAATTATCATGAGAGGATGAAGTCACTTTTTAACAGAAGAGCAAGGGACAAATCCTTGCAACTAGAAGAATTAGTACTTAGGCTTTATTTCAAAAGAGAAGATAAGGGAAAACATGGGAAGTTTGATCCTCTATGGTTTGGACCTTTCATGACTGTTGAAGAAAAAGGGAACAATAATTTATTGCTAGAAATATAAGATGGTAAAGTGCTTGGACTGCCTGTGAATGGGAAGTTTCTCAAGCTTTATTTCCAACATTAAATAGCCCCATTCTCACCCACTATAAAATACTAGTGAACCATTGTAAATACTAGCAATGTTTATGTTCTTATTACTATTTTTTTGTTTCATGAAGATTTGAATAAAATGAATCCATGCCCAAGGAGTAAGATACTAATCTACATGTTCTCAGTGCATTGCATACAATACACTGTCCCTAGTTAGAGCTAATGTTTTTTCCCTTCATTATTTACTTTTTGTAGGGGTGCTAAATGATCCAGGCGGATCTTCAAAAAAAGTACCTATGGCATGATATGCAAGGTCTTATGGCATCCTGCCACATGGCGCTCCCTTATTTGCTGAAACTATGCCATGTCATCTTCTCCCTGCCACTTGGACAAGTCAAACTGAAACTTTAACTTGGTCATCTGGACTCAAATTTGAGTGTCATTCGCATCGTTGGAATCAGGATGACGAGCACTTAAATCTGATGCTAAGCTTTCCAAATTCTACCACTTTGAGTTTTGAACTTTTTTTCATGCCACTGGTACTTTTTCTCAAGATCCACTTGGATCAATCCTCCCTACTAAGATCTTTTGGACCACCAAAAGACTTTTTAGTCAATTAGTAAGTGAGGAAATTTCTCCCTCACTTTTTCCTTCTCCATCCATCAAGCTTTTCTTGGGTGCATTTCTCTGAAGCCAACATAGATGTACTCCACATCTCCCCGTTGTGAACGTCTGGTCCTCCGGTCAAGTATGATATCTTCGAGAAACTTATCTAGATAATTAGGTGAAAATCATCACTGTAGGAATATGTGCAACCTCCTCAGTATCCATAATCAATGGAAGTTCATAAAGCTTCAGGTTTTCCACATTTGCCACGGAGTACATTTGCATATAAGCAGGCAAGTCAAGCTGAAAAGCATTGTCTCCAATATTTGCCAATATGGTGAAGGGATTATATCTAATGGGTCTCAGTTTCTTCCCTTCTCCCTTCATCCTATCTTTGCTGATATGGAGCCATACCTTATCCCCAACTTGAAACTGATGGTCAACTCGGTGCTTATCATGTCGAGATTTATACCGAGCTTGACTCTTCTCCAACTACTCCTACACTTCCTGATGAATTACCTGTATCTGCTAAATGAACTTTCATGCTTTTTCCCTATCATCTCGTCCATTTCCATCCTCCTCTTTCCCAAAGACCATGTCCAAGGGATCTCTGGGTAGATAGCCAAAACATGTCTCAAACGGTGAGCTCTGTGTAGATGAATGTGTTGCTTGATTGTATGCATGTTGCACATAAGGAAGTTGTTCATCCCACAACTTGGGATGTTTCCCACAATAGCCTCGCAACAAGTGTACCACGGTGTGGTTGACAACCTCTGTCTGTCCATCGATCTGTGGATGAAATGTCGTACTTCTTTTCAGCTTGGTGTCCATCATTCTCCACAAGCTGGTCCAAAACTCCCCAAGAAAGTGGGAGTCTCGATCTGACACAATAGATGTGGGCAACCCAAACATGCTGAAAGAAAAGAAAAGCAGTATGATCTACAGTGACTTGCTTTTTACAAGGCATTAAAATACACATTTTACTAAACCTATCCACAATGACATACAAATGACCTTTCCTAGACATTGGTAAACCTCCTACAAAGTCCATGGACACACTTTCCCATGGTTGACTCAAAATAGGGAGTGGTGTGTAGTGCCCAAGTTTTCTATCAGAGGGCTTTGAAATAGAACACAATGCACAACCCTTTACAAAGCGAGTCACAATGTTTTTCATATGAGGCCAAAAACAAAACCTTTGCAAATGACAAAGTTTTCTCTATGCCAAAATGACCAGACACTAGAGAGGTATGAACCTCTCAGATTACATGAACCCTTTCATTACTGGGTATACACAGTTTGCCAAGGTGGTACAATAACTTCTCCACTTGCGATCCACGATTTAGTTTTGCATAGATTTCTTTATAATCATTATCGTTAGCATACTATTCAACATAACTTTCTAACGACAAAGAAATATTTTGCAAAACTACAGATGCATAAATAGGAGGACGAGAAAGGATAATGCTACTTTGTTGCTGGCATCCTTCTTATATTTTATTACAAAATGAAACTGTTGAAGGAATCCCATCCATCTAAAGTGACGGGCATGCTGAAGCTTGGTCTATGACTAAAGATACTGCAAGGGCTGATGATCCATGTGGATGATGGTCTCCTTGTCGATCAGATAGTGTTTATGCTTCTTTACACTCTATACCAAGGCGTACAACTCCTCGTTATATGTAGGATAATTCACAACAGCCTGGGAGAAAGTCTCTAAACGGTAACAAACATGCTTTCTTTGCTACATAAATACAAGACCCATGGCATATCCGCTGGCATTTGTTTCAATTTTGAAAGGCTGTTGAAGGTCTAGTAAGGCAAGAACCAAGGTTGTGCTGATCTTCTCTTTTAGCGTGTCGAAGGATTTATGTTGTTTTTCTTGCCACTGAAAGGCCTGCTTCACACTAGTCAAGGTGTGCAAGGGGGCTGCGATAATGGAAAATTTCGCTATGAACCTTCTCCAACACTGCATTGCACCCAAAAAACTTTGGACTTATGTGACATTCGTGTGCTCAGGCCACTTCATTATCTCCTCCACTTTAGAGGGATCTATCCTTAATTGCCCATTACCGACAATATGGCCTAAATAAATTAGAGAAGTCTTTTTAAACTCACACTTTGAAAGTTTCAAATATAATTTCTCTTTCTTCAGAACATCAAGTACTTTCTTTATATGACACATATGTTCCTCCCATGTCTGACTGTACACAAGAATATCGTCTAAATACACAAGAACACAATGATCAATAAATGGCTGAAATAAGTCATTCATTACCCTCATAAACATGGTTGGAGCATTGCACAGTCCAAATGACATCACCATCCATTCGAACAACCCCTGCTTGGTTTTGAACGCAATTTTCTAGACATCCTTCTTTGCAATTCTAACCTGGTGATAACCACTACGCAAATCCGTCTTAGAAAAATAAACAACATTTTTGAATTGATCTAACAATTCATCAATGAAAGGGAGAGGGTATTGATTCTTCACCATGACCTTGTTAAGTGCCCTGTAATCCACACACATTCTCCATTTATCATCTTTCTTAGGCACCAACATGATTGGTGAGCCGCAAGGAGAAGAACTTGGTTTGATGACTCCTTGATTTAACAGTTCCTGCACCTATTTCTTGATCTCCTCTATCTCGATAGAAGCCATCCTATACTTGCCACATTTGGTAAAGGGGCATCCTACTGCAATTGGATCTCATGTTGGATTTCCCTTTTAGGGGCAATCTTCTTGATTCCTAAAACAATTCATCATACTCAGAAACAATTTCAAATAATTCCTTCTTATGATTAGGATCACAACCTTTGAAAGCGTCAACTGTCTCAGCTTCTATCGCCCTTACTACCATGAGCATGCATCATTTACTGGAATTAACCAGTCTTTCAATATGTCTTGCACGGACAAGGCTAGCACTAAATTTTGTGTGATGAGCTCTGACTATATACTCTACCCCATCCTTGGTGAGGTGGTATTTATTTTCATGCTGAAAGAAAACGACCTTTCTGTCATATAAATATGGGCTTCCCAAGATGATTCCACATATGTCCAAAGGTACTACATCTAACTCTACCTCATCAATTAATTTAGAAGCAATTACAAATCTGTCCCTACACTGCTTGGTGACCTGCAATTTGGCTTTATCGCTTACCCAACCAAGCGGGTATGGACTTGGATGAGGTTTAGTTTTAAGACCTAACCTTTTCACTAAGGACTCTGAGATTAAGTTTGCTTGGGAACATGAATCAAACAGAGTTTCCACCTTTGTATGCTTTATGACAACTCTAATGTGGAACAACTCAATTCTCTTTTGCTCATGACTCACAAGCTCATTCAAATAACTAGTGCTTGCAACCAAATCAAAACTATCATTAATAGAAAGAGTACCTCTTGTACCCATGGTTGTGATCAATGTCTCATCGCCAGAATCTGATCCAAGGTCTTGTGCTGTTGCCACTATCTTCTACTTCCCCTTTCCACTGAATCTCTTTAGCCTCAGTTCCGGATGTAGCTTCTAGCAGTGGTCCTTGTCATGCCCATCCTTCTTGTAGTGAGTGCACAAAACCGTTGCTCCATCCACTCCATCCACTTTCTTGGCTGCGACGGTCTTCTTGTCCTTCCCTTTTCCTTTCTTCTGGAATTTTCCATGCTGAGGTTTGAATGGCATCTTCTTGGTTTGGTCATCTTGATCGTTCTTGCCTCGAATTTCAAGATGAATAGCTTTAATGTTGGCTTATCAATTGAGGTAGGCTCGAATAGTAATAATGAGTGTCTGATGTAACTATGCAGCACACCTATGTACTTAGTTATAGTTTCGGGTGCATCTAATGAGATGCCCAGATTCAATGCTTGTTTCTAAAATTCTTCCATGAAGCTTTGTACATTCTGGCCCTTACCTTGCCTTAAATATTGCTAGTCCATAAGTTCCTTTTGCTTATAACCCAGAGGGTAGAATTGGTCTTTTAATGCAGAAATAAAACTAGACCAAGAGGACAGAAGGTTACCTGACTTCGTGCTGCCCTTCTGTAACTTGCTCTCCCACCAAACAAGAGCAGTGCCACTCAGCCGAAGAGATGCTAACTGGAATTTCACCTCATCTTCTTCAATCTGCTGGATTCGATAGTAAACCTCTATTTGTTTGATCTAGTTATTGAGTTTTTCTACACTACATTCTCCATTGTACATGGGCAGATCGAACTTCACGTCTAGCTTGAAGAACGGTTTCTTAGAGGTCTGTTTGGAATTTCTATGAGAGTGATGAGAACTATCACTGGAAGAAGGAGAGGGAGGAGGATATTCTCCACCACCTTCCTGATTTCCTGATCCATGATCATCGACATCCTTCTTCTCATGCCCAAGTGCCTTCTCATACTTTGCGAACAACTGGTCCACTTTTCCTGCCATATTGTAGAATACCTTTTGGAAATTATGTTCCTCTTCCCAACGAGATTCTTCATTGGCCATGTTTCTTCTTCACTGTGCACGTCCTGCTTTAGGATCAAAGGAATTAATCATTCCTTCTCCTCTTCGTAACTTGTTCCAAGTTAGCATAAACTCATGCAATTCGCATCTACAAAGACCTACTCTAATACCAAACTTGATCCAAGATCTTTTACTTACAGATGCATCAGAATTACATATAACAGAGTTAATTAACCATGGAACTTAAAAGCACATAAACAATGTGGAAATAATAAGAAGAACAAAAAAAACCATGACACAATGATTTGATTACGGAGTTTGTCCAGTTAGGACTACATCTCTGGGGCCTTATTTTTATTAGTGGTATAAAAGAGATAAAAGTACAACAACAAGAAATTACAACCATTATACCTCCGAGCTGATAGATGGGAAGATAATGGAGAGCCCAGGTTTGAAAACAGGTAGAACCGTTGAACTCCTGGTGAAAAATAGTGCAAAAACGCCTATCCAAACTCCCAATTTGGATAATTAGGCCTTCTGCAACCTTTTCAGAACCTCCTTGTTGCTCAAGGCAAGGTTCCGGCTTGCTGCGAGGGTTAGGGTCTGCTGTATGCAATAAATCTATGTATTCGGCCAGTCCTCCCCTGCCTTTCTCCGACACAACAGTCATATATATAATATCATGGCGACATCCCTCAAAATCGGGGCAGTTTCAACATAATACCCAAGGTTAGTAGGCGGGAGTGGGCCTGAAGGATTCACAACAACCACCCTTCTACAATAGTAAGCCATTGTCCAACAACCCATTTCAATGATGCATGGCTCTCAGCAGTGGGTTTATCGATGGTTCCAGCTTATCGACGAATAGTCCAATGCCTAGACACAACATCCTGTGATAACTATGGACCCGACAGGAAGATTCACCATATAACATAATGTCTTTGCTTCCGGTACTCCTGTCGCATTATCACAATCGACGTAAAACCCTTAGCACAATGGTTAGCACTCTGCAACACCTGTAGACCCATCGGGTTTATTAATCACACTATATAACATTTCGGGTCTGGGTCCTTTATCACAGTATCACAATCAACGCTTTTCCCCCGAACCACATCGCAAGCACTAGCCTTTCCCGGCGATTGCGATATCATAGATCATAGGTCAGACGAGTCACGAATTGGCCCTGGTAGGACTTAGTTGTGATGTGATATACATCGCATGAAAAAGGTTGGTGCTTGCGATGTGGTTCAGGGAAAAAGCGTTGATTGTGACACTGCAATAAGGGGCCCGGACCCGAAATGTTATACAATGTGATTAATAAACCCGACGGGTCCATAGGTGTTGCAGAGTGCTAACCATTTCACAAGGGTTTCACGCCGATTGCGATAATGCGACGAGAGTGCCGGACGTGAAGAAATTATGTTATATGGTGAATCTTCTTGTCGGGTCCATAGTTATCGCAGGATGTTGTGTCTAGGCATTGGATTGTCCACCGATAAGTTGGAACCGCCGATGAACCCACCATCGAGAGTCATGCGCCGTTGAAATGGGTTGCTGGACAATGGCTTACTATTGCAGAAGGGTGGTTGCCGTGAATCCTTTAGGCCTGCTCCCACTTACTAACCTTGGGTATTATGTTGAAACTGCCCCGATTTTGAGGGATGTTGCCATGATCTTATATATATCACTGTTGTGTGGGAGAAAGGCAGGGGAGGACTGGCCAAATACACAGATTTACTGCATACACCAGACCCTGACGCTAGTAGTAGGGAGGCTTTGAGAAGGTTGCAGAAGGCTCGATTATCCAAATTGGGAGTTTGGATAGGGGTTTCTGCACTATTTTTCGCGAGGCATTCAGTGGTTCTATCTATTTTCAAAGTTTGGCTCTCCATTCTCTGCCCATCTATTAGCTTGGAGGTATAAGGGTTTTAATTGCTTGTTGTTGTACTTTTATCTCTTTTATGCCACTAATAAAAATAAGGCCTTACCACTATTGAGTATGGCTCAGAGACGTAGTCCAAAATGGACGAACTCAATAATCAAATCATTGTGTCATGGTTTTTGTGTTCTTCTGATTATTTCTACATTGTTTATGTGCTTTTAAGTTCCATGGTTAATTAACTTTGTTATATGTAATTATGATGCATCTGTAAGTAAAAGATATTGGATCACTAAAGGGTTGCATTCAAGACTTTTGGCTTAAAAAATAATCAAATTGGTGATGAGGGCAACTTTAGGCCTTGGTGCCATAATAAGGAGCTTTAATACCAGAGCCCTCATCCATGGAATACTCTACCAAGTGAGTGCAATGGGGTAAACAGTGAAATTACCACAGGCACGCCTATTTGGTTAAAGGTTAAGTAGATATCAGGGGGGATCGACACCCATGTCCGCTCGACTGAACCCTAAAAACATTTCGGGGGGTGGGGTAACTTGAGAAAACAATACACTGACGCTACCCCCCAGAGTTGAATATTCAAATGAGAAGGCCCACTAATCTAATGGCCTAGATTAATTCTATGGGGTAACTGCAGGATCCCGCCTCCCAAACTTCCACCCGCCAAAGGAAGGTGGGGACCAATTGCCATGTCACAATTTCGCCAGCACCATTTTTCAAATGAGCGATGAAACTAAAGGTAAAATGGTAACTTCCTCGCCCCTGCTCCCATCCATTTGTCACCTTGATCGCCCAATCATCCTCTGCCACGTGTCCCCCCCGTGACGTGATCTAATGCCAGATGACTGTTTCCCCTCTTTTCTTAAAAAAACCCTTCCCACTCCAAATTTTTGAATTTGTTTTGATTTCTCAGTGAAAAATCCTCCTGTTGTTCACCCGTTCTGTAATTTCGTTCAATCATCAAGCTGGTCCAAAAATCCTCTTCAATGTTATGGAAAAGATGTGAACAATTCATCAATCCTCCAGTGCTCCAGATCATCGATCCAACGATGCTGCCTCCTAAACCATTCCACCATGATTAAAGATACTGTTGATTGTGTTAATCATGACACTTTGATATTTTATGCTTTATGTAAATATTCTATTTTCAGAGACTCAATGCCAGTTAGTTAGGATCTAGCTAGTACAATTGTTCCACTAAAGCACATTGATATTTTTGTTATGATGATTCACTACCAAATCAAGAAAGAATCTTTTGTAAAGGGTTCTCTCCCTAAGTCCCTATAAAAATAGTTTATGATACAGAACCAAGGATTCATAATTTTGTTTTCAAGAGGGAATCTCTACAAATTTTAAATGAAATGTATGCCTTGTTGAAGATTAATGAAAGATTTTAGTGAATCTCACTCATATGAATGTGTAGTATGTATTGTCTCTTGTATGTGTTCCATATACCCTCACTCTTCTTCTCAGATTACATGTAATAGCCACTTGTTGAAATGTGGCAACAAGAATATTCCAATTTAATTTGTCGTTGAATTAAATTGTGAATTAAAATCGAATTTAGTCTTAACAGCTACTTGGAAATAATTAATTAATTCATTTTGAATTAATTAGTTGGAGAAATTCAAGTTAGAAGTCTTTCTGAAGTCATGCAAGAGTTATCCCTTAAATTAAGGACATAAGATTGAGTTATATTTGAATTGTAATTAGTTAACTCAGTTTACTGAGTTAAGTCTAGTTGAATTAGTTCCAAACTGTTTGAGGAACTAAGTTAACAATCAGTTGATGCATGCATGCATCCAACTAGTGCTACTCCAGTTAATTTAATATTCCCTCATCAGAAACTCATGCATGTCTATTTTGAGAAAGACCCAGTTGATATTAAAGTCAAGGACAATGTACTATTAGTTGCATGTGTTTTCTTATAAAGAAAACTCATGCATGTAGTCAAGGGATCATTCCTTGACGATTGCGCAGTTCTGACAGTGTGTGAGATCAGGAGATCATCCACTTGGTAAATGATTTTTCCACTTGGTTGAAGGTTGATCATCCCAGAGGAATAACGCAAGGAAATAGGAGCTTGGAGGGTAGAGAGGAAGGCTGGAGAGAAGCCAAGATTGCCTGTGAGCATCTGTGGGGATTGTACTGAGAGCTGGGTTGCTGTGAGAGCTAAGGCTTTGTATAATTCCTATGTATTTCCACCTTGTATGATAATATAGATAGTGGGGTTTCTAACTGAGGCTTTCCCCAAAGTATTTTCATGTGTATTGTGCATTGATTCTTCTTCTTCTGGTTATATTGTTCAACTCGATCTTTAAGCTTCTGCAAATTGATAGTAGAAGTAGGTTATAGTATTCTGCTTTCATTTATATTGCATTATTGGGTTAACCTACATCAGATTTTCTACATGGTAGCAGAGCTGGATTTGTAGATATTTTCTACACTGTTGTTGGATTTTTTTTTATGAATTCATGGATTCATCTATGTCTGATGTTGATCTAAGATGCCTATGACTGATAAGAATTATTATCCTTAAAAATGTGCTTCGTGTATCTTAGCACATCATTTGAATTTTTCTCTCATCCACTTCATGCTGAACTTCGATGCACTAAATTCTTAATTTAAGCCCCGTGCATTGGTTTTCTTTCCTTATTGATTCTTCTCTCAAATATATTACAAATGACTGATAAAATTGCATGCTCATGTAATGTTTGTTGATGGAGTTAGACTTTGATGCTTCTATGAGTATTAATTTGCATCCATATTTGTATTTCTCTTTGTAAAGAAGATTCTGAACCAATTTTGACTTAAAATCTAGTTAAATTTTGAGTGTAAGTGAACAATTCCAGCATACCTTATAAGCACTCATCAATATATCCTAGCCATTGGTCTCTCTTCATCCTAGAGGCTGTATCTAGGAGAAAAATCACCGGGTGGAGAAGGTGGGTGATTATCTGGGAGCACCTTCCCAGACTGAAGGTTGATCCCTTAGATTTCCATAGCATAAGCAGGATAGGATGTCTCTCCACTGTAAACCTATTGTGGCTACTTATTTTTTGTGTTTGGATTGGGTTGAGCAGGGCTTTGAGGTTTCTTAGGTTGAGTATGGTGAGGAAGTTGTGGTTGATATTGAGGTGGAGGCAATAAAGCAAGAGGTTGGGTTGTTTTAGGCCTCCAACCTGGTGAGGGGTTGCCCCATTGGGAAGATTGGGGTGGATATGGTTGACAAGGAGGATTGATAGGCCGAGGAGGATATTGAGGAGCATAAGGAAAAGGATGAGGTTTGGACCATGATGGATGAGTGGAAGGGTACCAAGGTTGGAATTGTGCATTTTTATTTGGATTGTAATGAGGATAATGTTTATCTTGAATGCCTTATTGATATGGCCGAGGACCTAGAGGCCTCCTTTGGTTAATGAAGCACAACTTCTCTAACCCACCTTCTACCCCTCCTTGGTATACAACCTTTAGGCCTAGCATAGAGGGGAATTTGTCTGTTTCGTGATTCTCTTCACAAATTGAGCAGAATTCTATGACATTCAGTGGGAACTCATTCCTAGGATGTCTCTTAGTACATCTAGGGTAGAATATAGCTAGTTCCCTTTTTTCTTCCTCTTGCTTCCTTTTTATTTACTTAGTATCCATTTATAGGGCTAAGATATGGAACATTTCACTCTTAAAATCTTCCAACATGCTTCCTATCTCATGCTCGATGGTTGTTGTAGAGGGAGAGGAACTGACCAAGCTTTAGATAGACCTACCCTTTTTCGTAGTAGCCCTAGAGTGATTCTTGGATATAGTTTTGATGTCATCACAAGGGAATTGGTAGATATATATTTCAAACAACATGTTGAGGTGTTAGTGTGAAAATTCTCGGAAGGTGTAGCAAAAATAATTCACTTAAGTCACTAGGTGACAAGTGACCCTAACAACAAATTGATGGTTGTTGTTGTCTTAGATCTGAAACACAAATATAAAACCTGCAGTAAAAGAAGATATAACCCAAAACAAAAAGCAACAATATAAAGTATCTAGTATAATAACCCAATTGGAAAGAAAAATTTAAATGAATTAATCTTTTATTGATGACACAAGGTGAAGGAGATCTATAGATTGGTCTGTGAGTCCCCCTCCGTGGGATGGGTCCTTTGATATCCTTGATGCTTCAAAAAATTGATCTTCTCTCTCAATGTGAAAAACCCAAACAAAAGTGAAGAACTCAAAATGGGAGCTCAAGAAAAATGATGATAATGTTGATGATGATAATGATCATGGTGAAGAATGAATGAAAAACGATCCTTTATATAGCAAAGTATGGAGTTAATCTCGAAAATGGAGAATAATAAAATATTATTAACCAAATTCAGATCTAACTACTTGGAATACTTTATTATATTTATTAGAGAGGGAAAATGAATTTAAAATGGTTAAATGCTTTTATTTAGAAATAATTAACAAATAAAATGATTTATTAATTATTTCGCGAGAAACAAGAAATGTGTGAAATCAAAATAATTATTAAATAGTGATTTAATAATTATTCTAATAACATAAATAAGGAAATTTAAATAAATAATGATTTATTTATTATTCCCAAGGGATTTAGTCAAATATGACAAGGAATAATTATTAAATAATGATTTAATAATTATTCTTAGAGAAAATTAAATAAATAATGATTTATCTAATTATTTTTGTGGGTTTTTTTTAATTTAAATCAATTTTTTTTTAATAAAATGATTTACTAAATTATTCTCCACAATGAAAGTGATTTTTCTACGGTAAAATTAAATATACATGGTGTATTTCAATCCACCTAGTTATAAATGGCTAGGTGATTATTTTTTGGTGATAACATGAGGGTTTCCATTACATCCTCCCTGATCCCTCAGAGAAGAACTTGCTTGAGTGACTCAGGATCAAGGGTACAGTTGGCCCTCCTATAATTGAGTTGAAATCTTTCCTCATAGTCCTTTAAGGATTCATCAGGTCCAAGGATCATCCTAAAGATTTCCTCCTTTGTTTCTTTGGACCTACAGTAATCCCTATATTTGTCATTGAAGGCTTGTTTCATTTGGCCCCAAGTAGTGATGTTTCCTTCAGGTAAAATCATAAACCAACAACACAAAGCCGCATATTTAAGGGTATAAAGAAATAACTTTAGCTTCTACCCATCATAGGCATAGTCATAGGTCCTAGAGACAATAACAAACTCAAAAATGAAGTTGTCAGGATCCTTAGAGGTTAGGCCATGGAAATGTGGATCCACATAAGGGCTTATATTCTTCATTCTGGTCTCCCCATTGGTTTCTCTGATAGGGAAAATATCATTGTGCATGTTTTCAGCCATGGTTTGGGTAGGTGAGATAGGTTATTCTTCCCCTATGGGTTCCTCAAAAATTTTAGGTTTCTCACCTAGAGGGTCTTCTAGCTCCCCTGTAGTCAGAGAGGGAAGTTCATAGTCACCAATGAATAATGAAGGTGTACTACTTGAGGGGGTGGGGGTTTTTGGTAAGAATTTCCCTTGGTTATCCATACTCCTATGAGGCGTGAAAGAACTAGTTTTTTGAATTTTTCACTTTTTTTCAAAACAATAAGATTGATGCAAAACAAAACAAAAAACTAGCAACTCTTAAGTAGAAACAAAACCTTCTTAGACACCAACCTGACAATGGCTCCAAAAAGTGATGAGCCCTAGTATTGCACCAAGGATGTTGCAACTCCCAAGGGCTTCTTAAATTAAATTATCAACCCGGGGTTCATACAAACTTAGAGGTGACAATGTTATATGCACATCAGGTTAGGTTCTACTCACCTCACCCTCAGTCATGATATCAAGTCAAGGTGTTCAGAGACCACTCCTTCAACTAACTACAAAGATAAAAACATGTCACAATTGCAAGGAGATGAACATGATTCTAATTACAAAAGTGTAAGTGCCATTCATTTAATGTAAATGCTGAATTGAAATTGCATGAAAGGAAAAAGGCTAGTTTAATTGCAAAAGTAAACCATGTTATTCTATTTGTGGACCTAATCAATGTAACAAACTACTTGCATGAATCATCTATATATTTTCACTTGCTTGAAAATAAGAAATTCAACCTTCAACATAATTATGAAAAAAATGGTGATTCTAATTCTATTTTTTGCCTTATGTTTGCAGTGAGGGTAAAATGGGGTTGGAGTAGTCTTAGAATCTTCCTGGTGTTAATAAATCTAGGGATTCAAGATTAAGTGATTTCTCTTCTATTCATAACTATGTGTGAATGCTTTTTACTTATTAGATTAGGATCTTCTTTTACTTATGTTATTATGGTGTTATTCTTCATCAAACAACTACCAATGCATAAAACATAAAGAGACAAGAGGCACAGAATATAAGCTATTAGCCAGGGCCAAAATCTCTCCCACTTGGGAGGAAAACTCAAAAAAATTCTTCTTCTTATAGAGACTTCAATTGATGAATACCAAGACCAAGAACCTTGACCTATTTTACACTCCAAGACCAAGAATCAAGTTTCCTTTCACCGGTTCTCTTTTGTGCCCTAGATAACACTTGGTCCAACTGCTTACTTACCTGTGTGCCTAAGCTATACTTCATATCTCGACCTTCTTCTTCTCTGATTCAGACCTGCAACTTCTTGGCTTCCTTCAGAGACCCTAGCACGTGTAAACTATCAACTTTGGAGCCTTGATTCCCTTCGCTATAGGTGGAGGAAACTTCCTTGACAACTTAGCTTGATATACACCTTTGCTTCCTCCTTGTATTGACCTTCCAATGGGATTGCAATACTTTGACATTTTCTACAATAGAGACATACCCTTTCTCCACATGTGTGAGATCAATATAACCCAAAAATATATCCAAAATGAGGCCAAAGACTTCACTCTCCTTATTTCTCTCTTTGATGATGATTGGGATCCTTCCTAAGTGATCTTCACACTTATTATTTCAGACTTGATCTTGACAAAAATTCTTGCTCTAAAATGAGGCTGAGCTGCCCTATTTATAGTTTTTGGAACCTCCATAATAATCTGATTTTAGCAATGGGTGAGTCAACATGACTATTGGAGAAAATTCACTATTTCATTTAAGGCCAACTTGAATTAGATGCTTGAGCTTGATCTTGGAGGGCTATTTGAAATTTTCATTGACTCATATACAAACATAACATGCCCAAGAAGGGTCCTTCATACATGACATTGAATCTCTTTATATTTTATGACTAGATGACAAAACCTAAAGGTTCACAATGGGAACCTTAACTAAAGTAAAATTCCTTGATCATGAACCGATGATTCAAGTACTACATAAATAATTTTATTTTCTTCTTTTCATCAGTTACATAAAATCACAATTTACACATGTCATTATGAAGACCTAACCTAGTTACACTTTTCCACACTCCCTCTCAACTAGGGAGGTATTCATAATGGTACTTGGTCATTCTCAATCTAAAGAATTCTCATAAGAAGAGTCAGATTGGTAACCCATCTGTATATCATCATATCAAACAACATTTTCACATAGCAAGGTCTTGACTAAAAACTCTATCTGTCCATAAGATCTGAACTCAATGTTGGAATTACCAATGATGTATAAACACCCTCATCATTATCTCTCTTAGAACATACCCCACCTGGGTTCTCAGGGTGTGTTCCACCAGGAATATTCTTATCTTGGATTCCTGGTCCTCAAAGAATATCGGTCCTCTACGAATACTCTTATCTTGGATGCCCTAACTCCTCCTCGAAGAGTATCATATACCAAATGTTTACCCAATCCTCCACTCTCTCTTCCCAAGTGAAGACAAGAATGATGTATCTATCTCTCCCTTTTAATTAGGGAGGGAACACATATTCCAATAAAGGAATGTACTTATTCCTATGGAAGGAATGTACCTAAGATCCTTATTGGCTTAGGAATTTTGTTTCCAAGTTTCTACCAAGTAAGAAAGTTGTTTCCAGGATCCCTCTTAATTAGGGACCTACAACAACTCCTTAGGTGGAGATGATGGGACAACCAATTGCTTGAAGAAATCCTCCTCACAATTTCATTGAACTTCTTTTCATTCTTCATGAGTCTTCATGTTTTGGGACTTCATCGTAGGGTATAGACCATCCATTACTTTCAGTCATGTCATCATCAAAAAGTGATCCATCAGTTCATATCTGGTCTTCCTTTATGCCATGCTGCTTTCTTCATGCCGTGTTTCCTTAAAGATCTTTCATCCTATTACATGGGCATCGGTGGTGGAATATATCCATAGATCTTCCCTTGATAGCCTTGCATAAGTCCATCAAGATATTTGTTCAAACATAAGAAATGAACACTTAAATAAAAAAAATTACCTTTTTGATAGTCTTTCATCATGACATCTTCTAGATTGCATCAAGATCCTGCATACATATTGACACATCTCCCAAAAGATATATATTGTCAAGGGTATCTTTCTTTTTTAGACTTCATCAAAGTCTACATATGTTTCATGGAGATATCCTAGTCGAGTCTCTTGGTCTTTGGATGTTGATTTACCCTTTTCATGGTTTCATATCTCATGATCTCTTCCTTCCTTTCTTCACACATTTCATTCCCAGGAATTTCCAATCACAATTCCTTTAATTGTTGTCAACCACCTCATATTACATATGAAGACATATTAGGTTGATTTCATCTAGTGAATGTGTGACCCATGCATTCTTGCATCCCTTTGAAGGAGAAAATCCTTCCTTTCTATTATGCTCTTAAGATAGAGAATTGATCCATGTTACCTACAACCATACGACATGACTTTACAATATCAAATACAAGCATACATAGATGATTTTTCTTTATGTCATCCAGAATTCCTTTAACGACTTCCTTGATTGAAAATAGATTTAATCCCTTGATCTGCTTCACCTCTATGTCATCATACCATCATCCCATGAATTACGTAAGTTTGGAATTCTTAATGAAACACTTGCTTCCCTTCTTGATCGGTGAACCTTTCGATGAAGGTTCCATCAGAGAATCTTGAGGATCTAGAGTATCCCCATCCAAAAAATGTTCCCTTTTGACATATGTATGATGAGTCTTGTACTAGATGACCTTTTATTTATTTTCCATAAGTACCCCTTATGTTACCAGTGAGGTTTCCAAGAGATATATCCTTCCATGGGTGACTGTCATGGACTTCAATTTCAACCATGTTTCATGCTTCTCTATGATGATGTTATGAGATATTTATTTCAATGATTTTATGATGCCATGATGCATCCCATATTTTTTCTTAGTGAATCATAATAGCCATATCTTACAAAAAAATGCTCAAGAACTATGAAAAGAACTTAGGTGAGGAAGGCTATCTCAGTCATAGTATAGATCTCTTACTTCCTCTTTCTTGGACTTCTACTTTTCAGCTTCCTACACTTCTTCGGTGATATGGGCTTATTCTCTTCCTCTTTTATTATTCTCCTTCTTGATATTAGGAAAATCTATTTTGTATTTCCCCTATTCTTGACACCCATAACATTGAATCTTAGCCATGTCCCTTTTCTTTTTCTAAGAACCAGGCTTTCCAAATTTTCCTTTTCTTCTTGTCATTGTAGCATAAGCTTGATTTTTATCACCTTCTCCTACATCATATTTGGCATTTAGTCTAGATTCTTCAACCTTGCACAGTGACCATAGATCCTAGAATGGAGTAACTTCTTTATTCCCATAAATACTTGAATTAAAGTTACCTCACTCCTCTAGTAGTGCATTTAGTACAACTACAATCATTTCTCTATCAGAAATGACTTCTCATAGATATTGAAGTTGATACATGATATAATATATCCTCATAAAGTATGAGGATATTCCATATTACCTTTACATCTTTATCTTGTAGAGCTCTTTCCTTAATGAGACGACTTCTCTAACAGTGCTTATAGAATACAACTCTAGCAACTTGTGATATTCTTCTTTTGAAGTTTTGAATTTAGATACATATGGGATAAGGGGGTCCTTGATGGATTCTTTTGAGCCTTAACTTACCCTTTCATATACTTTTCAAGAATTTGAGCATATTCCTTTCCTGTATTGGTGTTAGATCCTTTGACATGTTTCATAGCCTCATTTTCAATGAGATTCAGATCTGTCATTTTCTTCCATGCAAGATAATTTGAAGCCCCAACCAATTTATTGATTTCCTTGCAAAAATACATTCATATGTGGACATAAATATACTTACTTGATAGGATGCTCCTTCTCCTTGTTGCTTCCTTGATTTTGCTGATGATATAAAGAATAGAAAATTTCTCCTTTATTAAGATAGTTTTCTTAAATAATGATCTTTGATCCAACAGAGAGGGAGATCCCTTTGGATCCTTTGATGGTGGAGTATTTGTTGATGAAGATAAATTATGACTTATTGATGGTGTCTTCAATGGTAAGGAACTTGCTTCAATGAGAGGGATATCACAATAGAATCTTTACGACAACGTTCTTGGTCTTGCTTGATGTATAAGACCTTTAACTTGAATTGGGTTCTTTGAGGTCTCTTGAGATGGCTTGAGGGTTCTAAGACTTCTTTGTAGAATTCTTCTTTGATATAGGGTTCTTGATACTTCTTTCGTAGCTATTTACTTCAATATGATCTTCTAAATTCGCTTTGATGCCTTCCTTAAGATTTGATCCTTGAGTGTTCATTGATAAGATTCCCTTCCTTTACTTTGTCACCTTAGCTCTAATACCATGTTGAGAAATCTAGGGCATTCAAGATTAAGTTATTTCTCTTCTATTGATAACTACTTGTGAATGATTTTTATTTCTTATACTAGGATCTTCGTTTACTTATGTTATTATAGTGTCATTCTTCATCAGTTAGGGCCAAAACCTCTCTCACTTGAGAGGAAAACCCAAAAAAATTATTCTTCTTATAGATACTTCAATTGATGAATTCGAAGACCAAGACCCTTGATGCATTTTCCACTCCAAGACCAAGACTCAAGTTTCCTTTCACTGCTTTTTTTAAGTGCCCAAGACAACACTTGGTACAACTGCTTACTTACCTTTGTACCTCAACTATAATTTAGATCTCAGACTTCTTCTTCTTTGCTTCAGACCTGCAACTTCTCATTTTCCTTCAGATACCCTAGCATGTGTAAAATATCAACTTTGGAGCCTTGATTCCCTTCCATATAGGTGGAGGCAGCTTCCTTGACAACTCAACTTGATATACACCTTTTATTCCTCCTTGTCTTGACCTTCCAATGAGACTACAATACTTCGGCCTCTTATACAACAGAGACAACCCCTTTCTTTGCACGCGTGAGATAAACATAACCCAAAAATAGATCAAAATGATGCCAAAGACTTCACTCTCCTTCTTTCTCTCTTTGTTGATGATTAGGTTCCTTCCCAAGTGATCTTCGCACTTCTTATTTCAAACTTGATATTGATTGAAATTATTGCTCTGAAATGAGGCCGGTTTGCCCTATTTATAGTTGTTGGTGCCTCCATAATAATATGACTTTTTTAATGGGTGAGACGATAAGATTGTTGGAGAAAATTCACTATTTCATTTAAGGCTGACTTGAAGTAGATGATTGAGCTTGATCTTGGAGGGCTATTTGACATTTCATTGACTCATATACAAACATAACATGCCCAAGAAGGGTCCTTCATACATGGCATTGAAACTCTTTGAATTTAATGACTAGGTGAAAAAACATGAAGGCTCACAATGGGAACCATAACTAAAATAAAATTCCTTGATCATGAAACCCATGATTCAAGTACTACAACAATAATTTTGTTTTCTTCTTTTCATCAATTACATAAAATCAAAATTTACACGTCATTATGAAGATTGAACCTAGTTACACTTTTCAACACTCAGATCATGAAATCAAGTGTTGTGGGACATTATTCAACTTAAATACCCAAGGGTCAAAATATGGAGCAAATCTGGTTGAAGAAAGCGATGCTACAGGTCTGTTACAGGAAGTGCCACAAGCGGCCATGTTTTGGTACGAGAGGGGGTCCGAGAGATTTTTGAGGATAAGAATGGTGTCTTGAAGGTAGAAGAAGGTGTATGTAGGTAGAATAAGGTGATTTAAGGGTGCGTGAGCCCCTTATCCAAGCCTAGTACCCCTTAGAGGTCTAGCTTCCACCAAAGTTTGTTCCCACAAAGCCCTCCATTTACCCTACCAAAGTGTTCCCGGTGGCAGATTTTGGAGGCAATGTGAGGTGTTTAGGAGGGAGATGGAGTGGACTAGGAGGATGTAGAAAGGTGTGCCCACCCCTACATGTCAACACAATCCCTACAAACTAGTCAAACACATGCATCAAATAATCACTATTACAACAAAGTAAATTAACATGGAAAGGATGAGTTGAATTTTATTAAAATCTACTCTACCCTACAACAAAACTCAAATTTCCAAACCAATGTTGCTAACTTATAAGTTGTATAAACTAAAAATGCAGAAGGATTGAAATCCAATACTTAACAATTTCCAAGAAATCATAAACACATATTCTTGGGTTGTTATTGTAGATATTACAATCACTCATCCCACAAGAGAGGTGACTTAAGCAAATCTACAACTACAAGTTTTTATGATATAATACCTACTTAAAAAAAAAATAATTGCAATGAATTGAACAAGAATAAGGAAGAAATACAAGAGAGGGACTAAAGCCTCTAGGTTAGGCTCAAACCCAAGGGTTTCAACCCTCCAAAACTAACTCATATGCATACCAATAGTGCATTTATCATTAACAGAAAATAAGAGTCACATACATCATATGAAGGATGAGAATAAAAATGTCAAGCATTAGGCTCTTAGTAGCTACTCCTAGATGCAACAAAAATTTGAATATTAATGAGCCTTTTGGTTGGTTTATTTGTACAAAAAGTAGCTGAGGGAAACTCCCAGAGAAGTGTTTCCCTCCAAAATATCAATATTTGTGGATCCAGTTCGCTTTGATTTTCTCATGTACTTGGAGTTCCTCAACTGTTACTGAACTCAAGTTGTAGGTGAGGATTATTTGATCTCAAGCTGAGTTGGAGAGCTAATGAGGTGGAAAATCCTCCTATATTCTCTTTGGTTGTCTCCATCAAGCCCCTACATGGTAAATATCTCCAAAAATGGTTCTTTTTTCCTCCATATTAATCACATTAGGCCATGCAATATCAAAAACACCCTTTAGTCTTCTTACTAAGCATATTATGGCTAAAAATGTGAATTAATGTGAGAAAATGAGAGTTTTAATAGCTGGAGGATAGCACAATGAACCTCAAAATATACATATTGATGGGACCCATCAACCCTCTCAAGCGAGATGCAACAACACTTGTTAACCCATGCATTCATATAACCATACAATAACTTATTGAATCATGAACAAGATCCATAACAAGAGCACATCATTTAACCATGCCTATAACCAACATTTAACCAAAATGAAGCCATGAAAAACCAATCATAAAATCAACACAATAACCAATACATGTGCTCATTATTCTCAATAGGAATCAATACATAAATACATATGAAAATGCCAACCAAGTTAGGGACTTCCACGTACCACTCAACCATAGATTGGGTTGAACCAAATATTTCTTTCAACCAATCACCCTCGTGACATATTCCAAGAATGAATGTGGGATCTCATGGGATAAACCAAAGCAAAACCAACCAGGGCTTCTAGAGGCTAAACCACCTCAACCCTTAACCACAAAAATTTCACCTAAACCAGTCTAGAAATCACCAAACCAATGCAAGCTTGGATGCCTAAAAATTTATTCACCATACCCAAAGGAATTTTCCTATCTCCACCCACCTATCAAGAGCTTCCCAAAGAAAACCATCTCCAACCCCAACCCTTGGAATTTTTCTGAGAGCACCTCACCCGGATCCAAAATCTTATGGAAATCCAAATCTCGAACAAGAATGAATCCCACCACACCATGGCTATCTAGGAAATGACAAGGCAAGGTTGAAACCAATATCAATATAGGAAAATACCATGCCAATGACAACAAATAATCATGTAAACTAAAGGCATGCACCATGCATTCAAATTCCAACAAGGAAATCAAACATTCAACCTATTACCTGCAAAATCTTCTTGTTGTAGTTTCTCTTCCAATCTTCTTCTTAAACTCACTTTCTTTCCTTTGCTTCCTTCTTTCTTGTCCTTTGCTTCCTTTGATTGTCCCTTGCTTGGTGTCTCTTTTCTCTTAGATCTCTCTTTTTTAAATTGATCCAAATTTAAAACCGACAGAAACCATGAAGTGTTTCTCTAATGCCTTTTTATCATTGATGTCTAGTCTCATCTTGTACTTTTTCCTTTTTCCTTCATTTTCCTCTAATTTCTCTCTAATTTCCCTTGCATACATATTTGTGTCTCTTCATCTCTCTTTTCTCCTATTGTCGTTTATTTTTTTAATTAATTGACATTTATTGACTTTTGCCTTTGTCAATGCCATTGCAATTTCCATATTCATTAATTAACCACAAGTGATGCCCACTATAACGTTTTCCCCCTCCATTCATCTTGGAATACATGTTTGATGACCTTGGACTTAATTTTTTCCTTTGATGTCCTTTATTACATGAAACTTTAACCTAGGGCTGTTAAAAACCCCTCCCCCTTGGGGGAACATCGTCTTGAGTGTTCTATGGCACCTATGACCAACAAACTGTTGAAAACAAAACATAATTCTTATTGGATTTTTATAACATAGCTCGATGCAGTATTTACAATGACATCTTGCTGAAAAACAACACAAATTATCACTTATTGGAGCTTTATAACACAACTCATTACGGTATTTACAATAACAACCATAAATAATATACATATACCAAAAACTTATTTTCTTAACCAACAAATAAAGAAGGATATAATTCTCGCATCTGATCAACCATCTCCCATGTAGCTTCATCAGACCCAAAGTGCTTCCACTGCACTTTAACTTGCTGTATTGCCCAGTTCTAGAGCATGAGTTATTTCCACTGCAATATGCATTGTGACTTTGGTTGGAACTCTTCCTCTGGTTCCACCTACAATACAAACCAATTAATCACATTATTAGCATCATGCACATATATCTTAAGCAATGAAACCTGGAAAACGTAATGGATTTTGACCGATGGTGGTAAAGAAAACTTGTAGGCCACAGGTCCAATCCTCTCAAGGATCTCAAAAGGCCCACAATACTGAGGTGCCAACTTGGTGCATCACCCAATCCGTAAGGAGCTCCTCTTGGTCCTGATGTGCAAGTACACATGATTCCCAACTTGAAACTCTTTGAATTCTCTATGTTGATTCACACAACTCTTCTACATGTCCAGTGCAACTTTTAAATTCCTTTTGATAACCCGCATTTCTTGCTCCATCTCTGTTGATCTAAAGATGATCTGAGGTTGTCATTGATGTCAACCGAAGCAGCACCAGGGGCTACCTTGATATTGCAAGGGAATTTTGACTTGACAACTTACTCTATTTTGAGTCAAGGATCTTCTAGATAGATTCTACTCGTCGAGATGTTTCCATTGGTATATGACACGCCAAGTAATTCTTCATGGTTTGAGAGATATTCATGTTTGAAGTTAGTAACCCCAGTTAATGGGCTAAAACCCTATGGGGTTGTGGCATGGCACTCATAATTGGTTTTTTTCATTGAATAGTCAATAATTAATAATTTTTTAAGCTCCTAAAATCCCTCCAACATTCTCTATAGAAGCCCCTCTCAACTCTATAAAAATAAATCTCATATATCCTCCAAATGTAGTGATCGTGGCATTTTCGCTATAACTTCATTTTTGCAAAGTCTTAGATTCTGAAATGAAAACCCATTTGATTCACAATCCTGATGAACGTCGTGACCAAATTTCAGATCTTGGTTTGCTATATTTTCGGAGATATGATATGTGGAAGTTAGGGTTTTTGCAGGGTTCCGAATTTCATCTCAAAGAAGTGACCTTGGGAAAATAGTCATAACTCTCTCTCAGAGAAGATGATTGGAATTCTGTAAAATGTGACAGACAGTGAACAGACTATAGTTTTATGTGTATCAATTTCAGAGCTCAAGGAGGAAACAATGACACATGGTACGTCGTACAAGTTCACTCTACTGAACTAGTCCATAATTAGGTCATTGTGAGAGTTTGGGCATAACTTTGCCTTGAAGAGTGCAAATCGGGTTAGACCTATGGCACTGGAAATAAGAATCAAAGGGCTTCTACAAGACCAAATATCAAATCTTGTGGGTTTGAAATCACAGAGATACATCAGATTAAATATTGTACTCCTAGAAGGAAAGAAAAACTAGATCAAGTGTTGTAAAGGGGTGCAAAGGACCAGACTTTCTAGGGCAGCAAAGAGCAAGGTGCAGAAAAATGATGCAGCAGAGGTAAGCTATATCTAAGTATCTTCTATATATGCATGTTCATCTCTTAATTGCATTAGTTTCTTTATATTCTAATTTGTTGTTTTTGTTTAGCACTGACATATGTTTTGCAGGATGAGGTAAGTTTTGCTATTATCATGTCATGGGTATTTCTTTGAAGACTTTTTATAGGTATTATATATTCATCAAGAAAAGACTCAATGCATAATCTAATATTCTGAAGAGTGAGAAAGGATAGCATGACAAGAGCAACAATCAAGGTGTAGAACAATAAAAAGAAGTTCACCACATGAAGTCTTCAAGTGGGAAGCACTGCATACAATCATTGTAAAAGTATCATTGTTCAGAGTCATTCTAAAAGCATCAATGTAAAAGTTGTACACGTGTCTATCTGCCAAGATTTGAAGAGACAGTGTCGGGAGGTCTAGTATCATCATTAGGTGGTTGTGTCATAGTTGGGGTTATGGTCTAGTGTGTCTTCTTCTTTATATCATTCTATATCATTGTAAAGTGGACCATTTTCCCCGGTATAGGAGTCCATTCTTGTTTTATTCTCCTATAGGGTGGTAGGCTTGTGCTAGGCTGTTGCATGAAGTCACCAACAGGTTCAAGCTTGTGAAAACTTTAGGTTGGTAGGGTGGTGCTAGGGTGAGTTGTATCTCATTGGGTGTCGGGGCATCCGTTCAGTTGACTACTGAAGAATCTCGGGTGTTGGAGCATCCATCCAGTGGGAGCTGGAGAAGAATGCTTTTCTAGATTCTAGGAAGTTGGAGCTTTCTTTTCAATTGGAGTTGAAGATTAAAGAATTATTAGAAAAGATTTCGGTGGTTTTTGACTTGGAGGGGGTTTTCCACCTAAAATTTTTGTGCCTCCTGTGTTCTTTTATTCACTGTTGTCACTGCATAAACATTAATGATAATTGAAGATTAAATAATTCTATGAAAAGATTTAAAAGTGATAATTGCTAAGGAATACTGATTCACCCCCCCACCCCTCAATATTTTCCAACAATTGGTATCAGAGCTTGGTTCCTTCAATAACAGTTTAACAACTGGAAGGAGATCATGGAGCATACCAAGAATGGTGTACCTCTATTCAATGAAAATAATTATGCACTCTGGAAAGGAAGAATGGAGGTCTATCTCTTGGCACAAGGTTACGAAGTATGGGACACTGTTCAAAATGGCTTTACACCAACCGCGGATGAACAAGGTAAGAAGAATTTGGTAAATGATGCAAAAGCAAAGAATATTATTATCAGTGGACTTATTGAATTTGCTTATGATAAGGTGTTGGGTTGTAAAACTGCCGAAAATGTATGGGACAAGCTTGAGAGTATATATGCAGGTGACTCAAATTTCAAAGAAGCAAAGCTTCAAATCTACAGAGCAAAATTTGAGCAACTCAGAATGAAAGAAGATGACAACATTTCTGCATACTTCCAACACGTTGATAAAATAACCAACACTCAGGAAGGATTGGGAGAGCCTGTCGACAAGAAAAATATTATACAAAATATTCTTAGAATGTTACCAGGAAGATTCAACCCAAAGGTATCGGTCTTAGAATATAGTGCAAATCTGGACAAACTCAGGAAAGAGGAATTACATGGAGTTCTCATATCATATGAAATGAGACTTGATGAAGAAGAGGGTACTTCACATCTAGAAACTGCATTTGCTTCATCTAAGAAAACCAATAAGGACAAACAACCTTCAAAGGCAAATACCTGCACCTGCACTTACAAGTGCGAAGAAAAGGAAGATGATGAAGAAGGTTTTTTAGATGGAGAATATGCTTACTTTACGAGAAAACTAAAAATTGGTAAGGAAAAATTCAAAGGTAAACTTCCATTTATATGTTTTGGTTGTGGTGAGGTTGGGCATTTCATAGCAAAATGTCCGAACATAAGTGATGGAAACTCAAAAGGAAAGAAAGGCTTTAAGAAATTCAACAAGCAAGGCAAGAAGAAAGGATTCAAAAGGAACTTTCTCTCTAAAGAAGATAGCTCATCATCCGATGAAGATAGTGACAGTGAAGAAGAAGCCAATGAGAGAGTATTGTTTATGGCCAAGCACAATAAACAAGAGGTATCAAACAATGAAGAAGAAGGGTTGACCATAGAAGAATTTTCTAAGGAGGAAATCAAGCTTATAAAAGAGCTCAAGGCTGAGAAGATCCATTCCAACACTCTTGAAGAACAAGTTCAAGGTCTCAAAATTGAAGTTGAAGAACACAAATGTATTGAAGAGTCACTTCAAAAGAAGTTGGAAGAAAGCAACCGAGAAAGGGAAGCATTAGAATCCGAAGTAGTCTCATTGCGTAAGGAAGTGAAGAAGGGAAAAACTGTCCAAAACTATTCCAAAAACTCAAGGGCGTTGGAAGAACTCATCAACAATCAATGATATTACAATGACATAACTGGACTCGGTTACAAATAAGCTGAAGTAGGACCTTCTACAACAAAATACAATGAACCTATGATATCTGACAAGCAAATCTGGATAAACTCAGCAAAGAGGAATTACATGGAGTTCTCATAGCATAGGAAATGAGACTTGATGAAGAAGAGGGTACTTCGCATCTAGAAACTGTGTTCGCTTCATCTAAGAAAACCAATAAGGACAAACAACCTTCAAAGGCAAAGACCTATACTTGTACTTGCAAGTTCGAAGAAAAGGAAGATGAAGAAGGTTTTCCAGATGGAGAATATGCTTACATTACGAGAAAACTAAAAATTAGTAAGGGAAAATTCAAAGGTAAACTTCCATTTATATGTTTCGGTTGTGGTGATGTTGGGCATTTTGTAGCAAAATGTCTGAACATAAGTGATGGAAACTCAAAAGGAAAGAAAGGCTTTAAGAAATTCAACAAGCAAGGTAAGAAGAAAGGATTCAAAAGAAACTTTCTCTCTCAAGAAGATAACTCATCGTCCGATGAAGATAGTGACAGTGAAGAAGAAGCCAATGAGAGAGTATTGTTTATGGCCAAGCACAATAAACAAGAGGTATCAAACAACGAAGAAGAAGGGTTGACATTGGACAAGATTCGCAAGAACAGCCTTGGAAGACAATTCCTTGATGAAGATTTCCATCCAGGTACCAACATATTTTTCATGGCTATTATTATTCATGTGGAAAATTTGGTCATAAAGTTGTAGAATGTCGCACGTACCCTAGGAACCAATACAATTCCAGGAGATATATAAAATATGAACCTCCTAGGGCTTAATGAAACATCAATAGATTTGAACATTTAAGAAGTAATATTTAATGTTACAAATGTCGAAACTTTGGACACATAGCCAGAGACTGTAGACTTGAAAATCCTCCAAAAGAATATTCAAAGCCACATAATGAACAACATGGAAGAAGAAGAACACTGATAATTTTGCTCTAGCTCTCAAGGCTCAAAACAACAAAGATGTGTGGTATGTTGATAGCGGTTTCTCAATGCATATGACTAGAGATAGAAAGAAATTTTTATCTTTGAAAGAGAAGAAGGATGGAACCGTGTCCTTTGGAAATGATGGATCTTAAAATGTTATAGGATCAGGTACCATTAGTCTCGGAAGCAAAGATGCTCTAGCCAAGAATGTTCTATTGGTTGAAAACATGAATCACAATATGCTCAGTGTTTGACAAATGTGTGATCAAGGACACACAATGATATTCAACTCCACAAAATGTGAAATTAGGAAAGGGAGGTATGGTAAAATTGTGGCTACAGCAAGTCGAGCTCCAAACAACATATATGTTCTGGATGAAGCAACTAAAGCATGTCTACTAGCTAAAGAAGATGAAAGCTGGTTATGGCACAAATGAATGGGTCACATAAACTTTGACAATCTTGTCAGGATAAGAAAAAAGGAAGCAGTATGAGAAATGCCAAAAATCTCAAAACCTTCCAACACACTATGTGAGGCCTGTCAGTATGGCAAGTAGACAATGCAGATTTAAAACAAAAGAACACTTTGAATCAAATCCATTGGAATTGATACATACTTATCTATGTGTTCCTATGGGAACAAAAGGTGTAGATGGAGAATTATATTTCATGTTAATGATAGATGACTATACCAGGATGACAGTCGTCAGTTTCCTAAAGAAAAAATCTGAAGCATTTGCATGCTTTAAGATCTACAAGGAGTTGGTTGAAAATGAAACTGATTTAAAAATAAAGTGTCTAATATCAGATAATGGCGGGGAATTCACTTCCAAATTATTTCAGCAATACTTTGATGAAAATGGAATAAAAAGACAATTTTCAACAACAAGAACACCCCAGCAAAATGGAGTTGCTGAAAGAAAGAACATAACCATACACGAAATGGGTAGAACAATGCTGAAGGACTAAAAATTGGATGGAAAATTATGGGTTCAAGCAATTGATATGACATTCTTCATTATCAACAGAAGTCTTCTCAGAAATAATTGCAATAAGACCCCATATGAATTATGGAAAGGAAAACCAACTAATGTAAAATATTTCAGAATCTTCGGAAGCAAATTTTATATCAAGAGAAGATCAAAAGTTGGGTAAATTTGAATCGCGTGTTGATGAAGGTATCTTTGTTGGCTACTCACGCAAAAGAAAGGCCTATAAATGCTATAATCTAAGATGAAAACATATAGTGGAGAGCATAAATGTTACATTTGACGAAGATAGTGTTGTAACGAATAATGATGAGGATCTAAAATCTTTGAAGCTTGAGACAGAGGCTGAAAAAGGTACAGAGAAAATTCTAGAACAAGAAGCAACTGTCAACTAGAAAGAAGTAAATAATGATCAACAAGATATACAGGAACAACAACAAGAAGCTCCTCCAAAGAAAAAAAAAATGGATTCAAAATAACCATCCATCAAATCAAATCATTGGTGACATAAATGAAGGATTTGGAACAAGAAAAGGTCAACAACTTTGTTCATTACAACAAACTCACATTGCTTTTCTAGTAACCTTTGAGCCTAGTAGTTTTGAGGAAGCCAGCCAGAATGAACATTGAGTAGTAGCTATGAATGAATAATTGGATCAAATAGAGAAGAATAACACCTGGGAATTAGTTCCACGACCAAAAGATAAAAATGTCATTGGGACTAAATGGGTGTTCAGGAACAAATTGAATGAAGATGCATAGGTTACCAGAAACAAAGAAAGATCGGTTTGCAAAGGCTATGCACAAGTGGAAGGAATTGATTTTGATGAAACATTTGCACTAGTTGCCAGAATGGAAGCCATCCAGATTTTTCTCGCCTATGCATGCTCAAGAAAAATAAAAGTCTACCAAATGGATGTTAAGATAGCATTTCTGAATGTAGAATTAGAAGAAGTTTACTTCAAACAACCTGAAGGTTTTCTACTATAAAAAAATAAGACTATGTTTGCAGGTTAAAGAAGGCTCTGTATGGTCTCAAGCAGGCTCCCAGAGCATGGTATGCTCATCTTGATGGATATCTACGTCAACAAGGGTTTAAGAAAGGTACTAGTGATATAAATATTTACGTACAAATAGATAAGGATAATTTAACAATCATTGAGGTATATGTGAATGATATAATATTTGGTAGCAATGATGTTCGACTAAGTAAGAACTTTGCTACAAATATGTAAAGTGAGTTCGAGATGTCTTTACTTGGTGAGTTGACATACTTCTTAGGGCTTCAAATATCTCAACAAGAGAAAGGAATATTTATATGTCAAGCCAATTACATCAAGGAAATGCTCAAGAAATTCAAAATGAAAGATTACAAATCCAACCTTACTCCGATGGTAACAGGGTGCAAATTGAGCATAGATGACTTATCTAAGGATGTAGATCAGAGGTTGTACAAATCTATGATTGGTAGTCTTATATATGTGAGAGCCTCCTGATAAGATGTTATGCAAGCAGTTGGACAAGTAGCAAGATTCCAAGCAGTACCAAAATAATCACATATTATAGTCGTCAAAAGAATTCTTCCATATCTAAAGGGCACAACAAAATATGGCTTGTGGTATCCCAAGGGAAACAATCTCATTATTCAAGCCTTTAAAGATGCATATTGGGAAGGAAACATTGATGATCGTAAGAGTACTAGTGGAACAACATTCTATCTAGGTGGTTGTCTCGTATCATGGTTGAGAAAAAAGCAAACCTCAATATCGTTATCTACAATGGAAGAAGAATAAATTCCAGCGACAACTTGTTGTACTCAAGTCTTTTGGATGAAACAAACTTTGCAAGATCTTCAAGTACAATTCAGTGAGCCTATTCCCATCTTCTGTGATAACACCAGTGCCATCAACATCTCCAAGAATCCTGTCATGCATTCAAAAACAAAAACATTTTCCAACAAAATATCATTTTGTTACAAAACAAGTTGCTGAAAAGAATATCAAACTTGAATATGTCGGTACAAAAGAACAAATCGTTGATATCTTCACTAAACCTTTACCTCGTGAAGCATTTGAATATCTTCGCCATAAGCTTGGGATTCTCCTAAGTTCTCATTAGATTTTCCTTATTCAGAAAAAAAAGGGGGAGTGGAAGTGTGTACAGGTCTGCACGATGGTTGTGTGTAAGGGGGAGTTACCCTTTGCCATTGATGTCAAAGGGGAAGAGAAGGCAGTAGGAATAGGTGCCCTGATCGCAAGGGGAGTACTTGTGTTGCCATTAATGCCAAAAGGGGACATTTCTGACTAAAGATGATCTAAGGTTGTCATTGATGTCAACCCAAGCAGAACTAGGGGCTACCCTGATCTTTCAAGGGAATTTTAACTTGAAAACTTACTTTATTTTGAGTGAAGGATTTTCTAGATAGATTCTACTCGTTGAGATGTTTCCACTGATATATGGCACGCCAAGTAATTCTTCATGGTTTGAGAGATATTCATGTTTGAAGTTAGTAACCCCAGTTAGTGGGTTAAAACCCTATGGGGTTGTAGCATGGCACTCATAATTGGTTTTGGTCATTGAATAGTCATTAATTAATAATTTTTTAAGCTCCTAAAATCCCTCCAACATTCTCTATAGAAGCCCCTCTCAACTCTATAAAAATAAATCTCATATATCCTCCAAATTTAGTGATCGTGGAATTTTTGCTATAATTTCATTTATGTGAAGTCTTAGATTCTGAAATGAAAATCCATTTGATTCACAATCTTGATGAATGTCGTGACCGAATTTCAGATCTTGGTTCACTATATTTTCAGATATATAATCTGTGGAAGTTAGGGTTTTTGCAGGATTTCGAATTTCATCTCAAAGAAGTGACCTTGGGAAATTCGTCATAACTCTCCCTCAGAGAAGAGGATTGGAATTTTGTAAAAAGTGGCAGACAACACATGGACTGTGGTTTTCTGCGTATCAATTTCATAGCTAAAGGAGGAAACAATGACACGTGGTACGTCGTACAAGTTCGCTCTACTGAACTAGTCCATAATTAGGTTATTATGAGAGATTGGGAATAACTTTGTCTTGAAGAGTCCAAATCTAGTCAAATCTGTGGCATTGGAAAGAAGACTCAGAGGGCTTATACAGGGTCAATATTACATGCTGTGGATTTGAAATCATGCTCTTATAAGGCAAGAAAAACTAGATCAAGTGTTGTCAAGGGTTGTAAAGGACCAGACTTTCTAGGGCAGCAAAGAGCAAGGTGCTGCAAAATGATGCAACAGAGGTAAGCTATAGGTAAGTATCTTCTATATATGCATGTTCATCTCTTAATTGCATTAGTTTCTTTGTATTCTAAGTCACTGTTATCGTGTCATGGGTATTTCTTTGAATACTTTTTACAGGTATTATATATTCATCAAGAAAAGACTCAATGCATAATCTAATGTTCTGAAGAGTGAGAAAGGGTAGCATGAAAAGAGCAACAATCAAGGTTCAGAACAACAAGAATACGTTCACCACTTGAAGTCTGCAAGTGGGAAGCACTGCATACAATCATTGTAAAAGTATCATTGTACAGAGTCATTGTAAAAGTTGTACAAGTATCTATCTTCCAAGAGTTGAAGAGGTAGTGTTGGGAGGTCTATGATCATCATTAGGTGGTTGTGTCATAGTTGGGGTTATGGTCTAGTGTGTCTTCTTCTTCTACATCATTCTATATCATTGTAAAGTGGAACATTTTCCCTGGTATAGGAGTCCATTCTTCTTTTATTCTTCTATAGGGTGGTAGGGTGGTGCTAGGGTGAGTTTTAGCTCATTGGGTGTTGGGGCATCCATTCAGTTGACTACTGAAGAATCTCGAGCATTGGAGCATCCATCCAGTGGGAGTTGGAGAAGAATGCTTTTCTAGATTCTAGGAAGTTGGAGCTTTCTTTTCAACTAGATTTGAATATTAAAGAATTATTAGAAAAGCGTTTAGTGGTTTTTGACTCAGAGGGGGTTTTCCGCCTAAATCTTTTGTGCCTCCCATGTTCTTTTATTCACTATTGTTACTGCATAAACATTAATGATAATTTAAGATTAACTAATGCTCTGAAAAGATTTAAAGTGATAATTGCTAAGGAATATTGATTCACCCCCCACACCCCCTCCCCCCCCTCAGTATTTCCAACAGTCTCTGCTAACATATCTGGTCCAATTAACACCCTGTTCACTAGATCACTCCATCTAATAGGAGTATTACAACTTCGCCCATAAGGAGCCTCAAATGGAATTATCTTCAAGGACTCCCGATACCCATTATTATAAGAAACATTTACTAGTGGAAGATACTCCTCTCACTTCCTCTACTGATGCATGACATACATCCTCAATGTTATGAAACCAGCTCACAAAAAGATATAAAATATAGATCAATGCCTTAGAATTCAGCCTCTTCGAGGAGGCAACCTCCTTTACATTACACAAATGAACAATTCTTGGATGATACAAATGACTAAACCTCCCTTCTATATATAGGAGTCTAAGGGGTCATAATATAATCAAGTCTGCATAACAATAATAACATAATGGCACAACAATAACAATAGTGGGTTTCTATAGGGCACACTAATAGCAATATGGGGACAATAGGGGCACAATAATAACAATAAGGGCTACAATGACAATAGTAATGGGGGAATCACTAGTATTATAGGGACCTAACATGCCCCTCTCCTGTCGAAAAGCATTGTTCTTAATACTTAAGTAGTTTTGGATGCTTCTATATACAATTCTCATCCTCCCATGTGAAATATTTAGCGGATAAGTTCTTCCACTTGATGAGATACTCCGAAATTGATCGATTTCGTAGCTGTCGAGTTCTTGTTTCTGTGACTGCTTTTGGTTCCAATATGATTTTTGCTTCCTTGTCAAGTTCTGGCAATATTGTTTGAACTCGGATTTTTTCACCTATAACCTTCTTTAAACATGAAACATGGAAAACTGGGTGCACTCAAGAAGCTACAGGAAGCTCCAATTTGTATGCCATAGTACCAATCTTTTGCAACACCTTTTACGGACCATAATACTTTGGTGATAATTTATTATCCTTCTTAGCTTGCTTGAGGGATATTTGTTTATATGGTTATAGACGTAGGAATACCCTGTCACCTACATCAAAAATTCTTTCACCGTGATGTTGATCTGCCTATTGTTTCATTATATTTTGCGCCAACGTGAGGTTATCCTTTAAGAGTTGGAGAAATTGTTGTTGTTGCTCAATCTGATGTTCCACTGCTTGAACCTTAAAATTTTCTCTTAAATATGATGTGATGGATGGTGGATAATATCCATAAAGTGCCATAAATGGGGTCATTTTTGCTACAATATGGAAGGAAGCATTATACCACCATTCAGTCAGAGGCAACCATTTGACCCATTGTGTATGTTTATTAGATACAAAGCAACAAAGATATCCTTCCAAAAATTGTTTACTATCTCAGTTTGCGCATCATATTTAGGATGATAAGATGAGATATGAGCTAGCTGAGAACCGAGACAAGAAAGTAATTTTGTCAAAAAATTTCCATTGAAAATGGGATCACTATCGCTTACAATAATCTTTGGGTTTCCATGTAGCTTTTGCATTGTTTCCATAAATGCTATAGAAACTGTACTGGCTTTAAATGAATGCGATAATGCACAAAAGTGTGCATACTTGGTAAGTCTATCAACTACCACCATGATGACACTCTTTCCTTCAGACTTGGGTAAACCTGTGACAAAATCCTTTGAAACCTCCTCCCAACGTTGGCTTGGAATGGATAAAGGTTGTAATGGACCTAGGGTCTTAATTGTTTCAACTTTATTTTGTTGGCAAACCAAACATTCCGGCACAAACTTTTGAATATTTGATTTAAGGGCATCCCAAATAAATTCCTTCTTAACCCTGTGGTAAGATTTTAAAAATCCTGAGTACCCTCCTAAGGGAGAAGTGTGCAATCCCATAAGAATTTTTTGTTTGAGTTGGGAATTCTTACATAGGAATAAGCGATCTTTGTACCATAACGATTCATTTTTCCAGCTAAATGTATCAAATGTAATTAGATCTTGTTGTAGCTTTTGAATGAGTTCCCACACTTCTTCATCATTCTTCCATTCATCCCTTGCTTCGTTTATCCAATCTGGTTGGATAATAGAAATGGCGCACAACAATGCTTCCAAATCCTCATCCTTTCTTGAGAGTGCATTTGCCACAACATTTTGCTTCCCTTTTTTGTAGATGATTTCAAAGTCATAACCCAACATCTTTGTGACCCATTTTTGTTGCTCTTCAGAGGATAATTTTTGTTCTAAAAAGTATTTAGGACTATCCTGATCCGTTTTTACCTTGCAGTGTCTTCCCATTAGGTAGGGTCTCCATTTCTTAAGTGCATGCAGTACTGCCAACATTTCCTTCTCATAAATAGCTTTGTGTAAATACTTTCCTTTGATTGGGAAACTTTCAAAAGGAATGGGTCTTTCATCTTGCATTAAAACAACGCCAATTCCATTTCCTAAAGCATCACATTCCAAAATAAAGGTTTTTGTGAAGTCCGGCGTAGCTAAGACCGGTGCTTGGCACATTGCCCTTTAAGATGTTTGAATTGCTGCTATTCTCCCATAATTCTTAACAAACTTGTGATAATACCCTGTCAACTCGAGAAATCCTTGCAGATGCTTTATGGATGTGGGGATTTTCCATTCCTTAATGGCTTTAATTTTGCTAGGGTCTACCTTAACACCTTCATGAGATACAATATGACCCAGATATTCCACCTCTTGTACTCCAAAGAAACATTTGGAGCTTTTTTCATATAATTGTTTCTCCTCCAATAGTTTGAGCACCCTGTCAACATGTTGAACATGATCCTTCCAAGACTTGTTGTAGATTAGTATATCATCAAAAAATACTAACACAAATTTTCTAAGGAGGGGCTTGAAAATGGAATTCATCAAACCTTGAAATGTAGAAGGTGCATTGGTAAGGCCAAAAGGCATGACCAAAAATTCATAGTGACCCTCATGAGTTCTAAATGTTGTTTTCAGAATGTCTTCAGTCTTCATTATGTTTTGAGGATATCCTGAACGAAGATCCAACTTGGTTAAGTAAATTGATCCATGCAATTCATCCAATAAATCATCAATGACAGGAATGGGAAATTTATCTTTAATAGTGAGCCTGTTGAGCTCCCTATAATCCAGACACATGTGCCATGATCCATCCTTCTTGTGCACCAATACTACTGGAGCAGAGAAAGAACTTTTACTAGGTTGAATTATACCAGCCTCTAGCATTTCTGCAACCATTCGTTCAATTTCACTCTTTTGGGCATAGGGATATCAGTACGACCTAATGTTTGGAGGAACACTTCTTGGAATCAAATGAATAGCATGATCATGATCACTAATAGGTGGGAGGCCTTTGGGAGTCTCAAATACCTTGGAATGATTGTCCAAGACGTTTTGGAGATCTAGAGAAATAGATGATTTCAATGTGGGAACCTCTAGCGAAAATAATTGTGCAATTATGCCTCGTTGTTCCTTCTTTAGAATCTTTGTTATACCGTTAGAGTTGATTATCTTTCCCGGTTTCCCTGCAATACCCCTTAATTCAACTTCCTTGCCTTCCACACAAAATTTCATGAAAATTTCTTGAAAATTAAAAGCTATTGTACCCAAGGATTCTAGCCATTAGACTCCTAATACAACATCAGCACCACCCATTGGAATGGAAAGAATTGGGCTATTCAATACATATTAGCCCATGGATAGCTTGATATTATGGCACTTTCTAGAGGAATTTATGGTTCCTCCACTTGCAACTATCACTTGACACTCTGGTGCTGGATATACGAAGCAATTCAATTCCTTGGTTATCTTACGATGAATAAAATTATGGTACTTCCTGAATCAATCAACACTATTACCTTTTTCTTCTTGATATGTCCTTCTATCTTGATAGCTTAAGGAGTGGTAATTCCAGCCAATGCATTACAAGATATGGTCAGAGTCATTTCTTATTTATCTAGGGTTTGTTCATGGAGTATATCCTCTTCTTTTGACATTTCTTGTTCCTTTTCTTCCTCCTCTTCACAATCTATGTATAATAATTTCTTCTCAGCACACTTATGACCTTTAGTGTATTTGCTATCACAACTGTAACAAAGCCCTTTTTCTCTTTTCTCTTCCAAATGTTGTGGTGTCAATATTGTAGGTTGTGGAAGGCTAGGGGAACAACACTTCCATCTTTATAGTTGTGAGTGGTAAGCTTCCTGGTTTCCATAATTTTTCTTTCCATTTTTCTTTCTAACCTGAATGCCTTCTCCTATGAATCAGGCTCCCAAAGGTGAACCTCAAGTTGGATATTATCCTTTAAAGTCCCTATGAACATATCAATCCTATGCTCCTCTGGAATGTCTTTTACCCTTATGTTCAATTTTTGGAAGTCCTTAATGTGCTTCATCATTGAACCCTTTTGTTTGAGATTTATCAATTGGCTAAAAAAGGTGTTGCATTTTGTATCCTCATAATGTGCTATCATTTCTTTCGTAAAAATTGCCCAAGTGACAATTTGTTTATGAGAGCAAAGCCATCGATACCATACAAACTGATTTGGTTCCAAATATAAAGTTGCAATACATACCTTTTGTGTGTTTTGCACATTATGGAGATTGAAAAATTTCTCTATTTGTAGTATCCATGTTTCGGGATCCTTGCCATCAAACTTCCTCATATCGATTTTTGAAACATGGTGGGTCTTTAATCCAACATTAGAGTCTATGAAATCATGATTAAAATTCTTTTTTTCTCATCATGAGTTTCCTTTACTGCCCTTTCACCATTAGTAACCATTTCTTGTAGCAACTTATTCAAATTTATCTTCAATTCTTCCATCTTAGCATCCATGCCATTCATCTTAGCTTACATGCCATCCATCTTAGCTTCCATGCCATCCATCTTAGCTTCCACGCCATCCATATTAACTTGCATGCCGTTCATATTAGCTTCCACGCCATTCATCTTGGCTTCAGTTACCTTTTTTGAGAGTGAAATTTTTTTTACTTGGTCTTGTAATTTTGATATACCATGTTGCATTTCTTCCTGTTCTTCATGAGTCATGCCAGAGCTTTCAGGTTGCTTACTAGGTGTTTCCATTTTATTTCTTCGGGGCATCAATTAATGCTAATAATTCTTCACTATTCCCTTTGAATTCATTCAAACTATTTTTTCAAATCAATCTTATACAAAATTAAAAAAAACTACACACTTTTTTTCACTTTGTAAGATATCGATATTGAATCTGTTGTATCTCTGTAATTGAGGATCTCGAATATCTGACATCACATCCTACAGTATCTCTTTGAGTCCTATTTCTAACTCTGTGAGTCTGATAAATATTGGATTCTCCAAGGAAGAGTTATCCCAAATCTCCCACGGTGACCTGATTATAGACTAGTTTAGTAGAGCGAACTTGTATGAAGTTCCACATGTCACGGTTTCGACCTTAGTACCTGAAACTGATATACATAAAACTAAAGGCCATCCTCTTTTCGAAACTTCCTATAAAATTTTAATTTGATGCTCAGAACAAAAGTTATGACGATTTTCCCCAGGTCACCTGTTTGGAATGTAATTCGGGAGTCTGGAAAAACCCTAACTTCCTCAGATCATATCTCTGAAAATATAGCGAGACAAGCTCTGAAATTTGGACCCGAAATTTAGAACGATTTCAGCTCAAATGGGTTTTTTTTTAGCTTCTGAAACTTCACAGAAAAAATTTATAGCGCAAATGCCATGATGACTTGTTTGGAGCAGCGAAACCCTAGAATCCAAAGCTCGGATACCAAATGTTATGAAATCAGCTCACAAAAAGATAGAAAAGGTAGATCAATGCCTTAGAATTCAACCTATTTTAGGGGGAAACCTCCTTTACATTAGACAAATGAACAATTCTTGGATGATACAAATGACTAAACCTCCCTTCTATAGATTGGAGTTTAAGGGGTCACAATATAATCGAGCCGACATAACAGTAATAACATAAGGGCACAACAATAACAATAGTGGGTTTCTATGGGGCACACTAATAATAATATGGGGACAATAGGGGCACAATAATAACAATAAGGGATACAATGATAATAGTAATGGGGGAATCACTAGTATTATAGGGACGTAATGCTCAACATGTCCTCAAGAATCCTGTTAACCCTCTTTGCCTATCCATTTGTATGTAGATGATAAGTTGTACTAAAGGCTAACTCTGTCCCCAAGGTTGCAAACAAATCCTAAAACTTGGAAGTTAAATTGGCATCTCCATATGATATAATCTTCTTGGGAACACCATGCAACCTCACTATCTTCCCAATGAAGATCTGAGCTACCACACTAGTTGAATTACTACACTTCACTGTGATGAAGTGAGCTACCTTGGTAAGCCTATCAACCACAACCATGATGGAGTCATGCTGCCTTGATGTCCTAGGAAATCATGTAATGAAGTCGATGGAAATGACCTCCCATTTCCATTCTTTAATTGAAATAGGCTGCAACAAACCAACTAGATGCTTCCATTCAACTTTCACCTATTGACAATCCAAACACTTCGTAACAAACTCAATCACCTATTTCTTTAAGTTCAGCCAATAGTAGAACTTCTTAACAACTGTCAAAGTATTTTGGTATCTTGGGTGGCCTAAATATGGATTGACATGAAACTCTCTCAAGATAAACTTCTTCAACTCGCTTTTATCTGACACATAGATCCTACTCTTGAATTTGACCAAGCCATATGGTGTGAGGCAATCCTCCTCATCCTAATCACCCTCACCCTATTGCTGTAATCTTTGCTTCAAATGCTAGTACTTCTCATCATGTTGTCCTACATGTAATATATTCTCCTGTAAATTTGTCCCACAAGAGCTCACAATTGAAATGTGATTCACCTACACTCTTTTATTGAGATAATCCACAACCCGGTTCTCCTTACCCTTGATGTACTTGATCTCAAAATCAAACTCACTGAGAGTATCCAACCATCTAGCTTATCTGGCATTCAGATTGGACTGGTAAAACAAGTACCTAAGTCCATTGTGATCACTCATCAAGATGAACCTACTGCCAAGGAGATAATGTCTCCACATCTTGAATTCATGAATGAACACTGCCAAATTAAGATCACGAGTCACATAATTCTACTCATGTTCATTCAAATTTATTGACTCAAAGAAAAGTACCTGTCCTTCATGCATCAAGACTCCACAAAGTAATTTCCTTGCATGCATCTGTACAAACCACAAACTCCTTATCAGGATCCACATTCTTCAAAATAGAAGCATTTGTAAGCAAATGCTTCAACTTCTCAAAACTGGTTGCACACTCCTCAATCCATTCAAACTTATTTTCCTTCCTCTGCAAATATGTAATAGGATAACCAATCCTAGAGAAAGTCTCAATGAACTACATGTAACAACCTGCTAGTCCCATGAATGATCTGACCTCATCCACATTCCGTGGAGCTTTCCCTTACTTGGAAACAACATGTCTCAAGTAATGAATTTGAAACTAAAAGAAACTACACTTGCTGAGCTTAGCATACAATTGACGCTTTCTAAACAATCTCAACACTATTTCAAGGTGCTCCACATGATCCTCCTCATTCTTGGAATATACCAATATATCATCAACAAAAACTATTACAAACTTGCCCAGGTAAGGACAAAATTGATCAGAATCTGGATTAGGGGCAAAAATTTGCTCAAAAATCAAAGTGCTCTGAATTGATCAAAACCTTAATGATAGCATTAGTCTTGGCGATACAATCCCAATGCAACTCGTTTCACTCAAAACAGAGTTCATATGAGAAGGTTAGAGCCTACTAACTGCTTTGCCAAACATAAGAATTTAAAAAAAAGTACAGTCACTGCCTAGTCAGCAGTCTGTATTGATGACGTGGTAAGTGATTGTGCAGGTCAAAGGATGGTGAATGACCAACTAGGTCTTGCCAAGTGGCGCATTGCAATTGGTCTAAGGTTTGATGAGTTGGTGTTTTCTGATTGGTTGGAGGAGGACCAATGAGAAGGTGACACGTGGCAAGCTTGGAGGCCGCCACATGTCCCACCCCAAAGGCCTATGAGCATCAGGCATAATAGAAAAATTTTGTATGGTAGGCCAAGGAGTCAAACTCATGACCTCACCCCCACAAGCACTATGCATAACCACTACACCACCACCGTATTTCTTAACAAACTATGGGCACACTATGTATTTAATGTTTAACATGTTAGAGTTTGGAGTTAACTGCTAGCGGTAACCACCACCATGTGACCAAAACCCTTAACCGCCAGAAATTAACCTCCAGGTAACCACTAACATTAACCGCTAGACTTAACCGTGCATGCGATGAAAACCCTTAACCACTAGCAGTTAACCGCCAAGTAACCACTAGCATTAACCGCTAGACTTAACCGCGCATGCGACCAAAACCCTTAACCACTAGTAGTTAACCGTCGGGTAACCACTAGCATTAACCAGTAGAATTAACCAAGCATGTGACCAAAACCCTTAACCGCTAACAGTTAATTGTCGAGTAACCACTAGCATTAATCGCTAGACTTAACCGCGCATGTGACCAAAACCATTAACCGCTAGCATTAAATGCTAACCACGCGGATTAAACGGGTTTCTCTGTGGGTTTAGCATTAATTAATATGAGCTTATCATTAATTAAGCAGGATTAGTTTGGCAGAGTTTTTTGCAGAGCCGAAAAATCCAGAGCTAACTCCAAATTTGGCAGAGTTAACTAGAGTTTTTCCAAATTTAGAGAAGATTTCCTAGGAAAAACTGAATAAGCCATAAATTTGGCAGTTTTCAACCAATTTTAGCTAAAAAAGAGTCACTCCTAGATTATTTGGATGCTCTGAACCTAATGGAATAGGCTGCAGAGGTATATAGACACTTTTTTGTGTGATTTTTCTACGTTGAAGTTTAAGGAATCTTAGGTCCACCAAGAGAGGAAGTCAAGCCTAGATCAGTTGAAGTCCAATTGCAGAGCTTGGAGAGTCATTTTTGGGTCTTTTGAATCCAATGGAGTAGGTTGCAAAGCCATTGGGTCACTACAGGTTCATGTAGTCAGAGAATTGACCATTAATCCAAAGAGAGCCTAGCCATTGAAGCAGGTCCAAGGAGATGTAGCCTAGGAGGGGTGAACTCCTTTATCAGCTGTGTTATGAGTTTGTTGTGTTCTATTTATCTGCAATTTACTTGCAGCATATGTGTTTTAAACAACAAACTTAATCTCATAAACTTCTCATAAAAGATATAACACTTGACACATAATTCCTCACAATTTGCTTAATTTGAGACGATCCTAAACACATTTTAAATTACTGATGAGGGAGCTTGCATATCATTAACAATTTTTCCCAACATTTCAGATCAAGTTGGTATTAGAGCACTTATTAGCTCATTTTAACCCTGAGATGGTTTGCCAAGGTTAGCTAGAAATTTAGACATTGGTTTTGAATTTATGCAAGGAGAATTTAACTATGTGCAAGTTTATGTGTGTAAGTTGAAGAAGTGAAGCTTTTTGATGCATTACAAGTTTATGTGATGGGAGCTTCAACAAGTGATGTTTCTAATCCATCTTCCTTAGCAAGTCTCTTTGATGAAGAGATGTTGCAAGAGTTTATCATCATGAGAGATATTGTGCAAGAGTTGTATGAAGATAGGAAGGAGAACACTATACTTCAAGAGCAGTTGATGTCCATGAAGGAGGAGAAGAAAGAGCTTCTTGAAGAGATGCATGAGATGGAGAATCAACTCCATGATGCCATGGAAATCCTAGCCAAGTATGTGCATGAAAATGAGGTATGAAATTCAAGTCTATCTTCAATTTCCTCTCAAAATGAATGTTTTGGTGCTTTTGAAATACACACTATAGGAATAGAGTCAAAATTATTGATGGAGAGGGCTATGAAGGTAAAGGGTTAGGAAAAAATGCACAAGGCATAGTTGAGCCAATAATTGTTGAGGAAAGGCCTAGGTATTTGGGTCTTGATTATGGAAAACATGATGGAGAATGCTCCAAAGCCAAGGAGGCACATGAAGGTGTTCCAAGAAGGACTTTCATTACATGTTCATTACCCCAAGCTTGTGAAGTTTGTGTTCATGAGGAATGCAGAAGTTTTATACCCACTTTGCAAGAAGATGTTCATAAGAATGCAACTAGTGGAAATGGCAAACAAGAGGATGTTAAAATCTATAAGGTCATTGAAACCATTGTTGTTATTCCAAAGAGAGCCACTAACTCATCAAATTCACCTCCTCAAGTAGGCGACAAAGGTGAATGTGCAAGGTATAAATCTGCCTTTAATCAAGTTTCTTTGATTATGATAAACATGGTAAATATTCACATATGATTTGAAGAAAACTTACATGCTCCTTTTGTAGTTTGAATAACCATACTGTTTCGAGGTGTTGGAAGAGGATAGCCATAACAAGGAAACTTTCAAAACAAAAGAGATAGAAAGCCAAAGGTCCATTGGATAATGGAAACCATGTTGAAAAGAAGATGCAAATATTTTGCACTCATTTCCATAAGAAGCGTCACCTTGTAGACAAGTGTTGGAATTTGCATCCAACAAGTCATTCACGACATTTGAAGAAGGTGGAGAAAGATTTTGGCAAAAATGGAAAAGAGGATTCTATAATTGATGTGGGTCAGGATGACACACATGATGAAGTGCAATTGAAAGAAGCGCCATTGAAATGGTTTGGAAAGAGATGGTTAGATTTCTTAACCAATTAAGGTCTTTCATTTCTTTTGATAATTGATGCAAACCTTTCGTTATGGATGCATTTCTTTTCTTCTGAAAGTATGTTGCATATTGCATGAAGCAAGATGTTGGAAAAGTAGAGTTATGTTGACTCACTTAGATGCAACAAAGATTGAAATTTGTAACTACAATTTGCATGCATGTTGCATTCTTGAACTTGCATGTTTACACCAAGAAGGTGTTCGAAAGTGGAGTATGTTGACTCACTTTATTGCAACAAATTTGGTCATTTTCAGCTCTTTAAGTATTGTACATACCAATGGGATTCTTGTACTTGTGATTTTACTTGCGAGAAAGTTGAGAATTATTATTCATGAATGAGAGTTTGTGTGTGTGGACAATGGAATTTTTAATAGTTTCATTGTGCTTGAACATGCATGAGGGATTGACTTGTGTTGGTTGATTGCTTTGTTAACATATATGTTGTCAACTTGAGAATGTTGATCATTTGCACATGCATGAGTGCCACCTTGTGTGGTCGATTGATTGTTACATTATGTTATATCAACTTGGAAGAGTTGATTTTGTCTCCAAAGATGAAAGGGAGATGTGACGAATTGTTTCATGAGAATGTGGAATTCTTGTTATAAATCATCAAGTTGCTGTACATGCTTTTGCTTGACTTGAAAGTCAGTTGTTTGAAGAAGTATGTTTTGTTGACTTCTGTTTAGTCGATAGTTTATACACCAAGATGTAAGAGTACATGGCAATTTTCACATGATGTGACATTTGTTGCTTTGAAGAAGCAAAAGGAAGAGGTCTTCAAGTTATATTCTTGCATGAGTGATTTTCAAGGTTAATGGTGTTTCGTGTGATAAGATGTCGCAGGATTTTGGAAGGTCCAAGCTTGAGCAAGAGGCTCATGATTAGCCTTCATTCTCAAATCATGACATGAGCAACATGTTAATATTGGAGGATGATGGAATCAAGAAGCAAAAGTGGACAAAAATGCCAAAAAAATTTGCAGCCCTTGTAAAATATCAAATGGTCTACAATGTGATTTGATGTGTTGACGCTAAGAAGTGAAAGAGATGGCGAATGCATTCTTCCAGATGTGGAATTTGGAACCATGGAGGTAAAAGAATGGTCATTTATTTTCTTGTTATTACTGATATTGGTACTTGTTGTTGTAGTTCATTCAGATGGGCTTAACTTGGAAAAGTGGTTTCCAAGGAGAAGCTTGCATCAAATTCATATGATGCAAAGGAGGAACATGATTCTCAGTGGAAAGGCCATCAATTAGTTTTCCAAGCACCGAGGGATTGCTTTGGTACAATAGGGTGTTTAATCAGTAAGAAGCCAACAAGTGTTGGATTGGGTCAGCAACAAAAGGAGAACATTGGTTGAAGTGCCAAGCCATTTGCAAGGCAAGGCATGTCAGTGAACCCAAGTGGTTGTCATGGAGATTTTTCCAAGTAGAATCAATTGATAGAACTTGGGAAGGAGAAGAGTATTCATCTCTCATTAGATGAACAACTTTTGTGGGTCCAAAAGCCTGTCAATGGGAAGGAGTGATCAGAATCTGGATTAGGGGCAAACATTTGCTCAAAAATCAAAGTGCTTAGAATTGATCAAAACTTGATTGAAAGCATCTGTTTCGGTGATACGATCCCAACGCAAATTGTTTCACTCAAAATGGAGTTCATATGAGAATGTTAGAGCCTACTGGCCACTTTGCCAAACATAAGAATTTTGAAAAAAAAGTACAGTCACTGCCTAGTCAACAGTTCGTATCGCTGACGTGGTAGGTGACTTTACAGGTTAAAGGATTTTCAACGGCCAACCAAGTCTCACCAAGTGGTGCATTGTGATTGGTATAAGGTTTGATGAGTTGGTGTTTTCTGATTGGTTGGAGGAGGACCAATGAGAAGGTGGCACATGGAAAGCCCGGAGGCTACCATGTGTTTGTCCCTAAAGGTCTATGAGCATTGGGTGTAATAGAAAAATTTTGTATGCAGGCCGAGGAGTTAAACCTGCGACCTCGCCCCCATAAGCACTATGCATAACCACTACACCACCACCATATTGCTTAACAAAATATGGGTGCACTATGTATTTAATGTTTAACATGTTGGAGTTTGGAGTTAACCGCTAGTGGTAAGCGCCACCATGTGACCAAAATCCTTACTCGCTAGCTGTTAACCGCCAGGTAACCACTAGTATTAACTGCTAGACTTAACCGCGCATGTGACCAAAACCCTTAACCACTAGCACTAACTGCTAGACTTAAGCACACATTTGACCAAAACCCTTAACCACTACCATTTAATCATCAGGTAACCACTAACATTAACCGCGCATGTGACCAAAACCCTTAACCGCTAGCATTAAATGCTAACCACACGGATTAAATAGGTTTAACTGCGGATTTAGCATTAATGAATTCGAGCTTATCACTAATTAAGCAGGATTAGTTTGGCGGAGCTGAAAAATCCGGAGCTAACTCCAAATTTGGTGGAGTTAATTGGAGTTTTCCAAATTTAGAGGAGATTTCCTAGGAAAAACTGAAGAAGTCATAATTTTGGCAGTTTTCGACCAATTTTGGCTTAGAAAGAGTCATTACTAGATGATTTGGATGCTCTGAACATAATGGAATAGGTTGGAGAGGAAGAAAGACACTTATGTACATGATTTTTCTATGTTGAAGTTTAAGGAAGCTTAGGGCCACCAGGAGAGGAGGTCAAGCCTAGATCAACTGAAGTCCAATTGCAGAGCTTGGACAGTCATTTTTGGGGTTTTTGGGTCTTCTGAATCTAATGGAGTAGGTTTTAAAGCCATTAGAGAAATACAGGCGCATGTAATCAGATAATTAACCATTAATCGAAAGAGGGCCTAGCCATTGAAGCAGGTCCAAGGAGATGTAGCCCGGGAGGGGTGAACTCCTTTATCAACATTGTGTTATGAGTTTGATGTGTTTTATTTATCTATAATTTACTTGCAGCATATGTGTTTTAAACGAATAATTTAATCTCATAAAATTCTCATAAAATACATAACACTTGACACATAATTCCTCATAATTTGGTTAATTTGAGACGATCCTAAACACATTTTGAATCACTGATGATGGAGCTTACACAAAATTAACAAGATTTCCCAAAATTTCATATCAATGACACACTATTCATCAAACATATGTAGGTGGCTGGAGCATTGGTAATATCAAAAGGAACCACCACAAACTCATAATGCCCATATCTTGTAAAAAATGTAGTCTTGTAGATGTCCTCTTCTTTGATGTGCACCTGATGATATATTGATCTCATATCAATATTTGAAAACATTGTTGCTCCCTTAATTTGATCAAACAAATCATCAATTTAAGGAAATGGATACTTGTTCTTAGTAGTCACATTGTTCAACTTCCTGTTATCAATGCATAATCTAAGAGTACCATCCTTCTTCTTTACAAACAACGTTGGTGCACCCCAAGGCAACACAATTGGCCTTATGTATCCCTTATCAAGAATCTCTTTAAGTTGAAACTTCAATTCCACCAAATTTGGATTACTCATCTTGTACGATGCATTAGATGCTGGTGTTTCCCCTGGTATCAAATCAATAGAGAAATCCACCTTTCTATGAGGAGGAAACTCTGGAATCTCTACAAGAAACATATCATGGATTTGCTGCAAGAAAGGATACCTCCTCGAGACTTCATCATCCTCAACATCCTTTCCTTTATCACTAGAAACATGAACTACAAACAGTACACACCCTTTCCTACAACTACACTTAGCTTGCATAGTTGTAACCATTCTTATTGATGTAGGTTTCTTCTTTCCCTGTAAGATTCTCTTTTCTCCATCATCATCCAGGCACTTAATGGCCTTCTCATAGCAATCTACCTTGGTCCTGTGAGTAAGAAACCAATCCATGCCAAAAAGCATGCTATATGCACCCAAAGGAAGCACATTTAGATGTGCTGATGTAGACATACCATTCAAATCAAATGCACAAGATCTCACTCAATGGTGAAATTCTCTCTTGGTCTTGTAGCCAATTGCACCAACCAATATTCTACATGCACTTCTTTATTTAAACGAAACTAATCCACTAGGTTAGGACTAACATAGCTATAATTAGATCCAAAATCAATCAAAATGGAAACAACTCGATCACAAATCTTACCTTCCATATTAATAATAGATACTTGATGGTCTACCTTTTGGTTATCAAGTGTTGCATTGATCATTGGTATGCTTTGACCAACATCCCCAAATTGTCTACGCCTCCTGAGCGCTATAGATCTATGGCTTACCACCCTGGTACAATGGATAATCCTTCTTGCAATGGTATTTACCACAAATCCAACACTTCAATGGTTCCCTACCATTTCCTTTATCTTGTTGCTCTCCAGGTTGAGACCCATATCCCTTCTCAGTTGCATTAAAGTTCTTATGAGGGGCTACATTTTCTTTCTCACTTGCATCCTGAGATCTTCCTTGCTTCTTGGGCCATATTCCTTTAGTCTTCTTATTACCTTTCTATTCACACATGAACTGAGGCTTGTGCTTAAACTGCTCATAACAACGCTTTAATTTCTCGATAGCTTCCTCTAATGAATGAGGCTCATCAAAATCAATCCGATATTTAAATGACAATGGTAATCCAATGATGAACCTTTGGATATTTTATTTCTCATCATTGAAGTAGGGCACATACCTCAACAATGTTAGAAATTTGGTTGTATATTCTTCATCTATCATGGAACACATCCTACGCTCATATAAATCCTTAGCCTTGCCATCATAATATCTCTCGGATAAGTACTTCTTCTTGAAGAGTTTCTCAAACTCTCCCCAAGTTTCTATAATATACTCTGACATTCTTAAGATCTTCCCACTATATATCTACTTTTCCTTTGAGACTAAAGGTGACTATCTTGGATTTCATTTTCTCTGATTTGTCATGTAATCTAAAAAGTTTCCTCATCCCAAGAAACCATGCTTCTACATCCTCTAATTTCTTCAACTTACCATCAAAAGTAGGAGGCTTAGATTTCTTAAAATCCTCTAGAAAATACTCATTCCTCCTATGATGTTGGCGGTAAGGGTGATGATGTCTCCTAGAAGAAGAGCTAAAGTAAAACCTATGCATATAAGTTATCTTGTTAGGTGTATCCAAGAATCTACCACCCTTCACTGTATCCTCCCTATTCAACATGTGCCCTTTCCTAGACCTACTACCATCTACCTGATTAGTCTTCTCATCCTACCTATCTCCATGATTGATCCCCATCTATCCCTGCTTTTGCAACTATGAAAGGCTCTGAAGAATAACTGCATTGGCTTCAACTTGCTTTTATTATGCCCTTGCAAGTCTTTCCTATGCCTCAATCAACCTGTTATTATCTGCTTTACAAATTCTAATATCTGCCCTCAGACTCCTTGCTATTCGAAAAACTTATCCCATTACATTAAATTCACATCAAGCCTATAAGGGGATTCATGTGAACTGCAATCCACCGTTGTGATCATCATCTCTGATATTCTATTTTTTGAAAATAGACCATCTTAGATAAACAAAATAGAAGACATAATAAAATCATCCATCAATATATCTTAGGGGTGGCTTTCTTATCTGCACATGTAAGTCCAGATTAGCATAATATATAATAATAACAACGTCATATTAACATTATACATGATAACACAAAACTACAATAATAAACACATGTATGATAACCATAACCATCTACATGTACCCTGAGGTCCAATGCTGTAAACCTCGCTTTAATACCATTCTATAACATCGGTACCAGAGAAAGGTTTATAGGGAAAAAAATTGCCTTGATACCACCCTATAGCACCCCACCCCACATTTACCTACTTTTACAAGGTCTCCAAGGTAAACATAAGTTGAGAGTTACTATGACATGACCCAACCTCCAAATTCCAGTTATGGAAGTGGGCCTACAAACTAGAAACTTGCTATTACCTCTCAAGAACACTAGATCACCCAGATGTCAACCAAAAACATATGGTCATCAGACTCTGAGCTGGAAATTCCTTTTAACTAAGCTCACATCCCAAGCGCATGCATTCCAAGCTGCGCATGCTGCTAGAAAGATCCTATTGAAAATAACAACAATAAATGCTAAAAATAGAAGTGCTAAAAATAGAACTACTATAAATAGCAGTTCGAGTACCAGTGTTGGACATTGCAACAAGGAATGAAAAATGGAAGTGCTAAAAATAACATTTCTATAAATCGCATTTCGGGATGGATTCCAATTTTAGTTAGTCCCTGAACTAAAATTCGAATTTGATCTTAGCAGCTATTTGTAATATAATTAATTAATTCATCTTGAGTTAATTAGTTGTAGAAAATCAAACATGAAGTCTATGTGGGGACATGCAACAATTTCTCCATTGATTGAGGAATTTATCCCTTAGTTAAAGAGATAAGGATGAGTTGTAATATTGAGTTGTAATTAGTTGGCTTAGTTAACTGATTCAAGTCCAGTTAGATTAGTTCAAACAGTTTGTTGAATTAATTGCGAGTTCAGTTAGTTAATGCTTGCATGCATGTAACTGATGCTCTCTAGATAACTGAATATTCTCTCATAAATAACTCATGCATGTCAGTTCAATCAGAGACCCTGTTGAGATAAGAGGAAGGGATAGTGTACTATCAGTTGGAGGATTTTTCCTATATAGGAAACTCATCCATTAAGAAGGAATTATCTCCTTCAGGTTTGTGCAGTTATTTCTGAGCCAAGTGAGCAGTGTGAGGTGGGAATTCACACAAGTGGAAGCACTGGACCCCAAGAAAAACTACGCAAGGAAATAGGAGGCTTGGAGGGCAGAGGATAAGGTTTGGAGAAGCCTTTGACTATCTATGAGCAACATTGTTTGATTGCAGAGAGAGCAGGATAGCTTGAGAGTTGATTCTTTTTGTAACTTGAACATATTTCCACTTGTATGATAATACCGAGATTGGGGTTTTAGGCTGAGGCCTTCCCTAGGTTATTTCTTCTGTGTTATGTGTGATTGATTTCTCATTCTCGGTTATATGTGTTCTCATTGATCTTGCTCATTTCGATTAAGCTTCCAAAAAGTTTGTTGTAGAAGTAGATCTTGTATTTTGCTTTAGTATATTGCATAATCTGTTGATCTACAGTGGGAATTTCTACATGGTATTGGAGCAAAGGTGATCAAGGCAAAGAAAATTATACAAGAAGGGAGAACTTCAAAGTTTGAGGTTCCTGAATATAGAAATCGAGTTCTTATCACATCTCAATTTCACCAATGGCTTTTAGCGGTTTAATACTTGAGTATGCCCTTGATGGTAGCTCAAATTATATAGACTGAAAGGATCGCATGGAAACAATATTAGAGGATAACGATCTAAAGTACTTCATTTATAAAGAAGTCCCCAAGCTGACTGATGCTACTCAATTGGTGGAATGGAAGAAATGTGTGGTTAGAGCAAGGAGAGTCCTTCTGGAGGGAGTTCGAGACCACATAGTCTCGAGCCTCCATGGGAAGGAGACATCGTTTTCGATGTGGAAAACATTGAAAGATCTATATCAGAATAGCAATGATCAGAGGACGCTGGCGCTGAAAGACAAGCTTAAGTGTGAAAAGGGCAAAATGATCTCTACATATCTAAACAAGCTCACCACCTGCAGGGATGAGCTTGGAAGTGTAGGGATCATGACAGCCGAAGATGACATGGTGAGTCTTGCACTCCTCGGTCTTCCTAAGAGCTGGCATAGCTACCAAGACTCAGTTAACGGAAGAGAAAAACTACCAGATTGGGAACGACTTTGGTCAGATATGATGCAGGAGGAGATAAGAAGAAGCACCAGAGATGGTTCTTCATCCAAGGAGGATAAATAAAACTATGACTTAGCGAGTAAGGCGAAGAAAGGGAAGGAGAAGGATTCTCATCCCAAATCGAGTTCTTCCCATGGTGGGAAGAAGTTTGACAAATCAAAAGTGCGATTCTTTCGTTGTCATGAGGTGGGCCATTTTGCTACAAATTGTCCACTGAAGAAATCCAAGATGGGATACAAGGAAGGATTTGAAGGTGAGGCATTGGCCTCACAGTTCGAGTTGGATTTCACACTCTTCGCATGCATGGTTTCATCCATGGTGGGATGTGGTTGGTTTCTTGATAGTGGAGCTTCCTTCCTCATGACCTACGACAAGATTTTGTTCAGTACCTTGGAGGAGAAAGATCTCTAGATACTCATAGCGATGGGTAATGATGAAAAGTATAGTGTCTTAGGTGTAGGCATGGTTGTTTTTCAGAGGGAGCATGGAGTTCGCATTACCTTGACCGATGTCAAGTATGTACCAGGACTGAGGAAAAATTTGGTGTCGATCGCAATGCTGGAAGACAAAGGCTATGATGTAGTCTTCAGTAAGGGAAAGGTTTTCCATAGACATGTCACCATGAGACAGGTGAATCAGATCAGTTTACGAGTCAAAAACCTGTATGCTCTTGAGGTTCAAGATGCATACAAAGCTTTGAGGAGCAAGGAAACTGATGGAGACTTGGTGGTTGAGAGGGAGAGTAAATTACCTCTCTGCATGCAGCACCAAAAAAAGTTTTAGACAATTGTGGAGGAGCCACGATTTGTGAAGCAACTTCAGGAGGTTATGGATTAGCCACAACTAGAGAAGTGGAGAGGAGATCGAGTAGAGACATCTACTATTGCAGAGACATCCAATAGGGGGAAATTTTGAGCCAAGTGGGCAGAGGGATCACATGCATCCATACCTCTAGGTAGGAGGTGGGGCGATGTGGAGTGATAGTCCCAAGAAGGCTAGAATAGGGGCAGGATCATTGAGGTACCCAACCTCTTTGATTAGACCTTGCTACAGGAGCCCCAATGAGGAGTAGCAGGACTGGCTGAGTGGGTAGAGGAAGATGCAGATGGAGTGGCAGAGAGAGCTACAGTGCAGGAATCCCAAGACAGTGTAGAGCTAGCAGGCTGCAACAATGCGAGAGGCATAGGAGTGTTGCAACAGTGTAGGATGGCACAGAGAGGTGTGCAATGGTGTGAGATGCATGAAGTGTTGCAGCAGCTCAGAGGTCAGAGAGCGAGCACTTGTCAGCGACAAATGGAGCTTCAACAACATAGGATGTTTCTAGCCCAACAGAGAGGTCAGTTGGGAGTTTTTTTTGTTTCTAGAGTTGTTGGAGCAATAAATATTGGGAGAAGTGTTGCATGCAGAACATTCCAAAGGTTCAGGATCGGGTTCGAGTTGAATGCCTTTCTTGTTGAGAGGGAGTGTTGAAAATAACAACAAGAAATGCTAAAAATAGAAGTGCTAAAAATAACACTACTATAAATAGTAGTTCGGGTACCAGTGTTGGACATAGCAACAAGGAATGAAAAATGGAAGTGCTAAAAATAGTATTTCGGAATGGATTCCAATTTTAGTTAGTCCCTGAACTAAAATTCGAATTTGATCTTAGCAACTGTTTGTAAAAAAATTAATTAATTCATCTTGAGTTAATTAGTTGTAGAAAATCAAACATGAATTCTATGTGGGGACATGCAACAGTTTCTCCATTGATTGAGGAATTTATCCCTTATTTAAAGAGATAAGGATGAGTTGTAATATTGAGTTGTAATTAGTTGGCTCAATTAACTGAGTCAAGTCCGGTTAGATTAATTCAAACAATTTGTTGAATTAATTGTGAGTTCAGTTAGTTAATGCTTGCATGCATGTAACTGCTTCTCTCTAGATAACTAAATATTCTCTCATAAATAACTCATGCATGTCAGTTCAGTCAGAGACCCAGTTGAGATTAGAGGAAGGGACAATGTACTATTAGTTGGATGATTTTTCCTATATGGGAAACTCATCCATGCAAAAGGAATTATCTCCTTCAGATTTGTGCAGTTATTTCTGAGCCAAGTGAGCAGTGTGAGGTGGGAATTCACACAAGTGGAAACATTGGACCCCAGGAAAAATTGTGCAAGGAAATAGGAGGCTTGGAGCGCAGAGGAGAAGGTTTGGAGAAGCCTTTGACTATCTATGAGCAGCATTGTTTGATTGTAGAGAGAGTAGGATAGCTTGAGAGCTGATTCTTTTTGTAACTTGAACATATTTCCACTTGTTTGATAATACACAGTTTGGGGTATTAGGCTGAGGCTTTCCCCGGGTTATTTCTTTTGTGTTATGTGTGATTGACTTCTCATTCTCAGTTATATGTGTTCTCATTGATCTTGCTCATTTCAATTAAGCTTCTGCAAAGTTTGTTGTAGAAGTAGATCTTGTATTTTGCTTTAGTATATTGCATAATCTGTTGATCTATAGTGGGAATTTCTACAGATCCAACTGCACACACAAGCCTTCATTCGTGTGGTTGCAATTGAAAAATTCCCAAAACTATGCATGTGCCCACAAAATTAGTTCCACATTTTCAGGGTTAGCCTGTAGGACATTGCTTGGAATTGCCCAAATTTTTTTAGAATCAAGTATAAGGCAATCACAAGTCTACACAAGCTATACTAGGCTCAGAACTTTCCCAAACATACCAAACATGTGATAAAAATTTCGTCAAACATATGGTAAACATAGTAACTATAGGTCATGAATGCATATCTGATCATTGTCTCATTCTCTTCACCAGAGAATCATCAAGAAGTCTCATTTCCCTCTCAAGCTAGCTACAAAAACACTTGTTAACTCATGCATTCATACATCCATACAATAACTTATCAAATCATGAACAAGATCCATAAGAAGATCACATCATTTAACCATGCCTATAACCAACATTTAACCATAATGAAGTCATGACAAACCAATCATAAAATCAACATAATAACCAATACATGTGCTAATTATTCTCAATAGGAATCAATATAGAAATACATATGCAAATGCCAACCAAGTCGAGGAATTCCATGTACCGGCCAACCATACATTGGACTGAAACAAATCTTTATTTCAATGAATCACTCTCGTGCCATATTCCAAGCATGAATGTGGGACCTCATGGGATAAAACAAAAAAAAACCAACCAGGGCTTCCAGAGGCCAAACCACCTCAACCCTCAACCACATCGATTTCACCTAAACCAGTCTAGAAATCACCAAACTAACACAAGATTGGATGCCTCAAAATTTCTTCACCATATCCAGAGGAATTTTCCTGTATCCACCCACATGTGAAGGGTCTCTCGGAGAGAACTATCTCCACCCCCAACCCTTTGGATTTTCTTGAGACCACCTCACCCAGATCCAAAATCTTCTAGTAATCTAAAGCTCAACCAAGAATGAATGCCATCACACCATGGATATCCAGGAAATGGAAATGCAAGGATGAAACCACTATCAATCTAGATAAATCCCATTCCAATGACAACAAATAATCATGTGAACCAAATGCATGCACCATGCATACAAATCCCAACAAGTAAATCACACATGCAACCTATTACCTCCAAAATTTTCCTATTGTAGTTGCTCTTCCAATCTTCTCCTTGAGCTCACTTGCTTTCCTTTTCTTGCTTATTTCTTGTCCTTTTCTTTCTTTGATTGTCCCTTACCTTCTCTCTCTTTCCTCTTGGATCTCTTTCTGAAATTGATCCAAAGCTAAAATTGGAAAAAAACGTGAATTGTTTCTTTGATGCTTTTGTATTATTGATGTCTAGTCTCTTCCTTTCCTTTTTCTTTAATTTTCCTCTAATTTCTCTCTAATTTCCCTTGCAGGCATATTTGTGTCTCTTCATCTCCCTTTTATCCTATTTCCCTTTATTCTTTAATTAATTTCCATTTATTGTCTTTTGTTTTTTCCAATACCATTTCCAATTTACATAGCCATTAATTAACCACAAGCGATGCCCACTATAATGTTTTCACACTCCATTTGGCTTGGAATATGTGTCCGATGACCTTGGTCTTATTTTTTTCCCTTTATTTCTTTTATTACATGAAAATTTAACCGAGGCTAGTACATTAAAACAACTCATTAGACAATTAAAACAACCCAAGAAACACTATAAACACTTGGTACATATATATTTCATGATGAATGAAAGTGCTATCACTCCTCTAAATCTCCAAGGCTGAGGAAGAGTCGAGCTAAGGTAACCACAGACCAATCTTTTGACTTGGTAGCTAGCCCTACCAAGCTGAAGAGGGCTCTCTCCAAAGGATCACAGCCAAGAGGGCTGGATAGATTAGCATTTTAGGCTAGATGTAAAGTGAAAAGGGTTGTTTGATTTGATTTGGTTGGGTAGTCACAAGGATGAGTGAATTAGGTCAGAGAATGAACTAGGTCAGGGAAAAGTGAATCAGAATTGTAGACATCTGACTGGGAAAGGTAGGAAAAGTAATTTAAACTTCATAGTATATTGATGAGATGGTCTTGACTAGTGAGTTACTAAAAGTAGAATGAGGATCATGATCTCTTTTTAAACTAAAGAAATGAAACAATCTATGATGATTTCCCCAAAATAGAGCATAGAAAGATGAATTCTGTTTATTACACCTTGAAAATCAAACATAATTAGAGTGAAATGGATCATGAAAGGAACAAAACATTCACACATATGAAATTGAAGAAGAAACAAGATCAAAATACCATGCCACAAGAATCCTACTAAAATAGCTGCAACTTCATCCAATATATTCCATGCCAAAGTCTGAAAGCTATTAGAACATCCAAGAGATTACAACCTATAAAATGACTAAGAAAATACATAATATAGGCCTCAAACCAACTCATCCTAGCCTCAGGGGTCGAATCCATGAGAGGAGGAGCAGTTTCAAGAAAGGATGAAATGATAGCTAGAGTATAGGGTGGTCAAAATGACTCATCCCTAACTTAAGAAAACTGATTCATTACAAGTCATGTAGGCCATTTAACTAATGTATTTACCCTAGATAACAGTAAAAAACATAACAATTACATCATACTTATTGTTGAGTCCCAAACCTCCATCTTCCCTATACACCTTTTTAGCCTTTTTTTCCAGTTACCTGAACCACCAAGCTGTCAAATCATTGCATATTAGTTTAAAAAGAGCATATAAAATGGTTTCCTAACTATGTCTTGTGACTGCTGTTTGATCTAGAATTTTGCTCAGTCAGCTGCGGAATCTTGTCAGTTTCCGCAACTAGCTCAACTTTCCGCAGTCTTTTTGTTGAAGTCTATGTTACAGGTGTCTACTGGAGAATCTGGCCACATGGGAAAGATGCAAATGATGTGGACATGGAACGTGTCTCCTTGGTTCAACCGAATCATTCACAAAAGGCCATGGTCAAGGACAGTCAAAGCGGTGGTCAACCTAAGAGTTTTGCGGTGGCAGGACTCTGTTTTTCACCACGTGAAGACTTGCGTGGCAAATTCCTCAATCTCAGGAGGTGTGCTAACACCTATGGACTGTTCCGTGAACCAAATCTAACAGCCACCACTCCTTGGATTTAATTGTCACGGCTACCATATTGCTAGATTTCCGGACGTGGTTATTCACGTGTCTGTTTAGCAGCACAGAATTTAGGAAGTAGTTGTATCATCCTCAGTTATAAATAACACGTTATCACACACATATTAGCTAGCTTTTTATATGTAATTTTGACTGTTTTACGATCCCACTGTGCCGTGACTCTATCTTTATATTATGACTGCATTTTAATACATGAGAAGACAGTGTTCTTAAGTTCAATTTGTGACTGATTGCTGATTGGCCGAGGTTGCAGAGGGCCCCTGTACACCAAGGTTTTGTAATTACTGTATAGTTTCTTGCTTTCTTCCTTTATGTTATTGATGCCATAATCATTTGCTTGTACATATTACATTGTTTTTGGTATTCATGATAGTTGTTGTCCATAGTTTCTTTTATGCTTTCTAATGACTATTAACTGATCAGTGTTTTTCTTTCAGGTTCTTATAGACAGCCCGGGCAATTTCACATAGCTTTTTAATGACTAATGACATGAAATCATCTTGTCCTTCTGCTGATTTATTTTTTGAGTTCTAATTCCAGCACTGTTTATTTCTTTCAGTTTTGTTTTGCTCATTTACTTTTATGCAATTTAGATATCAGATTACTCAATTTGTTTATGATTACCTCCTATAGCCAGAGCGAGTCGAATGGTGAGGGGTCAGAATATGAGTTGATGTAATATGATTTAGTTTATTTTTCTGCAAGTTAGTGATTAGATTACTCATGTCATTTTCAGTTACCTCCTATAGCCAGAGCGAGTCGAATGGTGAGGGATTGAAGTATGAATGTGTAGTTTGATCTTAGTTTCATTTTATGCAATTTAGATATCAGATTACTCAATTTGTTTATGATTACCTCCTATAGCCAGAGCGAGTCGAATGGTGAGGGGTCAGAATATGAGTTGAAGTAGTATGATTTAGTTTACTTTGCTTACAGTTTTTGAATTGCTTTGAGTTCAGTTTTTTTCTCTTTTTATACAGTGGCAAGGATATCGGGCTTCATTCTCACTAGCTCACTGTTTGGTACATTTTTATTTTCTCTTAGGAATTGATTTCATCACTGCAAGTTTTAAAACCTTTTTGAGAATTTTGAAATTTGGAAATTATTTTAGAGGTCACCATTGCCTTGAACACTTATATCCATACTTGAATTTTGCCATCTCACATTAGGGAATCAACAAAAGATCAACCCAAAAACAAACCAAAAATAAAAAAACGACAAAGAAGTAAGAAATCGGTTATCTTGCATATATAGTGCACTTCACTTCAGCAATTTATGACTCTCGGATTGACAATTTATATAGCAATTTAGGACACAATAAATTGACCAAAAACTTATCAATTGCATCAGTAAGACATTAATTTCCCATAGGTGAAAATCAATTTGGAGAGAAACAGTGAAAATTGGAGAAGACTGTCAAACACACCATTTTATTGTCAAACACGCCCTCCAAGTTCAGGACTGCTTTTGGGTGCCTGACCAGTGCCCACGTTTGCTCCGAAATAGCTCGTTGGAAACCCCTTCAAGTCTACTTTCCAGATATGTATTTAATTTTCAATTTGGAGCTCATTTGCCTTGTCAAAAACTCAATCTCCCAATACTGGTAAACGTGCAGTGCCAAAGCCAGAAATGAGGCAGAAAGGTGGTTTTTGACCTTTTTGACTAACCTGTTTGTCTCCAAATGTTTAGAAAATGCATAGGGTGCATGTCCTTATCACTCTGAATCTAAATATGCTAACCTTTTGCTCATCAGGTGCCCCAAAAAAAAGCGCAGCACCCTAGGTGTTGCGCATTTGACCTTCTGACTGTGCTGAAAATGCCTCAAAAAACACATGAATTCACAAGTTACAAAATTTACTTCAAAACTTGTCAAAATTGGTGGGATGATAGCTAATCATGTTTTTGAGGCATGGAGTGATGCCTCAGCAAGAATGTCTGGCCTCCTTTTATCCTCTTGCTTTGTTAAGGCTTCAATCTTCTCTTTTGTAGCTTTTAGTTTTTGGAGTCAAACCCTAGGGAGATGATGAAATGGAATGTAGGTGTAGAGAGTATGGAATGGTGTGAGGAAATTGAGGAGATGGAAATGGGGATGTGTGATATGAGGGAGGTGGCAAGCGGTAGTTTTGAAATGTAGGAATGGTAGTGGAAGCTAGCAAATGGAATGTAGGGATGGGATTATGTTACTAGGGTTTTGGATTTATTAAGACACCAAAACACAATGAAACACCATATCAATCAACTGTGGAGGAGAGGAGTGATGTGATTTCAACTTACTTGTGGTGTTGGAGCATGTTGGTAACACATTTTGAAGTTTGGAGAGGATGTTGTTCTCTGTGGGATACCTTTGGAAGTTTCTGGGAAAACGCGTAGAAATATGGTCAAACATTCCCTCTCTTTACAGTCACGCAGTTCCCTTAGGAAATGCATAGAAATTTCAGGAAAACTCACAACACTCTGGTCAAACGTGCCCTCAAAGTTCAGGACACGCCCTCCAACTTACAAGTTGATTTTGACTACCTTTAAGGTGTCCAAATTGAACCCAAGATAGCTCATTGGAGAGCTTGTCCTATCGAGTTTCTATATATACCTTCCATTTCCAAAATAGACTTGATTTGACCCTCCACAAGTTGATTCTCCCAAGATGGGTCAAAAAGTGGAAAAATGAGGATGTAAAAATGAAGTATGCTCTTTGTAGGAAACTTTTGGAGGTCTTATGAAACTCACAATTGAGTTCATGATAGCTCATTAGAAATATATTTCTGTTTAGTTATCATTTGATTCATCAAGAAAGTCATTTGGACACCCCAGCTACAAGAAAACTTGATTTTCCCAAGGTCACTCCAGAAGTGAAGGAATTCTCTTGTAGCAACTGTATTTTTCACATTTATCCAAAACCATGAAACTTGTGTAAAAAGTGAAGAACATTTTTCATCCTTGGACTATGATCAACAAAAACCTCTCTCAAATTTTCCATATTCATCCCTGTTTGGTCTGAAACATAGTTTGAAGAAAAATTGGCCCTATGTGTGTCAAATGATTTGTCTCTTGGAATGAGTTCTTGAAAAATGATGGAGACATGATGTTTATGAGTTGAAATGGCCCCATACTTGCTGAAATGACCTCCCTTAGGCATCCTCTGCTCAGATGTCTTTGATTCCATAGCCAACCCTAGCTCAGTGGGAGAGGAAATTAGGGTTTAGTGCTTGTGGAAAATGATGATTTAGGCATTGATGGCAGTATGCAAATACTGACTCTAACATTGGCCTTATTTGGGGATGGAAAATCCTTGGAGGTTTCGAGAACATCGTAGACCAAGTGCCTAACCATATGGGCCAATACGATCAAAAAATAACAAACAAAATGAACACTGAAAACTTCAATCCAAACTATTAGATCATCAGAGCCTTAGGGCCTTCTCCTCGGGCTTCAAACCTTGATGAATTTTGTCATCATTTTTTGAAAACTGAACTTGAGAGAAATTTGCTGCTGAAACAAAATCCACACCCTATTCTATTCTAACTCCCAAAAATCACTGCTAAATCAGGTAAAGGAAAAATGCCAATGAAGTCAATCAAGCAATTGGATACCTGATTGTGCTCTATTCACAATATCTACAAAAAACTTGAAGATTGGCAACTCAACATACAATTGAAGTTGAAAACTATGATTCAAAACAAGATAACCATCATGATCTGATGACTATAGCAAACTGGTAAAAGGATCTTGAAAAGCATGTGAAAAGGATAGGTTTTGATGGTCAGAGGAAAGATGACAACAACTCTCAATTTGGATTGTTTCCTCTTCATCAGCTAGAGGCAACACATTGGCATGTTCCTCCACTTTTTTCCCTTCTTGCACCATTGTTGATTAGGTGAAATGATCCTTCCAGTGTAACCAATCCAGTAGATGGTTACTTACTGAAATTCTGCTCTCACTTACCTCGAGCAAGCAGAATGATGTATATGTAGGCAACTCACAATGAAAATTGAAACCAAGATTTATGCTGATAAACAAAACAACATTCATCTTCTCCAATGTTTGCAAAAGACTGTCAAAGGGATCTTGAAAATTATGAAGCATTACCTTTTGTGAATCAATAAAAGGAGAAGAATAAGCATTATTTCCATATGGCTGTAACAAATTAGCAAAAGGATCCTCCATAATATTTTCAACAACATAAGTGTCCATATCTATGGGATCTGGGGCAAACTCCTTTTCATCAACAAACCTTTCATTTTCTGAACCTTGAGGAAGATTTGTATCTGCAAGGGGCTCTAAAACAACTTCTTCTTTATCACTGTTCTCTTCTTCATAATCACTTGGAAACTGGAAATACTGTACAATAACATCATTAGTCTCAATGGATGGAATATGGATTTGCAAATTAAGAATATGAATTATTTCTTCTACATTCAAAGGAGGAAGTACTCTTTGTTTTATTTGGACAAACAAAAATTTTCTTCTTTCCCTCCTAAAGTTTGACAAGGATGTTGAATATCTTCATTAATTTCAAGCCAAGGAGTATATACATTTTCATGAGACTGCTGATTCATTACACGTGATTCCTTTTGACTATCAAGATGAAAAATTCCTTCATCTTCAAGAAAAGATGAAGCTATTGTATGCTGACTATGATCTTGTGTATCAAACTGACTAGCTTCTTCAGACTGTTGTTGAAGGGAAAAATCAGAGAAGGCTTCAATGATTTCTTCATCATCCATACATTCAATATCATAAGTACTTTCAAGATATGCAATGAAACCTTGACTATGATCACAATAGCTTTGTAAAGAAAGATAAGACTTCACATAATGTCTAGAGAACGCATTATGGAAACCTTTTAGATAACATAAGCTTCCTTCTGGTAGCCCTTCATACCATACCCTAGCTTTATCTTCAAGGGTAGCCATAAAAAACTTCATGAGACAGTCCTCAGGAAACTCAACTCTTAGTCTACATACATGTACATGAAACCTTACTAAATGCAAAGTAGCATCATCTTCTTTTTCATTTTTAAATATAGGAAGATTTGTAAACCAGTCAACATGAGGCATAGGATTTGGAAATCCAGGGATTTGAGATTGATCCATAGGAGCATACCTGGGATTTATTCTTGTAGTAGAACTCATCTTGATAACAATGAAGTCACCAAGAAGGTTTTCAAACTACTGGTTCTTGAAAATTGGAGTCGCCATGAAAATTCTGAACCTTTGGATTTGTTGAAATTGGAGTCTCCAGGTGAATGATTTCAGCCTTCTTGTGCCTGATCACTATTCATCATCAACAATAAGATCTAAACTTTGTCTTAAACCCAGGGAAAATGAACATTTCGATCCTCGACAATAGCGCCAGTATGTTATCACTCCTCAGGATCTCCAAGGCTGAGGAAGAGTCTCGAAGAGGTAACCAAAAACCAATATTTTGACTTGGTAGCTAGCCCTACCAAGCCAGAGAGGGATATCTCCAAAGGATCATAGCCAAGAGGGTTGGATAGATTAGGGTTTTAGTAGTGCAAAGGGTTGTTTGATTTGATTTGGTTGGGTAGTCACAAGGATGAGTGAATTAGGTCAGAGAATGAACTAGGTCAAGGCAAAGTGAATCAGAATTGTAGACATCTGATGGGGAAAGGTAGGAAAGGTACTTTAAACTTCGTAGTATAGTGATGATATGGTTTAGACTAGTGAGATGCTAAAAAGAGCACGAGGGTCATGATCTCTTTTTAAACTGAAGAAATGAAACAATCTATGATGATTTTCCCAAAACAGAGCATACAAAGATGAATTCTTCTTATCACACCTTGAAAATCAAACATAATTAGAGTGAAATGGATGATGAAAGGAACGAAACATTCACGCATATGAAACTGAAGAAGAAACAAGATCAAAAGACCATGCCATAGGAATCCCACCAAAATAGTTGCAACTTCGTCCAATATATTCCATGCCAAAGTCTGAAAGCTATTAGAACATCCAAGAGAGTCCAACCTATAAAATGACCAAGAAAATACATAATATAGGCCTCAAACCAACTCATCCTAGTCTCAGGGGTCGAATCCATGAGAGGAGGAGCAGTTGCAAGAAAGGTTGAACTGATAGCTAGAGTATAGGGTGGTCAAAGTGACTCATCCCTAACTTAAGAAAACTGATTCATTACAAGTCATGCAGGCCATTTAACTAATGTATTTACCATAGATAATAGTAAAAAACATAATAATTACATCATACTTATCAATTACATCAGTAAAACATCAATTTCCCATAGGTGAAAATCGATTTGGAGAGAAACAATGAAAATTGGAGAAGACTGTCAAATGCGTCCTCCAAGTTCAGGACTGCTTTTGGGTGCCTTCCCGGTGTGCCAATTTTCTCCAAAATAGCTCATTGGAAATCCCTTCAAGTCTACTTTCCAAATATGTATTCAGTTTTCAATTTGGAGCTCATTTTCCCTATCAAAAATTCAATCTACCAAGACTGGTAAACGTGCAGCGCCCAAGCCAGAATTGAGGCAGAAAGGTGGTTTTTGACCTTTTTGATTGACCTGTTTGTCTCCAAATGTTTAGAAAATTATTGGGGTGCATGTCCTCATCACTCTAAATCCAAATATGATAACCGTTTTCTCATCAAATGCCCCAAAAAAGAGTGCAACACCCTAGGTGCTGCGCATTTGACCTTTTGACTGTGCTGAAAATGCCTAAAAAAACACAGTAATTCACAAGTTACAAAATTTGCTTCAAAACTTATCAAAATTGGTGGGATGATAGCTAATCATGTTTTTGAGGCATGGAGTGATGCCTCAACAAGAATTTCTAGCCTCCTTTTCTCCTCTTGCTTGGTCAAGGCTTCAATCTTCTCTTTTGCAGCTTTGAGTTTTTGGAGTCAAACCCTAGGGAGGTGATGAAATGGAATGTAGGTGTAGAGAGTATGGAATGGTGTGAGGAAATTGAGGAGATGGAAATGGGGATGTGTGATATGAGGGAGGTGGCAAGGGGTAGTTTTGAAATGTAGGAATGGTAGTGGGAAGCTAGGAAATGGAATTTAGGGATGGGATTATGTTACTAGGGTTTTGAATTTAGTAAGACACCAAAACACAATGAAACACCATATAAATCAATTGTGGAGGAGAGGAGTGATGTGATTTCAACCTACTTGTGGTGCTGGAGCATGTTGGTGACACATTTTGAAGTTTGGAGAGGATGTTGTGCTCTGTGGGCTACCTCTAGAAGTTTCTGGGCAAACGCGCAGCAATATGGTCAAACGCGCCCTCTCTTTACAAGCACGCAGTGCCCTTAGGAAATACACAAAAATTTCAGGCAAACGCGCAACACTCTGGTTAAACGCGCCCTCCAAGTTCAGAACACACCATCCAATTTGCAGGTTGATTTTGACTACCTTTCCAGTGTCCAAATTGAGCCCAGGATAGCTCACTCGAAATCTTGTCTTGTCTAGTTTTCAAATATACCTTCAGTTTCCAAAATGGACTTGATATGTCCCTCCAAAAGTTGATTCTCCGAAGACTGGTCAAAATGTGCAAAAATGAGGATGAAAAAATGAGAATTTCTCTTGCATGCAACATTTGGATGTTTTACGCAACTCCAAATTGAGCTCATGATAGCTCATTAGAAATATATTTCCGTCTAGTTAGCATTAGATGCATCAAGAAAATCATTTGGAGAACCAAGCTAAAAGAAAAATTGACTGTCCCAAGGTCACACCAGAAGTGCAACAACTCTCTTGTAGCAACTGTATTTTTGACATTTCTAAAAAAACATGACACCTGTGTAAAACTTGAAGGGGGTTTTTCATACTTGGACTATGATGGACAAAAACCTCTCTCAATTTTTCCAAATTCATCCCTATTTTTCCTGAAACATAGTTTGAAGAAAAACTGGCCCTATGTGTGGAAAATGATTTGTCTCTTGGAATGAATTCTTGAAAAATGATGGAGACATGATGTTTATGAGTTGGAATGGAATCATACTTGCTGAAATGACCTCCCTTAGGCCTCCTCTACTCATATGTCTTTGATTCCATAACCAACCTTAGCTCGGTGGGAGAGGAAATTAGGGTTTAGTGCTTGTGGAAAATGATGAGTTAGGAACCCTTGGGAAAAGACAACTCCCTTTGGCATTCACTTAACCTTTTGAAAATTTACCCTTTCACTTGACTATTTCCTTTGACAAATTTATCTTTTGATGGTCTAGCATCTTTGGAACACCGAGTTAACAGCTTGGGAACCTTGTACTTATTACATTTAATGACATAAAATTACAAAATGAAAATTAAAAATATTACTTTTGAACTCAAAATTACATGATGAAATAAGAATTTCTCTTTACAAATCATATTCACATGGTGAAGAGAGGTTATTGATTGTTTTGACACTTGTTAGCTTTATGCAACGGAGTGGGATTTTATTAAACCATGAAAACCCTAATGAGCTAATGGGACCTTGAATGACCAGACTCTATGTTGACTTGACTGACATAAATACATGACGAAATGATATTTTATGATTGATGCATGCCCAAAAAGACACATGAAGGTGGGCCAGCAAATATTGTTTTTTTAAGAGGGGCTTGGAGTTTGAACTTGGGCTACCATCAGTGAGTAAATTTTTACATGATGACCTAGGTGGAATGATAAAAATTTCAACATGGGACACTAAGATGATGTAAAAGAGGAATTTTGATCACTGATGGCAGTATGCAAGTACTAACTCTAACAGAAAGAACACAAGATATTTATAAGAGTTTTTTAGAATAAAACTTAAAAACCCAGAATGGCATACTCATAACAATACTTAACATCAATGAATAATTTGATGTTTTGCAGTGACAATGGCATTAAATGCAATTTAATAATGACAAAAAAATATGCATCTAAACGGTTAGGGAAACTGTTTAGATTTTAGAATTGTAAGTGCCTCAAAAATCCATGTAGTATACGTGTTGAATTTATTTGTTTAAAGACCTTCTTTAACAACATATGAACAAAATATTATTATTTTTATAGGCGTAGTCTAGTTTATAGGTGAAATGGCCTTTCAAGCAAGATTGTGATTTTGTTGTTGTTTAAAATACCTTTTTGAATGCATAAATGGGTTCAACACCCTAAAAAAGTCTCGAGGCACTCAAATTGTACAAATTAAACAACTTAAACTCAAGTTTTTAAAAAACTTTGTTGGATTTTGATTAAAATTAACTCGAGAAATGCTATGAGAAAATGTCATTTCATCTATAAGTTATACTATGCTTTCTACATAGCCTTAAAAACATTATATACGTTATATTATGCCTTTTATCATAACATGATATAAAATAAACAAAATCATGCGTAGTATCAAAGTTTGCACATTTACACTTTTATTCCTACATGTTAAAGCATTGAAGAAAACATAAATAATGGTAGGCAGTAACTTCCAGTAGGTATATTTATTTTTGTTTTGTTACTATTCATTATCTTCATGCAACTACTTGCTTAAGTTATGGTGGGTATTAAATAGGTTATTCATGTGAGTATGAACTATTTTTGAAGATTTTAATTTTAGGTGGTTTTGCACAAGTATTTAAAAATCATGACATAAATAATTTTTTATGTTTGAAAACAATGTTATTTATTTATGTTAAAAATTAGTGAAATTATATAAATCAAATGGTTGGTAAAAGACATCAATCCATAAAAAACATTAAAACACTCACATCATAATATATGTTTCCAAAATTAAAATAATAATAAAAATTAACTAAATTATAACCTTATTTTAAATTATTATTATTAATTAGAAGAAGAATTAATTTATAAGTTAAACATGTATACTTTTAAGAAAAATGTAACAAAATTATGAACCTGTTGACATGTCAAATGTGCACTATGCCAACAAGGGGGACTAACCCGTTTGCAAACCCCAATTAGACCTGCTTTCGTTTGGATTAGCTAGCTCCAACAGGTTTTAAGGGACCCCGTAAATTGCTTGAACATGTCGAAAGATTGCGTCCAAGAGGAAGACTTCAATTAAATGAAAAAAATAAAACAGCTAACCTCTATGTATTAAATCCTATCTATACTACTTCTAACTACTCTAATCTAGTCCTAGCTACTCTAATATATCCTGCAAGAGCATGATACACAGGTTTAAACATCATATATATGTTCAGCAGGAGAGTGATAAAGAAGGTTAAACATCATGCATAGATTCAAGTCCAAATGAATCAATCACTGAATTCACAGCTGGACAAGACTGTATTAAAGCTAAATTTCAATCCAATCACTCATATAGGAATCCACATTCTTCTATGGTATTAAAAATGCAACTGATGTTGAATTTAGTTTGAAATCAGAGACCATTCACAAGTTAACCATGAAACTGAATCACATTCAGTTTAACAAGACTAATAATGAGTTGTAAGTCATCAATATGCATAAATATAAATCACATTTACATTCACATTAGTAATAACACTTTGATCCGAAACAATACAATGAGTCTGAAACTAAAGGCTCCTGCTTCCCTAAAAAATAGTCCTCATTCACAATAAAGCGACACTGTTCTTCTCTAAAATAAAAAGCCATTTCTCCTCTTCGGAGGTAATACTTATCCACAAATACCTCACTCTATATCTACCTCGCCTCTTCATCTTCCCACTATTTTAGATCTACAAATCAAATACATAGAGAAGGACCATTAGCGCGACCGCTGGCACGTAGAAAGCATAACGGCCGGATCGATTCCTTCCCTAAGGAAGAGAACAGATGTTGGAAAAAGGGGGACTATATGTTGCCTTCTCATGATGAAGACTGGGATAGCTCTACCTACAGAATGTGCAGGCAACACATGGGATTCCAACTTGGAATGCTTGTGGCCAGACCCTTAAATGCAACGCTTCTGCATACAATGTCCCTTCGAATCCCCTCCTGCATCCTTTTCTTCTCACCTGCGGAGATAACCATCATTAGCTTCATGATTATGAACAATATAATAGAAATATTCATATAAAGCACAAGCGCTTCCTTCTACACTGAAAAACCAATCCATTTGTTATTTCGGAAAATTTGGAAAACAAAGAAAAACACAGGAAAAACCTAAGTCAATCACCCAAGCCGGACCTCAAATATTATATGTTGTAGCCTGTAAATATCGTTGGGTCTAGCCTATCGCATATGGCAATATGCACAAGCCTGAGGCTCTACCGATATGCTATATGCGATTGGGAGGCGGACCCAAAAACACATATACGTTAACGTTCATAAATCCCTTCGGGTCCGTAAAGTTACCAATCCCTTTGGAAAACCCTAACATTAATGTTTCATCGCAAAAACATGGTATATAAGCAAAAACCTGTGTATGGCCGTTGGGGCGGATTTGAAAATAAATATGCCTAGTTTTATAATCATTGGCGGGTTCGGCTTCCGCCTCCCCGCTAAATGTATGCCCCCACGCTCCACCATATGTGATGGGCAATTGGGAACCGAACCCGATAGCGTATATATTCCGGTTAATAACTCTGTCAAGTTTGGAAGATAGTAGAGTGCTTTATGTAAAGGCCTCATACCTAGGCCGATTGCGATATGCAACGAGCTTTCGGACCCGAAAATATATGTACTGTATTTGATAGGTCAGCGGGTCGACTATATCACTTTGCCTAATATGTATAAGGCCCAGAGCTCCACCGATATGTGATATACAATTGGGGTAAAAGCCGATATATTATATGATATGCTTAATAGGATCGATGGGTCCACCACATCTCTACGAACCTTATGCTCAAACCTTGGGACCTCAACGACTGCGATATGAGAAATGTTCCGAACCCGAAAATATATGCACTCCGGTTGATAAGGCCATCGGATCCGGGGGGTAGCAACACACCATGTATGCATATGCCTTGGACTTAGGCCGATTGCAATATGTGATGGGGCTTTCGGACCCGAAAATATATATATTGTGGTTCATAATGTCGTCAGGTCCAGGGCCTTATGGCATGCATTACGTGCCTAGGATGAATGCGATAAGTGAAAGAGGGAGGATTTATGTATTTGTGAAGGGTTTCCTTTGTAAAGGGATTATAACGGGACAATGATGCGATGAAGGGTCTTTGCTATAAGGCATTGTAATGGGAATAATAATGCGATGAGGGTTTTGAGGGGTTAAACAAATCCCGATAAACATAGGAATGAAGGGCTTAAGCGAGGGGTTTGTTAAAGGGATTTACCCATTTGTGAATGGAAGATTGGGCTCTCCATAGAGTTAAATTTAATGGGATGAAAAGGATCATTCAGAGAGATGATAGATCAAACTCATAGGGGGTCCATTTAAAATTTTCTATCAGAGCATGTTTTAATAGGGTGGTAGTTGTGGCCACAACAAATGGCGAACTACTGGACGAACCAATTATCTCTGTTTCCAAATAACCTTCAGATCAAAAGAGCATCAAGATGTTAAAATAAGCTTGAAATGAAAACTATATAGATGGAAAAGCATGGGTTCCACTTAAACATTATTGCTTCAGAAGGGATAGAGACAAATAGCGTCTACTTACTGATATGATTTTGATAGGAATTCTCCAATGGCAGTATTATGGGGTTTATTGACCTTCCTTTACCTGTTTCCCACTTTCAAAAATCCGTTTGGGGCCATCACTAGTTTTTCCATACCTGTTTAGGTGTGTACCTCAACTCTTTATTACTCATCAAGCTTGATGTAGACATATTTATATTGCACTTTGTATGAGAATTTTAGTGCTATATTTTCATTGATTGAATGGGGTGCAGTCATGGATCATGCCATATTTTTAAACCGCTTAAGAAAGGTTGGGCTTGTTGTGTCAACCGGTACTCTGAGCCCAACAACAATCCTTACTCTAACCGGCTTCCCAAACAACATGTCCTTCCAGATTTGCACAAGGACTTGACATTTCATTTCTTTTTAGATAAGTCCTTCCAATTTCAGGCACAAGGACTAGAGCACAATTAGATTTGCCACAGGGTATGAGATAGTGAACTTAGCCCATGAAAGGAGGTTTACTTGTGAGTAACAGGTATTGGACCATTTAGTGTGGTGGATGGGACCAATGGAGAATGACTGTAAATCTTACAAGCAAGTATAGGCTAGGTCTGAGTGGGATTTATTTAAATGCAGCGTTCCTCCATGCCAGTCCAACTATAGTTAAACATTTTTTTTTTATAAAGATGCCCCCACATGCTCCAGATATCCAAGTTATCAACAGATCTCACATAGTTCCTAACAGATGCCAATGAAGGGTTTTGATTTTCATTCCACTGTTGATTCTCAAGTGCTCATGGGCTGATAGAAAGTTTGTTTGATTTGCAGGGAAATGATGGATTCAAGAACAACTGAATCACCAGCAAGTTAATGAGGAAGGGAAAGGCCGAGAGTGATGAATGAGGGAAAATATGAAAGGTAGAATGAGACTGGAGGATCCCATCAGCGGGCTGAAAAGGAATGTAATTCAAAACAACAGGAAATAGACTTTGCAAAAAATGAAATGAAAGGACAGGAATAGAACTATGCTAACAGGAAAATGAAATAAACTCTAACCTACTCAGGGTTTAACCACCATGTGGTGGCTGCTGGAAGTATCTCTTGAGATGCTGGCCATTAACAGGGAGGTTTTCAGTTTCTCCCTATATGGTTTTCAATTTGTAAATTCCATGACCAATTTTTTCCACAACTTGGAATGAGCTCAACCATGAGTGTTGTAATTTTGTGTGCTTACCTGTTGGCTCACTCATGAGAGATGAAAAGTAAATAAATTTCTCAATGAAAGATATCACCTCGTCTTCACTTTCGTTTATAAGTTTTTCATGCTCCCTTTTATTAATGGCTGCATTTCTGGGTGTTCTTTCACAATGCAGGAACTCCAGGATTTGATTATCACCTTCGAACACCTGCCAATTCAGGATGTTATCAGTTACAGATGATCTGAAAATCAATTCAACATAAAATTTATTCTTGTTTAATCTAAGATTAGGCAAAAGTTTCGCAGCCATAGCAGCCATCAGATCGGCATCGTGGTTATACTTTCGAGGAATGTATGTGACACTGAAAGAATCGAAATTGTCAATTAAACTCCATACCTCATGTTGGTACCTCACCAGGTGTGGCAGACTGCAGTGTATCTTTTTCTTTACCTAGTCCACCATTATCTGTGGGTCATCAAAAACTCTGAGATTTTTTACATTCCTTTCAATGGCTCTTCTCAGGCCCTTTAGCAAACCTTCATGTTTTGCTGTGTTATCGGTGTGCGTGCATTCCAACCAACTGGCCATCAGACGTTGGTTCCATAGGGGGTTAATGAAAATTCTCCTAGTGCCTGCACTTTCAAGACAGTTAGAGTCAGCAAAGTGGAGTGTCCTGAAAATAAACTCTAATGTTACACTAAAAGAACTACTTCCTATGAAATTAGTCCTATCATCTATTATAATACAAGGTAATTCATCAGTTGGATTATGGGGGTGTTTAATTCTTTCTTCCAATTGTGTGTTTGTTAAAGCCTCCTTCACTATCTCTGCATGGCACTCCCCGAAACAGGTTTCCGTGGCATAAACATCGGAACTGTAATTCCCAAGGATAGAGTTATAGAATATTACAGGTTCATTGGAGTTGTTTGGTTCTGTTACCACATACTTGATGTATCTTGTACTTGATGTATCTTTCCTGGTCCACTCTCAGCATATCACTTTTTCCCCTCTGAGGCAACAAAAGATGGGACCAATCAGTTGAGAAATATCCATTTAGATTTGATGACTAGTCCCTACTAAGTAGCATCCCATAAGCCTCAGGTATATCCACTACCACTATATCAATGACTTGAGTGTATTGAGGCTTGGCAGCCATCTGAATCAACACATCTTTCAGCTCCCCAATAACTTTCACATTCGTTCTATCCAACTACATAATTCGAGTTTCAGTTTTATCGAGTATCGCCTGAAATCTCTTAGCAACAGCGTAAGGCATAACAGTGGATGAGGTGCCAGAGTCTACCAAGCAATTATGCACATTCATGTTGAAGATTTTGAATGTGATAAGGAAGGGTGGAGTCATAGATTTTGATTTCCTCCCTATCATGGCTGCACTGACATCTTGGGGCTTTCGATTCATTTTAGACAACGTGGCCTCCATAGTTGATGGTATTTGGGTTGTGCTAGTCATACTAATAGGTTTGGACATCAGCTTCTTGGTTTGGGTGCTTGAGGTGATGGGGGTTTTGCAATTCCGCTCATTCATAGCTTTTAGCAACAAATCTCTTTGTTGCGTTAATTTCAACAAGTAAAAATATGTGATATTGGCCCGAGACTTCTTGAGATCATCCATAATATTATAATAAATGTTATAAATAGGGTATGACAGAGTAAACATACCTGTTTTTCCATTCTTAGATGGGAGTTTACAGTCTTGAGTAGCCTTTTTTGCAGTGGGAGATGCATTTTCTTTCTCTGGGTGACTTGCAACAGGGGCATTCTTGGATTGACTTATAGGTCTACTATTCTCGACAGGAACTCTGGGGGCGGATGTTTTCACAGGGCGAACATCTTGCTTTGTTTGGTTCAAGGGCTTTGTCACACCTGGAAGAGGCCCTTTACTGCGTGTGTGGATTTCAATAGTGTTGATTTCTGCAGCGTTATCTCCCTCATTGTCATTCTCATCACTATGGAAATCCCACAGCACATTGATTTGGGTTTCCTCATCTGAGGGTTCTTCTACTTGGTATTCCTCCTCGTCTCCTTATTCTGGTTCAAGCTCCAATATGGGTTCTTCTTTATTGAGGAGTGATCCAATCAGGGCCAATTCTTCTGTGTTTAAAGCCCCTTCATTAGGTGGAGCAAGCAATGCGAGCTGACCAAGGCCACCTTCTATTTTCTTCTGGTAGAAAGGTTTGAAGGGTTTTCTATTATTATAATCTCCTCCCTTGCCACTAATACTCTCTCCATGATTCCTTCTCATATCAATGACTATGTTCGTAAGTTTTTTAATGATCTGATGCAACCCTTCCACGTCCATGGTGTCCTTTTCTTTAGTTTCAACCCCTTTGTTATCATTTGCATTATTCTTCTTGGATGTATGAGAGGCTTTCTTTTCTCTAGTTGTAGGGTGGCATGCTTTAAGACTGAGCATTTCATTCTCGACCTTTATTGCTTCATCGATAGCACCTTGTAAGGTTTGCACATTACTCCTTTTAACCCACATCGCTGTAGGGATAGGGAGAGCAGAGATATATAATTCCATTAGCATCTGTTCAGTAGCTCTAGCGGTGGCTAGGATTTTGTTGAACAAGGTGTTGAATCGGATGTTAAAATCCTTAACTTTCTCCTTGCTTTCCATTTTCAGACAGGATAATTCTAAGACTAAGGACACATGTGTTTTGTCATCACCAAACTTGTCCAAAAAGGCCTGTTGAAAAGCATCCCAAGAGGTAATCGACCCTATTCTCAGACTGAAATACCATGTGGAGGCTACACCAGTCAAAGTAAAAGAGAATAGGCAGCACACTACATCCTCATCAGTGACCCCCAACCTACGCAAGGCTAGGAAGAAAGAGCGAATATGGTTATCAGCGGTATCTCCCCGCTCGGGGTCGAAATTGGGTAGCACTCTTTCTGTATTTTTGGGTAAGGGATGCTGCTACCCAGGTACCGCTACAACATCCTGTGCAAGCCAGGGAGGGAGTGCTCCAGGAGGAGGTGGAGGTTGATTCCCACTCGAAGGAGGAGGTGGAGGTTGATTCCCACCCGGAGGAGGAACGTTGGCCATACTATGGATAGGGAAATTTTGGTTGGAGGCTTCTTTGTTAGGAATTTCAAAATCAAGCGAGAAGTTACCTTTAGAAGGGGAATCCTCAGGAATTTATTCCCAAGGAGTGTCGATATTTTGCAAGGATTCTAGCACAATGTCTTCGAGAGAAGTGGCTGCTGATGTATCTTTGCTCAGGGTAAAGATCCTTGGATTCCTCTTAGTTGTCAGAGGTAAAGAGTGAAATATGGGAAGCTAAGAGAGGGAACGAGCGTAAGCCTGAGTAAGTGCTCTGACTGGTTGTTCCTGAGTGACAAGATACTCCCACAGTCTCTCTTCCTTGGGTGACCTAGAAACATGACTTAGACGGGTCTCTAATTCTTCAAAATGAGGCTCTTTCAAATGTGTAGTAGGATCTTTCCAACCTCTATGATCCGTACATTAATCCGTTTGAATCCATGCGTGGCACTTATAGATGAAATCTTGAAAAGCTGGAGACGGTGGTTCAGGTCCTCTTTCTAGCGCCAATTTGTTGACATGTCAAATGTGCACTATGCCAACAAGGGGGACTAACCCGATCGCAAGCCCCAATTAGAAATGCTTTCATTTGGATTGGCTAGCTCCGATGGGTTTTAAGGGACCCCATAAACCGCTTGAACATGTCGAAATATTGCTTCCGGGAGGAAGACTTCAATTAAATCAACAAAATGAAACAACTAACCTCTATGTATTAAATCCAATCTATACTAATTCTAACTACTCTAATATAGTACTAGCTACTCTAATATATCTTGCAAGAGCATGATACAAAGGTTTAAACATCATATATATGTTCAGTAGGAGCGTGATAAAGAAGGTTAAACATCATGCATAGATTCAAGTCCAAATGAATCAATCACTGAATTCACAGCTAGACAAGATTGTATTAAAGCTAAATTTCAATCCAATCACTCATATAGGAATCCACATTCTTCTATGGAATTAAAATTGCAACTGATGTTTAATTTAGTTTCAAATCAGAGACCATTCACAAGTTAACCATGAAACTGAATCAAATTCAGTTTAACAAGACTAATAATGAGTTGTAAGTCATCAATATGCATAAATATAAATCACATTTACATTCACGCCAGTAACAACACTCTGATCCAAAACAATACAATGAGTTTGAAACTAAAGGCTCATTCTTCCCTTAAAAACAGTCCTCCTCATTCACAATAAAGCGACACTGTTCTTCTCGAAAATCAAAAGCCATTTCTCCTCTTCGGAGGTAATACTTATGCAAAAATCCCTAACTCTATATCTACCCTGCCTCTTCATCTTCCCACTGTTTCAGATCTGCAAATCAAATACACAGAGAAGGACCGCTAGCGCGATCGCTGGCACGTAGAAAGCATAACGGCCGAATCAATCCTTCCCTGAGGAAGAGAACAGATGTTGGAAAAAGGGGGACTATATGTTGCCTTCTCATGATGAAGACCGGGACAACTTTGCCTACAGAATGTGTAGGCAACGCGTGGGATTCCGACCTAGAATGCTTGCGGCCAGACCCTTAAACGTAGCGCTTCTGCATACAATGGCCCTTCGAATCCCCTCCTGCATCCTTTGCTTCTCACCTGCGGAGATAGCCATCATTAGCTTCATGATTATGAACAATATAACATAAATATTCATATAAAGCACAAGCACTGCGTTCTACACTGAAAACCCAATCCCTTTGTTATTTCGGAAAATTTGGAAAACAAAGAAAAACATAGGAAAAACCCAAGTCAATCGCCTAAGCCAGACCTCAAATATTATATGTCGTAGCTTGTAAATATCGCCAGGTCCGGCCTATCACATATTGTAATATGCACAAGCCTGAGGCTCTGCCGATATGCGATATGCGATTGGGAGGCAGACACGAAAACACATATACGTTAACGTTCATAAATCCCTTTGGGTCCGTAAAGTTACCATTCCCTTTGGAAAACCCCAACTTTAATGTTTCATCGCAAACACATAGTATATAAGCGAAAACCTGCATATGGCCATTGGGGCAGATTTGAAAATAAATATGCCTGGTTTTATAATCATCGGCGGGTCCGGCTTCCGCCTCCCCGCTAATTGTATGCCCCCACGCTCCACCGATATGTGATGAGCAATTGGGAACCAGACCCAATAGCACATATATTCCAGTTAATAACTTCGTCAGGTCCGAAAGACAACAGAGTGCTTTATGTAAAGGCCTCATACCCAGGCTGATTGCGATATGCGATGGGCTTTCGGACCTGAAAATATATGTATCGTATTTGATAGGTTGGCGGGTCCGCTATATCACTTTGCATAATATGTATAAGGCCCGGGGCTCCGCTGATATGCGGTATGCGATTGGGGCTGGACCCGATATATTATATGATATGCTTAATAGGATCGACGGGTCCGCCACATCACTGTGCACCTTATGCTCAAACCTTGGGACCCTGCCGATTGCGATACGCGAAATGTTCCGGACCCAAAAATATATGTATTCCAGTTGATAAGGCCGTCGGGTCCAGGGGGTAGCAGCACGCCATGTATGCATATGCCTCGGAGTTAGGCCAATTGTGATATGCGACGGGGCTTTTAGACTCGACAATATATATATATATATATATATATTGTGGTTCATAACGTCGTCGGGTCTGGGGCCTTATGGCATGCATTACGCGCCCAGGATGAATGCAATAAGTGAAAGGGAGGATTTATGTATTTGCGAAGGGTTTCCTTTGTAAAGGGATTATAATGGGACAATGATGCAATGAAGGGTCTTCGCTATAAGGCATTGTAATGGGAATAATAATGCAATGAGGGTTTTGAGGGGTTAAACAAATCCCGATAAACATAGGAATGAAGGGCATAAGCGAGGGGTTTGTTAAAGGGCTTTACCCATTTTTGAATGGAAGATTGGGCTTTCCATAGAGTTAAAGTTAATGGGATGAAAAGGATCATTTAGAGAGATGATAGCTCAAACTCATAGGGGGCCCATTTAAAATTTGCTATCAAAGCATGTTTTAATAGGGTGGTAGTTGTGGCCACAACAGAACCATAGAGATTCAACCCCACTTTACCATCATGATTCTTGATTTGTAAATAGGTTTTCTTATAATATCATGGGTTACTACCATGACTTATCAATACCAAATACCCAAAAAACTATAACTAATTTGATATGATACTTGTTCATATATATTTTTTAATTAATGAGTTTAATTAAAATGGAAAAAATGACATAACTGTTTTGGAGATAAATCTCAACTTTTTATGTGTGAAAACTATTAAGAGTATTCTAAACATTCCATGGAGGTGAAATATGTTGATTTGTGTAGCTTGGGTGGTACTCCAAGCCCTAGGGTTCAGGGTTTGGAGGGAAAAACGCCACAAGGGTCACTTGTGGGCTTGGAACCCAAGTATGGGGTTTTGCACCCAATTGTGTTTGGGGAAATTCTGGAGACACATTTCTACATGTGATGGCATGAGACGATAGAGGGTGGAAAGGAGAATCCAACGCTCCAAGAATAATTGGATTTCGAGTTGTAGAAGTGGAGAAATGAATTTTTGAAGTTGACAATTAATTATTGGTTTTCAATTCATGTAGGCTTGATGTAAAAATTAGCCAATAGATGTGTCTCTTCATCTATTCGATGGAGCCCCTTTATTGGATATAAATAAAGTGTGATTTGATGTGTCATAGGCTTCCAAGTGTGAAAAATTTCTCCAGGAGAGGGATAGCTCTAGCCTAGCCGCAACATAGGAACATACAGGACAACGAGGGTTTGGGTGACTGTTTTAGGGCCAAGACAGGATCCAAGGTGCTATTATCAAGTATGGAAGAAGGAGGCAGCTAAGACAAGTACAGGAGGAGCAGAACATTGATGTTTGGGACTGTTTGGGAACCATTCTTGGAGGCTGTGGCTACAAGACAACTGTTGTGCTTGGCCGCAGGTCATAACAGACAGCTAGGGACTGCGTGAGGGTTGTCAAGGGTGGACAGTGCCCTAAGGAGGCAACGCGGCAAGGGAGGAGGCCTGCCAAGGTGCAACACAACCCTTAAGGAGCTTGTTTGTTGATTATAAGGTGGATTGAGGGATGCAGTATGTGCCCTAACTAGGGCTGTCACAAACAACAAGGACAAACATATTACAACAATATTTTTGGAGGCATGTTGGGTCAAAGGTATTGACCAGTTTGGAGCATGATCATTGTAGCCTGTTGATGCCATGTGGAGGGTCTTCCAAGGAGGTGAAGAATCTTCTTAGGAGAAGAATCAACAGTGATTGGATTGGGTGCCATTGATCTAATTGGAGGGTAGTGTGTTGGCTACCCAAGGTAGCCCTCAATCAACATACAGGAAGGATGTTGTTTGGTGAGTGATTAAGTGAATTTTAGAGCCTTATGAGTAGCTATTTGATGGATGAAAGAGGCTTCTAGAAGGCAGATTAGAGCTTAGGAATTAGGCTTACCGAGAGAGCAGATTTATGAGCATGTGTACATGCAGCAGAAGTGACATGCAACATTGTTAGGTGGAAGCCCTCATGAAGTCTTGATGTGTAGTGGCCTTCATGTACTAAGACACTACTAGTGAGAAGTATGGAAGAGAAGTACCGGCAGGACAAGATATGACATAGAAGCTGCAACAAAGTTTGTAATTATATCTTGTATACCATTTGCTATTTTGTTATTCAGATTTGGTTTAATATAATGAAGATTGGTGATAGTAAAATATTGTACAGTTTTGTTAAAAAGTGTGTATATTTGTGCATATGTGATTTACTTCTTTATATTTCCGTTGTGAAAAGTAGTTTATGGTTGATATTCTTGGTTTGGTAGTGTCAATGATTTTAAGACTCTAACCTAGAACCAAGGTTGTGGAAATTTAACATGGCATCAGAGGGTGTCTGAGCTACTTTGGAAGTAGGTAAGTCAGAGATGTGTACAATGAAGTACAACATGAGGGGGAGTTGGTACATTGTAAGTGAAGGGCTCACTACAATGTCAAAGTTGTAGGCAGGTCTCCCTTATGAGGACAAGTTAGAGGGGTTGTCCAACTATAGTCCTTGGAAGGAAAGGATCAAGTTGGTCTTATTGGTCAACAAACTCTGGGAGTTCGCCGAGAAAGAGATCAAGAAGCCAAAAACCCCTTAGGAGCTGGAAATATATGAAGATTTGGATGCGAGGATGAGATTGATCATCCTAGATGGTGTGAAGGATTCCCTAATACCTCATTTTTATGGGAAGAACAATGCACATGAGATGTGGATGACTCTTCAGAATTTGTTCCAGAATAAGAACGAGAATTAGTTACTGGTATTAGAGGATAAGTTGAAGCCCAACAAGATGATAAAGGGTTAAAGCATGACCTCGTACCTAATGAGATTGTCTCAAGTCAAATATGAGCTCACTGCCATTAATGTGACTATCTTAGATGGAGATATGGTAAGGATTTCCTTGAAAGGGTTCACCGAGGAATGGAAGCCCTTCATCAAAGGGATCATTGCCAGGGAGAAGCTACCAAATTGGGATAATTTTTAGGATGACTTCATTTAGGAAGAGTTGCGAGATAATGATCTTCATCCAACGAAGAAGTCTTTTGATGATGACATGGAACTTGCAGTGCGAATGAAGGGTAAGAAAAAGAAGGACTTGAGTAAAGTCAAGTGTTTCAACTGTGGCAAGATGGGTCATTATTCATCGAGATGTCCGATGAAGAAGAAGGGAGATGATGAGAAGAGGAAAGGAAAGTAGGTTGCCGGTGTTTTGACTTCAGTTGAGATAGATGATCTCGCCAAGAGATTAGAAGAGAAGGACTTTGCTATGATTTCCCATTTCTCGCAGGGTACTATCAATGAGGATGGATGGTACGTGCACAGTGGTGTGAAGAAGCATATGACAGGGTCACAGGAGGTTTTTAAGACTATAGCTAAATGGGACTCGAAGTTGCACATGGTATTGGGTGACAAGAGTCGGTTGAAGATCTGAGGTTCAGGAGTTGTGCCATTCAGGATGGAGACAGGACGTGTGATGTGGGTCTAGGATGTACTATTTGTACCAAGACTCAGATATAATATGATTTCTGTCTCGATGATCAAGAGGAAATGGCTTGATGTCTTGTTCTAGGATGGGAAGGTAAGACTTAGGCCTAAAAGCTCTAATTTTGATGGGATTGTACTCGGAGTTAGAGAGTATGGTCTCTATAGGTTGACGGGAAAGCCTGTGTATCATGGAAAGAAGCAGGTGGAGTAGGTGCAGGTTCCAGAGAAGCAGGAGCAGGTGTAGGCTTCGGAGGAGCAGTTACGGGTTCTTAAGAAGAAGGTACACCTTCTCGAAAAGGTCCAGGTTCCAGAGGCTTAAAGGGATTCTAATTTGAGAGGGAGCTTGTAGATTCAGAAGGAGACTTTGTAGTCCAAGAAGAGGATGTGTTCAATGGGGATCAAGGCCGCTCCTACAACTTCCAAGAAGGAATCATGGAGAGAGTGGAAGACATTACAAGATAATAAGAAGAAGCAGGGTGCTTCCAGTAGTGATAATGACGCTTCCGAAAGGGGTGTAGTTCACCATACACGGATTGCTATGATTATGAGCACCAGGAGTTAGGCAAGTGTTGCGAGCATTGATGATGATGACAAGAAACTTCCTAGTCTTAGAAGTACATCCCTCGCTAAGAGGGAGTGTTGATTTGTTATGCTCTTAACCTGCAAAATGATACCCAAATACAGAATATGTGAAGAAAATATACCCAGAACACAGAATAGCAATGATTTTATGATTCAGAGAGTAATGTTCACTTACCTCTTCGAGGGGGCAACCTCCAATAGAGCAGAGCTCGACTACAAAAATAAGACACGATGCTCCTCGCAGGGAGTCTCTATCCTTTATATATGACTCATACATGCAATACCACGGGCCAATACCATGGGTTTTATTAATACCATCTATCTAATACTACGGCCCATTTGCAACTAACTGTGGTTCCGTCATTAATTGCGGATTAACCACTTACAATTATTAATATGGGCTTTATTGACTCTTGACTATGACGTGATCCCATTACATAAATAAGGGGGTTAGGGTGGGACCCTAACATGATTTGTGTAGCTAAGGAGGTACTCTAAGCCCTAGGGTTCAGGGTTTGGAGGGAAAAGCACCACAAGGGTCACATGTGGGCTTAGAACCCAAGTATGGGGTTTTTCACCCAATTATGTATGGGGAAATTCTGAAGACACATCTCTACACGTGATGGCATTAGACGATAGAGGGTGGAAAGGAGAATCCAACACTTTGAGAATCATCGAATTCTAAGTTGTAGAAGTAGATGAATGAATTTTTGAAGTTGACAATTAATTATTGGTTTTCAAGTCAGATAGGCTTGATGTAAAAATTAGCCAATGTCCCTTCATCTGTTTAATGGAGCCCCTTTATTGGCTATAAATAAAGGGTGATTTGATGTGTTATAGGCATCCAAGTGTGCAATATTTCTCTAAGAAAGAGAACTCGGTGGGGAGGGATAGCTCTTGCCTAGCCGCAACATAGGAAGGTACATGATAATGAGAGTTTGAGTAACTGTTTTAGGGCCAAGACAGGATCCAAGGTGCTATTATCAAGGGCGGAAGAGGGAGGAAGCTAGGCCGAGTACAGGAGGAGCAGAATGCTGATGTTTGGCACTATTTGGGAACCATTATTAGATGTTGAGGCTACAAAAAAAATGTTGTGCTTGGCCACAGGCCATAACACATAGCTAGGGATTGCATGAGGGTTTTCAAGGGTGGACAGTTCCCTAAGGAGGCAACACAGCAAGGGAGGAGGCCTACCAAGGTGCACTACAACCCTTAAGGGTCTTGTTTGTTGACTGTAAGGTGGATTGAGGGCTGCAGTACGTTCCCTAAGTAGGGCTATCACAAACAACAAGGACAAACATATTACAACAGTGTTTTGTGAGGCATGTTGGGTCAAAGGAGTGGACTAGTTTGGATCATGATCATTGTAGCCTATTGATGCCGTGTGGAGGGTCTTTTGAGGAGGCGAAGAGTCTTCCTAGGAGAAGAATCAACAGTGATTGGATTGGGTATCATTGATCTGATTGGAGGGTAGTGTGTTGGCTACCCAAGGTAGCCCTATATCAACATACAAGAAGGATGTTGTTTGGTGCGTGATTGGGTGAAGTTTGGATCCTTATGAGTAGCTATTTGATGGATGAAAGTGGCTACTAGAAGGAAAATTGAATCTTGCGAATTAGGCCTACCCAGAGAGCATATTTATGAGCCTGTGTACATGCAACATTAGTGACATGAAACATTGTTAGGTGGAAGCCCTCTTGAAGTCTTGATGTGTAGTGGCCTTCATGGACTAAGGCACTACTACTGAGCAGTACAGAAGAGAAGTACTGGAAGGACATGATATGACATAGAAGCTGAAACAAAGTTTGTAATTATATCTTGTATACCATAGAATGTTGTATTATTCACGTTTAATATAAAGAATATTGGTGGTTTTAAAATATTGTACAATTTTGTTAAATAGTGTGTATATTTGACATGCATATGTGATTTACTACTTTATATTTCCACTATGGAAAGTATTTTATGGTTGAGATTTTTGGTTTGGTAGTGTTAATGATTTTAATACTCTAACGTAGACCTTGTTAGTGTCAGTCTTTGCAGCCTTCCTCCAGTGATCAAACATGCTCTTACAAAGTGATTTTAAGGTGTCAAGGTCAAATTTTGTCATTTCAGTGAGTCTTCAAGCAAAATTTGGTCACTAGGCATTAGGTCTAGGGTTTGATTTTACCCTTGTCAAAGTTGTCCAAATGACGTTCCATGTCACCATTCAACTGAGTCTACCATCATTCAAAGGGTTTTCATCATCATGTCAAGTTCCACTGGGTCATTTTACACCTTGTTCATGCTTCAGTTGCGCCTAGGCAAGGTTCATTTCCCTCTCCTAGGGTTTTGAAGCTAATTTCTCTTGGATGGTCAAATCATCAGAAAAAATTGTATCCTGATGTTCATACACCTTCCCCTATCCATAATGTACCTTATTAAACACTTCCCATCACTAAAATCCCCCAAATTCCTCATTTTCGCACAAACCCTAGTTTCTTGCTACAACTTGGCAATTTTCTAGGCTAGGCCTGTGTTTTGCCTTTTTGGACCCCTTCCCCTCACTAAATTTCTGAGGTTCCACTTTCCCCTACTTTCTAACATCCCTCCCCACTTCCCAAAATTTTCTCAAGAATTTAGAAGCCCCCTATCCCCTTCATTTCGCTTCATTTCGGCAAATCCCTTGTCCCACACATCGCGATAGGTTTCACTCAAATGATGTTTCTGAGCAAGAAAAGATGAATTTTGGAAAACGGAGAGAGGTTTTTGTCCAAAACATTCCAAGGAAGAAAAAAATAGTTCAATTTTTACACAGGTGTCATGGTTCTAGAGAAATGTCAAAAATACAATCGCCTCGGGAGAATTGATGCATCTCTGAAGTGACCTTGGGCAAATCAAGGTTTCTCCTAGCTCGGTTGGCCAAATGACTTTCTTGATGATCCAAATGATAACTAGACACAAATATGTTTCCAATGAGCTATCATGAGCTCAATTTGGAGTTGAGGAAGGCATTCAAAAGTTGACTGTAACAACACTCTGTTTTAGGCAGCCTCATTTGGCACATTTTGACCAGTCTTGGGAGATTTGATTTTTGACAGGGAAAATGAACTCCAAATTGAAAAATTCTAGTTGAGTTGGAAAGTAAACTCAATGGCCTTTCCAACGAGCTATCCTACGCCCAATTTGGACACCTAGAAGGCCTCCAAAAGTCACCTGAAAAAAGGCGCGATGCAAATAGAAAGCGCGGCGCACTGGGAGAAATTTTCCAGTGTAAATTTACACTGGCGCGGCGCACATGGGAGGCGTCGTGCACATGGCTAAAAAGCCTGAATTTGACTGAAATCTTCCTCCAAAACTAAAAATTCTTCATTCCACAAAGTTTCCACAAGGAACAAATTCATTGAGCATGCCAAGGTAAAGAGAAACATAGCAAAGTAATTGGGAGAGCAAAGCACGCATCTTAGGAGAGGTTGGAGTCGTTTTCAAGAGCACGACGCACACACAGAGGAGTGCGGCGCATAGAGGGAGCGTGGTGAACTGGGCACTACCACGCAGTGTTAAATTAACATGGGCACGGCGCACACAAAGGACGCGACGCACAGACAGAGGGGCGCGGCGCACACCCACAAAGGCCCGGTTTTGTTCCAAATTTGCAACAAATCGCTTTGAATCCCTTCCAATTGACAGGTAGGGTCGACATCTCAGTTGCTCATATTGTTTTTGTGAACATGATGGTGGTTTATGGCCGTGTATAGTCGCAATAAAAATGCCTAAACCCTACCACTTGAAATCATCAAGGCCATTGCTCTAGGGTTGCAAATTTGTTGTGTTGATACCAAGGTTCCTCCTCCCTTTCACCTTTCATTTTTCCCCTTCTTTCCATTGTTCCCTTCCCCCCTATTCCATTTTTCCCATCTTTCCCTACCCTAAACATTACTAAACCCCTATTCCCTATCCCCTCCACTCATTTGTCAATGTAAACCCCAAAACCCTACCTTATAAAATCACCCAAACCCTCCTACATGTCCCTAAACAAAATCTCTCCCCATAACCCCTAATCCCATCATATTATTCCCCTTCCTAACAGTCCCTTTTGCATTGTTCCCCTTGGTGGCAGAGTTCATAACAACACATAGTTTCATACATCATCAAAGGGCAGTCCAAGCACAGTCCATATACAACAGACATGACATCTGATCCGTCATATGATCATGAAGAAGAGACACACAGTGATTCGCCAACAAAGGTACATGCACCCAGGAGGCCTCATAGAGGTGGCAAAACATCCGTGAAGACCAGCAAGCTGCCCAACGAAGCCTAAATGAGAGGACACCCATTCAGCAGGAGATAGAGGCTGATCGAGAGGTTTGGCTCAAAAGGATCAACATCCACTTAGAGAAGCTGTTGGCGAAAGCGACAAGGACAAAGCATTATTGTGGCATATGGTTTATCTTTACAGGGCACGAAACATGAGTGCAAGGGCCCGGATAAAGAGCTTGAAGGCAAAACTGAGCAAAGCAACAAAAGAGGCAAAAGAGGAAAAAGAGAAAGATCAGCTTCGAATCTTGGCTGAAGCTTCCTTGGCACAACATAGTGCCTCTTAGAGAACCTCCAGCCCAAATTTCAAGAAATTTGGGGCAATTTTGGTCACATGACAAATTTTTGGGCAAAACATAGGGTTTTTCTCCCTGTGGCGCGGCGCTAAAAATCTAGAGTTCCAAATGAGGAATGGTTTGCATTTTTGGATTCAACATGGAAAATTGCGACTACTGGTTCTTGGACAAGAAATTTGGGCAAGATCTGAGTCTCCAGGAGGTCAAAAACACCCAAAAAATGGCCTCTCTGCCCATTTTTTGACACACAGGAAGCAGTCTTGGGAGAATGAAGATTTGGAGGGGCAAATGAGCACCAAATTCAGAAATTCCAATTGGGTTAAAAAGTAGACAAGACAAGATTTCCAACAAGCCCATTTGGGCACATTTTGGACACCTACAAGTGCCCAAAAGTAGCGCGGCGCACAGAGAAAATGGCCCGATGCACAAAGGAAAAATTGCCAAATTTGCTTCCGTTTCGCGAAATTTTGATTCGCGACTTCTCCAAGTGGGCCCGCTCATCTACACTTCGGTTTTTTGGCACCAAAGGTGGCATTTAAATTATTTTCTCTCCAGATTGGCTTCTATCCAAGTGGCGAAGGAAGGAAAACGGTCACCCAAGCCAAATGTCATGTTTGTAGCGCTGCACCTGTAGCTGATGGTTGGCTCTTCATCTCCATTTTGTAATGATTCGAGTAACTCCCCAACCCTTGGGCGTTCTATCTCTTCATGGCACATTCTATATATTGTATGTAAGCTATTTGCAAAGGGTTGGTTAGTTTTTAACTTCTGGGAGACTGTGGGAAAGAAACTCTATTTCTTCACTGTGTATTTTTGACATAGAATTAATGAAAGGCAGCAGCTCTGTTTCATGAGATTCTTGTGGTTGTGAGTGTAGCAAATGTGTCTCTTATGTTTTCATATGTATTTCGTTATGTTTCATAATTCAATTCATGTTCATTTCCAGTGAAATTTTCTGAGTGAGATTAGGTAGAATTCAATTTTATTGCTTTGCCTGTGAGAAAATTTCATGTTCAGTGTTCTGCTTCTGTTTAAAAGGATTCATGTTCCTATGCCCTTTTCACACTCCTCAGCAATCTCTCTGTTCCGCGTTTTTCCAAACTAAATTGCTACACTTTCCGCTTGCCTTGCCTCACGAAGTAATCTGTGCTTTTGTATTAAATTCTCTGTTCTTTGCTGACCGTTGGTCCCATACCATCCTAGAAGCTCGATCATTCATAAAAATTGTTTCTTGTATCCATATTCACTTACTAGCCTAAGATCAATATTTCATTGTAAGTCATCTCAGACCGTTTTTTGCTTATCTATTCACTAAGCATGACTCGGAGAGAGCCCTCTCCTGTTCTGGTAGGGCTAGATACCAGACTGAGCGTGGTTTGTGGTTACCCTGAATTTTGCCTTCTTTCAGCCTAGGGCAGATTTAGGTGATAACAGACCTAAGGTCGTGGAAATTTAACATGGCATCAGAGGGTGTTTGAGCTACTTTGGAGGTAAGTAAATCAGAGATGTGTGCAACGAAGTATAACATGAGTGGGAGTTGGTATATTGTAAGTGAAGGGCTCACTACAATGTCAAAGTTGTAGACAGGTCTTTGGTATGAGGACAGGTTGGAGGGGTTGTCCAACTATAGTCCTTGGAAGGAAAGGATCAAGTTGGTCTTGTAGGTCAACAAATTGGTTCACCGAGAAAGAGATCAAGAAGCCAACAGACCCTAAGGAGATGGAAATATATGAAGATTTGGATGCGAGGGCAAAATTGATCATCCTAGATGGTGTGAAGGATGCCCTAAGACCTCATTTTTCTGAGAAGAACAATGCACATGAGATGTGGATGACTATTCATAATTTGTTCCAGAATAAGAACAAGAACCATGTACGGGTATTGCAAGATAAGTTGAAGTCCAACAAGATGATAAAGGGTTAAAGCGTGACCTCGTACCTAACGAGATTGTCTCAAGTCAAAGATGAGCTTGCTACCATTGGTGTGACTATCTCAGATGGAGATATGGTAAGGATTTCCTTGAAAGGGTTCACTGAGGAATGGAATCCCATCATCAAAGGAATCTTTTCTAGGGAGACGCTGCCAGAATGGGATAATTTGTGGGATGACCTCATTCGGGAAGAGTTGCGAGACGAGGATCTTCATCTAATGAAGAAGTCTTTCGATGATGACATGGCACTTGCGGTGCAAATGAAGGGTAAGAAAAATAAGGACTTGAGTAAAGTCAAGTGTTTCAACTGTGGTGAGATGGGTCATTATTCGTCGAGATGTCCAATGAAGAATAAGGGAGATGATGAGAAGAGGAAAGGAAAGAAGGTCATTGTTGTTTCCACTTCAGTTGAGATAGATGATCTCACCAAGAGATTGGAAGAGAAGGACTTTGCTATGATTTCCCATTTCTCACAGGGTACTATCAGTGAGAGTGGATGGTACATGGACAGTGGTGCGATGAAGCATGTGATAGGGTCACAGGAGGTTTTTAAGACTCTGGCTAAATGGGACTCGAAGTTGCACATGATGTTGGGTGACAAGAGTCAGTTGAAGATCCGAGGATCACGAGTTATGCCATTCAGGATGGAGACAGGACATGTGATGCGGGTCCAGGATGTACTATTTGTACCAGGACTCAGACATAGCGTGATTTCTGTATTGATGATCAAGAGGAAAGGGCTTGAGTTCTTTTTCTATGATGGGAAGGCAAGACTCAGGCCTAGAGGCTCTAAGTTTGATAGGATTGTACTTAGAGTTAGAGAGCATGGTCTCTATAGGTTGACAGGCTAGCCTGTGGATCATAGAAAGAAGTAGGTGGAGTAGGTGCAGGTTCCAGAGAAGCAAGAGCAGGTGAAAGCTTCAGAGAAGCAATTACAGGTTCCTGAGAAGAAGGTACACCTTCTCGAGAAGGTCCAGCTTCTAGAGACTCAGAGGGATTCTAGCTTGAGAGGGAGCTTGTAGTTTTAGAAGGAGACTCTATAGTCTAAGAAGAGTGCATGTTCAATTGGGAGCAAAGGTTCTCCTACAACTGCCAAGAAGGAATCATGGAGAGAGTGGAAGATGTTACAAGATAAGAACAACAAGTAAGGTGCTTCCAGTAGTGACAATGACACTTCCGACAAGGGTGTAGTTCACCATAAATTGATTGTTATGATTGTGAGCGCCAGGAATTAGGAAAGTGTTGTGAGCATTGATGATGATGACAAGATACTTCTTAGTCTTAGAAGTACCTCCCTTGCTAAGAGGGAGCACTGATTTGTGTAGCTTGGGAGGTACTCCAAGCCCTAGGGTTCAGGGTTTGGAGGGAAAAGTGCCACAAGGGTCACTTGTGGGCTTGTAACCCAAGTATGGGGGTTTTCACCCAATCATGTTTGGGGAAATTCCAGAGACACATTTATACCTGTGATGGAATGAGACGATAGAGGGAGGAAAGGAGAATCCAACGCTTTGAGAATTGTCAAATTCCAACTTTTAGAAGTGGAGAAATGAATTTTTGAAGTTGACAATTAATTATTGGTTTTCAAGTCATGTAGGCTTGATGTAAAAATTAGCCAATAGATGTGTCTCTTCATCTATTCGTTGGAGCCCCTTTATTGGCTATAAATAAAGGGTGATTTGATGTGTTATACGCATCCAAGTGTGCAACATTTCTCCAAGAAAGAGGACTTGGTGGAGAGGGATAGCTCTAGCCTAGCCGCAACACAAGAAGGTACATAACAATGAGGATTTGGGTGACTGTTTTAGGGCCAAGATAGGATTTGAGGTGTTGTTTCAAAGTTTGAAGAGGGAGGAAACTAGACCGAGTACATGAGGAGCATAACGTTATTGTTTAGGAATATTTGGGTACCATTCTTTGAGGCTGAGGCTATAGAACAACTGTTGTGCTAGGCCATAGGCCATAACACACAACTAGGGACTTCGTGAGGGCTGTCAAGGGTGGACAATGCCCTAAGGAGGTAGCGTGGAAAGGGAGGAGACCTGACAAGGTGCACCACATCCCTTAAGTGGCATTTTTGTTGACTATAAGGTGGATTGAGGGCTGCAGTATGTGCTCTAACCAGGGCTATCACAAACAACAAGGACAAACATATTACAACAGTGTTTTGGGAGGAATGTTGGGTCAAAGGAGTTGACCAGTTTGGATCATGATCATTGTATCTTGTTGATGCCATGTGGAGGGTCTTCTAAGGAGGTGAAGAGTCTTCCTAGGAGCACAATCGACAATGATTGGATTGGGTGCCATTGATCTAATTGGAGGGCAGTGAGTTGGCTACCCAAAGTAGCCCTGGATCAACATACAAGAAGGTCATTTTTTGGTTCGTGATTAGGTGAAGTTTGTAGCCTTATGAGTAGCTCTTTGATGGACGAAAGAAGCTATTAGAAGGAAGATTGGAGCTCGGGAATTAGGACTACCTGGAGAGCAGATTTATGAGCCCGTATACATGCAACAGAAGTGACATGCAACATTGTTAGGTGGCAACCCTCCTAAAGTCTTGACGTGTAGTGGCCTGCACGAACTAAGGCACTACTAGTGAGCAGTGCCAAAGTGAAGGAATGACAGGACAAGATATGACATAGAAGTTGTAATGAAGTTTGTCATTATATCTTGTATATCATAGACTATTGCATTATTCAAATTAAAGTCTTGACGTGTAGTGGCCTGCACGGACTAAGGCACTACTAGTGAGCAGTGCCGAAGTGAAGGACTGACAGGACAATATACGACATAGAAGTTGTAATGAAGTTTGTCATTATATCTTGTATATCATAGAATATTGTATTATTCAAATTTGGTTTAATATAACGAAGATTGGTGATTGTACAATTTTGTTAAAAAATGTGTATATTTGTGCATACGTGATTTATTGCTTTATATTTCCGCTATGCAAAGTAGTTTATGGTTGAGATTCTTGGTTTGGTAGGATCAATGATTTTAAGACTCTAACCTAGGCCCAAGGTCGTGGAAATTCAACAAAATCCCTACCATCCACCCAATTGTTATTGATATTGTGTCTCCATCCCAATAAAATAAAATTATAATTACGCCTAGAGGCACTCTCCAACCCATTATGGTAGAGATGTTGTAATGTCATAAAATAAAAATAAAAATAAAAGTTATATGTTATTATTATTATTTTTGTTCACTTTTGTTGGGTATTTAAGGTAAACTTGACTTGTTTAAGTTACCAGTGGTTTTTGAGCTCCACGTTTATGAGAACCCATGGTATTCATGTGGAATATAACTTATTTTAAGGGGGATATTAAACCAGCCTAGATCTGTCTTAACTCTGGATCTACCAAGGGCTGAGAAAGATCAAATCTCTTGAGATGCAAACCTCTTTTAGAGTGAAAGGAGATTTTGTCCCTCTTGGCACTTGGTAGATTCGTAGGTAAGATGGATCTAGGCTGGTTATAATCAATAAATAGAAAAATAACCTATGTTATGTAATTTATGTCCTGTGATTAAAATTATAAAAATAAAATAAATAATTATAATTATTAATTAATAATCTCAGTTCAATAATTAAAATTATAAATTTAAAAATTAAATTGGAGAGGTCAAATTATTTAAAATTAAATTAAAATGAAAAAAACTATAACAAACTAATGCTTATAAATCTTGTTATGATAGTTTTGGTAAAATTGAGATCATAGTGTCAATTTACCATTGGCGATTTTTGGGCTCCACGTTTTGACAACCTATGTTTTTTCTAGAAAAAAGGCTCATGTTACCACTTCCACAAGCAATTCCTTGGAGGACATGGTCAACCAACCAACTGTGCACATCAGTTGTTCACATGAAAGGAAGATTATTGTACCCCACTGCATCCAATTACTTTGCATGTTCAGAAGGCATGGTAATCATTCAATTTCTTGGCTTTGATATACTTGCTGCTCTCAGTTCTATACTACTCATACCTATTATGCTTGTTGTTTTTTCCATTCTTGTGATGGTTTTTCTTAGTAATTGTTCCCTTCTTTCACCCTTCCACAATGAGGACCTATGCTTGTTCTCCCTGCCCCCATTGTTGTTCTCAACCATGGCTTACGTCTCATGCATTGAGCCGTTAGGTTAGTGGGATTTAGTCAAGGGAAATAAGTTGTTTACTTATTTTCACTTGCTTAGTCCCATGGTGACTTGGTCGTTCCATTTGACATTGTTGTTCATTCTCTCTCATGCGATGACATGACAACATGCTCGATGCAGGGTGGCAAAGGTAGGGGTTCCTAAGGTGAGGTGTATGCTTATTTTCATGTAAGATATTCAACTTGGTTTTATCATGAACAAACTTTGCCTAAAGTGCAATGATAGGTCATGGATGTAGAGGATGAGGTAAGGCTCAAATGTTGACAACTTTCATACATTGAAATATTGGGAGATTTTATTGCCTAGGTGTTGGAAACTAAGCATAAGTGTGGTTGTTAGAATCAATATTTTCATACTATTGACTTATATTGGAACCTCGATACTTTACTTTTTCAGGTCTTATTGGATCATCATGCAACTTGGGACAAGATTCTGGTGGTTCCCACAGAAATTGAAATCTAGTTGGCTGACATGGAAGGAGGGCTTGCTCGCATTGAGTTAGGATTGACTCCTCAGTTGGCCCTAGTCTCTCTAATTAATGATGCAACTAAGCACATTGAGGTGGAGAGCTCACCCTCTCAGTAGTTTCCAGTCACTGTCTTTCCTTAGAACTTTTTATAGTGCTAGAATTGATTTTCATAGAAAATTTTGGTTTAAAACTTATTTTTCTATGTTGTGGCTCACATGTGTAAACTCAAGTAAACTTTACCATTTTTGGACTATGAAACAACATATTGTTAAAGGATTAAGATATTGCCACTCATTTGGTTTCGTCAGTGGCAAGCCAATAGTAAATACTTTTCCATAGACTATGCAGCCTTCCTAATCATCAATCAAATTAAATCCTACAACAAAAAACAAAGGTGCCAATTTGAGTTCACCTCACAAATTTTTGATGAGTGTAGAATTTTCATTATGGGAATACATCATTTGATGTTGTCTTTTTCAACAACTAAGACATATCTATTTTTCTTGTCCTCATGCATGCTCTTCTCCAAAAATGAACAAGAGACATAAATTTGCATTGAAAAGATAACATGAATGTGATCCATCTCAATAGATCTAGCCTATATGTAGGACGGTCATTATAGATAGTGGGTTGGAAGCCTTGTTTGTCTAGAAGTGACTGCATCAAAAGGAGATTTCTATAGTCTAATATAAGGGAGACAAGATGTCTATAGTTTATTATAAGGGAAACATATAATTCCATATGTACTGAAGATGAAGTTGACACGTGGCATTTAAAAATATATTCCTTTTATATTTCAATATGAGGGTGATGTGTAGTTCCATTATTAGTCAATATGAAGTTAACACATGACATTTTTTTTTTAACATAACCACTCAATTTGTGAACAATAAATGCCCATAAACGCTCACAATAAAAAAAATAGAAAATATAATTTAAAATGTGAGTAGATACCTCTCCTTCTGTCTTTATGAAACTTACTAATTAAATTTGGTCATGAGAAATGAATCAATGTAAAATGTAATTAAAAAAGATAAATTTACATACACAAATACTCTTTGAGGATGGTGATGCAAATTGGGGACTAACTGCTACTGTTGTACGCTTCACAATGGAGGTGCCCATTGGCACCATCTAAGCAACCATGGTAGCCTTTCTAGGGTTTATACACCCCAAATGTAACCCTTGCTAGGAATGCATTATGGAACCATGGTAGCCTTTCTAGGGTTTATACACCCCAAATGTAACCCTTGCTAGGAATGTATTATTTTGTTGTTGACGTAGCCATTTCCTATGCCCATCAATATTGAGTCTGGCATGTGAAAGTTAATTAGACCCCTACGAAAGCAACATAGTAATTGAATAAGAAGTACACTATGCAAAAAAGAGAGAGTTAATAATGTCAATAATAGTGAATGACCCAACGCAATTAAATTAATAAATTTAATCACATTTTTTTATTAAATTATAAAAAATAATTTTTTGCTTTCCTAAATATATTTAGGAAAAATATTAATCACATTTTTTATTAAATGGTAAAGATAATGATTTTTTTCCCTTAACACATAATATTTATGAAAAAATATTAATCTCATTTTTTTATTAAATTGCAAGGATAATGATTTTTTCCCTTCACACATAATATTTAGGAAAAATATTAATCACATGTTTTTATTAAATTACATAATATTTAGGAAAAATATTAATCACATGTTCTTATTAAATTATAAGGATAATGATTTTTTTCCCTTCACACATAATATTTAGGAAAAATATTAATCACATTTTTTTATTAAATTGCAAGGATAATGATTTTTCCCTTTCAAACATTATATTTAGGAAAAAATTTGATAGCAATTTTTTAAATGTAATCTCAAATAAAATATTTCAATGTCTATTTAATTAAAATATTTTAATAACTATTATAATTATATTTATATAAAGTAATTGAAAGTTAAAAAAAGAAATTATTGTATGGAAATGTGATTTTGACAATTTAAAATAAGGATAATGTGCAATTCCATTTGCGCTCAATATGAAGTTGACATGTGACATTTGAAAATATATTAATAACAAAAAATCAATGTCATCCATAAATAAAACATTTCATTAAACTTAAAATAAAACATTTCATTAAACTTAAAATAAAGATGATGTGTAATTCCATTTGTGCTCAATATGAAGTTGACATGTGACATTTAAAAAGATATTAATAGAAAAAAAAATCAAAAGAGACACCTTTTATTGGCACATGATATTAAGATGTGGAATTCTTCCCTTTCTCAATATGGAGTTGACACATGGTTTTTGGAAAAGAAATACTGAGAACAAAAAAGTTTTAATATCATAAATGAAATATTTCAATGTTCATTTATTAAAATATTTTTGTCAGTTTGGTTATAGGCATCAATGCATATAAGCGTCTAAACACTTATTTCATGGTATATCTCATATTGCTAAAAAAAACAGAACCAAACAAAAAAAAAATATCATAAAAACTAAGTAAATTATAGCTTTGTTTTAAATTATTATTATTATTAATTATAAAAAATTGATATTTAAGTTAAACATATATATTTAAAAAAAACATGAAACACAATTCTTAATCATGAAAATATAAACCCACTATATGTGTTCATATATATATATATATATTTAATTAATCAATGTAATTAAAATGCCAAAAATAACATAATTACTTTAAAGATAAATCTTAGCCTTTGATTTGTGTACATTAATATGAATATTCTATGGAAATTAAATCCCTATCATCCACGTAATAATTATTGATGAAAAAATTAAAATTCTAAAAACCTTATCGTAAAATAAACACACAAGTAATTAAAAAAGAAATCTCAATAAAAAAAACGAAAATAATACATAAATATGACAAACTACAGTGATAATAAACCAAAGGGGGCCTAATGGTTAAGAGCATGTGTTTCCTCGTAAGAGGTCACAGGTTCAAAACCAAAGGGGGGTAGAGTATGTATGCCTTGCTAGACTTAGCAGGTGGGTCCCTTGTCCCACAAACAAGGGGGTCTCATACACCAATTTGGTGTCTGACTTGGCTGTGACCTTAAAAATGGATATTGTCCCACAAACAAGGGGGTCTCATACACCAATTTGGTGTCTGACTAATGGATATTATTATTATTATTAAAAACTTTATGCAACTATTTGGATATTATTATTATTATTAACTTTATGCAACTTTCAAATAGTGAATATTTAAAGTAAACATTTAACATGTAATGATGTCGACCCTATTTAAAAATCAATCTAATTATTATTATGTATAAATATAATATAAATTTAAAATATAAAGAGGTTTACTAACATTCAAATAAATATAAATATAAATAAACTAGAGGTATGGTAAATAAATAAAACTTTTTTTATACTTACTCTAGAGTTATGGTAAATAAATAAAAATATAAATAAACTAGAGGTATGGTAAATAAATAAAACATTTTTTTATATTTACTCCATAAACTTCTTTATAGTTAGGAAAACTCAAAAAAGAGGTTTTATTTAGGTGAAGCCTATGGGTAAAATACCATTTTAATACCTTGGGCTAGATACCATGGGCCAAATACCATATTTATAAAAGGGGTATGATAAATAAATAAATATAAAAGAGGTATAAAGAAGTATGGTAAATAAATAAAAATATATCAAATAGGATTAGAAATCAACATCTAATTATATGCCAAGCCTATGGGCCAAATACCATGGTAAATAAAAGAGGTATATTAAATAAATAAAAATATAAATAAACAAGAGGTATGGTAAATAAATAAACCTTCTTTTTATATTTACTCCATAATCCACTTTATATTTACGAACACTCAAAAATGAAGTTTTATTTAGGTGAAGCCTATGGGCCAAATACCATGGGCCAAATTATTATTAATACCATGCAAAAAAAACATTATTAACCCTAATATTAATATTAAAAGATTATTATTATTAAATTTAATAATCATATTAATATATTATAATATTAATATGATTAAATTTAATAAATTTGGATTAATACAATATTAATTTTGTTATATTATAATATATCATGATAATTCTAGATATATATGGGAGGGAAGAGCAAAGACATAGAATAATAGAGGTGGAGAGTTAGGGAAGTGACAAGGGAGAGATGGAGATAAATTGAAGGAGAGGGGAGAGGAGGAATGAAGAGAGAGAGAGGGAGAGGAGTGAGAGAGGTAGAGAAGGGTAAGAGAGTGAGAGGGAGACATAAAGATGGGGGGAGAGAGAGGAGGAGTGAGGGAGGGAGATAGTGAGAGGATTGGAGGGGCGGGAGAGAGAGAGAGAGAGAGAGATGGGGAAGAGTGAGGGAGGTATGAGAGAAAGGGAGAGATAGAACTTGAGAGAGAGGAGGAGAGAGGGAGGGATAGAGATATGGAGTTGGAGGGGGAGAGAGGGAGGAAAGAAGAAAGACATAGAGAGTAAGTAGTGGAGAGAGAGAGAGGGAGTGACAAGGGAGAGATGGAGAGAGTGTGTGTATGTTTAGGGGTGAGATAAATAGATGAAGAAGGAGAGAAAAAGAGAGAGGGAGAGATATAGTAACATCTATATATATATATCTATATATATATATATATATATATATATATATATATAGAGAGAGAGAGAGAGAGAGAGAGAGAGAGAGAGAGAGAGGGAAAAGAGATGGGGGAAGAAAGAAGGAGGTAGGATAGAAAGGGAGAGAGAGTATGAGAGTGATGGGGAAGAGAGAGGATTGGAGAGGGAGAGAGAGAGAGAGTGATGGGGGGAGAAGAGGGGGTAGGAGAGAAAAGGAGAGAGAGGAAGGACGCGAGAGAGGGCTTGAGAGAGGAGAGAGTGAGCAAGAGAGGAGGGGAGAGGGAGGGATAGAGAGATGGAGTTGAAGGGGGGGAGATGGAGGGAAGAAGAAAGACGTAGAGAGTGAGAAGTGGATAGAGAGAGGAAGTGATAAGGGAGAGATGGAGAGAGAGTATGTATGTTTGTGGGTGAGATAAAGAGACAAAGAAGGAGAGATGGAGAGAAGTGGGGAGAGAAGGAGAGAGGGAGGGATATAGTAACAGAGTTAGAGGGTGAAGAGAGAGAGAGAGAGAGTGATAAGGAAGATGGATAGAGAGGGAGAGAGGATAGCAAGCGGAGAGATAGAGAAACAGGGGAGAGGGAGAGAAGGGTAACAGAGAGAGATAGGGAGAGGAGGAGGGAGGGATAGTTAGATATATTAGAGAAAGAGGGTGTATGTTTTTGGGGTAATATAGAGAGACAAAGGGAGATAGAGATATTGATGGAAGGCGAAGAGAGGGAAGAGGAGAGAAAGGGAGAGTGGGAGGGAGCGACAAAGAGATTGATAAATTTGGAGTGAGAGAGCGTGTGTGTTTGGGAGGGTGATATAGAGAGACAAAGAATGAGAGATGGAGGGAGATATAGATATAGATGGAGGGGGGAGAGAGGGAAGAATATTTCTTGCACTTTTGACACATTGATTTCAGTGTAGATGGTAATTTGTAATCCTATTTGATTGCTTTGATTTTAGTGTAGATGCTGATTTCAAATGATATAATTTCCTACACTAATGCATTGATTTCAATGTAAATGATTTCTAATCTTGCACTAAATGCATATATTTCAGTGTAGATGGTGATTTCTAATCTTATTTGATTGCTTGCATTAGATGCATTGATTTCAATGTAGATGTTGATTTCTAATTGTATTTGATTTCTTGCACTAGATGCATTGATTTCAATGTAAATGATTTATAATCCCATTTGATTGCTTGGATTAGATGCTTTGATTTCAGTGTAGAGGTTGTTTTCTAATCTTATTTGATTGCTTGCATTAGAGGCATTGATTTCAGTGTAGATGTTGATTTCTGATTTGGTGTAATTGGATGTATGCTGGTACATTAATTTTAAAGTGATCGGATTAACAATGTGCATTGATTTTAGTGTAAGCACAAAAAACTATTGGCAATGTACATTGATTTTTGTGTTATAGTAATTCAACTTATTAATATTGGATAGCAAGAGAGACAAGGTATGTGTTTACTACAACAACTTGAGCTAAAAATTTAATTGGTTTACGATTTCAGCTGTTAATTTCATATAATCAATATGAAAAGATGACAAAACTAACAATGGTGACAATAAGAATAATAATCAATATGAAAAGACGACAAAACTAACAAGGGTATCAAAAAGAATAATAGAAGAAAACAATTTGAGATTGATCACAATTAAGACTATTTGTAGTTGACCACATTCTTATTATTCACATTTTCTATCATTTAACAATATTACATTGTCACTTTGCATTCAAACTTTTTATTTTATCATTAAAGTTATTAACAATATTTATCATCTAATTAAGAAAATTTAAAATTAAAATGACCAGACTTAGCATATTTAAAATGATTATATTAATATTAGATGTATTTACATATTGATGTGTTTGAGGTGAAATCTTGATTTAAACTAGTTTTTTGACTCTATATATGGATTTAGCACCTTCAAAACCCCTAGGGCACTTAGATTGTGCAGGTGTTTGACATCAAGCTTGTGATTTCAATAAATTCGTGCATGGTTTTAGAGAAATTAGACCAGAAAAACCCACTGGAAAAGCTTCCAAAAAGTCTCACTAAAACAACTGGAAAAACTTCCAAAATGTCTCACTAAAACAACTTGAAAATGAACCATATTTTTGATATATAAATTTAAAATTTAAATAGGTTTAAGAACATTGAGAAAAGAGGTATGGTAAATAAATATACATATAAATAAACTGGAGGTATGGTAAATAAATAAAACCTCTTTTTCTACTTACTCTAGAGGCATGGTAAATAAATATAAATATAAATAAACTAGAGTTATGGTAAATAAATAAAAGATCATTTTACATTCACTCCATATACCTCTTTATTATTGAATTGAGGCTTCCCTGATTCATAGCAAGTGTGGTTCATCCTCAGGACAAGATGAAGACCACATAAGGCAACAAGTTAAATAGAGAGTTATGGTAAATAAATAAAAGATCCTTTTACATTCACTCCATATACCTCTTTATTATTGAATTGAGGCTTCCCTGATCCATAGAAAGTGTGGTTCATCCTCAGGACAAGATGAAGACCACATAAGGCAACAAGTTAAATAGAGAGACCAATCATTCAAACGGCTAGAAAGAAACAACTACTATTGATCAAAGGAAACGGCTACAACTGAATGGTCAACAACCACTGGACAACAACTATATTTGACTGGAAGAGTTAAGGAAAATTTAGTTAATTCATTAATTAATTAGTTAATTTGTTAGATCTATTTATTTTCATTTAAATTCACATTTAACTAAATATATCTACTTGTAATTAATTGAAATTTTTATGAACTAAGAGCTATAAACCTAGTAATTTATTATCCTCTTTTTCTTTATTAATAATATAAAACTAAATAAACTCATAATATTATAGGGCATATTATAGGATTTTTTTTTGTTTATTAATTAAATAACTAATTAGTTAATTTGATTACTAAGCCTATTTATATGTAACCAAATATGTATTATTTTCTTTTAAAAATAAATAAAATATATATAAATTCATATTAATACTATGAGGTATTATGGGATAAACTAGGATAAATTTACATATAAAGGTTTATTAATTAATAAATAAATTAGTTAATTCATTTATTAAAATTATTTATTTACCATACCTCTTTATATTTACAAAAACTCAAAAAGAGGTTTTATTTAGGTGAAGCCTATGGGTAAAATACCATTTTAATACCATAAGCCAAATACCATATTTATAAAAGAGGTATAAAGAGGTATGGTAAATAAATAAAAATATATCAAATAGGAATAGAAATCAACATCTAATTATATACCAAGCCTATGGGCCAAATACCATGGGACATATTATTATTAATACCATGCAAAAAAACATTATTAACCCTCATATTAATATTGAAAGATTAATAATTTTGTTTTGTAAACTTGGTAGTACTTTCGCTATTTGTATTAACTGGCCAAAATCAGGTTTTTCCATTTGTTCCAGGTGGCCTCAACCTGCTCGTAGGAAACCAGGTTGGCCACCTGTCAGCATTAAAATCTGTCCAAAATTTGTATAAGTCTTTCTCTATCAACCTAACAACATTGTCTATTTTATCTATACTGCAAATCAACTTTGAAAAATAAAAGCCAATCGTCATGAAACAGAAACAAAATTTATCTGGATTGTTGTTTTACTCCTCGTCCGAGGAAATCACGAGGGCTGGGCCTTTAGCACTGGAACCTGGCATCTCACTTCTCTTCATATCCTACAGAGTTTGTTCAATCCTTCCCAATGCCAAGTTGTTTTTGTTTGTTTGTATCTAAATTGCTGCTATCTCCCTGAGTAGCTCTGCTCTGATGGGATCTTTCTCTTTAGTGTCCTCTTGTGCCTTTGGACCTTTGTTTTCTTCCTGTTCTTTGTTGAGAGTCATGGCCCGGGCCACTACATTCTTCATGACCCAGTATTGCTGGATCGTTTGTCTGAAGAGGGTGTGCCGGCCGCGGGTGTTGCCCGGGTCTTGAACCATGTCTTCCCATTCTTCCATGGGAATATCTTGGTTGGTAATACTGTCATTTAATTCTCACTCCCAACCCGCTATTTGGGCTTTGACCTCAGGTGGGTTCCCTGCCATGTACGCATCAATGAGGGTCTTCATATGCTCCCATCCCGTCTTTCTCCCTCTCTTGCGTTGTTCTCTATTGGAGCTTCCCACCCCCCGACTGTCTTTTTACCTGTACCTCTATTGCCCTTCTTAGTCACTTCTTTTCCATCTCTTCCCATTCTGTCATTGTCGCAGTTGTCGTTGCCTTCTCCCAGTTCGCTTTCCTCTGTGTTCTTGCTTTCCTTCACACTGTACTGGACAAAGATTATGATTAAACCTAAAACATTACCATGAAGAGTATCAATACTCTGTTGGTATAAAAACTAATCAATTTTACATTTAATTGAGCCATTCTTGGTATCTCGCTCCAGACCAGACGACTTGAGTTTTCTTATATTACCCCTCAGCTTCCCCCCTACCTTCTCTTGGTTTTGCTCTTTACTGACCCTCAATTCTTCTTTTCGCAGGTTCATCTCACTCTGTTGGCCTTCACCCGGAAGGTTCGCCATAGGCATCCTCTCGGGGAAACTGCTAGGGGGGACTGTGCCCCTATTCTGGACACCGCGAGGTATTTTAACTATAGAAATCCTATCGAGAGAACTACATGGGAGGACCATGTCCCTATTCTGGACTGCATAAGGTAATTTCATTCCCTTCTTGCTCTTCTCTACATTCTTTTCTCTAATTGAAACTCTGGTTTTCCTCTCGATTTTGCTTAGGAAATTCCAAGTGGGTTTCTCAGGGGTCGCGTTATCTCTTGTCTCATCTCTTGGGGTCTATAGGGTGGATTTCTCTCTATTCCAGTTACCTTCAACATCTCTTCCGAGCCTCAGGAGCCACCTGGCCGGAGTGGAATTCCTCAGACCAACTCCCTTACCAGGTTCGATCTCCTCTCCTCGACTTCCTCCCTTCTCTCTAAATGCCTTCTTCAGGGCCCAAGTTTTGATTCTTACTTCTCTCACTCTTTCGTCCTCACTCTCAACCCAGGTGGTGTTCCAGGAGATCTTGGTTTCAACTCTTTCAGAGTCCATACCTTTCCCGGTCTCTTTCCCAAAGACTATTGAATTTGACATAACTATACTTCTGTGGTTTAGGAAATGGAGAAGAACATACCGTCTACATGAGTTGGCGCTGCTGCTTTCCCCAGTCTACATCTTCGTCCTGCATCCACCACCTTTCTCTGCTCCTACTCCCATTCTCGCCTTCTACATGTAACTAACAACTAGCTCTCTACCCTTTTGTTTTACATCCCTTTCCCTTCCGCCCTTCGATGTACCAACCACTTGTCCATCAAATTTACACGCTGCCCTTTTCCTCATTCCTTCACCTCGGAATGATGGCTCTCTATCCCTTCCTGCTCTGGCTCTCATTAACTCACGCATGCCTCCGGCTGCTCTTGCCATGAGTCCTCCATTATCCTGCCACTTGCTAGCATCATTCTTCCCACTCTCCCACTGGCTCCCCTGCCTTCCTCGTTGTCTTCCCTTCTTGGCTCCACCTACCTCCTCTTGGGGCTTGCTCCCTCCCTGCCCTATCCTTCCACCTGCCATTCCCATTGTCCTCTTCCTCCACATCCCAAAGAGATCTTTGTCCTTACACTCGTGTGGACGACATCTGACATCTCCACTTCCCATCTCCGTTGGCCCACCTCCTCTTCTTTGCTACACCCCGATCGCGGGATATTGAAAGATTAATAATAATAATATTATTAAATCTAATATTTATATTAATTTATTATAATATTAATATTATTAAATATAATAAATTTGGATTAATACAATATTAAATTTGTTATATTATAATATATATTAATATATCATGACATATATTAATTCTAGATATATATGGGAGGGAAGAACAAAGACATAGAGTGATAGAGGTGGAGAGATAGGGGGAGTGACAAGGGAGAGATGGAGATAAATTGAAGGAGAGGGGAGAGGAGGAATGAAGAGAGAGAGGGAGAGGAGTGAGAGAGGTAGAGAAGGGTAAGAGAGGGAGAGGGAGACACAAAGATGGAGGGGGGAGAGAGAGAAGGAGAGAGAGAGAGTGAGAGATGGGGGAAGAGAGAGGGAGGTAGAAGAGAAAGGGAGAGATAGGACTTGAGAGAGAGGAGGAGAGAGGGAGGGGTAGAGAGATGGAGTTGGAGGGGGAGAGAGGGAGGGAAGAAGAAAGACATAGAAAGTAAGTAGTGGAGAGAGAGAGGGAGTGACAAGGAAGAGATGGAGAGACAGTTTGTATGCTTAGGGGTGAGATAAAGAGACAAAGAAGGAGAGATGGAGAGAAGGGGGGAGAGAAGGAGAGAGAAGGAGAGAGGGAGGTAGGAGAGAAAGGGAGAGAGAGGAAGGATGAGAGACATGACTTGAGAGAGAGGAAGAGAATGATGGGGGAAGATAGAGGATTGGAGGGTAGAGAGAGAGAGAGAGAGAGAGGAGAGATAGTGTGTGTTACACAGTATTTTGTCACACAACATAGTTACGGATGAAACAGGAACTATTACCTCAAAATGGGTACTTGAGCCCAAAAACCCCAAAAAAACATTAAAAAACAACCCAAAAATGAAAATTGTTTATTCGATGTTTTTTTTAGGGTAAATTTTGAACATTTTTTTTTAAATGGAAGTAAAAACCAATTTTTTTTTTAAATGGATGAAAAAAAACACCTTAAAAAAATTTGTTTATTCTGGAATAACAAAAAATAAATAAAAATCGGGTTACAGTTTTGAAATGTTTTAGCAAAGGTGTTAAAGAGAAAATATCCGAACTTTGAAAAACTATAAAATTCCAAGAATTCTCGTACATGATGTTAAAGATAAAATATCATGTCTCGAATCCTGATAATTCCAACTATTTCCATCCATGTTGTTAAAGATAAAATATCTTGACTCAAAAAAACCTTGAAATTGTAATTGTTTTCGACCATAGCATTGAACATAAAATATCATGACTTAGAAAAACATTAAAATCTAGAATTTTTTAACCATGCAATTAAAACCAAAGATTATGACTACAAAAAAATCTCAAGTTTTCAAAATATTTCAAGCATGACATTATTAAATTTTTTTATGACAAAAAACTTTAAAAATGAACACCCAAGAGTAATTTATTTTTTAAATGCTAAATGTATACCGATTTTAAAATCTTAGCCTAAGACAACTCGATACATTGCAACAAAAATTTATAAATCAACCATCAAATTGACACGTGGTGTAGGTGAACTCGACCCTTTGTAATGAAAACTTAAAGACCAACCATGAAATTGATACATTGTGGGGGCAGACTCGGTTCATTATAACGAAAATTTCAAAATCAACTATCAAATTGCTCGGGATCAAGTTGTTAGGAAAAAAAAGAAAATAAAAACCAAAATAAAAAATAAATGAAAAATACAAAAGAAAACAAAAATTTAGATATTGAAAAAAAATAAAAACAATAAAAAAACACAAAAAATAATACAAAATAATTTGTTTTTTTTTTTAATTGATTAAAAGAAAAAACAATGAAAAAAAACCAAAAAATAATAAAAAGAAAGCAAATTTTAAATATTGAAAAAAAAAACAAAAATTACAAAACACAAAAAATAATAAAAGGAAAATTCAAATATTGAAAAAAACACAAAAAATAATACAAAAGAAAAAGAAAAAATTAAAAAATTATAAAAAATTAAAAACAACAAAAAACACAAAATAATACAAAAACACTAAAAGTTCAAATATAGGAAAGAAAATAATAATAACAAGAAATAAAGCATAAAAAAACTTGAAAATAGGACCAAAAAATCAAATATAAAAAAAAAAAGGACGAAAAAACTAAAAAAATGTAAAAAATAAAATAAAATTAACTTATAAATATAAAAAATTAGACAAAAAATAGAAATAAAAATAAAAAAATAAAATAAGTAAAAAAAAACAAAATAAAAATAATTAACAAAATAAAAATAAAAATAAAAAAATAAAAACAATTTTTTTATATGCAAAACAATTTTTTTTAAATTAAAAAAAAAAAAAAAAAAAAAAAAAAAAACACTTAAAATTTAAATTGAATTAAAAAAAAAGCAATTAAAAGAAATTAAAAATAAAATCAAAACAAACAATCAAAAATTTAAATAAAAAACAATTAAAAAAAACATTAAAAGAAGAAAACTAATAATAATAATAATTAATAAATAAAATAAAAAATAAAAAATAAAAAAAATTTGGAACTCCCAGGGCGGGGTTAGTGACGAGTGTAGGCATGGAGGCGGGCTGCACACAGCCGCCTCCCCGCCCATGCCTGTGGCCAAGTCCGCCCGGGGGGTGTCGAAAGTTTGTTTTTTATTTATTATTTATTAATTCTTTTTATAATTTTTTATTTTTATTTTTTTTTTAACTTTTGTTTTTTATTTTTTGTTTGAAATATTTATTTATTTATTTTTAATTGTTTGGTTTTGATTTGTTTTTTAATTTAAATATTTTTGTTTTTTTTTTAAATATTTTTATTTTTAATTTTTCAATTTTTTTTTTCATTTTTTGTTTTAATTTGTTTAATTTTATAATTTTTATTATAATCTATATATATATATATATATATATATATATATATATATATATATATATATATATATATATATATATTCATTTTTTTTTAAATTATTATTACGTGCTTGTATTTTAATTTTTTAACTTAAAAAAATCGTTATGGATGTATTTTTTTTATTAATATTGAAAATTTTTCTTTAAATTTTATGCTTTTTGAAATATTTTCCTTTTTATTTATTTATTTATTTATTTTGTTTAATTTTTTTGGTTTAATTTTACAGTTTAATTTTGTTTTATTTTTACATTTTTATGGATGTTTTTTTTTTGAGTTTTTTGGGTCATGTTTTTTAATTTTTCTTTTATGTTTTATTAAAACCACAAACATTTAAAAAAATATCCACACTTAATACATTAAAAAATTTAAAGTGTAAAAAATAATCTCTCTAAACAAAGAGGGTTGATGCTTCATCAACCCTTTTCAAAATCAAGATGAAAATCACTAACATTTAAAAAAGGTGTTCATACTTGCTACATAAAAAAATTTAAAGTATCAAAAATAAACTCTTTAAAAAAATGTGTTGATGCTACATCAACACTTTTCAAAATCAAGATGAAAATCACTAACGTTTAAAAAAAAATGTTCATACTTGATACATAAGAAAATTTAAAGTGCTAAAAATATGCTAAAAAAAAAGTGTATTTTGGCATCACCACTTTTCAAATCAGGTGATTTTTTGCTACTTCAAAAAAATGGGTACCAGTTCATTTTCTCGTTTGATCGTAACTATGTTACACCTCCTGCACTTCCCTGTGACATACCCCAAAGTGCCCAAAACATGACCATTATGCAGTGTACTCATTGATATATGCAGCTCAGATCCTTCCTAAGACATTGATTGGAAAATGCTTTGAGCTTTCCTTGAAAGAAAATGCTCCAAAACCCTAATTTGAGAAACATCGTGCTTATGAGACTAAAAACTACGATGATCATCTATTGCACTGTACTTGGCCCGTGATGGAATCGCTCTGTTCACTTGTATACCCGCGATGATCCAAAAAGGGAAACTTTCCCAAAGAGGATGAGAAGCATCGTGATCTAGAAGCTTACAGAGTGGCAAGTTGGACGTTGTTTGGCATAGTTGAGGTCAAATTCTCCCAACTTGGCCTCTTGGTCTTATCCCTATGAGCTACCTACTTGAGATAAGGGCCTAATCCTATCTTTGGAGAGATCCTAACTCCCTTTCTCAACCTATATATTCACCCTCTCTCATGCCCAAACGGTTGGTCTATGTCTATTTTCACCCTTATGCTAATATTGTGCCTATATGCTATTCATTTGGCTTGGAGAAGGAGTGTTTGGAGAGCTTCGCTTAGACTTGTATATTCATTCATGGAGAGCCTATCAACATCAAGGCTTGGTTGTATGCGTCCCCTTATTTTCTATTAATATACAAATGCTTGTTCATTTTCCCTAAATGTGTATGTTCATGTATCATTTAGCTTAACATTCCTTGATCAATTAAGTAGGTTTCTTTTGAATATGCTATTTGTATTTGCATGCCTTGTTGTGTCTTGATCTCTTATGTAGGTGCATAAACGCTGAGAGCAGCAGGAACGAGCTCGTGATGCAAGTGATTCAAGGTCTTCAACAAAGGAGATCGAAATAGCATTAGAACGAGGTAGGCCATCTTCTTCGTCTCTCTTTTCAATTGCAACTTAGGAAAGTGTCTAGTAGATTGTCACTTCGGTTGCTAGACCCACTCATTGGGCTAGAGGGATCGTCTCTGTCCACAGAGAGGATTTACCTAGACAACAAAATGGTGACTCCGTTGGGGAGCCTATGATCCTTTCTATCCAATCCTTCACCTTTTTTTGTGAGGAGCTTGACCAACCATCTAATCCCAGATTTGTTTACTTGTCTGTAACTATTTTCACTTTCTGGTAATTGCTTGAAGGTTCTTAATTTGTGCTGCTCTTGAAGATTTTTTTTCTTTTATCTTTTTCTTTCTCGACTATCGTGGGTTTTTCCCTGACAGATGGAATGACATCGCATATATGTTGATTACAGTAGCGATGATCACTGTTTTTCTTTTAACAGGTGCAATGATATCAGAAGTTAAAGAAAATTGAGGTTTCACTACAACAAAACCCTATGATTAACGTCCCTTTTTACTTCCTTTTATGCATCTAGAGCCCATTTTTGGTGCTATTTGTGTCCATTTATCAAATATGGTGAAAAACGTGATGCAAAGTTTGCACCGAGTTTTGAACTAAGTCTTACATCAAATTTAGCACCAGGTATTATAATAGATTCTGCACCAGGTTTTACACCAGATTTTACGCCAGGTTTTATGCCAAGTTTTGTGCCATCATTTGCACCATGTTTCGTATCTAGTTTGGCACCTAATTTTGTTTCACCAACTTTTGCATCCAATTTTTTCACTTACACTTGCATCAAATTTTGCATCATCTCTTGCATCCTCTTTTGCATCATTTTTTAAATCATTTTTTGCATCCATTTTTACATCCCCTTTGCGTCAAGTTTTGCATCGAGGTTTGTGTCTATTTTTGCATCTACTTTTGTTGCATCCAATTTTGCATATTTTTTTTCATGCATATTTACATCCTCTTTTTCATCTGTTATTGTGTCCACTATTGCATCCAATTTTCTTGTGCCATAATTTGCACCTAGTTTGGCACCTCCCTTTGCACCCATTTTTGCTTCTAATTTTGCATCCATGATTGCATCCTCATATACATCTAGGTTTTCATCGACTTTTACATCTATTTTTTCATCCCTTTTTGTATCCACTTTTGCATCAATATTCTCATTAGGTCTTCTGTCTCATATTGCATCTACTTTTTCATCAACATTTGCATCCATTGTTGCACCCATGTTTACACCCACTTTTGCATCCTTTTTTACATGTTCTTTTGCATCTTTATTTTCTTATATTTTTGCATCTATCATTACATCTACTTTTGTTGTGCCACGATTTGTGCTATGTTTTGCACTTGTTGTTGTACCCATGTTTTCTTCCAATTTTGCATGCATCTTTGCATCCTCTTTTGCATTGCATCTATTTTTGCATCAAATTTTGTGTTGTGGTTTGCATCTCATTTTGTATCTTCTTTTGCATCTATTTCCATTACATCCATATTTTTCATCAAATTTTCTTTCTCTTGTTTCACCCATGTTTGAATCCACTTTTACATCTCTTATTGCATCTTGTCTTGCAACTAAGTTTGCATCTTTTTTTGTCTCTGTTACCACATCCACTTTCTCATCCACTTTTTTTGTGCCACAATTTGTGCCATATCTTGTGCCTACCATTGAAACTCACACTTGCTTCCACTTTTTCATCTACATTTGCATCCTATTTTGTGCCCAAATTTTTATCAAATATTGTTTATGTTTTTTGCATCCCATTTTGCATCTACTTTGCATCCACTTCTGATGTGTCCAATTTTGCATCTAATTTTGTGTCCACTATTGCACCCATGTTTGGTCCATGTTTACATCACTTTTTGCATCCAAGTTTTCCTCCTTTTTCCATCCAAGTTTGTGTATTTTTTTCACATTCGTTGTTGTATCCACATTTTTTTCACCACAATTCATGCTAAGTTTTATGCCTAATATTACACCCATGTTTTCTTCCACTTTTGCATCCACATTTGCATCCTATTTTGTGTCCAACTAATTCATCTATTTTTTCATCCACTTTTGTGTTAATTTTTCTATCTTGTTTTCCATATACTTATGTTGCATGCACTCTTCATCCAATTTTATGTCTATTGTTGCCCCCATTTTTTCTGTTCACTTTTGCATCTCTTTTCCAACACTCATCATATTTTTTGCATTAATGATATTTCTTATGACATTGACAATTATGAACAATTGATGACAATGCCAATAATTATGACGATTATGATAATAAATATGATGACGATGACATGAATTGTGATTATGATGATAATGACAATGATAATAAAGATGATGGGGGTTACAATGAAAATGATGATGATGACAATGATGATCACGATGCTAATGACCTTGACCAATATTCCTAAATTTTAAATGTTGTCATGGTCATAATCATAATCATTATCTTTGGCATTGCCTTCCAAGTCATCATCATCTAATCATCATTATCATTATTTTCATCTTGGTCATCATTAACAACAATAATGGCATGAATTATGATGATGATGTCCATGACGACGATGACAACAATGATGATAGAAATTACATTAATTATGATAATGGGCATGATGAAAATTATAATGACGATGATAATGGTAGTAATGATGATGATCATTGATCATCTCTCAAAAATAGAGTTGTTATTTCTCTTGCATATATCATGTGTCCTAACAACCCTTTTCTAGCACTTGTAACATATTTTGGGTTTATGATATTTCTTACGATACCTATAATTATGAAAAATTCACGACAATGTCCATAATCACGATGATGATGATGACATGAATGGTGATTATGATGATAATGCAATGATGACAATAATGATGACGATGATGGTGGTGATGATGATGATAATGAAGATGATGACAATGATTATGATGATGCCAATGACCTTATAGTCATCGATTCATGAACTTACTATCAAACTTTTTACATTTTCTATCTCTCTTGGGATATTTTTGTCTTCTCAATAATATCTATTAGCTTTTCCGTGTACATGAGATAGAGTTAGAGGGTCACCTCATCTATAGATGCCCCATTTACTATGAGATTCAAGGGATGTTTTATTGTCTTTATCAAGATTTAGAAGGATCATTTTTTACTCTCTTTCAATACATGTCTAAATCTATTTATGAGGGATGTCCTTGTTTTAAGATATTTATATAAGGCCTTATGTGGCCTGCCCCTTTTGAAATCTTCCAAGGGGATCACCGCCTTCCATATTTTCTTTCCTACATAGGGCCAAAATTGACAAAACAAGATTTAAACTTATTCAACTATAAACTTGGTGATGCCTCATACCTCTTCTTGACCCCCTCAATATGACATCTTTCTTCAGAGAGACTATTGAGGATTTCCCATCATAGATTACAGGTTGGATGTAATAGGACCTATTACCCTACTTCATGTTGAGAAACCAAGTGTTAGAATAAAATGATTGATTTATGTTAACTTCATAATTACTTGTGATTTATTTTTGGCTTCTTATAACTTAGATTGTCTTCTTTAGTAAGTAATTACACAAAAATGAAAAACATAAATATCACAAGGAAACAAAGAACACCAAGAATTAGGCTTCGATCCAAGGAAAAACCCCATAAGGGGGAAAACCCAAAAACACTTCTCTTATAAAATTAGATCAAAATGAGATATACAAGGACCAAGACCAAGACCAAGATTGCCACAAATATCCAAGTCAACCCTACTCCAAGTCTCCTTGAACCAAGTCAAGGTCAACAAAATCCATCATTGATTAAATACTCTAAAATAAGGTCAAATCATAAAAAAAATTGGACCTGTAGTGAAGGATGAAGTTCACACCTGTAATTTTCATAGAGAAGCCACAACATCTTCACACGTGTGTGCAGAAACAGGCTAAAAAAATCATAGTTTATCTATCCTTTAATTCCAGTTGTCTTTTATTCTTGTTTAGCACAAGAAACAATGTTTTGCGATGATAAGTGATTGGCATTCCAAGTGATTGAGTTGATTGATATATATATACCTATCAAAGAGGGTCGAATAGATGACTCTCTTGATGACTTGTTCAAGGAGGGCCAACTTAGCCTTGTGTTGATTCTTTGACTCAACATAAAAATTCCTTTTATTTTTCTTTCAAAATTCCAAATAGGACTTGACTCAAATACATTTCTCTTGACTCAAAATAATTTCTTTTTGACTCTATAAGAATGAAGAGAATGATTTGACCAAAATGAAATAATAATAAATATTAATGATAAAAATTACATTTTATTGAATTATGAAGACCAACACTAGATATATTTTTCAACGCTCCCTCTAAACTAGGGAGGTACTCATAATGAGACAAAAAAGTAATCTCAAGTTGAAATATTCATATAAGAAGGGATATGGATTGATAAGAATCAAGATAATTTACATCATCATAGCCAACATTGTCAAAATAGAAAGACCTTGACTAACAAGTTCTATCTCTCCATTAGATCATAGCACAATGTTGGGAGGCATAAATTTGGACACCACTACCTCTCTAGGCACTTACCCCACCAAAATTTTCACCGTGTATGTCATCACATGATAACTTCTTGATCCACTATCATAATATTTGACCCTAGGAAATGTCAATCGTCATGATTATTCTTATCTTGGAATGTACTTGACTTATGGTGGTTAGTCGTAGTCAAAGTATAAATTCTCAAAGAATATTGGTCCCAGATGTTTATCCAATCCACCATTCTCCCTACTGGTGTCTTTACAAGGCTTACGACTGTTAGTCTCGGCCATAGTACATGACACATGGATAATATGGTGTCCACCCTCACTCCCTCTCGACCATGGAGGAGACATCCACAAGCATAAGCTTTCCTCAAGAATACCCATCATTTTCATAGAGAATAACATCATTAATTTGTTTTCATCTCATGACGCCTTTATGATTAAGCATTCATATTTTTGTGGAAAAATATTTCCCCTTTTGTCATTTATGATGAAAGAAAATCAAAAAGTGAAAGCCAAAATCATTAAAGATAGACTAGAATGATTCATCTAAGTCTAAAATCAAATGTTGAAGCGAAAATTCATGTAAATGTTATATCTATGAGTTGTGCCAAACTTATGAAAACCTCATTCCCTAAGTCCTATATATAAGAAAAAGCAAAAGGAATGAAAATAAGGCCTAATGAATGGTAACTCATGTATTCACTCCCTCTTTGGAAAACATATGAATATATACACTCCTAGTCACACTTGATCACATGTTTGTGATTGTTAAATCATGAAGTCCTCTTTTCCCCTTGCATTTTCACTTCATAATTTAAGCACCTAATTAAGGATCTAGGGAATGTTTGTTGCCTAAGGGTTTCATGTCAACTCTTGGTTTAATTATGTCACAATACGGTCAATTTATGTGATGGAATGAAATACTTAAGTTTGTGGAGTTATTGGAACAGTGTATTAAGTTCGTCACCACAAACACTCATGATTTTTCAGAGTTTATCTATCCTTTAATTCCAGTTGTCTTTTTTTCTCGTTTAGCACAAGAAACAATGTTTTGTGATGATAAGTTATTGGTATTCCAAGTGATTGAGTTGATTGATATATATACCTATCCAAGAGGGTTGAATAGCTGCCTCTCCAGATGACTTGTTCAAGGAGGGCCAACTTAGTCTTGTGTTGATTCTTTGACTCATGGAGTCGCATTTTAGCTCTTTTATCGACTCGTAAAACTCAAATGAAAAGATTGCATAGTATTTTTCCCTTCTTGACTCGTAAAAGAGAATAAAAATGGGGGGTCTGCTTTCAATCTCTTTTCCGACTCTTTAAACACAAAAAGATTTCCGAGCTCTTATTGTTTTGAACTTGTTAAAGGCTGCGAAATGTCATGCACCTAGTATACATTTACCCCTTTTTCGGGCTGGGATGCACTATTTACGAAAAAGGAACTCGATTGAAATGGTCAAACGGTTCTCTCAAGTATTGTTTTCTACCTTTTCAGGCTTGAGATACACAAATCTACGCAAAGGGGCCATGTGGAGTTTTCTTTTCTATGTCTTTTCAAACTTTCTAAACATGAAAAAGATACCGATTTACCCATTTGTCGGACTCGTTAAGATATTAAACCAACGTGAGCTTCTCCTTCCTAGGGCTCATTAAACTTACTAGGTCGGATTTGTCCGAAGGATGAACTTATAGTGCAAGCATATGCTATCCCCTTCAAGTTTGCAATAAAAAATAATTGGGGTACCTACCAGAAATGGTGGGGGAAAATTTGGAAATTCTATCAGTCGTGTTGACAACTCACTCTTGAACATGACACTTTCTGCTTCGTGTTGGGTTGGGATATCCTCCTTTTCATTTGACCTTCCTGGGTTGGGCCGCTCATTTTTTCCTTCCATTTGATCTCTACCATGTCATCATGACCACCGATCCTATGGATCCAATAGCTGCCAAACTCCGGAATCGTGTCGTCGATATGTTCAAGAGTCAGTCCTTCTGCAGTTACACTTACTCCTGATTCTCTGTATCATCCAAAATCATTCACATCCCTTTGTCTCGTGTTGATGATGTGGGATAATTCATGGCCCTCCTTCGACACGGTCGCTTCCTGTCGACTTTAGCTCATTATCCAAGAAGCTAGCTGAGAGACTCCTTTCCATTACCTTAGAGCTTGCATGCCTTAATGGCAAGTTCTTCACACTCGATGACAAGTTCACATCATTGGCTTTTGATTGGGTGATTTCACGGGTGTTCGACATCAGTTCCTTTATTCACATTCCATGAACTGTGCTGCCAGTACCTTGAGAGCCATTATCATTATTGGTGGTTTCTCTCATGCTTGTTAGCGGTTCACATCATTGACTAGTAATCAATCGGCTTCCTAGCATGTTTGACTTCAACACACTCATTCACATGTTAGGATTTGTAATTTGATCAGGTTGTTTAGAGTGCAAGACCCTGGGCTAAGATTACACAAGTCTAGGTTGCGAGGCGATGTGACATGGTCATGTTGATATACATGTCTCTTTCAAATGGATGGTTATGACCATACCATGAGTTGTTATATGTGATCCTTCTCATTATTGGATGGCTGCGACCATGCCTTGGTTTCTTTATGATCCTTTCTACTGGATGGTTGTGCACATGCCTTGGATCCATTTACATGATCATTCTCTAGATGGTTGCGTCCATACCATGATTCATGTATCATTATTCAAAGTTTTTAGCAATGTATATGTATCTATGCTTGCTTGCAAGTTTTATGATGACGGACATCGGTTCCCGCTTCCACTTATAAAGCATTTCACCCCTCACTCTAGTTCGACCTTCACGCTTTAGGGGGAATCTGTTACACAACATTTTGTCACTGTCCCTGTACTCCTCGTATATGATCCTGGAGGACCTCTACATTGTACCTGACATGCTTTCCCATCATGAAGAAACTCCCAGTATATCCCTCTTCATGAGCAGAATAATTCCCCTTTGCATCATTTCCCAAAAATATTCCTTCTATCCTAGTTTACAAGACCAGTACTACTGACTAGTTTTCTCCTCGCGCCGATTTATAGAGGTTAAGACTAGCCCTTGCACCGTTCAGATTGAATGAGCCCTTTTCCAGTCATGCCAATCCTCTTTTGGAAGGTTTTCAAATAAGGAGTCGAAGCTTCCATGTGTAGAAGCTTTGTAACATAAGTCTGGTAGATGGTTGGGACGGATAGAGCCAAGGAAATCAATTTGGGCTTCTTTCCCCTATTAGGATGAGAGGAACCATCTCCCATCCATCCAAGCTATATAAACCTCTCTTTTTCCCAAGCAAAAAGCTAGTTGGAGTTTTGGATCAAGTTTGAATAACTAGCAATTCATCTATAGCTTGTAGATTTCTAGTGTATGTTTGAGGGAGAATAGTGTGATTTTGGTTTGGTTTGAGACTAGAGGGAAAGAGGCCTTAAAACTTCCATTATTGGGGCTATACATGAAGTGATAGCAAAAGTGTGGGAACCTAGATATGTCGGAGGAGACCATCTGTTGGGTGTGGTTTTTTACCTATTTTCTACACATTCTTTCCCCAGTTTTGACATTTTTGTCCTCCAGGCCTATGACTTTACATGATCCATTTCCCTGTTTTGTCACCTTTTTAAACCATTCTATTGTCATGTTACTTTTTTGTATTTTACCGAATAATATGAGGCTTTATTCCTTTTTGTGGCTAACTGGGAGAGTATTGAAGAAGTATTTTGGGAAGCTCTTCTTTTTAGGTGATGGCTTGTGAGAACAAAGTTATGAAGTAGACAAGCATCATGGAGTAACTGTAGAAAAGGGTAGAACGGTTCGTTGTTACAGGTTGTTGTTACACATTGGATGCTGTTATAGGTTGTTGTTACACATTGGATGATGTTACAGGATGTTGTTACACTACGCGCTGATACAAGAGTCTGTCGTCACACCAAAAGTGTTGTCGCCAGTGATGTCGTGACATCCCGAACTGCCATTCACTCGATGTTGTTGCGCCGAAGCTGGGAAATGTGGGTACTATTCCACATAATAGATGTCAGCAATAAGGATTATTTATTTTGGAAGCAACAAGACCCAAGCGGTTGAAATCATAACTGATGCATACTTTTATTTAGCAATAGGTCGTAACTACTTTTATTTTTTATCAGCATGAGAATCGTGAGATTCTCATGACTGATCTGTTTCTAATTTCGGGTTGTAATAACTATAAAGGAACTTGATTTTTCATGTACAAGGACATGACACATAGAAAAGTACTATTACTCTGCTTTTGTAATTCTGAGTTTATTTTTAATATTAATCAACACGGTGATGTTGTTACTGTTCTTCAGCTGATTTGTTAATCACTTTTGTGTTATTCTTGCACCCTGCTGAGGAGGAAGGGCCCTCCTCTTTGGTAGGGATTGTAGTGATAGAGGTAGTGTACATTCTAGTTTAGCTAATTAATTTATGGTTTCTCGTTGTTGCTGTACAAATCGTGGATTACATTCGTTGTTGTTTCCATTTATATTATGCTATTACACTGAGTTAATAAACAAAATGGTAGTAACCAGTTGTAGTAGATATTAGTTCTTGTGTGGCGTGCCTTTATTTGATAGTTACAAAGTGTGATTGAATTTTGTAGAGTGTTTTCATGTCTACATGCATGGTTTGATTCAACAATTTAGATCAACGACATCTTTTACTGTTTTTTGCATTTCCTTATTCTTGGCTGGAGTGTATCAGCACAGACAGTGTGAAATCCATTGAAATAGCAAGACCTACCCTGGGTTGACAATTGAATGTTGCAGTCTCAGTCAATTAATATTGATTAAAACAACGCTACATTTTGGTGTCGTTTCTAGGGATGGCAGTTGACGATACAGTCAACCAAGTTGTTTGTTTGATATAGAGTGTTCTTAGTCCACAGTTGTTGGGCGGTAAGATGAGAGGTAAGAACCTGTGCATCGCTCTAACATAACTGGGCGGGCTCACCATTGTGATTACTAGGGCACTTAGGACATTTTGATGTTTTGTTTAGCGTGTCTTCAGCTCCACAGTTGCTGGGCGGTAAGACAAGAGGTAAGAACCTGCACATTGCTCTAACATACATGGGCAAGCTCACCACTGTCGAAGACTAAGACATTTTGGGTGTGATTTAATACACATAAGGTCGATGTGTGCAATCGTAGGAATTACAGAGATACTGAAATCACCCCCACTCTAATAAGTCACAGGAAAAACAGGTCATAAAAAATAAAGGAAGAGTGTAGATTTGGGAAGGAAGACATTTATCCAAGAACTAATCTCCAAGGCGGAAAAAGAACAGTCCAGCTCTTAAAGGAATGCAAGGAAAACAAGTCTGCAGAAATTTGTTACTCCCATAGAAAAAAGTAGAAACTTCTGATTCCTCTATCTCGGGACCGTATCATTCTCAAGCTAGTGCTCATACCCCCAAGACCAAGAATTCGATTCATGATCAAGAAGGGGAAGCGAGTAGCTAGAACTTAAGGACTGAGGGGCAAGGGGAAACTGAGGGGGAGCATCGAACACCTAAGACGGAAAAGCACTTGTTGGTTTATCAATATTCAGATATAGGTGGTGGGCCCCAATATTGTAGAAATAATGCTACAACTCTTGGGGCTTCCTATCTCTAATTTTATCAACCCGGTAGTTCGTACAAACTTGGAAGCGACGGTGTTGTATGCACAAGTACTAGCTCTTGTCGCAGCTGTCACTTGGTCAGCTGGCACATGCCTGCTAGGGCTCAAGCCAACTTCTATGTGCTCTCAGAAGAAGCTTTCTAAATGATGGACGAAGGCTATCTCAAGGGAAATTGATCTACTTTGCAAAAATGAACTGAAAGCCAACCAAAGCATGGAAACCCTAGTAAACCCTAATCTGACTAGTTTAACCTCTATGGTGCAATAGTGAGAGTGCAAATGTCTACAAATGATGCCATTACTTCTAATGATGTGAAATGCATGAACTCAAACTACTTCTATGAAAAAGAACATTGTTTTTGTATTTTTGCTTAAGTGGATGGAGTGATTATGAATTTGTTTCTTATTAGGGTTTGGCTGTGCAGAGGTGGTGCGAAGGGAGAGAAAGCTTGGGAAGGTCAGGATGGCTAGGAGAGGTTCCAGAGGGTCCCTAGCATCAGTCCACAGAAGTCTACAATGTTCAGATGCTCGACAACGAAGTTTGCAGGCTTCTATAGGATGTCTGCAGGGGATCCTACAGGAAACTAAGGAATTCTACAGGAAGTCTGCTAACTTCTACAGGATGTGCTGTAAGTGGAAGCTTTGGGTGATGGTGAAGTGATGGAATGGTATGGGTGGATAGGTAAGGTGGATATGGAGCTTGTGATGACTCAAGGGCAGAGAAACAGGATGGAGAAAGAGTGCACGGAGTTGGTTGGTGGATAGAAGGATGGCAGCAACGAAAGGTCAAAACGATGAAGCTACGTGGGCAATGGAAGAGTTGGAAGGTGAACGAGCTGAACAGAGGTCGAGTAGGTGGCTTGAGGAGAGGTTAAGAAGAAGAAGAAGGAAGTAGGATGATATGGAGCAGTGTAAATAAAACAAATTGCCTATGTCTTGCACCAAAAACGAGAATTCATTAACCAATGCTACCTGTGCTATTAAATCGATAAACAGTGATGTAAATCATGAAGAAAAGTCGTGCATGGAATTGCAATGACGAAGTATGGCTCAAGAGCAAAAGTGCATGGAAGGATCCACGATTAAACCAACTGTGTTGCAGCTTGCATGAAAGTAGAAAAGACTGCATTTTTTTTTTGGTGGTTGGTATAGACTGCACCCCAATCCCTAAACAGAGATGGCAGTGGAGGCACTAACAACCTTTTCTTGGAGCTCCAGTGGATTACAAACCTCCTATCCTAATCTAAGTAACTGAAAGTAATTCAACCATAAGCTAATCCTACTCAATCTTATTAAAGAAATCAAATCAGCAAACTGTGTTCTTGAAATGCATATCAAAACAAGGAAACAAAGTGCTGGAAAGAAAGGTAAATAACACTACAAGAAGAGGAGATCTATTGCTCTCAGGTTGGGCCCTAACCTGAGAGCTATAGCTCCCTTAAAAGCTTAGAATTAGATCCAAATCTGCTTGCCTTTATTCATAATCAAAAGTCTAATGTCATGCCAAAACTGGCTTACAAAAACAAACACCGAGCTATGCTCAAAAATTACAATATCAGTCCAAAAGTTCAAAAAGCTCCTAACAAAGGCTACGGCCTTCATATTTATACAAAATGAAGATCAAGCTGGCTTCCTCCATTCGTGGAGCTTGGCTGTCCAACTGAAAGTCAAACTGCTGATCCTGTAGAACGTGTTGGCTGCCTTTAAGCTCGGTGGGGAGAGCTGTTAGAGCTCGGAGTTAAGGTGAAAATCACGAGGAGGGTCATCAAGACTGTGGACAACCTCCCTATGAACCCGCAATGTCACCTTTGTTGTCTCCTTGTCTCCATTTACGTGGTCTTTTGCTCTCTTTAATGCCAAAAACCTGAAACCATCATGTATTAGTCACATAGATATAATGCCTGCCCTTCTTCCTACAAACAACACGAATATACTAAGAAATGAATGCATAAGTGGTAAAAGATGAATGGTTGAACAAGGTAAGTAGGCCAATATGAACCCAAATTGTACCAAAAATTGGGGCTCATCATCACCCCCCAGCTGAACTATTTGCTCATCCTTGAGCAACTTTGCTCCGGCTCCTTGTCCTTGGCCGAGAACTAGAGCCCCGAGCATGCTATTCATTTCCTGTTCTTGGTGGCCCTGCCTCTTCTGCCCTTGGCGGTGACGAGGGTGGCTTTTCCTCCCCCTTTCCTGTTTCCTTGAGCCGGGCTTCGGAAGCCGATTGGCCTATTTTTCGTGTCCAGGAAGTTATTTTTGGGCTTCCCCTCTCGGGGGTGGCCGATGTTTTAGAGGGGGATCTTTTACTGGGTGAAGTAGGGACACCCCCTGAAATGGTTTGGCTGCTGGGTGGAGGCTGCGGCTTGCCCGTGTTTATTCTCTTACTTCTCTTGGCTTCAAAAGGTAGAGGGATCTCCCTCTCTCTCTTCTCCTTCGGCTTTGGAGGTGTACTGAGGGCGGCCAGCGCAGCTGCTGCTTCCTTTTCGAGAATACCAGCCTTCTCTTTCTTGCGTTTTGCTTTCTCAGAGCTCCTTGTAGAGGGCCCCTTCTTTTCAAATTTCGGGCTTCCTGTAGAATACCCTGCTTTGCCCACTTCTGGATCTTCTGTAGAAGATCCTTTCTTTACCAATTTTGGGCTTCCTGTAGAAGACCCTGTTTTAGCCACTCTCGGGCTTCCTGTAGAAGCCCCTGCTTTGGTAATTTTCGGGCTTCCTGTAGAAGCCTCTTTTTCAATGATTTTCGGGCTTCCTGTAGAAGCCCCTTTTGCCAATTTCGGGCTTCCTGTAGAAGCCTGTTTCTGCTTTCCTGTAGACACGGGTGTCACCACCTTTTCTTGCTTTGCTGCATGGGTTTTGCTTTTTGCTTTGGTTGCAGGTGCTGATGAGGTACTTGGGCTGATGTGGACCACCTCAGCTTTGTCCGTTCTGCTCTTCAACCTCTTTTCTCTTGCTGACAAGATGGGTGTGCCACCTTTTTCTTTGTCATCCTTTTCCTCATGCTTCTTCTTTTGTTCTTTCTTCTGCACTGTGGTTGGGGTCTTCTGGCCTTTTTCTCTCTTTCCCTCGGCCACTGCTTCTTGTTCCTCACTGCTGGAGGAACCCGTTTCTTCAATCAACATTTTTATGTCTCCATCTCTTGTCAAACTCCGGAATGATTCCCATGAGAGGGGAACCTTATATGAATGAAGCGCATCCTCCACAAGAATTTTGATCAACCCATGGTGGGCTATCTGATCTGGTATGCCCTCTTTTAGCTTTGTGGCACACTCAATTAGAGACTTCAACAGGAAATAAGGAATGCTCAGTTTTTGTTCTACAGGAAGATCAATCCGGTGCCTCAATTTAGTGAGCAACCGAAAGTGATATGCATACACGATGCTAAAACGACCTTCACAGGTTATATACTTCATGATTTGCAGGCTGACTTCATTCCATGGTGGCAGCGAGCTGGTTCTTCGCACCCCATTTTTGTCCTCCGAAAATTCCTCCTCAGGTGGAAAGAATTCTTTCTTGGCTCGCTGGTTCAACTTTCTTTCTTCCTTATCCCATGACAAACCCATCGGAAGTTCAGTAATCCGACTGATATATTGCGGGGTGAGCTTGAGGCTTAGACCTCTGAAGTTCACTGTGGCCAGTGTCTTGGATTTCGGCTTCAGAGCCTGCAAAAATTCTTCTGCCACTTCATCATCGTACCCCTGCAACTTGTCACAAAAAGATATCCATTGAACCCGTGTGAAGAGCTCTACCACTTCCTGGTTTTCCCTTAATTTGGTTGAATCAGTGGGTTCTCGTCTTATAAACCCACCCAGCATGATGAAACAGTTTTCTTAACCAGAGGTGGTGATTATGGAAGAGATTTTAGTTTACTGAGACAGAGCGTAGAATGTCATGCACATAACCCACAAAACTTATCCCTGAGGACTTAACACAGTTGAATTACTCAACATCCTGTAGAATGACAGTATAGGCACAGCAGACAACAATTTCACCATTTCTCTATGACCAGACTGTGGACGACAATTCTGCCACCTTTAATAACCAGTTGCATGAAGAGTTCAGGGTTACCTCTTTAATTGGCCACCTTTTTACGTGAGGCACCCGCTTTCCTGTAGAAAACTGCGTTCCTGTAGGATGACAGTGTTCCTGTAGAATGTAGCATTCCTGTAGAATGACAGCGTTCCTGTAGAATGCAGCGCGCGATTTTCGGGAGAGACTGCAGTCGGTCTGCGCCTTGGGTGTGCTTCTCAATCGCTCTGATAGCCAAAGGCTCGGCGTATCATACTGCAGAAGGATCAGGATAGCCGCTCGAGTTCAAACCGGTGGTTGATACATGCATGAATGCAATCTAGCCGATTAGATTTTGAATTCGGTGGAATCCGTGGCGCGGGGGTGAGCTGTCCCCGCCGGACCATTGGGTGATGTCACCCCATCATTCAACTGCGCATTCAATTGCTGCCACATCAATTCCCGCAGATCTGCCTCTGCCTCTTCGGTTAAACTCGTTTTCTCGACGGGATTTCTCTCACGTGCGAGCTGCTATTCTTTTTGTCATGGCCGCCACCCTCGCATCCAACTAGACCATTAACTGGCCGACGTGGCTGGCCAAATGGCCATACGGCCGCTCAACCCATTCACCTTTACGCTTAAGCAATCAATCAAAGTAACATTCATGCAATCTGATGGAAGGAAGGGTCGAAACACTTACCTGCGTGGCTGCACACGATGTTTCGGCTCTTTGGATGCTGATGAGTCAATTTACCTGCTGCTGGCGAACTTACACAGGCCCGGAGGTCCATGTTCACAAGCGGCCACCGATGGATGGGATGCTTTAGTTGCATGCGCCCACGTTTCACTTCATATGGCCTGCGCGGTGAATGGTATCCACTCTAGCAGGCTTAACTGTTACAGGACTCCCGCGGGATGTCTTGGAACAATTCTTCCTCCTTGGGTGCATGCTGCACGACGATGGATGGCCTCATGATCATGCTCTCGGAGCTTCGGGCTGACTGTGATGAATAGGGTGTGAGATCTCTAGCGCTTTTTCCATTTACAATTTGCTTTTTCTCGAGACTCATCGATCTGCTTTGCTGGTGCAGGTACTTTGTTGCATGTCGACAAGGATGGTGGAACAAGATAACAGCAATGTGTATGGTTGACAACAGTGGCATGCATGCATCCAACCGATCCTTAGCTGTTAGATCTCCTCATGAAATGAATTCTGGCCCGATCTGAGCTTCTACAGGAAGCTTCCTGTAGAAACACAGCGCTTCCTGTAGAAAGGATGCGTTCCTGTAGAGAGTCTGCACCTTCCTGTAGAAGATCTGCATCTTCCTGTAGAAACTCTGCATTTTCCTGTAGAAAATCTGCGTCTTCCTGTAGAAGACTCAAGCTGTAATAAAATTGAACATACCTTGGAGAAAATGAGTATTCTTGGAGGAGGTGATGGTGAGGTGTCCTGGCTGCATGATGAGGACCCTTGGTTTTGAGTTGAGAGGCTTCCTCTCCTCCATAGAACACCTGCATGCAATTTTACATAATGAATCTGATGACCTTGTTTTTCTTTTGCTTTTTTTCTCTTTTTTTTTTTTTTTTCCTCTTTTTTTTTGAAATATAACAGGGGCGCCTCATTGAGGTTTTCACCCTTGCCATCTGCCTTAAGTGCCTCAAAGAGGTTTTCACTCAAGGATCTTTTTCCAATCTCTTTTTTTTTTTTTTTTTCTGAAAAGACAATAGGGGCGCCTCAATGAGGTTTTCACCCCTACTACCTGCCTTGGGCGCCTTAGAAAGGTTTTCACCCAAGGATCTTTATTATTTTTTTGTTTTTTTGTTTTTTTTTTTTTAGATTCTTCAGGGTACGCCCAAAGCAGAGGCAGAACCCTTCTCTATGACCAACACTGCCTTCTCCATAGTTTTGATGAACTCTTGTCTTGAGGGAGGCTTCCTGTAGATCTTCAATCGATGCCCATTGACAAGCATGGGGATGGCTTCCTCATCAATGGTCCGAATAAGCACAGATCCATTGTCATGACATTTTTCCACTGAATATGGCCCTAGCCATCTGGTTCTCAGCTTCTCCTTGAAATCTTTGTATCTGGAGTCATACAACAAAGCCCAATCTCCCGGCTGAAATTGCTTGTCATGGAGATGTTGGTCATGCCACACCTTTCTCTGAAGTTGAACCACTTCTGAGTGAAGGAGGGCCTTCATTCGGTGCTCATCCAGGCCATTCAGCTGCAATAGCCTTTCTTGTTGTGCATGGCTGAGATCTAGGTCCAGCTGAGTTGCCATCCTCAAAGTGTTGTATTCAAACTCAATGGACAGCAAAGCTTTCTTCCCATAGACCAGCTCATAAGGTGTGAAGTCGGTGGTGGTCTTCCAAGTGGTGTTGTAAGCCCATGTGCCTTCAACCAGGCGATCTGCCCAGTCCTTTCTGCTGCTGCTCACCACCTTAGTCAAGATCCCTTCTAATGCTCTATTGGTGACTTCCACCTGTCCATTTGCTTGAGGGTGATAGGGGGTGGAAGTCCTATGCTTGATCTTGTGATGAGCTAGTAGATCTTCAACCAGGTTGGAGGTGAACTGGCTCCCTTGATCGGTGACCAGCTCTCTTGGATAGCCAAACTTATAGAAGATGTTTTCTCTTAGGAACTCGGCCACCTTTTCTTCTGTTGCTGCTTTGATTGCTTTGGTCTCTGCCCACTTTGTCAGGTAGTCAGTGCACACAATGATGTAAGACCTTTGCCTCGAAGGAGGGTTGATTGGGCCCAAAACGTCCATACCCCACTTCTCAAATGGCTCAAGAGTCACCTGAGGTTGGAGAGGCATCTCATCCCTTTGGGTCGGTTTCCCCATTCTTTGGCATTGGTCACACTGGCTGACATATCTTCTGACATCTTGATGAAGTGTGGGCCAATAGTAGCCTGCCTGTAGGATTTTGAAGGCAGTTCTCTTTGCTGCAAAATGTCTTCCACAAGGCCCATCATGACAAGTGAGGAGGATATCAAAGACTTCCTCCTCCCTTACACAACGCCTTAGGATCTGATCGGGGCCAAGCTTGAACAGATTGCCCCCGATCCAAGTAAATGAGGCACTTTTTCTGATGATTCTGCTCTTCTCTCTGGAAGATAGGTGTGGAGGGAACTGTGCTGAAACAAGGTAGTTTGCTATATCAGCAAACCATGGAGAGAGTACTGAAATAGCAAACAGATGTTCATCGGGCATCTGGTCATCCACCGTTCCATCCTCATCTACAGACAAATCCAATCTAGATAAAAAATCAGCAACAACATTTTCTCTACCTGGTTTGTCAACAATGGTCAAATCAAACTGCTGCAATAAAAGTAACCATCTAATAATACGAGCATTCACATCTGGTTTATTCATTAAATATCTAATTGCAGCATGGTCTGTATGTACAAAGGTTTGATAGCCAGTAATATAATGTCGGAACTTGTTCAGTGCATGGACCACAGCCAAGAATTCTTTCTCGGTTACAGTGTAATTCAGCTCAGCTTTGGACAAGGTTTTGCTAACAAAGTAAATGGCATATGGAAGTTTTTGCTCAACTTGTCCTAAAGCTGCACCTATGGCTTTGCTCGAGGCATCAGTGTGGATGTGGAAAGGTAGGGCCCAGTTTGGACCTCTCAGGATTGGGGCTGACACCAACTTGTCCTTCAATTCATTTAAAGCCCTCTGACAATCGTTAGTCCATTTAAACTCCACATCTTTTGCCAACAGGCCAAACAATGGCGAGGCTAGCTTGCTGAAATCTTTAATGAATCTCCGGTAGTATCCTGCTAATCCCAAGAAACTCCGAACATCCCTTACCTTTTGAGGAGGTGGAACCTTCTTGATGAGAGCAATTTTGTTAGGATCCACCTGCAACCCTTGGCAAGAAATGGTATGGCCTAGCACGGTCCCTTCAGTCATTAGGAATTCACATTCTTCAGGACTAAGGGACAAGTTCATCTCAATGCATTTGGTTAGGACTTTTCCCAGGTTGGAAAATGCTTCCTAAAAGTTGGCCCCATAAGGAGTGAAGTCATCCATATAGATTTCCACTGCATCATGGACCAGCTCCGAGAAGATGCTTAAGACAGCTCTCTGGAAGGTAGCAGGAGCATTGCATAGCCCAAAGGGAAGGACTCGGTAGGCAAAGGTACCCCAAGGGCAAGTGAAGGTGGTCTTATCTTGGTCTTCCGGGCTGATTTGGATTTGGTTGTACCCGCTAAACCCATCCAGGAAAGAGAAGAACTTCTTTCCTGCCAGTCCATCCAACACTTGATCTATGAAAGGTAGAGGGAAATGGTCTTTCTTGGTAGCTTTGTTCAGTTCTCGGTAGTCCACACAGATTCTCCATTTCCCATTTTTCTTGGGAACCAACACCAGAGGGGACACCCATTCACTATCTGAGATGGGGTAGATGAATCCGGCATCCAATAGTTTTTGCAATTCTTCCTTGACAATGTCCTTCAGAGCTGGATTCATTCTCCTCTGGGGTTGCCTAACCGGCTTACAATCCTCTTTGATGTATATGTGATGGGTACAAACTGAAGGATGGACTCCTTTCATCTCCTTATAGCTCCAAGCAAAAGCATCTAGGTGACTAGCCAACAGGCTACACAGCTCCTTTTCCTGGGAAGGAGATAGGGAGGAGCTGATCTTCAATGTTCTCTCAGGGCCGAACTCCACATTCTTGACTCTGGGAGTGACAGGGTTGGTTGTACAAAGATCCACTAAGGTGCTAGCTTGGGCATCCTCCACCAATTTCTCTAAGGATAGTGCACTGGAAGGTGGATTCTGGATCAAGGTCTCAATCAAGTCATCCTCGGTTGGGGGGTCTCTTCTAGTGGTCTCTAAGGTGCACAGAGGTGCTGAGTACACCTCGTCTTCCTCTCTTTCTTCTAACCAGAGTGGTAAGTCATGCTCTAAGGAGGGTTGGGCAGGAGGGTATAGGACTAGCTGTTTGGACATAGGACCATTTTTGATGGTCATATTTCCTGCACGGCAACTTATGTAAGCATCTGCAGTGGCTAACCAAGGCCTTCCCAAAATGAGAGGATATCCAGTAAGCTTTGCCTTGGGTTGCAGCAACAAGAAATCTGCAGGGTATTCCCAAGAGTCGATAGAGACCAAAACATCCTCCACGATCCCTTCGGGAGTCACAGTGGAGCGATCTGCTAATTGCAGTACTGTCGAGGTTTTCCTCAAGGAACCCTGAAGATTGAGTTTGAGCATGGTATCCCTGGTCATCACATTAATGGTAGCCCCCAGATCAATCAAGGTGTGAGGTATGATGGTGCCATTGATGTGGACATCTACTACAGGACTTCCAGGATCTAGGTACTTTGGGCAGATGACTTTTCCTAACATAAGGTCAGACAGTTGTCCTATGACATTGATGGTTGAAGCATCTTTCTTCCGCCTGCCTGGGTGTTTGAAACACTTTTCCTTAACCAGTTTGTTGTATATTGGTACATCCTTGATGGCCTGGAGAAGTGGTATTTTTACACACAACTGCTTGAGCTCACCCAGAAGCTCATCCTCTTCTGGGTTGGGTTGTGTGGTGGCTGTCAGTCTCTCAGGAAAGGGTGGAATAGCCTTCGGTTCACTTTCCTGTTTATTTTCCTCATCCTCTGGGGGAGGAGGTTGGCGATCTGGTAGAGTCTTTCCAGATCGAAGATTGATCTCCTGGATCTCCACAGCATAGGTAGGGCATGAGGTTTCCCCAGTGTATACCTGCTGGGCCTGTCTATTGTTGGGGTTGGGGTTCGGTTGAGCAGGCATTTGAGGTTGCCTTGGAGGAGCAGGAGGTAATGGCTGATGTTGAACTGGTGGTGGAGGCAAAATGGCGGGAGGAATATTGCACTGGGGCCTCCACCCCGACTGAGGTGCATTCCACTGAGGCTGTGGCTGGGCATGTGAATGATATGAATGAGAAGTAGGTTGAGTAGGGTACTGAGGTGGATAAGACCATGGAGGAGGCATGGACCAGGAAGGATGAGCAGGGGGACCCCAGGAAGGCATAGGAGTCGATTGGTTGGGGTTGTAATAAGCTTGAGGTGCCCCTTGCATTCCCTGCTGATAAGGTCTAGATCCTTGTGGCCTCCTTTGGTTGAGGTAATAGAGAGGTTCAGTGGGAGCTTCTGTCCCTTGGTACATGGCTTTAAACCCAGGTAAGGTTGGACACTGATTTGTGGAATGGTCCTCCTCACAAACGAAACATACTTCAACTGAATGCAATGAGCATTCGTTCTTAGGGTGTCTCCTTGTGCACCTAGGGCAGAAGACAGCCAAGGCTCTCTCAGCTTCTTCTTTCTTCTGCTGGATCCTGAATGTGTCCAGCGGCATGGCAATGGTTTGTCTCACCTCACTCTTGAGATCTTCTAATTGATTTGCAAGCTCATGTTTGGAGAAAGGGACACTAGTTGAGAGGAGGTTTCCCCTACCTCGTTTCCGAGCTGCCCTGGAGTGGTTTCTAAACATAGTCTTGATGTCCTCATAAGGCAGTTGGTAAATGTCCCCCCCAGCTAACATGTGAAGGGTATCTAAGAGGTCTTCAGGGACTCCTCGGAGCAGGACCAACTTGAGGGATTCAGGGTCAAGTGTGCACCTGGCCCGCTTATAGCTAAGTTGGAACCTCTCCTCATAATCCTCTAAGGACTCATCATTTCCCATGGTCATCCGAAAGATTTCTCCCTTGGTTTCCTTAGACCTACAATAATCCCTGTACTTGGTATTGAAAGCTTGTTGCATCTGAGCCCAAGTGGTGATACTATTCCCAGGTAAACCCATGAACCAGCGTAATGCTGCATCCTTAAGAGTTGAAGGGAAGAGTTTCAGCTTTTGCTCATCTTCAGTATAGTCATAGGTTCTACAAAGGACAACAAACTCAAACAGGAAGGTATCAGGATCTTCAGTAGTCAGTCCATGGAAGTGAGGTAAGGCGGAGGGGCTAATGTTCTTCATTTTCATCTCTCCATTGGTCTCTCGGATGGGGAAGGCACCCTTTATTCTCTCATCTTCTCTTCTATTGTCAGCCATAGCTTCAGATGGAGTGGTCTCTAACTCTTCTTCTACTATAGGATCTTTGTATATCTCGGGATGTTCACCTATAGGTTCTTCTGGGTCACTGTCACCAAAGAAGAGAGAAGGGTGACTCAGTGATGTGGTGGGGGTGTTGGGTAGGAATTTGCCTGATTTATCTCGGTTCCTACGAGGCATGAAATAGAAAAGACTTTCTTTTTTTTATTGTTTTTGCTTTTTTTTCTTTGGTACCTGCAAAACTGAAACAGATTGATCTACAACTAACTGAAAGCAGGAAAGAACTAATCTACTTTGCTCAAATGAAATTGCAGGAATGGAAATGCTAGTCTACGCTTGCAGAATTGAAACACTAGTCTACTCTTGCAGAAATGAAAGGCTAATCTACGAAAGCAGGAAATGCTAATCTATGAAAGCAGGAAATTCTAATCTATGAAAGCAGGAAATGCTAATCTATGAAAGCAGGAAATGTCTATGCTACTTTTGCAGAATGGAAATGAAATAAACTACTTAGCAGAAGATTGTAGTGGAAAATAGAAGAAAAGCAACAATTACTAATACTCTGACGCTTCCCCGGCAACGGCGCCAAAAAGATGGTGGGCCCCAGTATTGTAGCAATAATGCTACAACTCTTGGGGCTTCCTATCTCTAATTTTATCAACCCGGTAGTTCGTACAAACTTGGAAGCGACAGTGCTGTATGCACAAGTACTAGCTCTTGTCGCAGCTGTCACTTGGTCAGCTGGCACAAGTCCGCTAGGGCTCAAGCCAACTTCTATGTGCTCTCAGAAGAAGCTTTCTAAATGATGGACGAAGGCTATCTCAAGGGAAATTGATCTACTTTGCAAAAATGAACTGAAAGCCAACCAAAGCATGGAAACCCTAGTAAACCCTAATCTGACTAGTTTAACCTCTATGGTGCAATAGTGAGAGTGCAAATGTCTACAAATGATGCCATTACTTCTAATGATGTGAAATGCATGAACTCAAACTACTTCTATGAAAAAGAACATTGTTTTTGTATTTTTGCTTAAGTGGATGTAGTGATTATGAATTTGTTTCTTATTAGGGTTTGGCTGTGCAGAGGTGGTGCGAAGGGAGAGAAAGCTTGGGAAGGTCAGGATGGCTAGGAGAGGTCCCAGAGGGTCCCTAGCATCAGTCCACAGAAGTCTACAACGTTCAGATGCTCAGCAACCAAGTTTGCAGGCTTCTATAGGATGTCTGCAGGGGATCCTACAGGAAACTAAGGAATTCTACAGGAAGTCTGCTAACTTCTATAGGATGTGCTGTAAGTGGAAGCTTTGGGTGATGGTGAAGTGATGGAACAGTATGGGTGGATAGGTAAGGTGGAGATGGAGCTTGTGATGACTCAGGGGCAGAGAAACAGGATGGAGAAAGAGTGCACGGAGTTGGTTGGTGGATAGAAGGATGGCAGCAACGAAAGGTCAAAAAGATGAAGCTACGTGGGCAATGGAAGAGTTGGAAGGTGAACGAGCTGAACAGAGGTCGAGTAGGTGGCTTGAGGAGAGGTTAAGAAGAAGAAGAAGGAAGTAGGATGATATGGAGCAGTGTAAATAAAACAAATTGCCTATGTCTTGCACCAAAAACGAGAATTCATTAACCAGTGCTACCTGTGCTATTAAATCGATAAACAGTGATGTAAATCATGAAGAAAATTCGTGCATGGAATTGCAATGACGAAGTATGGCTCAAGAGAAAAAGTGCATGGAAGGATCCACGATTAAACCGACTGTGTTGCAGCTTGCATGAAAGTAGAAAAGACTGCATTTGTTTTTTGGTGGTTGGTATAGACTGCACCCCAATCCCTAAACAGAGATGGCAGTGGAGGCACTAACAACCTTTTCTTGGAGCTCCAGTGGATTACAAACCTCCTATCCTAATCTAAGTAACTGAAAGTAATTCAACCATAAGCTAATCCTACTCAATCTTATTAAAGAAATCAAATCAGCAAACTGTGTTCTTGAAATTCATATCAAAACAAGGAAACAAAGTGCTGGAAAGAAAGGTAAATAACACTACAAGAAGAGGAGATCTATTGCTCTCAGGTTGGGCCCTAACCTGAGAGCTATAGCTCCCTTAAAAGCTCAGAATTAGATCCAAATCTGCTTGCCTTTATTCATAATCAAAAGTCTAATGTCATGCCAAAACTGGCTTACAAAAACAAACACCGAGCTATGCTCAAAAATTACAATATCAATCCAAAAGTTCAAAAAGCTCCTAACAAAGGCTACGGCCTTCATATTTATACAAAATGAAGATCAAGCTGGCTTCCTCCATTCGTGGAGCTTGGCTGTCCAACTGAAATTCAAACTGCTGTAAAACTGCTGATCCTGTAGAACGTGTTGGCTGCCTTTAAGCTCGGTGGGGAGAGCTGTTAGAGCTCGGAGTTAAGGTGAAAATCACGAGCCTGCCCTTCTTCCTACAAACAACACGAATATACTAAGAAATGAATGCATAAGTGGTAAAAGATGAATGGTTGAACAAGGTAAGTAGGCCAATATGAGCCCAAATTGTACCAAAAATTGGGGCTCATCAATAGGTAGTGTAGTGAAACAACCAGCCCCAGGGGTAACTGAGGCACTAATCACATCTACAAGGCCATCACAAGAATAGTTTGAAGGATGTCTACTACAGCAAGGGTTAGAAGAATTAGTCATGGGGGACAACAATGACAACAATGTTTAAACAGATTCTACTATCACCACCTTTGAGTTCCCAATCGGGGATATCATAGGTGAAGCTCCTATGAAGAATATTCCTCTATCATCCTTACCATCTAATCTAAAATGGGGGTTTGATAAATTGTTATGCTTACAATAACCTCCCACTCAGTTAAGCAAATAAATGATATAGCTTATATATGACATTTACATAATTAAATACTTGAAACAGGTGTGTGTTTTCTTTTAATTGTTTAAGTGCTTTAAGTCCATTTATTTTTGCTGATATTAAACACATATAACAACCATATAATGCAGCAAATAAAAAACCACACATAACAGCAAATTTAATCTAGGAGTTCACCCGAATATCATGGGCTACGTCTCCTTGAGCTTTTGTCACCTTGACTTGGCTCTTTGGGATTATGGTAAAGTTTCTTTTACAAGTTCCACACTTAACTCCAAAAGTTACTGAACTGAACCAATGGGCTTAAAGTACCATCTATATCCCTGTCATGGCTGTCATCACTCTGCAAACAAATCTAAGCTCTCTTAGACTTGATTCCTTCAATTAGTGCTCTGAGTGATCCAGGTGGATCTTCAGATACAATGGCATGGAAAAACTCAGAAATCAAAGTGATCGGAATGAAGTCAACTCAGGACGAGAGCGAAGATCTTGTCTTCTTGATTCCAACGACACAAACAGTACTTCAATCCGAGACCAAATGATGGAGTTGTTGCTAAAAGAAGGATTCTTTGATCCTAAAGAAAATAAGGATTTTCCTTTGAAAATGGGTGTTAAGCCTTTAAGGCCAAATCACAATCAGAGGTTGAATAAGAGGTAGACTTAACCTCTGGGCAGTGGAACAACTGATTGCCAATCTTCAATCAGATTGGATCGGCGAATCAAAGGTAACCGATTGGAGGTCTTACATATATTGGTAGTGGTAGGTTGTGATCGGCAATTAATCGGATCGGCAGAACCATTATCGGACACCCGAGGCGATATATGTGTGGGATGCCAATGTGATCGGCCGACGCCGATATCGGCAATCGGCGGTTGGTCACTCCCGATAATTAGGACTAGACACCCCGATATGCCAATTGTGACCTCAGCGTGGACCCGATATGGAAAATACGCCTGATTTTATGTTTTTTGAAGTCCGATTAGTGGTTTTAGAGCGGATTTTCAATGTTTTTTTGGGTTTTTTGAAGTCCTATCGCTTCAACGGTGGAAGAACATTTAAAGAAGTAGTTATACCCACCGATCATTCCATGCTACTAACCTCCATAATGAAATAGACAAACTCCGATTTGAATGGGATTCTGTCCAAAGAACCCATTATAAAACACAGTCGATGGAAAGAGCACGGGAGGAGGCATTTTATGGTTGCAGCACGTTGTTTTGCAGGAGGCCGAGAGCACATATTGATCTATTTTAGACAGTTTACACGACTCCAGCCCCTTTCATTGCTATGGGACGCTTTTGTGCTATTTACCTCTCCATCTCAGACATCCATTTCACAGGGCATATTGCAGATTGGAGGAATAAGCCTCTTGTGGACAGTTTGATGAATGTAATTCTGTTCTTTCATGCCATTTAATAAGAAAGGCCTCCCCATTATTGAGCTAGGCCCAGAGATGTAGTCTGAATTGGATGAACTCCGTTATCAAGCCTTGGTGTCTTCTTTTGTGCCTTTTATGTGTTTACTTCTTCTTTTATTATGTGCACATTTTTGTGTTAAGCTGCAATTTTACATGTAATTCTTTTCTATACATCTATAAGCGAAAACATCCTGGATCAAGTGGTATCAGAGCAGGGCTTTTTAGATGTGAATTACATGTTTGTATGCTAACAAGAGGCAGGCTTCAAAGAGGCGAAGGGAATTTAGAACCTTTCAATCCAAAGGTAGGGCATGCACCTCGGAGAAGAAACATGGCTGAAGAGGAAGCTCATATTGAAGAGGAGCGCAATTTCAGAAAGATTTTCTATTCAATGGCAGAGAATATGCTGGTTATAAGACTAGAAAAATCAGAAGAGAGGAATCCAGAAGAGTAAGGTTTAGCACATGGGAATGGTGGAAAAGAACCCCCTCCTTCTCCTTCTAGTGGTGAAGGTTCTTCTTCCCCTCACCACCATAATCAGAGAAATCCAAAGGATGCATCTAAGAAACATTTTTTAAAATTAGATGTTAAATTTTATCTTCCTGTGTTTAATGGTGAAAGTAACGCATAAAATCTTAACAATTGGATCAGGTAGATTGAGGTTTATTGTAGGATTTAGCAAATCGTAGAGGATGAGGCGAAAATCCAGCTGGGCTCTCTACAGCTGGGCAGCACAGCTCTCGTTTGATGGGAGAGCAAATTGCAAAGTAGTAAAAATGTGGGTAAGCTCTTTTCTTCATGGTCTTATTTTACTTCTGCGTTAAAGGAACAATTTTACCCCTTAGGATACAAACAAAAAGCTTTGATGAATTGGCAATATTTAAGGTAAGGCAAAGGGCAGGATGTTCAGAGTTTTATAGAAGAGTTTAGGAAGCAAGCACTGGATTTGGGTATTGCGCTTGATGCACCTAAAGTTGTAACTAAGTATATTGGCTCATTGCATAGTTATATTAGGCATTCATTGTTATTGTTTGAACCAACCACTATTGATTCGCTAGTGTGAAAGCAATTCATATTGAGAATAGGAGCAAGAATGAAAGAGAGGATCAATCCAGAAAACCACCATTCAAACCTCCCAATGGAAAATCCAAAGTGAAATGGAAAGGGAAGGAGAAGAAAATAGCAGCAACCAAAGAGGGAGAGCGGCCTTATTGCAATCACTGCAAGAAAGAAGGCCACGATGATGATCATTGTTGGAAGCAACACCCAGAAAGGCGTCCAAATAAGTATGGAGGAAAAGGGAAGAAAAAAATAGTAGCAGCGACACAACAAGACCTTGGATCAGATTCAAGAGATGAAGCGTTGATCACAGTAGCGGGAACAAAAGGTACCCTTACACCTCCTGTTGATTCTAAATCACATGAAAGCACTAGTTTTGTAGATGAGTCCCTTTTGAATGGTAGAAAAATAATTGAATTATTTCATATCAAAGTTGTAGTAAATCACACCAAAGTAGAAACTTTGTTTGATACTGGGTCCCAAGCAAATTTAATTGCAGAATCCCTAGTAAAGAATCTTGGCTTAGAGACAAAACCACACACAAACCCTTACCCGCTGGGATGGATACATGATAAAGCTAAATTGAATGTAACCCAGCAGTGCAAGGTAAAATTTGTGATTGCGTCTAAGCTTGTAGACGAAGTAGAGTTGGATGTTATACCAATGGATATCTGTGGCATGGTATTAGGGAGCCCCTACTTGTATGACATAAAAGCAGTCTTTTTCCGCCATTAGAATAAATACCACATCACCAAGGATGGGGTAGAATACATCGTGTAGGCTCATCAAAATAAGATTAATGCCAGCCTTGTAAGTGTTGGGCAGATGAAATGACTGGTGAATTCCAGTAAAACATGCATGCTTATGGTCGTAAGGGAGAAAGAGGCTGATTTTGCTGATGCGTTCCATGGCTGTGATGGGAAGCATAAGCAGGAATTAATTGAATTAATTTCTAACTATACTAAACTATTTCAGGAGCCGAAGGGACTACCTCCAAAGAGGGAAATCCAACACGAAATCCAACTATTGCATGACGCCCTCTGCCAAATATCGGCATGTACAGGATGTCGGCAGTTGAAATGGAGGAGATCAAGCAGCAAGTGCAGGAATTGTTGGACCAAGGCGTAATCAGGCCGAGTACCTCTCCATGTGGTTCGTCGATCGTTCTAGTGCCAAAGAAAGACGACAGCTGGAGGATGTGCGTGGACTACCGCGCGCTCAACAAAATATCGGTGAAAAATCATTATCCCCTCCCACACATAGATGATTTATTGGATCAATTAAAAAGTGTTGTATATTTCACAAATTTGGATTTGTGCAGTGGCTATCACCATGTCAAAATTGCGGAGCAGGACGTGTGGAAAACCACTTTCAAAACCAAGCAAGGGCTGTTCGAATGGATGGTGATGCCATTTAGGCTTTGCAACTCTCCAACTACCTTTATGCAAGTTATGAATAATATATTTCAACCTTTCATTGATGATTTTGTTCTTGTATATTTAGATGATATACTAGTTTTTAGCAAGAGTCGGTTTGAACATATGATCCATGTAGAGAAAGTGCTTGATGTGCTGAAAAAAGAAAAACTCTTTGTAAAATTGTCAAAGTGTGAGTTTGGGAAAACCTCTTTGGGTTACCTAGGTCATATTGTTGGTCATGGTCAGTTAAAAATTGATCCCTCTAAAGTTGAAGCAATTGTAAATTGGCCTAAGCCTACTAGTGTAACCGAGGTCCGTAGCTTTCTAGGTGCAATCCAGTATTGGAGGAGATTTATTGCTAATTTCTCTGTTATTGCAGCACCTTTGCACACATTGACAAGTGTGAAATAGGTCTTCCAATGGGGAGGAAGACAACAGAAGTCCTTCGAAACATTGAAGGAAAAAATTAGCACCATGCCAGTCTTAGCCTTACCTGATCTCCAACAGCCATTTGAGATCGAAACAATGTTAGCAGTTATGCCATGGGAGTTGTATTTATGCAGCAAATGAAACCAATTTGTTACGATTCTAAGAAGTTTTCTCAAGCTGTGATAAACTATCCTACCTATGACACGGAGCTTTATGCCTTGGTGCAGAGTGTGAAAAAGTGGAAACACTACCTGATCGGCAAGGAGACCATCATCCATACAGATCATTAGCCCTTGCAGTACCTTCAGTCACAAACCAAGTTACAACAATCTCATCATTTCGAGTGGATGGGCTTTCTTCAACAATTTCATCTGGTAATAAAGTATAAGAAGGGCAGTAGCAATAAAGTGGCCGATATGCTATCTCGCCCTCCTATTTCTGCTTCTATTATTTTGCATAATGCTTTATTATCTTTTCAAAGTTATGCTGAACAATATGCTAATGATGATGACTTTAAGGAGGTTTATGCAAAACTAACCCATGGTTCACAGGGGGACAACTATCACTTGCAAGGGAAATTGTTGTATCACCTTGGTAAATTGTGTATTCCCACAGGAGAAAGAGTACATGTAACTTGAGAGGCCCACACCTCTCTTGTGTCTAGACACTTTGGTGTCGAGAAGAATTTATGTCATGTACAAAGATTTTGTTTTTGGCCTCATATGAAAAACATTGTGTCTCGCTATGTAAAGGGTTGTGTGATGTGTTCTGTTTCAAAGCTCTCTAATAGAAAACTTGGGCTCTACACACCACTCCCTATTCTGAGTCGTCCATGGGAAAGTGTGTCAATGGATTTTGTAGGAGGTTTACCTTTGTCTAGGAAGAGTCATGACTATTTGTATGTCGTCGTTGACCGTTTCAGTAAAATGTGTATTCTTATGCCTTGTAAAAATCAGATTACTATAAAGTAGACTGCTTCTCTTTTATTTCAGCATGTTTGGGTCCACTTTGGATTACCCATGTCAATTGTGTCAGATCATGACTCTTACTTCCTTGGAGAGTTCTAGACCAGCTTATGGAGGATGATGGACACCAAACTAAAAAGAAGCACGACATTTCACCCACAGACCGATGGGCAAACAGAGGTTGTTAACTGTACCGTGGTACACTTATTACGAGGCTATTGTGGGAAACATCCCAAGTTGTGGGATGAACATCTCCCCTATATACAACATTCATACAACCAAGCAGTGCATTCATTGATGCAACGTTCACCATTCAAGACATGTTTTGGTTACCTGCCAAAGGACCCTTTTGATATGGTCTTTGGAAGGGAGTATGGCTCCAACGGACGCAATGATAGAGACAAAGCTCAGCAGTTCATTCAACGAATCCAATTGATTCACCAAGTAGTGCAAGAGCAGTTGGAGAAAAGTCAGGCCTGTTACAAGGCTCGACATGATAAACACTGATTTGACCATCAATTCCAAGTGGGTGACAAGGTGTGGTTCCACATCAGCAAAGACAGGATGAAGGGAGAAGGAAAGATTTTGCGGCCAATCCGGTATGGACCATTCACCATATTGGAGAAGATTGGGAACAATGCCTTTCATCTTGACTTGTCGATATATATGCAAATGTACTCAGTAGTGAATGTGGAGAACCTGAAGCTATATGAACCACCTTTGATCATGGATACTGATGAGGTGGGCACAGTTCCTACCATCGATGATTTTGCACCAGAATATTTCGATGAATTTCCCGAAGACATCATCTTCGACAGAAGAACTAGGACTTCACGGTGAGGAGATGTAGAGTACCTTCGAGTTGGTTTCAAGGGAATGCATCCCAGCAAGGCCAGATCACTAGAGAAAGAGAAAGTGAGGGCACAGTTCCCTCACTTGTCAATTGATTAATGAAAAGCTTTTGGTGGTCCAAAAGCTCCTCAATGGGGAGGATTGATCCAGGTGGATCTTCAGATACAATGGCATGGAAAAAATCAGAAATCAAAGTGATCAGAATGAAGTCAACTTAGGACCAGAGCGGAGATCTCGTCTTCATGATTCCAATGGCACAAACAGTACTTCAATCCAAGTCCGGATGATGGAGTTATTGCTAAAAGAAGGATTCTTTGATCCTAAAGAAAATGAGGATTTTCCTTTGAAAATGGGTCTTAAGCCTTTAAGGCCAAATCGCAATTGGAGGTTGCATAAGAGGTGGACTTAGCTCTGGGCAGTGGAACCCCCGATCGACGATATTCGATCAGATCGGATTGGCGAATCGGAGGTCTTACATATATCAGTGGTGGCAGGTTGTGATCAACAATTAATCGAATCGGCGGAACCATTATTGGACAACTAGGGCGATATATGTGTGGGATGCCGACGTGATCGACGATCGGTGATCGGCGGTCGATCACTCTCGATAATCAGGACTAGACACCTTGATATGCTGATTGCGACCTTAGCACAGACCTGATATGGAAAATGTGCCCGATTTTATGTTGTTTGAAGTCCAGTTAATGGTTTTAGAGTGGATTTTCAGTGTTTTTTGGGATTTTTGAAGTCTTATCGCTTCAACAGTGGAAGGCCATTTAAAGAAGCGGTTACGCTCACTGATCATTCCACGCTACCGACCTCCATAATGAAACAGACAAACTCCGATTTGAATGGGATTCTATCCAAAGAACCCATTATAAAACACAGTTGATGGAAAGAGCATGGGAGGAGGCATTTTACGGTTGCAGCATGTTGTTTTGCAGGAGGCTGAGAGCACATATTGATCTGTCTTAGATAGTTTACACGACTCCAGCCCCTTTCGTTGCTGTGGGATGCTTTGGTGTTGTTTACCTGTCCATCTCAGGCATCCATTTCATAGGGCATCTTGCAGATTGGAGGAATAAGCCTCTTGTGGATAGTTTGATGAATGTAATTCCGTTCTTTCATGCCATTTAATAAGAAAGGCCTCCCGATTATTGAGTTGGGCCGGAGACGTAGTCCGAATTGGGCGAACTCCGTTATCAAGCCTTGGTGTCTTCTTTTATGCCTTTTATGTGTTTACTTCTTCTTTTCTTATGTACACATTTTTGTGTTAAGCTGCAATTTTACATGTAATTCTTTTCTATACATCTATAAGCGAAAACATCCTGGATCACTGAGCTACCCTAAGCTTCTTGATGGCACTAACTCCTTTAGAATTCTTTAACTGTCTCTAAAACCTCATCTCTTGTCTCCAGCACATATCAAACACCGAAGATAGACTGAACATTTGCTCAAAATGAGCATTGCATCCTCAAACTAGGCCTTCCTCCACGGTTGGCACTAGGCTGCCCTAAACTTCCCTGTAGCATCTCGGCCTTTATAATTCTTCAAATTCTTCTACAAATCCATATAATGGATTCAAAAGGCTCATTACAGTCAGGAATGACTGTTGGTTCGCTGAGAACGAGTATTGGTAGCTCCTACAACTGCCTCCAACTCTGGTGGCCCTGAGCTCCAAAATCTCCCTGAATGAAAATCTCCATGAAGATGACTTCTTCATCTTCTCTGGACTATTCCATTGGCTTCAGAAGGCTCCAGTTAGCCTATCCAGCCTCTTGTTTCACTTTCTCTCTCTCTGGTCGAAAACTGCTCCTGGAGTGCATTTAATCAATATCCCCTAAGGATACTCCACTCCATTTGGTGAACTGCACTTAACTCCAATTAAATATAGCATTTCCGCCTTAAGTATAGCCGCTCCACCAAGCTAACCGTCAGAGGTGAGCTGTTACAATAACTATTTGGGTGCGCATATGAGGCGTTATAATCCTGACAGTTAGGGATAATCCTCACCGGAAGCATTTCAAATAGCGAAATCTCCACTGTCGATCTATCCTACTCGATCCAATAGATATCATGTCGTCCTCTCACCAACTAACCTAGCTGATCAACACCATCGATGTGACCCACCCAATCGAACGTTTGTTGCGCAATATCGTGTGAAATCTTGCTCGATCGATATCAGATCGAGAGCATGCGAGGAAAGTGGTTTTCTCATGCTATGTGTCGTCACTAAGGTTAATCGCGTAGAATTTAGAAATACCGGTTACAGCTTTTTGTCCGCACGAGATACCATTTCCCACTTTCTAAATACTACCCACGTGCTCAATATAGAACTTAAAGAAAGACGTTTAAGGAAAGGTTTAGTGCTTACCCCAAAAGGGAATATTCTAGGGAATATTATTCTTTTTTAATATTTTCAAAAACCAAATTAATCTTGGTCAAATGTCCAAAAATTGCAGTTTACTGGACTTTTCAAATTGCGATAACTCCTTCATATGGTATCAGTTTTTTGAAACGTTCATGGTGGTGGAATCAGGAAGAAGATATCTATCCGGTCGCTTAGGTTCAACACTCTTTCAAACACTTTGAAATTTGAGCTATCATTTAGGTCATGGATCAATATCTGATCACTCCTCCCCATTAGGAATATTTTGGACCCCAAAAGACTGATATATTGATCTGTACATTAGATGAGAGTACAACACCCTCTTCTTTCAGCCTCCATACACTTGCCTTGCATGGCTAGTGCCTTTGAACCAAAACTCAAAGGTAGTTGACACTTCCCTTCCTGGATGCACTTGTCCTCCTATTAAGAATTGTCTTCCTTGAACTCATTTAGAATTTTTGTTGAGAAGTTTACAAAAGGTAGTTGAACATCACTTCCTTGATCATCGACCCAAGGTGGCTCAAAAAAACGTGAGATTACATCATAAATATATGCATACTTAACTGAAAGTTGCATATCTACCAATAAAAGTATGTTTTACTATGTCAAGATGTCAAACCACTTCTTACCACACCACTTCTATGGCGACTTTTGCTGCTGCAAATCTTCTTCTGACATCTTGTCAAAAACAACATAATGCAAAAAAACAACTTTACAACATAAATTCACATCATGTGAATCATCACCATGTCTCTTACATCTCGTGTACAAATGATTGACTAAATCACAAGCCGAAAAAAACCTACCTTTTTCAAACAACTGACTCTCCAAGTCAAGCATGTACAAAAAGAACTTAACGATTCTTTTTCAAAGTAGAAAGAATCCCACCTCTTGTGAAAACACTTCATTGTTATCTCCCTTTTTCAATCTTGGATACAAAATCAACTTTTCCAAGTCGATATGACATTGCATGCATGTTTAAACAAAGAAATCGACCATCAAGTCAATTACACATACATGTTCAAATACAATGAAGTCATCAACATTCCTTTGTTCATACATACCATTCCCATGTATGTATTCCATTCTTCAACTTTCTCTCAAGCACAATCATAAGTGCAAGATCCTCAGTGCAAGATCCTCAATCATATGTAAATGTACTTACAAAGTTGAAATGAATATAATTTTTTTGCAATAAAGTGAGTCTCATACTCAACTTTTTCATTCACCTTTTTGGTAAAACCCTGTGACTTTCATTCCATTGTCAAAGAAATGTATCAAATCAAAAGACATGCAACTTTAATTAGATAAGAACTCTAACCATTTCTTACCAATCCACATTAAAGGCACTCCCTTTAACTGCACATCAACATCAACATGTGAATCATCCTAAAACACATCAATTATGGAAACTTCCTTTCCATTCTTGCCATTCTTTTTTTTCCACCTTCTTCAAATTTCCTGGAAGCATTGTTGGATTCAAAATCCAACACTTTTCAGCAATATGTCCTTGCTTATGGAAATTATTGCAACACATGTTCACCCTCTTTATAGCATAATTTTCCTTGTCCAATGGACCTTTGGCTTCTTGCCTCCTTTTCTTCAAAAGTTTCTTGTATGTGACCATTTTCTTCCAACATCTAGAAACACTATGGTTAACCAAACCACAAAAGGAACATGCAATTTTTTTCCAATTCTTATGTGGAAATTTACCATGCTTTACATAATCAAAAGAAATGTGATTAAAATCAGATTTATACCTTCCTCTTTCACCTTTTCTGCCTTCATGAGAAAGTGAATCGTATGAAGAAGTGGCTCCCTTCAAAACACCATCAATCTATTCAATGATTCTAGAGCTTTCACAACTCCCTTGTTCGAGTGCATGCTTATGAACACCTTCTTCTTGCAAAGTATGTTTTAAACAATTTCATTCCCCATGAATACAATCTTTACAAACTTGAGGTAGAGAACCTAAAATGAAACTCCTTCTAGGAATTGTTTCAATTGCCTTCATCGCTGATTTGAAACTTTCTCCATAAGATTGTCCATAGCCAAGGCCCAAATACTTAGGCCTTTCCTCAACCATTATTGGCTCAACTATGCCTTGTGCATGTTTTCCCAATCCTTTTCCTTCATAGCCCATTTTTGACATCAACTTGGACCCTATACCTCTTATATGTTTTTCAAAAGAACCAACATAAACATTCTTAGAGGAAATTGATGACAAACTAGGATTTTTTACCTCTTCTTCAAACTGATGCTTGACTAAGGCTTCTTTGGCAACAAGACATTGTGTCTCCAAATCATGCATCCTTTCTAGGTTCATATTTTCAATATGAAGTTGGCTCTCCATTTCCTGCAATTTGTCAAAAAACAGTTGTTTCTCTTCCTTCATGGAATTCAACTACTCTCGAAGTTTTGTGCTCCTCCTTTCATCTTCATACATTTGTTTCACCATATCCATCATGATGAATAAGTCTTGCTTCATGTCTTCATCAAAGAATCTTGTGAAGGAGGAGGATCTTTAAAACTCACTTGTAGAACTTTTTATTATAGAAATGAACAAAAGAACTTCAACAAAATTCAGAAAGCTTTCAAAGAACTAATGGTTGTAGAGTCAAACTCTTATTCAAGCAGCCTTTTGCAAACAAACCCTCTTATGCTTCAAGGGTTGCCTTGAGGTCCTTTGGGTAAGGAGAATGCCTTCAGCCCTTCTTCCTTCTTGTCCTTTCCTGGACTTAGCTATCAGTAGCTTTCCCTTCACCTTTGCAAACTCAAATAGCAGTCAGTTTACAAACAGTCAAACAGTCAAATTCTTTATACTGTTTAAACACCTTTCAAGTCAAACAAGCAACCTATTGCTCTATCAATCAAGAAACCTATTTCTCTATCAATCAAGAAACCTACTCCAATACCACCTAATTTGAAATGTGGGTTTGATAACTTGTTAGGCCTACAAGAACCTCCCACTCTGTTAAACAAATAAATGATCTAGCTTATATATGACATTTGCAGAATTAAATACTTGAAACGGGTGTGTGTTTTATTTTAACTATTTAAGTGCTTTAATTCCATTTGTTTCTGCTGATATTAAACACATATAACAACCATATAATGCAGCAAATAAACAACCACACATAACAACAAATTTAATCTAGGAGTTCACCCGAATATCGTGGGCTACGTCTCCTTGAGCTTTTGTCATATTGACTTGGCTCTTTGGGATTATGGTAAAGTTTCTTTTACAAGTTCCAAACTTAACTCCAAAAGTTATTGAAATGAACTAATGGGCTTAGAATACCATCTATATCTCTGTCATGGCTGTCATCACTATGCAAATAGATCTAAGCTCTCTTAGACTTGATTCCTTCAATCAGTGCTCTGAGCTACCCTGAACTTCTTGATGGCACTAACTCCTTCATAATTATTTAACTGTCTCTCAAACCTCATCTCCTATCTCTAGCACATATCAAACACCGAAAATAGATTGAACATTTGCTCAAAATGAGCACTGCATCCCCAAACTAGGCCTTCCTCCATGGTTGGCACTAGGCTGCCCTAAACTTCCCTGTAGCATCTCGACCTTTAAAAGTTTTCAAATGCTTTTGAAAATCCCTGAAATAGATTCAAAAGGCTCATTACAGTCAGTAATGACTATTGGTTCGCTAAGAATGAGTACTAGTAGCTCCTACAACTACCTCCAACTCCTAGTGGCCCTAAGCTCCAAAATCTCCCTAGATGAAAATCTCCATGAAGATGACTTCTTCAGCTTCTCTAAACTATTCCATTGGCTTCAGAAGGCTCCAATTAGCCTAGCTAGCCTCTTGTTTCACTTTCTCTCTCTCTGGCCAAAAACTGCTCCAGGAGTGCATTTAATCAATATCCCCTAGGGATACTCCACTCCGTTTGGTGAACTGCCCTTAACTCCAGTTAAATATAGCATTTCCGCCTTAAGTTTAGCCGCTCCACCAAGCTAACCGTAAGAGGTGAGCCATTACAATAACTATTTGGGCATGCATATGAGGTGGTATAATCTCGACGGTTAGGGATAATCCTCACTGGAAGCATTTCAAATAGCGGAATCTCCACCATCGATCTATCCTGCTCGATCCAACGGATATCGCGTCATCCACTCACCAACTAACCTGACTGATCTCCACTGTCGATGTGACCCATCCAATCAAACGAATTTTGCATAATCTCGTTTGAAATCTTTCTCGATCGATATCAGATCGAGAGCATGCGAGAAAAGTGGTTTTCTCATGCTACGTGTCGTCTGCTAAGGTTAATCGCATAGAATTTATAAATACCGGTTACAGCTTTTTGCCCGTGCGAGATACTGTTTCCCACTTTCTGAATGCTACCCACATGCTCAATATGGAACTTAAAGAAAGACATTTAAGGAAAGGTTTAGTGCTTACTCCAAAAGGAAATATTCCAGGGAATATTAATCTTTTTTAATATTTTTAAAAACAAAATTAATCTTGGTCAAATGTCCAAAAATTGCAGTTTACTGGACTTTTCAAATTGCAATAACTCCTTCATACGGTATTGGTTTTTTTAACTGTTTGAGGCACCAGAATCAGGAAGACGAGATCTATTTGGTCACTTAGGTTTGAAACTCTTTTGATCACTTTGAAATTTGAGCTATCATTTAGTTCATGGATCAATATCTAATCACTATCCTTTCAGGGGATGACTATGGAAGATCTAGACACCTTTCTATTTGTTTTTGATGTCTTATGAAGAAGTTATGATTATACCACAAATGCTCAGAGATTAAAACTATTTCCCACTACTTTAAAAGGGGCAGCCTTGAGATGGTTCATGGGATTGGGCTCTACTTCTATTCGAAACGTGGAATGATATGAAGGAGACATTCTTATCAAAATACCAGGACTATTGTAGAACCAGGGACTTAAGGGAGGAGATATTTAGAATGACACAGAAGGAGGATGAAAGCCTGGAAGATTATGTGGAATGGTTCCACTATAATCTGCATAGGTCTAAACACAACGATTTAGACCAGGAAATCTTGAAGAATATATTTATCAAAGGAATGAGGGATGACTGCCTTGACACCTTGAACCTATTAGGAAAAGGGGATATATCGCAAGAGCCATTCACTGAAATTGTAAAGCTCTGCCTAAGATGCTCTAGAGAATCAACCAAAGGAGGATTACAATTGGAGATGCCTCTACCCGGATACAAAAATCTGCAGGAGGGGGAGTAACTAGAGTAGAAATCGAGAATTTGTTTGAAAATTTCAAGACCGATATCCTCAGTACTCTCTCTGCCCAAATAACGACAACACAGATCAAGAAGACACAAGCCGAAGCTGACACACCCCTGGCTATGTTCTGTCTGACTTGTCGAAAGAAACATCCTTTGAGGGAATGTGCACTGAACGACATCAGCCTATGTAATGTTTGCGAGTTGGAGCATTCAACAGGGCAATTTCTAGAGCTTCCTAGACTAAAGGCATTAATCAGAGAATCAAGCGAGGAGGTGCAGTCCTCTTATTTCATCGCACCAAGGAGGCCATGGCAACTGCGACCTACAGGTATGTCTCAAGACTTTTCCTCTTTCAATTCATGGAACAATGCATATAATACTTAGCAATATCCATGGCAATATCCTACCCCTCCTTTAGCACAATTTCCTTCACCCTGGAACCAGTGTTCTCCATCTCCTCCTATTCAATATCCTCAATCTCAACCGTATCCTTGGAACCAAAATTGGAGACGAAAAACCCAAAATTCAGCTCTTTTTGGACTGCCCATGTGACAACAGTTACAGTTGCCTCCTTTCCAAGCTCCTACTCCTCCACCACCTGTGCGACCCCAACTACCTGTGAAATTTAACCCACAACCAAACAATAAAGCAACTCAAGGCATAGAGGCTCCAACTACCTTCCAGACCTACCTTATTACCCCCATGGGACTTAATGAAATACAATTGCAATCGAGTAGGGTAATTAACCTAAGTCACTCCCCTATCATTATAGAGGAATACTGTGAACCATCCAGAGGAGATGTCGGAGGCCCTGAGGTGGCTATTGTGCCTACAATAACTGATATATAGGGAGTTGCTACATCTGTAAAAACTGACCCGTGAAGAACTGTTACTGCTATAATAACCAACTTGAGGAAGGATGATACACCTGTAATAATAGATTCGACTATTGTAATGCAGGACCCTTCGTATCCTCAGAGATTAGTCGAATCTAGGATGACTTCACAACCCGAATCTGATTTTCTTAGGGAGTTGCAAAATTTGCATGTCTGAATCCCTCTGTTACAAGCCCTTAAAGAAGTACCTATTTATGCTAAAACAATGAGAGATTTGTGCATAAAGAAACCTAGGAGGAAGCCTAAATATCCTGCCACCATACATGTGATGGGGAAATTATCAAAATTAATGTATGCTCAGCCTCTCTTGACTAAGTACAATGATCAAGGAAATCCTACGGTCACTGTCTACATTAATGATCAACCCATAGCCAACACATTGATAAATCTCGGGGCTTCCATTAATGTAATGAAAAAAGACCTCTTTATCGCTCTCGAGCTACAGGGACTCAGGAATACCCCTATTGTGCTTGAATTAGTAGACATGTCTTGTGTTAAACCCAAGGGGATGTTAGAGGATATAGTGATTACAATATCTTCCTAGAGGTATTTGGCTGATTTTCTTATTTTACAGACCAAATCAAATTTGGGGGGGCATCCTTTGATCCTAGGGAGACCTTGGCTAGCCACTGCAGATGCATTTATAGGCTGCAGGTCAGGATCTATGGTGATCTCAGATGGCCAGGCAACACAGAACCTTAATATTTACCCCAAAAACCAAATGTGGATGTGTACAACCCTTGGTGGGATGAGTTTGAGCCTGAGTTAGATCTTTCCCCACCACTCCTCACTCTGGGGAAAGCCCAGTATTTCAAAAATGAGACAGAAGATGATGTCATTAACGGTTTTATTAGTAACTCACTTTTTTTCGCTTTTGTTAAGAATGTGAATGAGGAAGAAGAGGTGGAAGATATATATTTCAAACAAATGATAACCTCTATGAATATTGACAGCAGTCCAATTGAGATAGAATCTGGAAATTTTTTTAATGTTAACCCCAACGTGACTGTTGAGAAAAACCAACGGATGTTACCGTTGTTGCAGAAATATAAAAAGTCATTTGCATGGGACTATATGGATATGAAAGGGATCCACCCTAACTTATGCACTCACAGTATTTATTTTAATGATGGTTGAAAACCAATCAGACATCCACAACGCCGCATGAACCCTGCACTAAAGGAGGTGGTGAAAGAAGAACTACAAAAACTCTTGAGTGCTAATTTTATTTATCCAATATCTGACAGTCAGTGGGTGTCACCACTTGTCATCATTCCTAAAAAGAATGGCAAGTGGAGAGTCTATGTTGATTACAGAGAACTCAATAAGGCCACTTAGAAGGACCATTTTCCCTTACCATTTATAGATCAGGTCCTCAATACCCTCTTTGAAAATAAATTCTTTTCATTTTTGGACGGGTTTAGTGGCTACAATCAGATACATATTGCCCTAGAAGATCAGGATAAAATGACCTTTACTTGTCCATGGGGAACCTACGCATACAGAGTACTTCCTTTTGGACTCTGCAATGTGCCAACAACCTTTCAAAGGGAAATACTGGGAATTTTTCCTGACTTGTTGAATGACTGCCTGGAAATCTTCATGGACGATTTTACACCTTATGGAGATGATTTTGAAACAACATTAGTCAATCTGGAAAAAGTGCTGGAAAGATGTGTACAGACTAATGTTTCCTTAAGCACTGAAAAATGTCACATGATGATGACTGAAGGGATCGTGCTTGGACACTACATTTATGCTTACAGAATCAAGGTAGACCCTACAAATAATTCTAAAAATTCCAACACCCAAAACACAAAAAAAGGTACGTAGTTTTTTCGGGTATGCAGGGTATTACAGGAGATTTATAGAAAATTTCTCAAAAAAATCATCGCCATTATTTTCCTTGCTCATGAAGGATGTTTATTTCTTGTGGACAGGGAAGTGTGAGTAGGAATTTTTAAAACTGAAATGTTGTATATCAGCAGCTCCGGTTTTGTGAGGACCTAACTGGGAACTGTCATTTCACATAGCTACAAATGCATCGGATATTGTCTTAGGTGTTGTTTTGGGCCAACTGGAAGATAAGAAACCTTATTATATTTACTACATAAGAAAAAATCTAACCCCAGCTGAGCTCAACTACACAGTGACCGAGAAGGATTTCTTAGTAGTCGTGCATGCCATCAATAAATTTCTACATTATATCACTAGGTATCAAGTATTTATCCACACTGACCATTCTTCCATTCATTTTTTAATGAATAAGTCAATTACCAATGGTAGGATTACACGATGGTTATTGCTATTACAAGAATTCGATATCATAATTGTAGATAAGCTTGGAAAAGATAATGTAATAGTTTACTTTCTTTCTAGGCTAACTATTGATGCCAGTTGCATTCCCACTGAGGATTCTTTCCCTAATGAACATTTTTTTTCTATTTCTACTTACTCACCTTGGTATGGGGATATAACCAATTATCTTGTTGCAGGGAAGATTCCACAGTATTTTTCCTCCAAGGAGAAAAGAAAAATCATACAACAAAGTGATACATATGCTTGGATAGATGGGAACCTCTATCACACTGGATCAGATTTCCAGATCAGACACCATGTTAGAGAAGATGAGGTCTTCGATATCCTTAAAGCCTGTCATGAGGAACCTTGTGGAAGGCACTTCGCAGACAAACGTATAGGATACAAAGTCCTTTCAACAGGGTATTATTGGCCAACAATATTTCAGGATGCCAAGAAGTTTGTGAAGGGATGTGATAGTTGTCAAAGGATGGGCCAACCACTGTAATCAGATGAGATGTCGTTATAGCCCCAAATTGTCTTAGAACCATTCGAGAAGTGGGCTCTAGATTTTGTGGGACCAATTAATCCTTCATCTAGACAGAGATCCTACATCTTGGCCTGCATTGACTATGTCACAAAATGGGTTGAGGTGAAGGCATTAACCAGAGCCACAGAGAAGGCTATTTTAGACTTTTTGTTTGAAGACATCTTTGTCCAGTTTGGCATACCTAGGGAGATAGTCATAGACAGAGGGCCCCAGTTCACATCTCATAAGATCTAGGAGTTCGTCAAAAAATATAAAATCCATCACAGAATCACAACACCTTATCATCCACAAGAAAATGGCCAAGTGGAAAGCACTAACAAAGTCAATGAGGGGATCCTTAATAAGACTGTGGCCAATCACTGAAGAAATTAGGCTGACAAACATCCAGAAGTGTTGTGGGTATAAGGGACTACATGGAGGAATACCACTGGATTCTCACCATATGAACTTGTGTATGGTAAGAACCCTTTATTCCTCATTGAATTTGAAATCAAGACACTAAGAACAGCATTGCAGGTCAATTTGGATTTGGCTACAACACAAAAGTAGAGATTGAACCAGCTCAATGAATTGGAGGAGAAACGGTTATCTACTATCCAGCAAACATAGATTATCCAATAGTAAAGAGCTAAGTGGAATCACAGATTGATAAATAAAAAGAAGTTCCAGAAAGGAGATTGGGCTCTCTTATATGACTCAATATTTAAAGACTTCAAGGGTAAGCTCTACATGAGATGGCTAGGTCCCTATGAGGTAGATGCAGTCTTTGACAATGGGACTATAAATTTGGTGACCATTGACAGTGTGAGGACACCATTGCTTGCAAATGGGCACTGTATTCAATTATATCACAAACCTACTTCAAGGGATTCATTTGTCAACATTGTCACAAATTCGGATCTACTGATTACAGGAACAGGGGAAGGCCCCCTTGTGCTGCAAAACTTCTAATTTTTCCAATAAGTGTAATAGATGAAAATAAACTTCGGTTGGCAGCTGTTACACCTTCAAAATTAATAAAATAATAATAATAATAATCTGGCTGTGAAAACCTTTCCAGGCGCAGACAAACACTTTTTGTAGTAGTTGAAAACTGCCTGGTGGCAGCTGTTACACACTCTGTAATAACATCTGTGATTTCAAAGCATATTTTATGATAAATGTTTGTTACATGATATTTTCCTCTTTATTTTTTTTAAGAAATTAAAATAATATATATGAATTGTCTTGGCTGTTACACATGTAACAGCCGATGACTTTTTAGGAATAAACGAGATATTTTATTGTAATAAGTAGCAGACATCACCATGATCTTCGTCATCAGAATTAAGTTCACGCGTCTCGCTGCTAGAGCTTGGTTCGCGCATTGCGCCGCCCATTACTTTTCCCCACGTCACCCAGGTATGTCATCAAAAGGTAATATTGAATTCGCTTTATTTGGTAATTATGGCAACTTAACATGACTTTTGACAGCCGAGGACGGCTGTCATATTTAAGCTGGGGGGGGGGGGAATGAATCATATTCTGACATGACTGTCACATGATTTGTGATTATTTGAAAAATCTTGCAATTAAGGCATGATGAACTGGTAGTTATTGTTACTTAATGTTGATCATGCCAAAAAAGGTAAGTGTACCATCAATGAGACCTCCCCATGACTCACCATTAAGACAAATTCACTGTGCAGTACAAATCATAAGTGAAAAATCCCAATTTGAAATCCTCACCTGCACCACCCTACCATTTACCCCTGCTGGAAGCGTTGAATCCCCATTCAGAGTGCTCAGAGAATTGGAAGATAACAATGCAGGTTGAAACAGCTAAGTTGTGTGTCAATGATCCCGGAGCGTCTAGAGGAAGGGAGAAGGAGGTGAAACAACACTAAATTTGCATAAGCAATGGGTGGAGCAGCAATACGACACGAGCCAGGGTCCACAGAAGCCTTGGAGGATTGCCTAGAAGCATGCTAGATTTTCAAGGATGCAGGCTGGTTTGAATTCTTCCGGAGGTTAGAAGGATCAGACGATGGTGTTGCCATGGAATTTGCAAAGAATTTGGAAAGAAACTAGACAGAGGTCAGAGGGTTGAAGCCGGAGGTCATGGAAGTGGTTATTGCTAGAGTAACAGGATTCCTAGTGGAAGGGAAGAGGTGGTTCAATAGGAAGGTCAATGGCCCTTCACTAAAAGGGGATTTCCTCTAAGAAGAAGAGTCATTGGTAAATAAAGGAAGGGGAATTAATAGATTGTCACTTCCCTAGCCATGGGCTGATGTTTCCCTTTACCTCATCAAGTACATTACTTGTGAGGGAAGGGAAAAAATTATGTTTAATTACCACTTTCCATTGCTGAACCACCTCCGACATCAACAACTGGTCAACCTTCCTTACTTCTTGCTGGGAAACATTAGGCATATGGCTGTAGCTGTGAAAACAGTTGCGCATCTAGAAACATGCATCACCAACCATGGCCTTATCAAACTCATTGTGTTGGATGCTTTGAGTAGATAGGGAAAGAATTGGGAAGAATTCATGAGGAAGAGGCCCAAGACCACCCGTAGGAGGCAAACCGAGACGTCTGAGGAAGCTCTAGAGGTGACAAAGGAGCAACCCCAGCCCTCGACAGTAAGGGTTAGCAAGAGGCCGGTTGATAAACCAATTGGTGACAAGCAGCCGAAGCAGAGGATAAGGGTTAGTGGGCACCCAGAGTCCCCATCCATGACAAGGAAGAACAAAGAAGAACCAGAGCAGAAGGACGAGGAGCAGGCTCAGCTAGAGGAACCTTCTTCACCTGGTAAGAGCAAAACCCAATCCTTACTATCAAAAATTGAAATGCTAGAGAAAGAAAATAGAGAACTAATGGAACAACTTGCAGAAGGAAAGGCAGAGCCAAGATCCCCAGGGCTAGATACTTTGGCAGAGGCCGTGGACAGGGCTAGAAGGGGAGATGTCTGGGGCATTGTGTGTGTAGCCTATGATGAGAAGTTGGTGGCAGCAGGATTTAAATTATTTGCAACAGACAACACCTCGAGGGAGACTCAAACCGAAATTTGAGAAGATGTTACACAAGAACCCATTGAGGATGTTGCTATTACATAAGAACCAAAAATCAATATGGCACAATCCACGGGAAGTGATCGGGTAATGGATACAAAGGAGCCCTTCGCTAACACTATTATTTCATCAAAACCAGAAGTGGAGGAGGAAGTCAGCCAAGGGAAGGAAGAGGAAGCTAACATCCATGAGCCTACGACCAACACTATTGTTACACAAGAACCAACAGTGAAGATAGAAGCTGATCCAGAGAAAAACGATGTACATAAGTCTGTGGATAACACTGCTACTACACAAGAACCAACAGTGAAAATGGAAGCTAACCAGGAAGATAAAGAAACTGTGACAAAATCCACTGATGAAGCTGTTGTTACACAAGAACCAGCAGCTGAGGTGGAATAGTTTCACCCTCAGAAGGTTGTTACACCCTCAATTGATAGTGCATGTGGAAGAACACTGGGTCCTGATGAAGGATGGTGTTCTGAGAGGATGTTGTTGTTGCCAGAGCTGCAAAAATGGAAGAAACTGGTGCTCTCTCTATAGGAGGGAGTGGTCTCACTCAAAGTACATAAAATAATGATGGACTCCCTGAGAGAAAAATGGCTAAAAGAAGAATGGGAAAGATAAGAGGAAGCACAGAGGCACAAAGAAGTTATAAAGAAGAAGGATGAACAGTTGTATCAGCTGAATCGACAGGTCTTGGACCTGATGGATGATAAGACCAAACTCTGTGACCTTGCTCTAAACCTGCTAGCATGTAGGCGACCATCCCCATCATACCCAGTGTTCCTTTGGGAATGTTATTACTTATTTCAATTAAAGGCAATCTTTGAAAGTAGGTCCTATATGGGTTCTTCAACCCATAGTTTTTTGGAATTTTTTCTCTCCTCTGACTTTGATGACTAGAGTTTGTTGTGTGAGCTGTTCTTCCACAATATCATGTGTGAATATGTTAGCACGAAGATGGTGGCAAGTGTCCTCTCCTACATGGGGGATTTACAGTTGCGGGCCTTCCTTTCATTCATGAGGAATCAGATTGAGTGGCACTTGGCCAAGAAATTAGTAAAAGCCAATGAGGAGAGAACAACATTGTGGGTCAGAGCTGAACTAGGGATGGCTTACGAACTCAGGCATGAGTTTAAACTATTCCTGAGCACTCCAGAAATTAGAGAACAATCGGCCACCTATAGAAAAAGGATCGTGAGGATCTGCCTCAACCTGTATACAAAGATGAAAAGCTGAGTGTTAGCAGGATGTCTCAAGCGCACTAAGGCCTGTAGTGTTGAAATACAAGAATGGGATCCTTTTGATTACAGGAACTTTTTGGCTGTTGTTACACAGGTGCCGAAATATGCTCGAATTGTACAAACACTGGGGGAATTCTGGATTGGCCTCAAATTCAAATTTCCTTTGATATGGTTGTCAATGGAGCAGCATTAGTTGGATTACCACCTATGTGACTACAAAGAGGAATCTTGGCCAGGTTAGTTGATATCCATTCAAGGGTTCAGAGCTCCGGGCGAAGACACTGCTGGTGCCTACAATTTTACAGATTTGCATCGGAGGTATAGAAGAAGGAGCTAAGACTCTGCATGGGGACATGTAGTAGCTTCAGTTGGGGGGAGATGTTGGGTGTGGTTTTTTTACCTATTTTCTACACATTCTTTCCCCAATTTGACCTTCCTGTCCTCCAGACCTATGACTTTACATGATCCATTTCCCTGTTTTCTCACCTTTTAAAACCATTCTACTGTCATGTTATTTCGTTGTATTTTATTGAATAATACGAGGCTTTATTCCTTTTTTGTGGCTAGCTGGGAGAATATTGAAGAAGTATTTTGGGAAGCTCTTATTTTCAGGTGATGCCTTGCGAGAACAAATCTATGAAGTAGACATGCAACGTGGAGTAACTGCAGAAAAGGGTAGAATAGTTCGTTATTACACCCCGGATGCTGTTACAGGTTGCTGTTGCACATTGGATGTTGTTATAGGTTGTTGTTACACATTGGATGTTGTTATAGGATGTTGTTACACTACACGCTAATACAAGAGTCTGTCGTCACACCAAAAGTGTTGTCACCAGTGATGTCATGACATCTTGAACCGCCATTCACTTGATGTTGTTGCACCAAACATGGGAAATGTGGGTACTATTCCACATAACAGCTGTCGGCAGTAAGGATTGTTTATTTTGGAAGCAACAAGACCCAAGCAGTTGCAATCATAACTGATGTATATTTGTATTTAGCAATAGGTTGTAACTACTTTTATTTTTTATCAACATGAGAATCGTGATATTCTCATGACTGATCTATTTCTAATTTTGGGTTGTAATAACTATAAAGGAACTCGATTTTTCATGTACAAGGACACGACACATAGACAAGTATTGTTACTCTGCTTCTGTAATTTTGAGTTTATTTTTAATATCAATCAACACGGTGATGTTGTTACTATTCTTCAGCTGAATCGTTAATCACTTTTGTTTTATTCCTACGCCCTGCTGAGGAGGAAGGGCCATCCTCTTTGGTAGGGATTGCAGTGATATATGTAGTGTACATTCTATTTTAGCTAATTAATTTATGGTTTCTCATTGTTGCTGTACAAATCGTGGATTACGTTCACTATTGTTTCCATTTATATTATGATGTTACACTGAGTTAATCAATAGTATGGTAGTAACCAACTGGAGAAGATATTAGTTCCTGTGTGGCGTGCCTTTATTTTGATAGCTGTGAAGGGTGATTGAATTCTGTGGAGTGTTTTCATGTCTACATGCATGGTTTGATTCAACAATTTAGATTAGCAACATCTTTTACTATTTTCTGTATTTCCTTATTCTTGGCTGCAGTGTATCAGCATAGACAGTGTGAACTCCATTCAAACAGTAAGACCTACCCTGGGTTGACAATTGAATGTTGTAGTCTCAGTCAATTAAAATTTATTAAAGAAGCACTACACCAGCAATGTCAAGGAACTGGTTGTAACCTCTTTCTGATTTATATAAATGGAACTATTGATTGATTTCCTACATGAAGTGTCATTTTACATCTTTATGGATTAATGTTCCTTGACCTATTAAGTAGGTTGAATATTGTATGCTATCACGTTTGTTGTTGTTGTTGTTTTCTTGTTTCAGGTATTCGAAGGAAGGAAACATAATATAGATGGAGTGAGGAAGCAGGATTATCACCAAGCGGAATAACGTTCTGAGAGGTAGGCCCTCTTAATTGATTCTAGCTTAAATATATTTTCCATAGATTGTTTGTTTGTGGCTAGAATCGCTCTCTCGGGCTAGAGGAATTGTTTGTGTCCGCACTGATAATTTACCTGCACCACAAAGTTGAGAAGGGGAAAATCTAAATGAGAAAACCTAAATCAGATTCCTTTACATGCTTCTGTGAAGGAACAACCTCTCCTGCTCTCAATAAGTCAGGATCCCTCTTCCACCCCAAAATAAATAAGTGTCGATGCGCATTTATTTTTAAATAAATAAATAAAGGTGAAAGAAGAGAAAGACTTCCTGCACAGAGAGGTGAAGCAGGAAACTCCACTGGGGTACTATCCAGGCTTATTGGCAGTGGATCAATGCTTGTTTTTCTGTGTGACTCCACCAAGGTACTGTCCAGACTTGCTAGCAGCAGAGTAACATCCTAGATGAAAACTATACTTTGAAAATCATAAGCTCGCAAGCTAATATACCATTCCCAATTTGAAACACTCTGACTCGGCTGAATATTATGTTGTTTTCAACTAAGAAGGTACAAAGGAAACCATATTTTCCCATGGGGTAATTGGGGAAGCCAAAGTAATCTACACGATGAATCAATAATCCCTGAAGGACCATGGCCCCGCACTAAAAAATGAACCAAGATAGAGAAGTTGGTATTCAACTAGTGTGTCGCCAAGTGTTGTAGCGGCTGCAACACAATGCATGCCCAAAAACCTCCACATCTAATATCAAATAAATAAGTATCCTATTTGAATCAATCATTGCTCGAGGTTATGACCCAACCAAAACACATGAGTTCACCCCAAGTGATAGGGAGTAGATTAAGTTGGGCATTAATTTTCATCATGCTATCAACTTCAAGAAGAAAATAGTTGATTAAAAGTCTTATTTTATTAGAATAGAGAATGAAGAATTCACAAACTAGAGGCTAAGAAATGGAAAATATTAATGTTTCTTCAATTGTGCATCGAAAGGTAATCCAGGGGAAGTAAGAGCGAGAAGGTTTGTCTATCACCTTAATGAATAAATTGAGATTCAATTTGCTTGCAGTTTGGGGACCACTACAAATAACCAAGTTAAAATTTTGGCCTTATGTAAAGGATTAATAATGGATGTATCAAAGAAAATTAAATGTCTCTTGGTATTCAAGGACTCAATGGTGGCGATCCAACAAGTGATTAAGTTAGTAGTGACTGTAGACAATGATTGAGCCCCTATCTTATATAAGATCAACAAGAAGATCACAAATTTTGATTCCATCAAGTTCTTCCATATTAAAATGCACTTCAATGTCAAATTAAATGCCTTAGAAAATGCATTAGTTCCCTTGGGACAAGGGTCGTTAGTCCAAACAACGAAATAGGCTCTTTTAATCCATTGCCATGAATATTGGGAAAAAATATTTAATGTATCCTGACACTCTCATCATTTGAATGTATGGGAAAACAAAGGACCATCGAGAATTCCCCCACATGCTCATTGGAGAAACTCTTAGGATGGTGATCTTGTCATTTCAACTAGATGAAGATCGACAACCTATAATTAACAAAGGTATTGGAATCACAACCCACACTTGGCCAAGGGAGGTTTCCAAGATCGACGATGGTGATAAATGGTGGCTAATAAATATATCAAGTAGATGCAGGTGGCTCCAAAATCTCAAGTTTAAGTTAAGATTTGCACGATTCACCTATCTCGGGATAATGGAAGTGATATGGAATAACAGGGGAAAAATTTTATGCCACGGAATGATGGAACAAAGAATTAAAGAGGGTCATTAGCTTATAAATTTTCAAGAAAAAAAGCCTGAAATGAAGAAAGTGGCATTTGAAAATACTTCTTTGCAAAATTATTGCAATATTTCTATCCATGACGTAGTGGTGAGGGTGTGGATTAACCTCATTCCTGGATAATTTCCTGGTCTTCAACATACGCCAAAGATGGAAAAACATTCACATACCTTGATAGTGAACGATAACAATGTCATTTCTAATCAACAAGACTATATGATGCCCACCATGGAGCACATCCTAACTCTCCTCAATAGATAAGGGAAAATGTTAGCCTCTAAAATCGAGGCCCAGATGTAATTAGTCAATCAAAAGATGGATCTTCTCCAAGCCAAAATTGACAGGTTGTAAGTGAAAATAGATATGTTGGGATTACTAATGGAAAATTTGGAAGTCGTCACCAAAGTTGGAGAAAAGGAGGACAAGGAATGTTTGGAGAAACCTATAGAAGCAGAACCTCATCATCCTCACACTCCTATTCTACAAGAGAAAGAGAGTGAGGTATATGTTGAAGAAATTAAGGAAGAAGGAATTGTTAGGATATTCCGACACATAGGAAATAGTTAAGTATATCTTGGTCTAATGTAGAGGTAGGTAAAGTGTGTTTCTTTACTATGTACTTTTGTAACTTACAATCTGACGGTTACGATATGTAGTGATCCGATGGTTCATTCTCTCCTCGGTATTACCGACACTTGATCCGTGGCTTAACACCCGATTGGTCCATGATCTCTATTTAAAGAGAATGGAAGGTCATTTGTAGGGTAACCATTCATGAGAGAAGCTTATGTTAATTTTCATTCTTTTATTAATAAATTGCTTGAAGTGGTTGTGTTGGCTCAAGCCATGGACTGTTTCCCTCTTTGAGGGTTTTAACCACATCAACAATACTGGTGTATTGATCTATGATCTGTTTGTGAGCGGTGTCCTTCGGTGTTCTATCTGAGGAACTTACCTTGTAAATTCCTACTTGGTATCAGAGCTATTTGAGGGCTGCATTCCTTTGGTGATCCAAATCTGAAGTCGGTAGAACTGCATCCGACTACCGTTTCCTAGATCTACTGTTTATGACTGCTTTCAGGTAGAGAGGACTGCTCTATTGTGTTAGGAGGATCTGTTCCAGTGAGGAACCCCTTTTGTTTCACAGGAAAAGGTTTTTGGTAGCCCTAGCTGCGTCATTTTTAAGATCTGGAGGTATACAGTGTTTATTTGCAGTTTCCAGTTATTTTCTCTCAGTTTATTTTGGTTTATTTAGCTCTTTGTTTTTTTTATTACCGGATCTATACCTTTCATTTTTGCATATTCTCTTTGCCCCATGACTCTGTGCAATCTGGGCAAATAAAAAATAGAGAGGAAGGATTTTTCTCATGCGCATGCTCTTTTCCGCCACGCCTTAGTGTGATCTCGGAAAATCAGAAACATTGAGGAAAATATATAGTTTCCGGCTAAAGCTAACTTCAAGCTGTAAGGTTTCTTTTTTTTGTATGTCCGTTTTGGGTTTTCTGTTTTTTTTTTTGTATGGAAAAAAAGAGATTTCTCAAGTAAGCACGCAGCCCAAAGCTTCAGTGACAAAAAAAAAAAAAAAACCACCCCTTCCTTTTTTCCAAAAATTACTAACCTTTTAATCAAGCTCACTTGGTCCAAAGCTACTTTATGAGAATAGAGATCTTGAGTTCAAGTCTTTCTTGGTCCAAAGCTACTCTATTAGATTAAGTTTGGAAAGGGGGCAGATTTTTTTTAATATAACATCATTTCCGCACATTCCCGCACTTCGTTGGCATCTTCAACAATTTTTCTTCAAAAAGCCATAACTTCTTCATCCGGAAGCCGTTTTCAGAGCCCTTTTTTTTGAATCAGCATATTTTTTCGAGATCTTTCCATTGGAAAACTTATTTTTAGCATATACAACTTTAGTTTCTGTTAAAAATGGAAATTCCATGCCAAGTTATTCTTGACAGCACCAGCTACTTCCAATGGTGGTCCTACATTGTGGATTTACTTAGAAGTAAAGGTCTTTACTGAATAGCCTCAGGCCAAGAAACCAAACTGAAAGATGAAGATAAGACAGCCAAATGGAAAAATAGGCAAGATCAAGCATGTGGGTTAATAGGGATGTCTATTTCTCCAGACCTTAGATTCCATATCGCAGAACTTGATACTCCTGATGAAGCAATGAAATAGATCACTAAAGTTTTTGGAATTAAAAATGAACTTAGAGCCCATCAACTCGAAAATGAGTTGCTTACATTGGACCCCAATAATTTTCCTTCCATTGAAGATTTTCTGTCCAATTTCAAGACCCTTAGACTTCTCTTGGAAGGTGTTAAGGTTAAGAAAGAAGATGGTAACCTTATCTATTCCATTCTTACTAAGTTGGGACCAGCCTACTCTGTGTTTGTTTCCACCTTCCATTCTACAAGAGAAGCCTTCATTTCTCAAGGACAAGCCTACAAGTACCCTTCCTTTGATTCCTTTTGTGATTCTTTAATAAGAAAACAAGAAAATCTCTTACACCTTGGTCTTCTTAATCTTGGAAACACTTCTAAGAAAGCCTTAGCTGCCCAACAGCAACCAAATTCAAAGTATCCTAAGAAGCCGTATCCTAAACAGAATGGTCCTAAACCAAACAAGGGTCCTAAGAAATTTCAGCCTCAAAATGAAAAATCATTTCAACAAAATGATAAGGCAAATAAAAACAAAGGAAAAGACTGATAGACATTTCCACTTTTGTAATCGAGATGGTCACCCAAATGCTTTAAGAAGATGGAAGCCTTGGAAGCAGCAATGAAGAAGCATAACATCCATTTGGAGCACTCTTCAACTTCATCTTCAGGAATAACTTTCTGCATGTGGTTGTCAAACATCTCAGTCTGGATATGCACTAAATATATCTTCTTCTTCTAATTCTCATGAATGGGTCATTGATTCTGGAGCTTCTTATCACATGGAAAAAAACAAAGCCATGTTTTCTTCTTTAAATGATTGTAACACCAAAAATATATATGTTGGTGATGATAGATCTCTTAGTGTTGCAGGAACTGGAACTATTCATATTGAAAATGGTCAATTTAATGATGTATTATGTGTTCCAACCTTATCCTACAACCTTCTATTTGTATATCAGATAAATCATTCAGGTGAAGGTAATTCGTTGAATTTTCACCTCACGATGTTGTAATTAAGGACCTAAGAGATCCTAGACAGATTTTAGCTACTGGCATTGCTGATGATTCTACAAGGTTTTATAAGTTTAACAACTTTGGGTCATCAAATCTTCCCTCGATATTTGTTGCTCATAATGATGAAGTGAGCAAACTTTAGCATGAGCGATTTGGTCACTTAAACTATCGCTCCCTTCAGAATCTATGTAAAGAAAATATGGTGACAGGTCTTAGAATGGTATCTTGTAGAGATGGCATTTGTTCCAAATGTGTACTCAGAAAACATCATCGAGATAGTTTTGAAAAACGTGCCTCTTGGCACACCTCAGCCCCTTTACAGCTTGTGCATAGTGATTTATGTGGTCCACTTCCAATTGTTTCATTCTCTAGCTACAAGTATTCCTTAACTTTCATTGATGATTTCTCCAGACGCACTTGGGTATACTTCTTAAAACTCAAGAGTGAATTATTTAACATGTTTTTGGCCTTTAAGGCCTTTGTTGAAAAACAATCTGGACATCAAATTCTTAAGCTAAGATCTGATAATGGCGGAGAATATGTTAACGAAAAATTCATCAACTTTTGCACTGAGAATGGAATTCAAATGAAACATATTGTTCCATATACTCCACAACAAAATGGTGTAGCTGAAAGGAAGAATCGCACCTTAAAGGAAATGGCTAATTGTATGCTTCAATCTAAAGGACTTAGTCTTAATTTTTGGGCAGAAGTAATTAACTGTGCAAATTACATAATCAGTCACACTCCTACTAAGGTTTTAAAGAATATCACCCCAGAAGAAGCATGGAGCTGAATTAAACCAGATTTAAGTCACTTTTGTGTTTTCGGAAGTGAAGCATGGGCCCATATTCTAGATGAGAAACATAAAGATTTAGAACCTAAGAGTGAAAAATGTATTTTTTTTGGATATTCTGACGATGTCAAAGGATATAGACTTATTCCACTTAAGTCCAAAAATGTTATCATTAGAAGAGATGTAAATTTTGCTGAAAATATATCGCCCTACAAGCCTAGTTCGACGGATGTGACACCTCTCTCTATCTCTTCTACTTCTGAAAATATTTCTTCTTCAGATGATGAAAGTGAGGATGACAATCCTCCCCCACCTTCTCAAGATCCTTCTTCAGCTCCTCAACTTCCAAAATGGGTCCATGCTACTCGAGATGCAGCAGGCATTCTTGTTGGTGATCCTACAGATCAGCGATGTACATGTTCTCAGTTCGATAGAGCCTCTTCTTTACTGGCTCAAGGTTCAGTGAATTATGATCCTGACACCTTTGCAGAAGCTTCAGGACATCCAGATTGGGACGCAGCTATGAATGAAGAATATCGTTCATTATTGGAAAATGATACATGGGATCTTGTTCCTCTACCAAAGGGACGAAAACTTGTTAGATGCAAATGGGTTTATAGAACCAAGTATGGACTAGATGGGAAAGTTGATAAACATAAAGCTCGTCTTGTTGCTAAGGTTTTTCACAAGTTGAAGGCATTGACTATATTGAAACCTTCTCCCCTATTGCCAAAATGAACTCTATTCCCCTTGTTTTTTCCCTTGCTGCCTCTTTCAAATGGGAAGTCCATCAGATGGATGTTAAATCTGCCTTCTTGCATGAAGAAATCTATATGGAACAACCTACTGGCTTTATACAAACAAACTCTAGCCTTGTATGTCAGCTTAAGAAATCCCTTTATGGTCTCAAGCAAGTTCCTTGGGCTTGGTATGCCAAAATGGATAGCTTTCTTTTAGAAACTGGCTTTTCTGGGTGTCATTTTGACAATACTGTATACACCAAGAAAATGGGCAAGTCTCTTATCATTGTTGTTCTTTATGTTGATGATCTTATCCTCACTGGTAGTGATCCCAACCTTATAAACCATGTGAAGTCCAACCTTAAAAAGAATTTTGAAATGACAGACTTAGGACACTTGCATTATTTTCTTGGTCTTCAAGTCTTGCAATCCAAGGAAGGTATTTCCCTTTCCCAGTCTAAGTATGCTTGTGATCTTCTACACCATTTTCACATGGAAGACTGTAAGCTAGCCCCTTCTCCCTTTCAGTTTGGAGCCAAACTTTCTGTCACTTGTACTTCCCCTGAAGTTGATGCTACCTTATACCGTCAACTTGTAGGAAAAATTTTGTATCTGACCCATACTTGTCCTAACCTTTCCTTTGCTGTTGGCCTTATTGCTCGGTTTATGAAAAATCCACATGAAATTCATTGGAAAGCAACTAAAAGAATACTTCATTATGTTCGAGGTACAGTTCAGTTTGGGATTCATTACGGTGCAGAAGCATCTCCTCTATTGGTTGGTTTCACTAATTTTGATTGGGCTGGTGACCCTGATGATCAGAAGTCTACTGTAGGTTATGTGTTCACTCTTGGTTCAGGACCTATTACATGGGCTTGCAAGAAACAAAGTGCCATTTCTCTTTCTTTAGTAGAAGTAGAGTATCATGGGGCTGTAGAAGCTAGTAAGGAAGCCATGTGGCTTCGTCAGAGATTGGCTTTCAGCAGTAGCATCCAACTACACTTTGGTGTGATAATCAAAGTGCCATTCAACTATGCAAAGATCCAGTCCAACATCAGCGTATCAAACAAATTGAATTTCACATGCACTGCATCAGAAAGCTCATTCACGACCATGTTCTTGAAGTACAATATTGTTCAATAGATGATCAAGTTGCAAACATCTTTACAAAGGCTCTCATAGAGGAGAATTTTACTAAACTTCGATTTATGGTTGGAGTTCAGGAAGTTGTCACTAAGGGGGATAGGCTCTAATGCCTCCTTCCTTCTCCTATTGTGTCATATTTGTACATCCTTCAATCCTATCCCAAGTTGTTCTTAAGGGGGGATGTTAGGATATTCCGACACATAGGAAATAGTTAAGTATAACTTGGTCTAGTGTAGATTTAGGTAAAGTGTGTTTCTTTACTATGTACTTTGTAACTTACAATCCAACGGTCACGATATGTAGTGATCCGACGGTTCATTCTCTCCTCAGTATTACCGACACTTGTTCCGTGGCTTAACACCCGATTGGTCCATGATCTCTATTTAAAGAGCATGGAGGGTCATTTGTAGGGTAACCGTTCATGAGAGAAGCTTATGTAAATTTTCATTATTTTATTAATAAATTTCCTAAAGTGGCCACGTTGGCTTAGGTCATGGACTATTTCCCTCTTTGAGGGTTTTAACCACGTCAACAATACTGGTGTGTTGATATGTGATCTGTTTGTGAGCGGTGTCCTTTGGTGTTCTATTTGAGGAACTTACCCTGTAAATTCCTACAGGAATGTCAAGAATAGGTTATTTTTTCCCTCATGATTTAGAAAAATGATCTGCAAGTATATATTAGTGCTAGGAGTATCTATTAGTTTTTGGTAGCATCTAATGTGTTCTAGCCTTGAAAACTGGTGGAGAGGATAAGGCACATGAGTTCTAAAGATCCCAGAAACCGTTTGGTGAAATTCCACATGGATGGTATTTTATTAAAATAATTAATATTTTTAATGGGGTTCCTAAGTCCAAACTTAGGAAAATTAAAATATTAATGGGAATTAATCAAAGTATGGGTGAGAATGATCTAGAAGGCGGATCAAGTCATGTTATAATCTTAGCCGTTGATTAGAGACTTAATTGTGGTCGTTGAAGCCTCAAAAGGAAAATTATAAGAAGGAGGCTTGGGGTTCATTTAGAATTACACAGAGAGATTGAGGAAATCAATTTTATGAGGTGAGAAGTTCTCAGGAGGAAAATTGATTGGGGAGATCTTGTAGCATAGGGACAGTGAGAATCTGAGAGAAGGACTTTCCAGAGAATACAAGGCAAAGAGAGGACAAAAAGATGTCCATAGGAGGGTTGACACTAGCCTACGTAGTGCTAACACAGCGGAAATGCAGTCAATTAGGGGAAGTCGAGTTTTTGCTGAGGGAATTTGAATTACCCTTTCGGAAGCCAGGGTGTGAGATTGGAGGCAAGAAATTTTATTTCTCAGCTAGTAGAAGATCCAAAGTAGAGAGGCAATGTAACACCCAGGAGGGGTGATGCAAAATCTATCCAGGGTGACGCATTTTGACACAGAGGCCATCAAAAGGTTACACAGAGCCTCCCAGAGCTAAGGATTAGTCACCGATTCTCTAGTGAAAGGCGAGATAATTTCACTAGTCTTTTGTCCAGTATTTTCTCTATAAAGGGTTGCTAGTTGAGCATCCTAGATTTGTATTCAAAATTTTCTCCTGCATAATAATAAACCCTCAGAGTTGCTACTCTAGTTTTCCCGCATTGGGTTTTTCCGAGGACTATTTTATCCAAAAATAATTGTGTCCTATGTATCTTGTTCTTTGCTTAGTTTTTTGTTTCTTGTATTCAAATATTAAAGAAGTGTAGGTAGAAGAAGTAATTTTCTTCAGTATTCAGAGAATAACTTGATAATGTATATTAAAATCAAGTAGGTGAAGTAGATTCAGATTTGTTGTAGTACAGGTTCCTTGAGAATTAGGAATTTTCACATGGTATCAGAGCATTGATTTTGAAACATGGAAGAGTAGATCCAGCACTGAGTAGAGAGTCCAATAGCTGCATTTGGTAGCAATTCAAATCCCCTTGAAGGGATTTCATAGTCCTTGATGGGAAAGCAAAGATTCCAAGGAAATGTCTCTTTGAGAGAGTCGATAGAGAGGTACAATTTCTGGTTTGTGAGCTTGCAAAGGCAGAGGGAGTGACGTAGAGCCTCAACGTAATGCTTGAAGGGCACAATTTCTGTTGGGGCAGAAATCCTTTGGAAAAGAGTGAAGACACATAAAAGTGGAGTTTTCTCCTCAGAGAACATTTTGCCAAAAAGTTGGAATTTCTCACTTGTTGGGCAGCTGAGAAGTTCTAAGCAATGACTAGAGGAGTTAGTTTGATAGTTGAGTGAGATAGCATCACATGGGCTCAGAGATCAAGATAGGTTGGAAGGAGCTTACAACTGTGTCATTTGGAAGACCAAACTCTTATTTGTTCTAGAGGAGTACGATCTCGAAGCCTACGTCAAAAGTGTCGTAGTTGCTCTTGATGAAAATGACCAAAGGAAGAAGTACAAGGCCGAGAACTAGAAGGCAAAGAGGCTCATTCTCGATGGAGTTTGAGATGATGTGGCCTCACACTTACAGGGAAAGGATACAACCTGAGAGATGTGGAAAGCCTTGTCTTCTCTATATGAAGGCTCTTCCAAACAACGAAAGATGTACCTAGTGACAAAAGTTGCAGAGGACATTGATGTGGAAGCGAGGAGTCAACTCCTATCTTCATATCTTAAACGTCTTCAGGACACCAGAGACTAGCTTTTTGCAGTGGGGTCCACTCCTCAGTCTACAACGATGGTATGGATAGCCCTGAATGGAGTCTCGTATGAATGGCAAGTCTTCGTCCAAAGTATATTGGGTAGGGAAAGACTACCTTCATGGGAGGAGATGTGGGTGACCCTTCAACAGGAGGAATTAAGGAGGGACCTAGTAAAGGTCAACCTCAATGGCAATAGTGGAAGTGGCACAAAGACCAAGGAGGAGGAGGAGAATGCAACTCTAACACCAAAGGGACAACAGAGGCAGAAGCGGAAGAAGGACATTTCGAAGGTGAAATGTTTTAGATGTGGCGAGTTGGGCCACTTTGCATCCCAATGTCCTTTGAGGAAAAATGATAAGGATGAGAAACATGATCCTAAGGCTGCTCCAACAAATATTGACGAAGAGGAGTTTTCCATGAGAGCCCATGCATCTCCAGGAGGGAAATAGGGTGATATTGAGCTGTAGTCGGGAGGACTGCATCTGGGCAGGATCCTTGAGGAGTCCACCTCTTGGATCAATTCCTTGCTACGAGAGCCCGAGATTCAGCAGTAGCGAGATGGACTTAGTGTTAGATGATGCAATGGATTGTTTGGAGGACAGATGGAGTAGCTTGGGACCAAACACTGATCAGCGCAGAGCAAGGTTGGTAGCAGTCCAGTTGGCACATTGAAAAATTCAACAACAACACAGAAGATCAGAGACTAGTAGTAGTCAGATTCCAACATTCATGGTATTATGCTAAACACAATTAAGTTCAGTAATTTTGGATGTTTTCCAGTTGCTTCTCTCAGCAACTGAGTTTGAATGAAGCAATGTTGGGAAATTAAAATTTATGATTTGAAATTTTTTAGTGTATCGCATGGAAATTAAATTTTGTGACAAAGGTGAAATGATGGAGTTGGAGGCTTAGGAAGAAGACTATCAGGATGGAATTGTAGCCTGTGGCACTTTTTTTTTTTTTATCTCATAGGGGAGTACCTTGACTATATGACTCCATGAGTAGTGTAACGGAGCACGCTAGACTGGTACTGGGCCATAAAACTCCATGTAGTTGTCATTAGAGAATGTTAAACTGGTACTTGTTCATAAGACACTAATGACTACCCCATGCAAGAGAACCATGGGAAAACTAGACTACCTTGAATGGGGTTTTCTTGGGCCTAGGGGTGTGATGATATTCTTGTCAACAACTAACTACCTTAATGTTAAACGATATGCTCACACTCACTGAAGGTGAGCAAGAGGGGGGATTGTTTGGATTTGTACAAAAGGACTATTTGGAGCAGTACATATTCCACTAAGTGCTTCCCTTGGTGGTGAAACTACTCAGTGAGCTATATTTGAGGATGGAGCTATATGAAAAGACTACATGGAGAAGTATATCCGCCAGTAATTGCTTCCCTTGGGGGTGAAACTACTCAATGAGTTAGAATTAAATATGGAGCTAGTTGAAGACTACATGGAGCTATGAAACACTGAGTATTTCATTTTTCTATGAACTCGCATAGTGCTTGTGAGCTAGATGAAGAAAAAAGTAACTATAGAGGTAACTATGCAATAAGACAAACTTATGAAACCATAATGCCAATAAAGGAAAACCGTTTCTCCCCCTGAACCAACAAATTACAGCAAACCAATGTCATAAACAAAAGAAATTATGAATGCATATAGGAGGCTCCCCCGAATCTGTGTCATTTTAACCAATCACTGAGATGTATACATGCCTATCTAACTCAGAAATTGTGTACACACGTGTATATCCTTCACATCATTTGTGTACATAAAGTAAAATGGAGTAATTTATAGTATCAACTCCCCCTGAACATGAAATACCTGTCAGAATAATTAGCAAAGTGATGAATCAAGAATCATTCCTAATTTCTATCAAAGAAATTCAAAGGAATCACATGGAAGTGGCTTGGTAAATATATTTTCAACTTATTCCTTTGAAGGAACATATTCTAGTTTGACCTCTTGTTTAAGCACTTCTTCTCTCAGAAAATGATATTTGATTGGAATGTGTTGGTTTTTGAGTGCATAACGGGATTTTTAGAGATACTTATGACACTAGTATTATCACAGAGAATAGGTACAGTTTGATGACAAGTCATTTGAATGTCTTGCAATGTTTGGATCATCCTTAGAAGTTGAGTACAAAAAGATGCAGTAGCAACATATTCTGCCTCAACAGTAGATAAAGCGATGGAGATTTGTTTCTTTTTGAACCATGACACCAAGTGGGGTCCCAAAAAAAATGCTCCTCCACTAGTACTCTTGCGATCATCAATATTACCTGCCCAATCTACGTCTGTATTTGGAATGAAGTGGAAAGTCTGCATTTTTGGGACACCATTGACCAAAATCTTGAGTTCCTTGTAGATACTTGAATATTCTCCTAAATACTTGGGGATGAGTTTCCTTAGGATTGGCTTGAAATCGTCCAACAATTCTAACTGCACACATTATATATAGTCTTGTACATGTAAGGTAGAGCAAGATGGAAATCATAGATCTATATTCTGGTTGATTGACTAAAGGAGAATCATCATTTTGACTAATATTTCATCTTGTTACCATTAGTTTGCATACTGACTTGCAATCTTCCTTTCCATATTTCTTCAAAATCTATTTGATTTAATTAGTTTGAGAAAGAAAGATATCATTCTCAGTTTGTTGAACTTGAAGACTGAGAAAGTATGTTAGTTCACCAAGTAGGGACATTTCAAATTATTGTGACATAACTAAGAAAATCCTTAACTCAGATTCTACATTTCTTCCAAATATGATGTCATCTACATAAAAAACAAATATCAAATTTTTTCATTTATCCATCTTGATATATAGATTGCTATCTGTCGATTCCTTTTTAAATCCTTGTTGTTGAAGGTACCTGTCAAGACGATAATACCATGCACAAGGAGCTTGTTTCAATCCATAAAATTCTTTCTTAAGTTTGCACACAATATTTTTATCATTCCCAAGAATGAACCCTTCAGGTTGTTCTATATAGACCTCTTCTTCTAGATCCACATTTAAGAATGTAGATTTGACATCCATTTGATATACTTTAAAGATATGAAAACTTGAAAATGCAAGAAACATTCTTATGGATTCAAGTCTAGCTATAGGTGCAAATGTTTCTTCAAAGTCTATCCCTTCCTGTTGAGCATAGCCTTTACATACAAGTCTTGCTTTGTTGCGAACTACATCTCCATTTTCATTCAGTTTGTTTTTGAACACCCATTTTGTCCCAATAACATTTTTATCATGAGGCCTTGGTACTAATTCCCATGTATGATTATTTTCTATCTAATCAAGTTCTTCATTCATTTCCTTAACCCAACATTCATCTTTTCTTGCTTGATTCACATTTTGAGGTTCAATTGTGGATAGTAAGGCTAGATAACTAGAAGTTCCAACAAGAGTTCTTCTAGTTTGTATTCTTGTGTCCTTTTCACCTATAATTTGAGATTTAGGATGATTTTTCTGAACATACCTTGAAGGTGTCTTTTCTGATGTATCTATATCTTCATTTCTTTCTTCTGATGCTTCTCTATTTCCTTCTTCTACAACCTTTTGACTTGTAGTAAGAACATGTTCGTCATCGCTGGTGATTCCCTTTTGGTACCTATGGATTCCTCATTAATCACAACGTCAATTCATTCAACAATATTTTGAAGCCTTTTATTATAGCATTTATATCCCTTTCTTCTAGAAGAGTATCCAAGGAGGATTCCTTCATCAACTCTAAATTCAAACTTTCCAAGCTTATCATCATTTTTCTTTATGTAACATTTTCTTCCAAAAATTCTAAAATGTTTGACAATTGGAGGCTTACCAAACCATAGTTCATAAGGAGTTTTATCATTGTTTACTCGAACATGAGATTTGTTAAGTATATTCACGATTGTATGTGCTACTTACACCCATAAGGTATAAGGTGTTCTAGACTCATCAAGCATGACATGTGCCATTTTTTGAATTTTTTTGTTCATTCTTTCTACCACTCCATTTTATTGATGAGTCTTAGCTATAGAAAACGGTCTTTTGATGCCATCTTGTTCACAGAAATTGAAAAACTTATCTGATATAAACTCTTGTCCTCTATCATATCTAAGACATCTGATTTTCAAATCTAACTCATTTTCTACCAAAGTCCTGAATACTTTAAATTTATTGATTTGAGGCTTCTATGATTTATATTTTGTGTGGTGTTGTCTTTTGGAGTCATCGCATTCATATTTTTGGAATCGATGTTTCGAACCATCCTTTATGGTTAAATTTATCAAATGATTCATATTTATGTTTAAGTAATACAATCCAACACACTCTTGTAAAATCATCCATGAATAATATGAAGTATTGTTCACCCCAAGGAGACTTCTTTCTCATAGGACCACAAAAATTAGTATGAATAAGTTCAAGTGGCTTACTTGAAGTACCTTCTTTAGCATTAAACTGAACTTTGGTTTACTTACCAAATTGGCATGGTTTGCAGATGCTATTTTTTGGTGGAGAGATGTTGGGAAAGTCATGAATTTCTCCCATTCTACTTGATTTGTATAATTTAGAAAAGATAAGGTTTCCCAATATTTTGTGCCAAAGTCAGCTTTCTTCATATTTTCTTAGGTAACAATGTTCTTAGCCATCTTCCAAGACATAGACATTGCCTGGAGTTCTTGTTCCCTTTATTATGATCTTAACTGTGTCCAAATTTCTTACCACGCAGTTCTTTGATCTGAAAATAACTGCATGCCCTTGGTCACACATTTGACTAACAATCAACAAGTTATGTCTTAATCCATCAAAAAATAAAATATTTTCATTCTTGACCTTTTTCTTTAATAACACAGTTCCTTTCCATTTGATAGCAATTGGTGAATTATTTCCAAAAGTTACATCCTTTTATTTCTTTATTCCTTAAAAGAAAAAAACTTATCATTGTCACCTATCATATGCTTTGAACATCCACTGTCAATTTTCACAAATTTTCTTGATTTTTTGCATATAAAGCTAGACCACAATTTTCAGAGTCTATGGTTTTATTTTTCCATAACTTGGGTGTCATTATCTTTTGTTCATGATAATAGGATGGTCTTATTCTACTTCTGCATTCCATTTCTATATGAACAAATTTATTGCAAACATAACATTCAATTTAATATTGAAGAGGTGAGAAGACATTTTAAGAATATTTATTTGCCCCAATATCATTCTTTTGTTTTCTTGCTTCTCTAGTCATAATAGTTTTATAAGTGACACACTGAACAACTTTATGACCAAAATTATGACAAGTGAAGCATTGACCATTGAAGTAGGAATACTTGGGAGTATAATACCTTCTTGAGTAGCTTCCCCTTTGGTTGTGGTAAGGTTGTTTTACTTGAGAGATATCATTCCTTTGCTGAGAGCTCTAATTTTGATGACTACTTCCTTTTACTACATTGAGATAGCTTCCTGTACCTATTTCAGAAGATTTTATAGTTTTTGATGATTCACCATTGTATCCAAGACTTGTCTTAATTAGAGGAGAGCGTTGTACTTTGATGATTTCTTCTAAAGTCTCATATCCTTTAGAAAATCTAAGATTTAGAGCTTTTGTTTTTTCAATTTCCTTTCTTGGAACCACTATTTCAAGTTCCAAGCTTTTATTGTGCCTTTCCTTTTCTAGAATTTGTTTCTTCAATACTTCTTCAACTAATTTAGCTTCTTCTAGACATATTTTTAGCTGAGTTATTTCTTCAATAAGAGTATCCTTTTCTTCTAGAGGATCCATAAAAACATCATCAGATTCATCTGCACATTTTTCTTCCAATTCCATAAGAAATTGATATTCTTGATTGAATTCAATATCCTCATTATTGGAAGAACATTCATTATCTTTGAGTGTATAATTTTTTTACTTGTTATCAAACCTTCCTCTAACATTCCATTTTGAAGAATTCTTCCCTTTCTCATGATTTTAATTATAAGGACATTTAGCAACGTAGTAACCAACTCTTCCATAGCAAAAACATTTGAAAGGAATCCCACCTCTAAAATTGCCAATTCCTACTTGGAGTTTCTTTACGAAATTCACTTCTTCTTTGTCTGATTTGTAACCTATTTCCTTAAGATCATCCTTTTATTTTCATTTATATGTATATTTGAATGTTTCTTCTCTGATATCTAGTTGACCCCCTTTTCTCATTTCATAAGTTGTTAAGATCCCATGGAGTTGTTCAATAGTGAGGTTCTTCAAATCCTGCATTTCCTCAATGGTAGATAATTTTGAATCGGTCTTTGGGGTTAGAGATCTTAGAATTTTCTCAACAACCATTGAATATTTTATTTCATCGCCAAGATTTCGCATTAAGTTAATGATCTCATTTACTCGAAGGAAAAAAAACTTGCAATACTTTCATCATTATGCATTCTAAGAGTCTTGTATTGAATTCTAAATGTTTGAAGTTTAGCGCTCTTTACCTTAGTGTCACCTTCATAGCTATGGATAATCTTGTCCCATATAGCTTTTGCAGTATTCAACTGCATAACCTTTACATATTCTGATTCTTCCAAGCTTTCTAAGAGAGCATTGACTTCCTTTGCATTGGTCTCATATTGTTTCTTCCCTGCATCATTTGTGGGGATGGGGGATGGATATTGATAGCCTCCTTCAATGATTGACCAAACATCAAATCTAAGAAACTGCAAATATTCTCTCATTCTAACTTTCCAGAAAACCAAGTTAGTTCCATTAAACACAGGTGGCCGAATAGACGATACTCCCTCTTGATTTCTCATCTTGATGGATATCCCTTTAAGTGATCAAGCTTCTTCTGAGGGATCTACTTTGATTCCAATTGTTGGGAAAAATACTGGGGGGGTGAATTGGTATTTTAAACGAAGACTTCCAATTTTTATATTATGAGAAATATACACTACCGTTATTAAGGAAACCTGCGTATGTACACTAATTTAGAGAATAAAACCTGCATATATCCGGTTTATTGATATTTTTATGTATTTCATCATATGATTATTCTTAATCAGTACATTAGTATATTAATTACTTTTTAGTATGCAATAAAAAACATAAAGAAATCACAACAAACACACATAGAACACCAGGATTCTTAGGTGGAAACCCAATGTGGGAGAAAACCACCATTGTTGTTGTCTCTATCTTCTTTCTTATGATATAAATAAAATATTACATTTATACTGATGTAGTCCCTTGTCAGTACATAGACACCTACCCGTAAAAAGATATAATATTCTCTCGTTCTCCAGCACCTACTGGAAAGGAGCTCCAACCCCCTAATCTCGTTTACTAGCTCCTACTAGAAGGGAGCTACTATCCCCTTTTTGAAGGCTGCAACCCTCAGCTTCTTGTGGAAGTCTTTTCAGAATATTTCAGACTAGATCCACCTATCAAACAATCATCACACAACCTCCAGGCCACCTTTCATAAAATTTTCAAATTGGACCCATACCACTCATAGAGCCAAACAAACTGAAGCACTGACTCTAAGATACTGCCACACTGTAAATCAATTGAAATTCTAAAGTATCAAATTACTGAATGCAGAACCTAACCAAAAATAAAAAATAAAAAATCCAATTTTTGTACACGACTGTACTGAATAAGACTCGCATATATACACGTTTCCCCTATATAAGACCTGCGTATAAATCTCAGAATAATGAATACTGAATCATAAATCACTGATTCACATATAGAAAAATTATCAGTCACAGATTACTTGAACCAATCATAGATTACTGAATCAAACATAGATCACCATTTTGTAGCATCATCACCAATCAACATTCATAGCCAACTCAACCCAACCAATGCTGTCAAACATATATTATCATGATAGAGACATCATCAACAGACTGTAGCAAACAAAGTATAAATGATCAAATATCATGAACAAGTCAAACTGCAAAACCTTGGAATGTATACATGACTTCCTTGCAGCTGATTTGTGTATGTATGCACTTATAATTCACAAAAACCACATATATATCTGCAAAAAGCATTTTTCAAAAGATATACATTACCCTAAAAAGACGGATCCACATATGTATGTGACTATTCCAAAATACACTTGCATAGAGATCTGTAAAACTTTCGCTACAAGCACAATTTCACTTTCTGTAACCTTTATTATCAATACTACAGACTTATGAATAAATAATTCAGATCAAATTATCATAGTTTCATCAATATTAGCAACTTAGACATTTGCAACAAGTAAATCAATAAAGCATACATGTCAACATATTTCAGATCTTTCAGATTCGAGTCTTCTCCCAGATCGCTGGTGCACACCCGTTTCAGATTAAATCGTTCATGGACAACCCAATAATTGCACACCCAACACCTTGATCTCCATCTCTTTATACAATATTTTCCTCAGCCAATACCTTAGTTAAAGACCTTGGTTATGTCATAAGTATTCTTTGACAGGATTAAATAATTGTTGACACACCCATTACTATGGTCCAATACCATGGTAAATACCCCTAGTATTCAAATTACCATAGTGGAGATTATGTATGCGATTTTTCTTCTCAATACCTACGTATGTACATGACCTTTCTTCACAGGACCCACGTATACTTTCTCAAACTTTGTCTTTACCATCCATCTATCATTGAACTATCCTTTCTCTATTCATACCAGCTGTGACATCTATATCACTCAATATAAACATCCTTTTATCATAATGTTGACATATTTATCAAGTAGGTTGCCATCAATGACAACACATTATCCATAATTCCAACACACATTAATCAAGTGGAAACTCAAGAAATGGAAGATGTTGTTGATGTAGAGAGTTGTATATATAAATCTCACCATTGTATTTTTGTGCTATGTTTATAGAACACCGAGGACAATGTTAAGTTGATGGTGTTGGATATCGCCAACATGCATGGGGGGTCTCCCTGATGAAAAGTCCCAATTATACTTCACACCGTTTGGTGTTAGATCCCTACCAGAAATAAGCCCAATAGCCATATGTTCTTAGGGATTTTCCTTGGTTATACTGGTAAGCACAAGAGATTAATGTACATGTAATTTTTTATGAAAAAGTGAGTATGCCTTGTGGAATGTCCAACTGCAGAATATATCAAGATTCTTCTACCGAAAGGGGAGATAAAAGTGATCTTTTAAAAGAAAAGTAATAGTTCTAATCTAGTAAAGGCACATGAGCATATACATATGATGAAACACGATTAACTAATGTAATAGTTCACATAGTAGCAATAATTGTTAAAATGCATACAAAAAACCTTCAACAAGATAAGTACCAAAGGCATCTAAATAGTTCAATTTCCTTAGTACAAATTACCAACATACATCACAAACATTATAAGAATAGTCTCACAATATTTACAACATATGCATGAAAGTGTGTTGAATCAACGAGATTTAAAAATTTGCAAAAGTTCCAAGATACATCAGTAAAGTGAACACCACTAGCTCCAAAAGTGGAGTGTTAGAGAAACCACTTATTCTTCCAAAAGAAATATCTTCCTCTCTAATACCTGATAGGAGGAGCCAAGGTGAAATTTCCTTTGTATGATCTATAAGGTTGTATATATAACAAATGGGATGACCATTCACCTCCCTTGTGACTCTTGGACTACCCTCATGGTTGTTTGACTTATCTATAACCTTTTGACTCCTTCATGAATTTTCACATTCTATAAATGACACTTGGACTTCCAATTTACATTACATTTCTCATATATTGAAATTACATAATCCACAAATGATGTGGAAAATGATGACTCATATACATCTTGACATGAAACCTTGATAAGACATGACATGACATTGATGACATGGATTGCATGATGATATGGAAATGTCAATTAATTCTTGTTGCTACTATATTTGTGTCATCTTGAACTATGGTACATGTTCTTCTTCTTCCTCCTCTATAACGCTTGAAGGTAAGGATTCTTTAATATGATATTGATCTCCAACTGCTCTCACAATTTGGTGTCCCTTTATCTTTTCTTAATTGATCAATTTCTTTTGCAACTACAAAGGTGTCTTCTAGCAGGGTCTCCTTCTTCATTTCCTTCATCACCGTCCTATCATAACATGCTTTAATACTTGAAACTAAAATCCACTAATGACAAGACGACATCAATCTGATAAACCCCTACTCTAACATTCTTCATGACAACAATTCATTGAGATGGAACCGAGTGCCAGGATGAGAGATTGGCTCAAGGATTGTGCAGTTCTGCAACTCAGGAGGTCTATGGCCAGGACTAAGCCTTGAGACTACATAGTGTGCAGTTTAGGCATACCAGGGAAAGATAACTACATAGTTGAGGGGCTCAAGGAGGTAGGCTTGAGGCTTGAGGCTTGAGGTTTCCCACTGCACAATTCTAGGGGGACAAAGGCCTAGGGCTTGCATAGTTGTGCAGTTCAAAAGGTCAAGCTAGAGGCTTGTTGCTTAAGACTATGCAGTACAAAGAAGAAGGTGGCTTGAAAGCAAGGTTGTGCAGTTGTTGAGCTCAAGGGCAAGGGTTGAACAGTAAGACTGTGTAGTTTTCAATTCTAGAAGGTAGAAACTATGCATTGGGTAGATCCAAGAGGCAAGGTCTGATCTTGAGGGTTGAGACTATCCAGTGCATAGTTTAACAAGGTTGAGTGAGGTCAAGTTTCTTGGGAAGGAACTTTTCCAAATTTGGCTAAGTGTGGGATCGATAAGGCCAAAGTGAACAATGAAAAAACATAAGCATGATAACAAACTTAGAATAGTTGAAAAAACAACACTAATCACTCAGAACACATGAACAACATAATTCCCCCAATGTGACGATAATGTGATAGTGTCCCCCAACTATGACACTAAAGGTACACTTTGCGATGACAGTGACGACACTTGTGTGACAATGCTTGAAACTTTGAGAATGAGTGTAATACATGTCTTCATGATAAATATGACTCATTAGTACCAAGATTACCCCTTGAAAAAAAAACTACATTTGTTCGATATGCGATGCTTGCCATGCTAAAATATGACACTTTGATTTTCTTCCAAATAGGACTGGGACACTAAGAGAAAACACATGTGATGATTCTTAATACTAGAAATGACATCAATAAAAGTCAAATTATACTATATAATTTGGATGTAGGCCAAAATTTTGGAGGGTGCTGTAGCAAAAACAACATTTGGTGACACACTAGTTGAATTCCAGCTGCACTACCTTGGTCAAATCATTCATGCAAGGTCTAGTTCTTCATTAAGTATTGATTCATCATGAAGATTACTTTGGCTTCCCCACTTACCCCATGTATGAACATATTCCCCTTCATACTTTCTTGGTCGAGCACACAATCATAAGGCCGGCCATATCACAATGTTTTGATTCAGGAGTAGGGTAATTTAATTCACAAGCTTAAGATATTTAGAGTACGAGTTTTCATCTCTGGTGTTGCTCCACTACTAGCAGGCCTGGATAGTATCACGACAAAGTCACTTCAAGAACATAAGCATTGCTTCGCTTCCAACGAGCTTGGATAGTACCCCGACGAAGTTACTTTCTTTACCTCCCTATGCAGGAAGCTTCTCTCTTATTTCACCCTTTATTTATTTATTTTAATAGAACTGTGCTTTGGAACTTATTTATTTCATGGGGTGGAAGAGGGATCCCAACTTATTGAGACTAGAAGAGGTTTTTCCTTAAAATAAGCATATGTAAAACCTCTGATATTAGTATGCTTGTTAAGGTTTTCTCCTTATCCTTCTCTACTTGATTGGATCAACATGGAAAACACTGAAACATAAGGAACCGAGTGTAGGCATGAGGTTTCTAGAATAGACACAGATATCATGGTTTGACACAAAGATTTCCTTACACAAGGATAATATTTTTCGTCAAAACATCATCTACCAAAATGTGTAACCAAGATGAAGAAGAAGGAATGAAGGTTAGCCAAATGTTGCAGTGTCACAAAGCCATTTTAAATTATGCCACATACATTGGAACCCAAAACACACTTGCACTTGTCACTTATTCACATGAACAAAAAGACAAACTGAAAAGACTAAACATGAAAAACAAAGAAATAAAACAATGGACTATGTACATAGGTTAGGGAACAACCCTAGAATTTCATTGAAAATATTGTTTCAAATCTTGGCCATTTATAGGAAGAGATTCAGTGTTCCCGTCCAAATATTGGAGATGATAAGTGTGATGGCCAAGCTTCTCACGAACAATAAATGGTCTGATCCATAGGGGTTGGAAATTAGTTTGTTTTCCCTTCTCTTTGTGGGATTTTCCCCACTTCAATACTAGGTCACCCACACTAAATTCCCTTTTCCCTACAAACTTCTTATCAAACCATCTCTTGATATGGTTCCAGTGAAGAGAATTTTTTTCTTTTGCTTTCTTTCTTTCCTCTTGTAACTTAAGGAGAGTCTCTATTCTACTATGAACCAAGAGGCAAGGCTTACCCTAAGATTCTTGTGAGAGTTAAAGGGAAGGCGGATAAATGTTTGGAGGTAGGATGGATTTTTTTCCATACACGAGGAAGTAAGGAGAAGTATTCAGAGAAGGTTTAGGTGTGACACAGTCAACCCATAGAGTGTTCACCAAAACAGTGTGCCAATTCCTTTGTTTAGAGAAGATGGTCTTTTTGATGATGCAGATAAGGTTTTTATTGGTTAACTAATCAAGATTTCCTGTGGGTAGTAGTTAGTTGAATGTTTTAATACAATGCCATTTTCCAATGCAAAATCATAAAGTTTGAGAAATGAGAAATACATTGCATTATAAAAGACAAGTGACATCATAATGTTGAACCTGGTGATAATATTCTTCCTGAGGAATCTAATGACATCCTGATCATTCACTTTCTTGAGAGGTATCTCTTTTTACTACCACGTGGAGCAATATATACAAGTGAGAATATAGCGATGTTGGTTCAATGAGTGTCGAAAGATCTCACTGATAATATCTAAGCCCCATTGTTGGCCAATAAAAAATAGCCCACATAACTTTGTGTGTTGTAGTGTCACCTATGAAATTTCCTCTAGTTGGTTGATCATGGAGGTCACGTAGTACCCTTTCTGAATCTAGTCCTTCCAAGGATCAAAGTAGGACCCCATTATGGTGCTTCCTAAAAAGCACTATGTGTCCAACTGATAAGAGATATTTCAATTTGGTAGCCCCCTTTGTCTTGCTGATAAATGAGAGGGAAAGGTATCATGCTTAAGATACTGTTACACATATGCATACCAAGAGTTGGATGTGCCAATGGGGGCATGAGTGGGGGTATCTTGTTTGATATTATACATTTCAATTTCCTGCTCCCATCCAGGAGAGTCATCTTCTGGTGTACTTGCCACTTTTGCTGCTAGCTGGCATAGAACATGGCCCTTGATTATATGAACTGGTTTAAACTCAAGATCATACTCCTGTAAGTTAGTCATCCAGTTCACTCTTCTTTCACCCAGCTCTGTTAGTTTGACAACGAATTAGTAACTTTAGGTAAAATGTAAATAGACAGTTGTATACCGAATAATTAGTTATGTAACGATAGTTGGTGATATAAAACTATCAAATGCCCATGAAATAAAACACGGAGAATCATTGTTCAATAAAAGTTCCTATTAATTCATTCAGTTTCGTGTCTTGGCTATTCAGTTGTTATTCAGTTATTGCTTTCTTGTTTTCTTCATTATTTGGGTTTCTTTTTCAACAATTGGTATCAGAGCTCCGAGGGCGGTGTGCCTAGGCGTAAAGAATTGGTGCTGTTGTTTTCTGTCCGCGTGAGAAGCCGTGAGAACCTGCGCTGTAAGAACTGGCGTGACCTGCGCTGAGAAGAGGCCAGAATCTGTGGCTGTGCTGTGCGATGCGATTTGCTGCGTGAAGCAAAGACCCACCTGCGCTGAGAAGAGGCCAGAATCTGCAGCTATGCGTTGATCAATTTTTTTCCCTTTGTTGCGTTGAAAAGACCAGAGTGTGTTCTCTGCGTGAATTGCTGTCTAGAATGCTGTTAAGAGTTCAGAACCTGCGTATGTAAAGATCAGAACGCTGTTTCTCCTGCGTGAAAGGCAGAGTGATGTGTGTTGGAGCAGAAAGGGTGCTACTGCGTCCTGCATGAATTATTGTCCAGTGCTGTGGGGCAGAGTGAATTGATGTCTATGTGTTGGAGCAGAAAGGGTGTTACACTAAAAAATGTCACCTTGACTACTTACAGTTAGTATGGCTCAAAATCAACAGTCATGCTACCCTCTTAGGCAAGTCTATGCCTCTGTTATCCATCTCAAACTCAAAGAAGAGAGAAAGTCTTGTAAAAACTATGTTTATCTCTGGGGTCGCAGGTTCTCTCTAGCCTTACCTGCGGGGACGCAGGTCATGTTCACAAAAACTGCGTCCATGGACGCTCTGTATGTTAAAGGACAGGTGCGTCCTCCTGTAAAAGGCAAAATGCGCAAGTTTTATCTTGAGAAAGTTACTTGTGGTTACTTCTAGAACATTCTAGAGGTCGGTTTGATGAAATGGATGCGCCTCCAGTTGGTTCATGTATCTCTATTAAGAGGGGACTTATCCCATCAATAAGGGAGCTATCCCACCCATAGAGGGGGATGATCCCATTGATAGTGGACCTGAATAACCTCTTTACAGCACTATAAATAAAGGCATTGAGCCAGAAGGAGGAGAGGTTGGAGCTATACATTTTCTTTGGGTAAATGCTGCAGGATTTAGGTCTTCCATTAGAACCTTTGTGAGGAGAGATTGTCTTTACATGATTCTACTTGGAAGTGGGTGAGCTTTGTCAAAGTAGGGGAAAACACTTGATGGACCCTGGGAGGAACTTGCACAACACCAAGGCCAGGTTGTAAGAGTTTCTTTGTTTCGTTATTAATACAAACTGGTTTATTTTTCTCAATAGCTTGTGTTAATGAGTTATTTCATGTGTTCCTTGGTCTGCATGTTGAATCTATGTTTTATTATATGAAATACAAGTGCTCGGTAATTGTTTGATTGTTTGTGGTTGCAGGAATTGACTTGAAGGAAGAGCTCATCCGGATTGGCAAGAACGGACTACAACAATAGCGTTTTGGAATAAGGTAAGCCTAAACACTTGTACTTTTCATGTTGTAAAAGGTAGATTTAGAGAAAGATCACTCCATTTTGTCTTGTTTGTCATTAGAACGTCTTAGACTTCTAGGAAGGTCAGTCGTGTCCGCACCCTTGACAAATTCCGTGTGACAAATTGGCGACTCCGCTGGGGAATCCATTAATGAATGAGTCTTTTCCTTTATATGAACTTTGCTTTGTGAAAATCATTTTTATTTTCTGGTTTTTGGCTCTGTGTTTCTGTTTCTGGGTGGGTTAGCTTAGGATTAGTTTTATTTTGGTTTTTCTTGAGTTTTTCAGAAGGACGCACCCTCTGAGTGCTGCACAGTGCGTCCCTGGACGCACTTTCGCAGCGTGCACAGTGCGGGCCCGCGCCTGTGATAACGGGTTGCCTGCGTCTTCCTGTAAAATTTAGGAAAATTCCATTTTTTGCATTTTTTGCTCTTAGATTTTGTTTTTTCTTAGTTTTTACTGCCCAGATCCACTGGTTACCTGCCATAAATCTTCACCTAGGCTTGTTTCCTTGGCATTCCTGCTTTAGCTTTCATCAATTGGGTGTTTTGAGTCTCTTTTTTGAGGAATTCTTGATTTGATTTCCTTTGGTCATTACTTGGAGGTTTGTCTCAGTCCTTTCACAATTTTGCATCTTTTTGCTTGTGTTTTTGCAAAAAAATTTCCCCCTCATTCGCCGGGGGGGGCTAAATTGTGTATGAGTGTTAATCGCCTTTGAGTGTTTTTATTTTATGATCTTTGGAACTCTCACCCAATTTTCTCGACTTGCACTTGATTGGTTCTTAGATTACATTAGAATCGTCTTGTGTTTGAGAATTCTCTTGCATAGATCACATTTGCATAATTAGAATTCTCATTTTCAGAATATTAATGAAAAATGTGCATAGATTACATTTGCATACTTTTCAAGTGAATTGTGCATAGATTACAATTGCATAGTTTACATTCTGAAAAAATCAATTGTAGATTTAGATCAGCTTTCTTTGATTTGAATTTACACAAAAATAAAATAAAATAAATGGTTTGGAATTGATTTGCATTAGTTCTTCTTGATGAAATTAGTGCATTAGAGAATTTGTTATATTTTCTCTTAGTGATCAATTTTTTGCATTGTTGGAAGTGAATGGAAACTCTCTCCTTACTTTAGTTAGGATTCATCGAATTGAAACGATTACATTATCATATTCGATTGCATTCAGTTGAGTCGGGTCATAACACCATTGGTTTCATCTCCATTTATCCATTTGAGTAATAACAGCCTTAATAACATAGCGCTTAATTAAAATTCATCTAGTAATTTTTACATTTCTAGGGCTCTGAAGCACCAACATAGCTTAGGCTAGTGTCTTGGAGTAGGTGAGTACTTAACTCTCCAAGACAGTAAAACCAAACAAGTAGTCGATCTTGTGATAGAATCAAATCCAATTGTTACATTTACACTCTGGGAAAGCTCCTCTTAAAGGAGAAGCACGAGCTCGTGTCCGAACCAGTGAGGGGATCATTCCCCCCTCGTTGGGAACGACGCCAGACAGTACGTATTACAAATGGTAAACCTCGGATTAACCATTGTCGAGGAGCCAGGGGTCACTTATCGGTAAACCTTGGATTACTGTCAAGGAGCCGGTAAGGGGATTGAGCTTGCTACTCTGCCCTTGCGTGCTGTCGGAGTTTAGACTGTTCCCCCAGGTGTACTTGTGGCCGTTGGTAACCTTAGTGACCATAATCTTTAGGATTCTACCCAAGGTGACGGTGGAGGGAAGGTCCCACTGTACCTGGAGCAGACGTCGGCTATACTCACTTGGATTTTCTGGGGGGTTCACTTCACTCGAGACGGTTAAAGTGGAGGAACTTGGTCCAGTCTATTCATTAAGCAGGTTGTCAGCGTAACTGTTCCACCCGCCATTTCTGTACTGAATCCAGTGAGGTTGGGCTTCATCACCAACTAGCGTTTTTGGTCCGGAAGAATACTGTTTGTGTGTGGTTTGACTCCTAGATTTGATAGCGCGTGTTAATTTGTTTGTTTTTACTTTTAGAGACCATAGGTGTGAATTGTGAATTTTAATTGTTAGGTGTAAATTGTGAATTGTTAATTTTAGTTTAAAATTGTTAATAAAATTCACTGAAGTTGAATATAATGGCAAATGTTCCGGAATTTATCAACCTAGGAACCCCTCCTAATGAGAATCCTAGTACTTTTCCTTACTTTGGAAATGTTGGTCCTCCTTATATGGCTACTTTGTCATTACCTGGATTTACAATAGGTTTACCGATATGGTTATTTTCAACTTCGTTGGCCCAAAATACTCCAATTGTTCCATCTCAACCGGATGCTTCACCTCACCAGAGTTCACCATCTCAACATCACCAACCTTCTGTTGACCCTTTACCTTCTTCGCCTAATTTTTCTTCCTCCATTTCTTGCTCTTCGCCTGGTAAAAGCCTTGATGCTAGTAACCAGGAGGCTAAGAAGAAGAAGAAAGGGAAGAAGAAGAAGAAGAAGAAGAAGCAAGATAAGAAAGAAGTCAACCAACCAACCATGGCTGTAAGTGTTAGTTGTGTTGAGGAAAATTCCGACATGCACCGTAAACCCAAATACCCTTGCAGGCTTTGTAAATGGTGCGGACAACCCAAATACCCAAATACCCTTGGTGACCACTTCCTTGTCAATTGTCCTGGTATACCAAAGGTCTTGGAAGTATGGTCAGAAAAATCTCATCAACTTTTCGTTGATCCATCAACCAGTGATAGTCAGGTTCCTGGGAAAAAGGGTAAAGTTAGGTTTCCTTGTAAGTTATGCAAAGGGAGTCATCAAACTCACATTTGCCCTCACATGGATGAAGCCTCAACATTGTTGGAAAACCTTACTGTTCCACAGCAAGAATTTCCAACTGGTTACCGTAAACTTTCTCCCAACCTACCGTCAACTGACGGAGTGATTGATCTAAATTCAAGTACAGTCGATCACACTCTCCCATTGGAGAGTGAAACTCATGTCACTCAGGTTGATGATCCATTAGTTGATCAAGTGGTCGATTCAATTTCACATTCGGTCGATCACACTCTCCCTTTCGAGAGTAAATTTCATACCGCTGATGTTCTTCTTGTTACATCAGATTCTTCTATGCCGGGGGGCATTTCACCTGTTTCTACAGAACCCCCTCCAAGCACTGAGGTCTTTTCCTTTGATTGGAATAGACTAACAGAACCTCGTCTTCCTTCCTCCATCCCTTTCCAAATCATTGTCAAGGCAGGTGGTAGGGACATACATCGTACTCAGGTAGATGAAGGTGCTTCTGTTAGTATTTTATCTTCAACTGTTTGGAAAGCTTTGGGTTCCCCTCAGCTTGCGCCTATTACGCAGAATCTGAAAGCTTTCAACCGAACCATTAGTGAACCTTTAGGGATCCTTCCTAAGTTTCCTATTACCTTGGAAGGTAAAACTGTTTGTATTGATCTTATGGTAGTTCGAGGTCCCTTGGATTTCAATTTACTCCTTGGGCGAGACTATGTTTATGCAATGAAAGCTGTCGTATCGACACTCTTTCGCGTGATGTCTTTCCCTCATAATGGCAGTATTGTGACTGTAGACCAGCTTTCATTCCCTAGTCTTGTCTCAACTACTAATAATATGCCGACCCTAAATGTTCCTGATTCTAAAGTGGTATCTACCCTGCCACGGGTAAATTATGTGGCAACTGGTCCCATGTTTTCAGTTACCGCTGTAAGTGAGCTTGTAAGTGAGCCTCTCAGTGTTTGCTCATCTTCCTTTGATTTAGATCCGGTAATTGACATGGAAAACTCTATGGGATTACTTGAACACGATGTTCTTATCCCTTTTGAGTCCCTTGACATGTGTTCCTTCCAAAGAAGTGTTCTTCCTTCCGATGAAGACCTCTTGGAAGCCATGATCAAGGTGTGTCCATTGACATGTCTTTCTTCCAGTTGGAAGCCATGATCAATGTTGTGAGGAAAGTTCCTTTTACTGTGTCAACCTCGTTAAAAAAATGAATCAGTGTGTGCGAGGATAGTTTTTTCTTGTATCAACCTCATTAAAAAATGAAACAAGGAGCCCCGAGGAAAGTTCCTTTTACTGTGTCAACCTCGTTAAAAAATGAATCAGTTGGCGAGGATAGTTTGTTCCTCTCTCAACCTCGTTAAAAAATGAAATTGGATGTTATGAGGAAAGTTCCTATTACTGAGTCAACCTCATTAAAAAATGAATCAGGTAGATAGTAAGTTATATAGGAAAGTAAGATTAGCGAGGAAAGTTCCTTTTACTGTGTCAACCTCGTTAAAAAATGAATCAGTGTGTTCGAGGACAGTTCCTTTTCCTGTGCCAACCTCGTTAAAAAATGAAACAGACTAGCGTGAGGATAGTTTCTTCTAGTCTCAACCTCATTAAAAAATGAAACTGGAAGTCATGAGCATAGTTCCTTGTCTTGTGTCAAGCTCATTAAAAAATGAAACAAGGAGTTGTGAGGAAAGTTCCTTTCACTGTGTCAACCTCATTAAAAAAATGAATCAGTGTGTGTGTGAGGAAAATTCCTTTTACTGAGTCAACCTCATTAAAAAATGAATCAGCTAGATTTTAGGATATGTAGATAGATTGTAGAAAGTAGGGTTTTGAGGACAATTCCTGTTACTGAGTCAACCTCATTAAAAAATGAATCAGGTTTGAGGACAGTTCCTGTTACTGAGTCAACCTCATTAAAAAATGAATCAGGTATGAGGATAGTTCTTTTCTTGTGTCAACCTCCTTAAAAATGAAACAACTCCCTTTTCAAGTTAAATATTGAAAGTAAACCTTCATTTCATCCAGCCGGTTGAATGCAATGAAGCCTGGGGGGCATGTACCTCTCTTTGCATCATTATGCTGGGGGCATGCGAACTTTTTGAGCATAGTTCCTTGTCTTGTGTCAAGCTCGTGAAAAAATGAAACAAGGGTAGGTTAAGTAGATAGATTATAGAGAGTAGTCATGAGCATAGTTCCTTGTCTTGTGTCAAGCTCGTGAAAAAATGAAACAAGGGTAGGTTAAGTAGATAGATTGTAGATAGTAGTCATGAGCATCGTTCCTTGTCTTGTGTCAAGCTCCTTAAAAAATGAATCAAGGATTGTAGAGCATAGTTCCTTGTCTTGTGTCAAGCTCGTTAAAAAATGAATCAAGGTTTTTAGAGTAAAGTTTTTTAGATTGTAGAGAGTAGTTATGAGCATAGTTCCTTATCTTGTGTCAAGCTCGTTTAAAAAATGAAACAAGGGTTTTGAGGATAGTTCTTTTCTTGTTTCAACCTCACTAAAAAATGAAACAACTCCCGCAAGTCTTTCTAAGATTTTGAAAGTAAAGCTTCATTCCATCCACCTCATTGAATGCAATGAAGCTTGGGGGGCATGTACCTTGATTTGCGTCATTATGCTGGGGGCATGTGGACTTATAACAAGCATAGTTTTTCGTTTCAAGCTTGCGTAAACATGAAACCGAATTCGAGCATAGTTCTTTTCCTGTGTCAAGCTCGTTAAAAAATGAAACAAATCCTCCTCTACTTGAGTCGAGAGATTGACTAGATCTCGTAAATGTTAAGTTTTTAGGTTAGTTATTTCAGTTTTTGCATAATTTTCTTACAGTTTTAGGTCAAGTCTTTCAAACGATCTCGTACTTGAACCTTCATTTCATCCACCTTAGTTGAATGAAATGAAGCAAGGGGGGCATGCGCTCTAGCAGTTACGCTTGGGGGGCATGAAGCATAGTTTTACTCTGTTTCAAGCTTTTGTAAAAATGAAACCTATCTCGAGTCAATTTCGGTTATTTTCAAGACTCGTTAACCTCATGAAAATCCCGAGATTATTTTGCTATTTTTCATTCTCGTAAAACAAATGAAAATGCCGAGTTCTTTCCATCTTTTCCTGCTCGTAAATTAAATTGAAAGTTGGCCATATGAGTACATTTTTATCATTTTTTCGAACTCATTAAAACTTACGAAAAAGTGAAAACCATGAGTACATTTTTATCCCTTTTTCGAACTCGTTAAAACTTACGAAAAAGTGAAACCTTGGAGTTCTCTTTTAAGCCCCTTTCAGACTCTTAAAACATGAAAAGATTGCCGAGCGTTTCTTTTACACTCGTTAAAACGGAATTAAAAGACGGTCCCCTTTTAGCTCTTTTCTGACCGTAAAATCAGGAAAAGATTGCCGGGTTTTTGTCGTTTCAAACTCGATAAGGAACTAAAACGACGTGTCTTTGATCGCTTTTTACTTTTCAGGTCAACAACACTATTATGAAAGTACTCCTTGGTCGCAAGATCAAGCGGTTCCCCCAGGTATTATTTTATACTTTTTCGGGCTTGAGGGACACAAATTTACGAAAAAGTTCAACGTGGAGTTTCCTTAAGTTTTTCAGACTCCCAAAAAATGAAAAACGCCGAGTTTCTCCTATACTGGGCTCGTTAAAACTTTTACAGTAAAGGACCTGTTCAATTACAAACGGGAACGAACCACTCCTTCCTAGGGTTCGAATTTAAACTAGGTTGGACTCGTCCGAAGGATGAGCTTATAACCAAGCATATGTTATCCTCCTCAAGCTTGATAAAAATAAAGAGGTACTTGCCAGAAATGGTGGGGGAAAAGAGAGAAGAATGAACCTATTTGTCACCTTTTGTCTCAAACGAAACTTTATTACCACTCTTGAACACGACACTTTTGCATTTCACCTGGGTTGGGAAATCTTTTACCTCACAGTTGACCAAATCACTTTGAAAATCTTTAACCGGGTTCAGGGATCAACTTTGAGTTATTCGTCACCAAACCATCTGTTGTGTCGTTATGTGTTCAAGAGGTCTGCAAGCAAAACTTTCATCTGCAAAATACTTATCATCCATTTGACCATCCCTGAGTCAGTCCTTACAGCAACATTTCTTCAACTTGAACAATGATTTCGTGTTGTAGGCTTGCCTGCAACGAGTCGCTTTCTATCGACATCGACACATTATCTAGAAAGATGACTTAGGAATCGACAGTACCTTGAAGTCTGCATGCATCAATGGCAGGTTTCTCGCCTTTGACGACAGTTTACATCATTGACTTTCGATCAAAGGATTCCGTGAAGTGTTCGACATCAGAACATCTATTCACATTTCACGGGTTGTGCTTGGTACTTTGAGAACCATTGACATTACTGGTGGTCTCTCTCACGCTTGTTAACAGTTCACATCATCGACTGGTAATCAAGTGGTTTCTAACATGTTCGACATCAAATCATTTAATCACATGCTTAGAATCGTACCAATTCGGGAAGTAGGAGTGAAGACCCTGGATCTAGTTTCTACCATCCAGGCTGCGAGGAGTTTTGTATTCATTATCTATGTAGACTAATCATAAACAGATGGTTGCGTCCATACTGTGTCTACAAAAGTCTATAAAATGATGTACTGCAAGATCATTCCTGTATCAGATTAGTTAGTCCATTAGTTAAAGTTTTGAATCTGAGTATGGGAATGCCTACCTCAGTGATGATATAATCTTATACATGTATTTTGTGTTGAAAATTGCAGGTTCTAACCAGGTCATCCACAAGTCAATCCTTGAAATGATAAAGCGCTTCACCCTTCCTAGAATTATAAAACACCAATCTATTCCAGGCTTCGCACTTTAGGGGGCAATCTGTTACACTAAAAAATGTCACCTTGACTACTTACAGTTAGTATGGCTCAAAATCAACAGTCATGCTACCCTCTTAGGCAAGTCTATGCCTCTGTTATCCATCTCAAACTCAAAGAAGAGAGAAAGTCTTGTAAAAACTATGTTTATCTCTGGGGTCGCAGGTTCTCTCTAGCCTTACCTGCGGGGACGCAGGTCATGTTCACAAAAACTGCGTCCATGGACGCTCTGTATGTTAAAGGACAGGTGCGTCCTCCTGTAAAAGGCAAAATGCGCAAGTTTTATCTTGAGAAAGTTACTTGTGGTTACTTCTAGAACATTCTAGAGGTCGGTTTGATGAAATGGATGCGCCTCCAGTTGGTTCATGTATCTCTATTAAGAGGGGACTTATCCCATCAATAAGGGAGCTATCCCACCCATGGAGGGGGATGATCCCATTGATAGTGGACCTGAATAACCTCTTTACAGCACTATAAATAAAGGCATTGAGCCAGAAGGAGGAGAGGTTGGAGCTATACATTTTCTTTGGGTAAATGCTGCAGGATTTAGGTCTTCCATTAGAACCTTTGTGAGGAGAGATTGTCTTTACATGATTCTACTTGGAAGTGGGTGAGCTTTGTCAAAGTAGGGGAAAACACTTGATGGACCCTGGGAGGAACTTGCACAACACCAAGGCCAGGTTGTAAGAGTTTCTTTGTTTCGTTATTAATACAAACTGGTTTATTTTTCTCAATAGCTTGTGTTAATGAGTTATTTCATGTGTTCCTTGGTCTGCATGTTGAATCTATGTTTTATTATATGAAATACAAGTGCTCGGTAATTGTTTGATTGTTTGTGGTTGCAGGAATTGACTTGAAGGAAGAGCTCATCCGGATTGGCAAGAACGGACTACAACAATAGCGTTTTGGAATAAGGTAAGCCTAAACACTTGTATTTTTCATGTTGTAAAAGGTAGATTTAGAGAAAGATCACTCCATTTTGTCTTGTTTGTCATTAGAACGTCTTAGACTTCTAGGAAGGTCAGTCGTGTCCGCACCCTTGACAAATTCCGTGTGACAAAGGGTGCTACTGCGTGGCGTGAGAAGGCAGAACGCTAATCAAGTGCTGCGTGTCCTGCGTAAGTGTTGTGTGTCTTGTGTGAAGGTTCATAAATCTACCTGTGCGTGAGGGAGAAGTACTGTGTGTCTTGCGTGAAGGAGAGCACTGCCTGCGTGAAGAAGAGGTTCAGAAATCTGCCTGTGCATGAGGGAGAACTCATTGCTTGAGAAATCCTTCTGCGTCTGTGTGAAAAGTGACCAGTCTGCACTGCCCTGCGCCATTGCTGCATGGAGAAGCCCATCCACCTGCATGTGAAGGAGCAAAGGATGTCCCTGTGAGAAGAGCAACACTGCTTCGGTGGAGGAGCCTGCTTGCTGCCAGAGGCCTGGCATGTGGAACCGGGTAATTTTTTTTTTATTTTGAGAATTTTTCTCAGAAATTTGAATTTGGAGGAAAGCAACTCAAAGAAATCCAAGAATTATTTTTCTTTTCCAGAAATTTGTGAAAAACAAAGGGTGAAAGGAAACAAAGGATTTGAATTTTTTTTTAAAACTGTTGAATTGGGGAATTATTTTTTTTTACAAAATTATATATAGAAAGACTGAAACCCTAGGAAGGAGGAAAAATGGCCAAGATGTCGAATGCCAAATTCGAGGTGGAGAAATTCACCGGAAAGAGCAATTTTGCTCTTTGGAAACTGAAGGTTAAGGATCTGCTTGTGCAACAAGGGTTGCACAAGGCATTGGATGGGGCAACTAAGAAACCTGCAACCATGACTACTTTAGTCTGGGAGGACTTGGATGCCTGAGCTCTCAGTACCATCCGGTTATGCCTAGTGGATGAAGTTCTCTTCAACATTGTTGAAGAGACTACGGCATCAGGATTATGGGAAAAACTTGAAAACCTCTATATTAAAAAATCATTAACCAAAAGAATTTATCTGAAACGATAGTTATACAGTCTTCGAATGAAAGAAGGTTCAAACGTTGCAGAACATTTGAATGTTTTTAATACACTAATTTGTCAATTAATAGATATGGAAGTCAAAATACAAGAAGAAGATAAAGCCATAACCTTGCTGTGTTCTCTGTCTGAATCATGGGATCACTTCGTAACTTCAATCAGCTTCAGCTCTACTGATTCTTTGAAGTTTGAATCAGTCGTGGGAGCTCTTCTGTCTGAAGAAGTACGAAGGAAATCCAGCACTGAAACAGCTGCATCAGAAGCCATGGTCGCTAGAGGACGCTCAAAGGAAAGAGGAGAAAAACCAAGGGGGTCTTCCAGGTCGAAATCGAAGGGCAAAATGTTGGAACTACGGTAAAGTTGGACACTTGAAGAAGGACTGTTGGAAACGGAAGGAATCTGAAAACCCGAAGAACGAAGCGAATCAGGTCGATTCAGGTATGATAGATGAAGTTTTATCTGCTGAAGAATTATGTATGATAGATGAAACTTCACCTGAATGTAATTTCTCTCAGAGTTTTGATAGCTGGCTTTTAGACTCTGATGCTTCGCATCACATGTGCCCACATAGAAATTGGTTTACCTCGTATGAAAATGTAAACGGTAGTTCTGTGTTTATGGGTAACAATGTGTCATGTCAGACTGTTGGGATGGGAGATATCAGGATTAAGATGTATGATAACACAGTTAGTACATTAACTAGTGTTAGACATGTACCTGATTTGAAGAAAAATTTAATCTCTTTGGGAGTGTTGGATTCAGATGGTTATAAGTTTACAGGTCAGGATGGCGTCTTGAAAGTCTTTAAAGGAGCCCTTGTGGTTATGAAGGCAGAAAAGGTCGGAAATCTTTACAGGTTAAAAGGAAGTACTCAGGTCAGTGAAGCAGCGGTTGCGTTAGAAAAGGAAGAAGCAGGTACTCGTCTGTGGCATTAGCGATTGGGTCATATGAGCGAGAAAGGTCTTCATATACTGATGAAACGTAAATCTCTTCCCGGTCTGAAATCCTTGAATTTAGATTTTTGTAAACATTGTGTGTATGGCAAACAGTGTAAACAGAGATTTAAAGTTGGAATTCATAATAGTAAATATGTTTTAGACTACATTCATTCTAATCTGTGGGGGCCTTCCCCTGTTGTGTCATATGGAGGTGCATTGTATTTTTTAACGTTCATTGATGATTACTCCCGTAGAGTTTGGGTCTATATGCTAAAAAGGAAAGCTGATGTATTAAATGTCTTTAAACAATTTAAATTAATGGAAAGAACAGGCAAATCTATTAAATGTCTAAGAACTGACAATGGTGGTGAGTTCACTTCTGTTGAATTTGAACATTACTGTAAGGATGAGGGCATTGTTAGACACAAAACTGCTGTTTATACTCCTCAGCAAAATGGTGTTGCTGAGCGTATGAATTGGACTCTTATGGAAAGAGCCAGAAGCATGATCAGTAATGCTAACTTGCAAAAGGAGTTGTCGGCAGAAGCAGTATCTACTGCTTGTTATTTAGTTAACAGATCACCTTCAGTAGCAATTGATTGTAAAATTCATGAAGAAGTTTGGACAGGTCAGTCTTGTGACTATTCTCATTTGAGGATATTTGGTTGTGATGCTTATTCTCTTATTCCGAAAAATCAGCGTTCAAAATTAGATCCAAAGTCGAAATGTTATGTCTTTGTTGGGTATGACTATGCAATGAAAGGATATAGGTTATGGGATCCTACATTGCGAAAGATAGTCATTAGTAGAGATGTAACATTTGATGAATCCTCTTTGTTAAAATCAAATGTTGAAAGAATTAAACAGGAACAGGTATCGCCGAGTCAACAAGTTCAGTTGGAGGCTAGACCTTTCGGTGACAGTCGAAAGGAAGGAGAAACTTCTGGAGAAAAAGGTGTTGAAGACACAAAGGAAGCCGTTGAAGCTTCTGAACCAGTGCAAGTTTCTGAACTAGTTCAGCAACCAGTCGCTCTGAGAAGGCCTACAAGGGAAAGGAAAACTCCCAAAAGGTATGAAGATTCTGCTTCATCTTTTGCTTTGATTACTGAAGATGGGGAACCTTCTTGTTATCAGGAAGCAGTAGATGATACAGATAGCGAGAAATGGAAAATGGCTATGGAAGAAGAAATGGACTCCTTAGCCAAGAACAATACCTGGGATCTTGTAGAGCTTCCTGAAGGGAGAAGTGTTGTTGGATGTAAATGGGTCTTCAAGCTGAAACGGAAAGTTGATGGTAGTATTGAAAGGTATAAGGCACGACTAGTAGCAAAAGGGTATTCTCAGGTTGAAGGTATAGACTTTCATGAGATTTTTTCTCCAGTTGTAAAACTTGTTTCTATACGTACTGTGTTGGCACTAACTGCGTTGCTTAATCTTGAGTTAGAACAGTTAGATGTTAAAACAGCTTTTCTACATGCTGATTTGAACGAAGAGATATATATGGAACAACCAGAAAGTTTTGTACAAGGTCGCAGCAGAAGATTAGTTTGCAAGCTCAGGAAATCATTGTATGGTCTGAGGCAGTCTCCCAGACAATGGTACAAGAAGTTTGATTCCTTCATGGTGAGCCAGAACTTTATAAGAAGTGAGTATGATCATTGTGTGTACTTCAAAAGTTTCAATGGCATATTCATTATCTTAGCTTTGTATGTTGACGATATGCTTATTGCAAGCAAAATCATGGAAGAAATCAACAGGTTAAAGGCTCAACTCTCTAGGACGTTTGATATGAAGGATCTTGGAGCAGAAAAACATATCTTGGGCATGGAGATACACAGAGACAGAAAAAATGGTAAGCTTTGGTTATCACAACAGAAGTATGTGGAGAAGGTACTTGAAAAGTTCTCTATGAATAATGTGAAACCTGTTAATGTTCCTCTAGCTTCCCATTTTAATCTTTCTTCGGTTTTGAGTCCTAGAGCTGATGAAGAAAAGCAGTATATGTCTCATGTACCATATGCAAATGCGGTAGGCAACTTAATGTATGCGATGGTATCTACAAGACCTGACATTTCACATGTAGTTGGATTTGTCAGCAGGTTCACGGCACATCCAGGTAAAGAACATTGGCAAGCAGTGAAATGGGTGCTTCGATATCTAAGAGGCACAAGTGATCATTGCATCGTCTTTAATGGTAGTGAAGGATCAGTCTGCGGATATGTAGATGCTGACTATGCTGGTGATTTGGACAAAAGAAGATCTACTATAGGTTACATCTTTACTCTTGCAGGTGGAGCAATTAGTTGGATGTAAAAGCTTCAAGACATGGTTGCATTATCCACTACCGAAGCCGAATATATTGTTGTTTCAGATGCTAGTAAAGAAGCAATCTGGTTAAAAGGTCTGCTCGATGAAATTGGAAGAACGCAGGAGAAAGTGAATGTACTTTGTGACAGTCAAAGTGCTATTCACTTGGCTACAAACCCTGCCTATCACAGCAGAACCAAGCAAATTGATGTAAGGTATCATTTTCTGAGACATGTGATCGATGGCGGAAAAGTAGCTCTTAAAAAGGTCCATACACGAGAAAATTGTGCAGACATATTCACAAAGCCAGTTACAGTAGAGAAGCTGCGGTGGTGTTTAGCTTCTCTTGGCTTGCAGGAAAGATGATGAATGGGAAAATTGTTGTCAAGGTGGAGTTTATCAGTTTGACAACGAATTAGTAACTTTAGGTAAAATGTAAATAGACAGTTGTATACCGAATAATTAGTTATGTAATTATAGTTGGTGATATAAAACTATCAAATGCTCATGAAATAAAACACGGAGAATCATTGTTCAATAAAAGTTCCTATTAATTCATTCAGTTTCGTGTCTTGGCTATTCAGTTGTTATTCAGTTATTGCTTTCTTGTTTTCTTCATTACTTGGGTTTCTTTTTCAACAAGCTCTTGTTGAACAAACAATGGTATGACAGCTGGGTGTGGCACAAATATAATAACATGATTCTTTAGAAGATAAGGCCTAAAGTGTTTTACTTCCTTGTAGACTACGTAACCATGTTTATAGATGGTGGGATAATTAATTTCAAGTCCTTGAAAGTTGGAACTCATGAATGATATAGGTCATTCATTACATTGATCATCCTTCTGTGTAAGAGCGAGAACAAGAGAAGTATCAGAAGCGAAGGTGTAAAACAAGAAATATTTCCTGAAATTTGGACTATATAGCATTGATGCTTCTGCGATTGTTTGATTTATACATGAAAATGCATCATTTTCCCTTTTATCCCATTTATAGATCACATCCTTCTTTATCATCTCTTGTAGTGGTTTCATTATCTGTGCATAGTCAGAGATGAATTTACGGAGGAAAATTATTTTCCCTAAGAAGGATTGCATGGCTTTCTTGTTCACCAAGAAGGGAATATGAGTAATAGTTATGACCCATTCAGGGTCCACATTAATCTCACTCTTTGTGATGATATGTCCAAAGATATTTCCCTCGGACACTGTGAAAATACTCTTCTTGGGATTAAGCAATATCTCGTATTTGTGAAATCTCTTGAAAATTTGATGGCATAAGTGGTTAGATCTTCTTTTCAAAAACACTGTCATGTCATCCAAATATACCACCACACTCTGTCTAATCAAACCATGAAATGTGATGTCCATAGTGCATTGAAAATTTACACCTACATTAATAATACCAAAAGGTATTATTTTGAAAGAAAATGTACCCCACTTGGTTCAAAATGTTGTCTTGCACCTGTCGAGTTCTGACACCAAAACCTAGTTGTAACATGAAAATATGTGCAGTAAGGAAAACATTTCAGATCCCAATACTTTATGTTAAATATGTTCCATTGACAACACTAGATAATTATCTTTATCGGAGGTGTGATTCATATTACGAAATCCATGCACAGGCGTATTTCCCCAGACTTCTTCCTTACCAAAACCAAATTTGAAACCCATGTTGAATGTCACACTTTGAAAATGATCTGAGAATCCAACAACTTTCTCAATTATTTTTGAATCAGGGGCTCAAGCGTCAGATTCACTTTCTGCAGTTTCTGCTAAAAAGGCTTGGCCCCTTCCTTAATTGGAATCACATGTTGGATTATTCATATTTCATAAGTCTTGAGATCATCATATTTCCACATGAAAACAATTGGTTACTGCGTAAAAATGCGAATGAAATATTTTTGTTCTTGAGGTATGTAGAAAGTACCAAGATTAACAAACTTCAGATCTTCTTATGTACCAAGATTTATCTGTTCATGTGACATAGTCGAACTATGAGTATTTACATTGACTTGTCCCTTAAATCGATTCTGCAAGTCATATAGCTTTTCCAATGACACCATGCCCTTGGGCATGGGGTTTCCTTTTCTTTCTTGAGCTAAACCTTGCAATGTTTTAACGCACTTGTTTTCATAGATGGTTTCATCTTTGAACACATCAACGTTCGCCATAAAATCCAGTATATGTTGGTCATCATTGAAAATATTAAAATTAGTGATATTATTTTGAATGGATGGCCTATAAATAATTTCATAAAAAAATCCATCCCTTAGTGGTGACGACCTAGTAGCAATATTTGGTAATGTATCGACAACAACGTTATGGATTTTAGGAACATACATAATATTAAAAGATTGGAATTGTGAAATCAAATTTCATACCTCTTGTTGATAACTTTTGAGATTAGGTGACACACAATGTATAGTATTTTGTACCTAGCATATGATTATTTAAGAGTCACCTATTGCTTTGAGTACCTCAACTTTGAGTTCAATGGATTTCTTTAAACCTAGGATGAGTGGTTGATATTCAACAATGTTGTTGGTGCACTCAAAATCCAAGCAGAAAGAGATTAGATGTTTTCTCTATTGTGGGTCTATTAAAATGCAACCAACTCTAGAGCCCTCCTATGTTTTCGAATAGTCAAAATATAAAATCCACATTTTAGAAACACTAGATCTATGTCCTATACTAGTACTAACTACATATATTGTACAAAAGTCATTACCACTAGTTGGATTTATAGGAAGGAGTTCCAAATGTGTATCCGGTGGGATGGGTGAAGGTTGTGCTAGATAACATTCGTGATTTACTTCCAGAAAATAATTTATGAAGATCACCTCTGCAGATCCCATTGGTTCATTTTTTTCCTCAAGTTGTGTCATGATAGGCTTCATGTAAGGTTTGCTTTCAACTCGAATATAGTTATTTCTACTCTTGTATGGATGCCATAAATGAGAGCAGTCTATTGCAAAGTATCCTTAGAGTTTGTTGGACCAATATATGCTTAGAAGTAAACCATAGGATTCGGGAATGTCCACAACTACAATGTTTATGCACTAGTGAAATCTATGATCAGATGACAAATGGATAATAACATTACTAAGTTCACCAATGGCCTGGACATGTGATTTCTCTAGATGTATGATCCATACATTAGTTTTATCCCATTTTTCATTTATTTTCTTGGCAACCAACAATGGCATAACATTTGTAGATGCACCGGAATCAACCAAACTATTGTGAACATTATAATTAAAAATTTTGAAAGTTAACAAAAATGGAGGGCAAAGAGTGTTAGAACTTAACTTTACAACATTAACAACAGATTTGATGATATTGCGAGATTTACCAGACATTACCTTAGAATCAGAAACCTGTTTACCTGTCGAAATGTGCACTGAGAGTGCCTAGAGAATCAGTTCCCATTGGCCCATTATATTTGAAAGCTCGAAAAGTGAAATGTTAGCACAAGCTCTTTTCCTATCTTCCATAATGTTATAATAAATGCTTTCTATCTTAATTGGTTGTGTTAACGAGTCAAGTTGTGTGACTATATCTGCTACAATAGGAGTGGTGTACTTGTTCTTGTTACTTCTAGAAGTGTTCTTGGAAGAAGGATGTTATGAAACCAGCTCAAGAAAAGATAGAAAAGATAGATCAACACCTTAGAATTCAACCTCTTCGAGGGGGTAACCTCCTTTACATTACATAAATGAACAATTCTTCAATGATACAAATGAGAAAACATCCTTTCTATATATATGAGTCTAAGGAGTCACAATATAATCCAGCCGACCTAACAATAATAATATAAAGCCACAAAAATAACAATAGAGGGATTCTATGGCGCACAGAAATAACAACATGGGGGTAATAGGGAGACAACAATATAAATAAGGGGTATAACTACAATAGTAATGGGGTAATCACTAGTATTATAGGGACCCAACATGCCCCTCTCCTTCAAAAAATTGTTGTCCTCAACGCTTCAGTAGTTTTGGATACTTCTGCATAAAATTCTCATCCTCCCATGTGGAGTCTTCAGCGGATAAGTTCTTCCACTTGATAAGATACTCTGAAATTGATCGATTTCGTAGCTGTCGAGTTCTTGTTTCTGTGACTGCTTCCAGTTCCAATATAATTTTTCCTTCCTCGTCAAGTTTTGGCAATATTGTTTGAACTGGGAGCTTGTCACCTATAACCTTCTTTAAACATGAAACATGGAAAACTGGGTGCAATCGAGAAACTGCAGGAAGCTCCAATTTGTATGCCATAGTACCAATCTTTTGCAACACCTTGTACGGACCATAATACTTTGGTGATAATTTATTATCCTTCTTAGCTTGCTTTAGGGACATTTGCTTATATGGTTGTAGCCGTAGGAATACCCAATCACCTACATCAAAACTTCTTTCACTGCGATGTTGATCTGCCTGTTGTTTCATTCTATTTTGTGCCAACACGAGGTTATCCTTTAAGAGTTGGAGGACTTGTTGTTGATGTTCGATGTGATGTTCCACTGCCTGAACCTTAGAATTTTCTCTTAAATATGATGTGATGGATGGTGGTTGATACCCATAAAGTGCCATAAATGGGGTCATTTTTGTTGCTGTATGGAAGGAAGTGTTATACCACCATTCAGCCAGAGGCAACCATTTGACCCATTGTGTCTGTTTATCAGATACAAAGCAACGAAGATATCCTTCCAAACATTTGTTTACTATCTCAGTTTTCCCATCAGATTGAGGATGATAAGATGAGCTATGAGCTAACTGAGTACCAAGACAAGAAAATAATTCTGTCCAAAAATTTCCAGTGAAAATGGGATCTCTGTCACTTACAATAATCTTTGGGTTTCCATGTAGCTTTTGAATTGTTTCCATAAATGCAGTAGAAACTGTACTGGCTTTAAATGGATGTGATAATGCACAAAAGTGTGCATACTTGGTAAGTCTGTCAACTACCACCATGATGACACTCTTTCCCTCAGACTTGGGTAAACCTGTGATAAAATCCATTGAAACCTCCTCCCAACGTTGGCTTGGAATGGATAAAGGTTGTAATAGACCTGGTGTCTTAATTGTTTCAACTTTATTTTGTTGGCAAACCAAACATTCCGCCACAAACTTTTGAATATCTGATTTAAGGCCATCCCAAAAAAATTCCTTCTTAACCCTGTGGTAAGTTTTTAAAAATCCTGAGTGCCCTCCTAAGGGAGAAGTGTGCAATTCCATAAGAATCTTTTGTTTTAGCTGGGAATTCTTACAGAGGTATAAGCGATCTTTGTACCATAACGAATCATTTTGCCAGCTAAATGTATCAGACGTACTGGAATCTTGTTGTAGCTTTCGAATAAGTGCCCACACTTCTTCATCATTCTTCCATTCCTCCCTTGCTTCGTTTATCCAATCTGGTTGGATAATAGAAATGGCGCACAACAATGCTTCCACATCCTCATCCTTTCTTGAGAGTGCATCTGCCACCACATTTTGCTTCCCTTTTTTGTAGATGATTTCAAAGTCATAACCCAACATCTTTGTGACCCACTTTTGTTGCTCTTCAGAGGATAATCTTTGTTCTAAAAAGTATTTAAGGCTATCATGATCCGTTTTTACCTTGAAGTGTCTTCCCATTAGGTAGGGTCGCCATTTCTTAAGTGCATGGAGTATTGCCAACATTTCCTTCTCATAAATAGCTTTGCTTAAAAACTTTCCCTTGATTGGACGACTTTCAAAAGCAATGGGTCTTTCATCTTGCATTAGAACAGCACCAATTCCATTTCCTGAAGCATCACATTCCACAATAAAGGTTTTTGTGAAGTTCGGTGTAGCTAAGACCGGTGCTTGGCACATTGCCTCTTTAAGATGTTCAAAGGCCTTTGTTGCTTCCGGAGTCCATGAAAATGCATCTTTCTTCAATAATGTTGTTAGAGGTGCTGCTATTCTCCCATAATTCTTAACAAACTTGCGATAATACCCTGTCAACCCAAGAAATCCTCGCAGATGCTTTATGGATGTGGGGATTTTCCATTCCTTAATGGCTTTAATTTTGCTAGGGTCTACCTTAACTCCTTCATGAGATACAATATGACCCAAATATTCCACCTCCTGGACTCCAAAGAAACATTTGGATCTTTTTATATAATTGTTTCTCCTCCAATAGTTGTAGCACCTTGTCAACATGTTCAACATGATCCTTCCAAGACTTGCTGTAGATTAGTATATCATCAAAAAATACTAACACAAATTTTCTAAGGAATGGTTTGAAAATTGAATTCATCAAACCTTGAAATGTTGAAGGTGCATTGGTAAGGCCAAAAGGCATGACCAAAAATTCATAATGACCCTCATGAGTTCTAAATGCCTTTTTCGGAATGTCTTCAATCTTCATTCTGATTTGATGATATCCTGAACGAAGATCCAACTTGGTGAAGTAAATTGATCCATGCAATTCATCCAGTAATTCATCAATGACAGGAATGGGGAACTTATCTTTAATAGTGAGCTTGTTGAGCTCCCTATAATCCGGACACATGCGCCATGATCCATCCTTCTTGTGCACCAATACTACTGGAGCAGAGAAAGAACTTTGACTTGGTTGAATTATACCAGCCTCTAGCATTTCTGCAACCATACGTTCAATTTCACTTTTTTGGACATAGGGATATCTGTACGGCCTGATGTTTGGAGGAACACTTCCTGGAATCAGATGAATAGCATGATCATGATCACGCATAGGTGGGAGACCCTTGGGAGTCTCAAATACCTTGGAATGATTGTCCAGGACTTTTTGGAGATCTGGAGAAATAGATGATTCCAATGTGGAAACATCTAGCGAACATAATTGTGCAATTACACCTCTTTGCTCCTTTTTTAGAAGCTTTGTCATACCATTAGAGCTGATTATCTTTCCTGGTTTCCCTGCAATACCCCTTAATTCAACTTCCTTTCCTTCCGTAGAAAATTTGATGAAAAGTTCTTGAAAATTAAAAGCTATTGTACCCAAGGATTGTAGCCATTGGACTCCTAGTACAACATCAGCACCTCCCATTGGAATGGAAAGCATTGGGCTAGTCAATACATATTCTCCCATGGATAGCTTGATATTATGGCACCTTCCAGAGCAATTTATTGTTCCTCCATTTGCAATCATCACTTGACACTCTGGTGCTGGATATAGGAAGCAATTCAATTCTTTTGCTACCCTACAATGAATAAAATTGTGGGTGCTTCCTGAATCAATCAACACTATTACCTTTTTCTTCTTGATTTGTCCTTCTATCTTGATGGTTTGAGGAGTGGTAATTCCCGCCAATGCATTACAAGATATGGTCGGATTTATTTTTTCTTCATCTAGGCTTTGTTCCTGGAGTATATCTTCTTCTTTTGACCTTTCTTGCTCCTTTTCTTCTTCCTCTTCACAATCTATGTAGAATAATTTCTTCTCAGCACACTTATGACCTTTAGTGTATTTGCTATCACAATTGTAACAAAGCCCTTTTGCTCTTTTTTCTTCCAATTGTTGTGGTGTCAACCTTATAGGTTGTGGAAGACTAGGGGCAACCACACTTCCGTCTTTATAGTTGTGAGTGGTATGCTTCCTGGTTGCCATAATTTTGCTTTCCATTTTTCTTGCTAACCTGAATGCCTTCTCTAATGAATCAGGTTCCCAAAGGCGAACATCATGTTGGATATTATCCTTTAAAGACCCTATGAACACATCAATCCTATGCTCCTTTGGAATATCTTTTACCCTTATGTTCAATTTTTGGAACTCCTCAATGTGCTCCATTACTGAACCCTTTTGTTTGAGACTTATCAATTGGCTAAAAAAAGTGTTGCTTTTTGTATCTTCATAATGTGCTATCAATTCTTCCGTAAAAATTGCCCAAGTGATAATTTTTTTACGAGAGCAAAGCCATTGATACCATACAAACTGATTTGGTTCCAAATATACAGTTGCCATACGTACCTTTTGTGTGTTTTGCACATTATTGAGATCGAAGAACTGCTCCATCTGTAATATCCATGTTGCGGGATCCTTGCCATCAAACTTCCTCATATCGATTTTTGGAATATGGTGGGTCTTCGATCCAACATTAGAGTCTATGGAATCATGATTAACATTGCTTTTTTTCACATCATGAGTTTCCTTTACAACCTTTTCACCATTAGTAAGTATTTCTTGTAGAAAATTTGTCAAATCTGTCTTCAAATCTGCCATGTCTGTTTTCAAATCTGTCTTCAAATATGCCATGCCTGTCTTCAAATTTGTGTTCAAATCTATCTTCAAATTGTCCATATTAGCTTCCATGCCATTCATCTTAGCTTCCACGCCACTTATCTTAGCTTCTGTTAACTTTTGTGATCGTGACATTTGTTTCACTTGTTCTTGTAATTTTGATATATCATGTAGCATTTCTTCCTCTTCTTCATGAGTCATGCTAGAGCTTTCAGGTTCCTTACTAGGTGTTTGCATTTTATTTCCTCGGGGAATCAGTTACCGATAATAATTCTTTACTGTGCCCTTTGAATTCCTTCAAACCCAGCTTACACAAAAATTAAAAAATTAAAACTACACACCTTTTTTCACTTTGTAGAAGCCTGATATTGAATCTGATGTATCTCTGTAATTCCAGATCCTCCAATTTTGAAATTGCTACCTGTAGTAGCCTTCTTTGTCCTCCTTCCAATGCCACAAGTCTGACCCAATTTGGATTCTCCAAGGAAGAGTTATGCGAAATCTCCCACAGTGACTTGATTATAGACTAGTTCAGTAAAGAGAACTTGTACAACGTGCCATGAGTCACTGTTTCGACCTTTGGATCTGAAAAACACCCACGAGAAACTACAGTCCGTCCTCTTTCTGTACCTCTTACGAAAATTCAATCCGATCCCCAGAGAGAAAGTTATGATGATTTTCCCCAGGTCACCTGTTTTGGATGTAATTCAAGAGTCTGCAGAAAGACCAAATTCCTCAGATCATATCTCCGTAAATATCACACGAAAAGCTCTGAAATTTGGACCCAAGGTTCAGCGTGATTTCTTCTCAAATGGGTTTTTTTTGTGACTTCTGAAACGTCACAGAAACAATTTTATAGCGAAAATTCCACGATGACCTGTTTGGAGCAGCAAAACCCTAGAATCCAAAGCTCTGATACCAAATGTTATGAAACCAGCTCAAGAAAAGATAGAAAAGATAGATAAACGCCTTAGAATTCAGCCTCTTCGAGGGGGAAACCTCCTTTACATTACATAAATGAACAATTATTTGATGATACAAATGAGAAAACCTCTTTTCTCTATATAGGAGTCTAAGGAGTCACAATATAATCCAGCCGACCTAACAATAATAATATAAAGCCACAAAAATAACAATAGAGGGATTCTATGGGGCACAGAAATAACAACATGGGGGTAATAGGGGCACAAAAATATAAATAAGGGGTATAACTACAATAGTAATGGGGTAATCACTAGTATTATAGGGACCCAACAAAGGAGCACATCCAAACTTGTTCTGTGAATTATGCGCTGGATCGAAAAGTGTCAGAATCATTCACAGTAACTGCTTCTTAAGTTCCTACTAAAAAATATGTCCCTTTATCTTCAAATTATAATGGTTAGTTGACTTCTTGGGAGGTGCTTCACTCACTAACGGTTGATCAACACTCTATTTATCAATGTTGTATATGACACTAAACATATTAAATGAATATGCACGACCCAAACTTTCTTCTGTTGCGATAGGCTCATTTATTTCTTGACTCTTCTCAGGTTGTTCTTCTATTAATAGAATATCAATGATTTTAGCCATCATGGTGTTCATATTATGGTTCCATTGTGGGCATGTATTTTCTTAATGTTTTTCTTGATGAAAGGTGAAAAAATTAACCATGCCAAGGCTTTCGATATTGAACACCACATTAGAAATTTGAGCAGACTTGGATGGTTGTGAATTAGCGTTCTTTTTAAAGAATGATGGCCTAAAATACTTGCTACTGGTAGTGGATGCCTCACTTGGCCGTCTCTTCAACTTTGATACTTCTTTCATGAGCAACTTCAAAGACTTAGTCAAACTTTCCATATCGAAAGAGTCCATGTCTTTAGCTTTACAAGAAGAGGCTTGGTTTTTCTTGCCAACTTCCTTAGAGTCTTTTGGATAATTAGTGTCTTTAATGACTCTAATAGATTGCAAATATTTTTCAAGAGCAAGAGCTTCTGCAAAATTTAAGGCCAAAGTTGCCTTTGCAACACTTTTAACAAATATGAAAATTTTAGTTGGAAAAGCAGATGTGTAATAATCCTTAGTGATATCATAGCGAGGTTGCACATCGGTGGGGAACTTGTTCAAAAAATGAATAAATCTATGATAAAAATCCTTGATTCTTTCTTTTTCCCCTAATTTCAAATTCCCAAGTTCCTTCAACAACAAGAAGGGAGTCTTATTATCAACAAATTTTTCAAGGAATAACTTCCTAAACTCCCTCTAGATATGGATTGAATTCGCTGGAAGACTGTGATGCCATAGAAATGCTCTACCTTCTAAAGTGTAGGGAAAGAGTCTGTAAGAAACATCATCGAAACGTACCTCAAACATTCGTAAATGCGTGTAGAACTCATCTATATGGTCTTCAATCTTGGTCTTGATGTCTAGAGTGAACTTTGACAAAAACTTTTTGAAATGTTTAGGGATCTTATGAAGATCGTTTGGAAGAGAAAGTGGTCCTTGGGCCATCTAATCCAAGTCTACATCAGCCATTTATGTGTCTTTGTCCTCCTCTTCCAACAATGTAAACTTTGAAACGGGAACTGATACTGTTACCCGTTTCGTAGAGATAGCAAAAAAGTGACCTGATTTTGAAAAGGGGTGATACAGAACGAACATGTTTTTTTTAGAGCATAGTTTTTGGAATGAATGTCATGGGAAGGATAGTTTTATGTACATTACGTTTTAGAATGGTAGTGATTTTCATGCTGATTTTGAAAAGTGAGTATTCTGCATCACCCCCTTTTTCAAAAGCCCTGTTTTTTGGCTTTAAATTTTCTAATGTATAAAATGTAAATAATTATTTTGTAAATTTGATCATTTTTGAAGTGGTCGTTTTCTTCACATTTTCTTGTTTTTTATTTTAATTTTAACTCTTTTTTTAGTGAGGTTTTTATTGTTTTGCATTTTTAAATTAGAAGATCGATATTTAGAATTTTCGATATTCTACATATTTATACATCTTTAATTAATTTTTAAATCCATATGAAATAATTGTTTCTAAAAAACAATATTTTTTAACAATGGACATAAAAATAACCATTTTTAACATAAATATAACTAAAAAACTACACGTTTTGATAATTTTTTGCTAGAATTGACATGTTAAAATCAAAATTTTTATACGATAATTTTAACTAAAAATGGTTAAATAATAGCTTTTTTTATGAATTTCATGTCAAAAAAATAATAATAATCACATTTTTTTCAAAAAATAATGATTAACTTAAAAATCAATGCGAAAATCACATATTACAAATATTGAACGGATAACAACCCTAATTGAGTGTTTATTCTTCTCATAAAATGTCAAAGTCAAAACATTGCAAAGCTTGATTTACAAGCATAACTTAAATTTAATCAACAATGTCACGTAATCCAAACTCTTCGTCCTCTAGAGTTTCATCATTGTCTTCTTCCACAATATTTTCTGCTTCCTTTTGCTCATTTTCCTCTTCTAATGGATCTTTGATGTCTGCAAATCTCCCAATGTATGTCTTTCCAAACATTCCATGTAATGGTGGTTGGGGTTCCTTTGCCTTTTTTGCCACACGTGATTCACTAAAGTCCCCTTTCTTCAACCCAATTTCTTGCATCGCATCTGGAAGAAATTGAAGAGCATTAATTCTTTGCTGAATGAAATTGCACTGTAGTGGATATTTTACAATTGCAATGCAATTTCTTCCTTTTTGAAGGCAACATGCTAGTGTTGTACCTAATTATCAAGCACAAAAGAAATAATGAACTAAATTTGTACAATGACATATTAATTAAAAAATAACATATTGAAATTCAATTCCATATAATAAAACTTACCTGAGCCCGAGAATAAATCCAGAACCCAATCCCTTCATTTGAACAAATGTCTATAAGATAGTTAATCAATAATTGTGGTTTTTGATAAATGTTAACTATCTCTCCTTTTTCTTCTTTGTCTTCATATGTTAGTTTTCTCACAACAGCATCATAAGTCAGTATTTGGCTATGACTCTTTCTGTCTACCCGATTAAAAATCATAGACATATGGCTATCATCTTTTGCCCAACTATCAATATGAATGAACTCGCAATCATTTATAAATTGTTGATCTTCATTGTTAAGAAGATTTGAATTTTTCCTGTAACATGAAATAGTAAAAGTTCAATTCACTTGTACATAAATGAATTTTTCAACATTAATCAAATATACATTTTAAACGTCTTACCATGTAAGCTGCATACTTGAATTTTTTTTCCCCTTGAAGCTTGACAATATCATTGCCAATTGTGTGTCTGAATGAAATGTCACAAATCTCCATAATCGTGATGATGTGACTTCTACAAATACCACAACCACTTTACTAAGAGCTTGATAAGTATAAGGGTCACTATCATAGTCAATGTTTGGAATATTGAAACCATGGGGAATATCTGCAATGACCACCTGCCATCGCCCACGCCCGCCCCACCCGTAAATTCACCCCCTCACCAGCCCTCGCCCACGCCCTCGACTGCCGCACCCCCTCACCCGCCGAGGCCCTGCCCCTCACCCCCTCACTCGCCCCCTCACCTGCCCTCTCGCTGACCCCCTCACACACCCACCCACCCCCTCACCCGCCCTCGCCCTCGCCCTCGCCCACCCCTTCACCCGCTCACCTGCCCCCTCACCCGCCCTCGCCCACGCCCACGCCTGCCCCACCCCCTCAGCCGCCCTCACCTGCACCTTCACCCACCCTCGCCCACCCCACCCCCTCACCCTCCCTCGCCCGCCCCACCGCTTCACCCACCCTTGCCCACACCCACACCCACCCTACCCCCTCACCTGCCCACGCCCACGGCTGGGGTGTGCCAACTCGGCGGCCCACCCGGCTGGTGGCTGGGCAATTCTAGGAATCGCCCAGCCACAAGCCGAGCGAGCGGGCGGCCACTAGGGTGGCGCTAGCCTAGGCAACGCCACCTCGGTGGCCCACCCGCACGCCCGGCTGGTGGCTGGGTGATTCTCGGAATCACCCAGCCACCAGCCGCCCTCCCAGCTGGTGGCTAGGTGATTTCGAAAATCACCCAGCCACTAGGCGGCCGCCCGGCTAGTGGCTGGGTGATTCCGAGAATCACCCACCCACCAGCCGCCCACCCAGTTCGTGGCTAGGTGCTTCCCGGAATCACCCAGCCACTAGCCGAGCGGCCGCCTGGTGGCTGGGTGATTCCGGGAATCACCTAGCCACCAGCCGGGTGGGCAGCTGGTGGCTAGGTGATTCCCAGAATCACCCAGCCACCAGGCGGCCGCCCAGCTAATGGCTGGGTGATTCCCGGAATCACCCAGCCACCACTCGACTGGTGGCTAGGTGATTCCCGGAATCACCCAGCCACCACCCGGCTGGTGGCTGGGTGATTCCCGGAATCACCCAGCCACCGCCCGGCTGGTGGCTGGGTGATTCCCGGAATCACCCAGCGGGCGGTGGCTGGGTGATTCCCGGAATCACCCAGCAGGCGATGGCTGGGTGATTCCCGGAATCACCCAGCCACCGCCCGGCTGGCTGTTGGGTGATTCCGACCACCGCCCGACTGGCGACTGTGTGATTCCGGGAATCACCCAGCCTGCGACCGCCTGGTGGCTGGGTGATTCCGGGAATCGCCCAGCCACCAGGCAGGCTGGGGGATTCCCGGAATCACCCAGCCACCGCCCGGTTGGTGGATCACCCAGCCACCAGTCGGGCGGGCGGGCGGGCCGCTGTGGTGGCGGGGTCTAGGCTGGCGCCACCTTGGTGGCCCGCCTACTCGCCCGGCTAGAGGCTGGGCAATTCTGGGAATCGCCCAGCCACCAACAGGGTGGGCCAGCAGGTCGCCGGGGTGGTGCCAGCCCAAGCCGTACCACCTCGGTAACCTGCCCGACCACCCGGCTGGCGGCTGGGTGATTCTCGGAATCACCCGCTCACCCGCCCCCTCACCCACCCTCGTCCACACCCACGCTCGGCCCACCCCCTCAGCCGCCCTCCCCCACACCCTCACCCACCCTCGCCTATGTCCTCACCCACACCACCCCCTCACCTGCCCTCGCCCACATCCTCGCCCACCATACCCCCTCACCCGCCCTCGCCTGCCCCACCCCCTCACCCGCCCTTGCCCTTGCCCACGCCCACCCTACCCGCTCACCCACCCACGCCCACGGCTGGGACGCGCCACCTCGGCGGCCCACCCACCCGCCCGGCTGGTGGCCAGCCGGGCGGGTGGGTTGGCCGCCGAGGTGCCTCCAGCCCCGGCCGCGCTACCCCGGTGGCCCGCTCGCCCGCCCGGCTGGTGGCTGGGTGATTCCTGGAAACACCCAGCCACTAGCCGCCCGCGCGGCTGGTGGCTGGGTGATTCCTGGAATCACCTAGCCATCGCCCGGCTGGTCACTGGGTGATTCTGGGAATCACCTAGTCTGCGGCCGTCTGGTGGCTGGGTGATTAATTCCCGGAATCTGATTCTGAGAATCACCCAGCCACCAACCGGGTGGCTGCCTAGTGGATGGGTGATTCCGGGAATTACCTAGCCACCAGGCGGCCGCCCGGCTGGTGGCTAGGTGATTCCGGGAATCACCCAGCCACTAGGCGGCCGCCCGGCTGGTGGCTGGGTGATTCTCGGAATCACCCACTCACCCGCCCCCTCACCCACCCTCGCCCACCCATGCCCGCCCCGCCACCCCGACGGTCCACCCGCCAGCCTGGCTGGTGGCTGGGTGATTCTCGGAATCACCCGCTCTCCCGACCCCTCACCCGTCGTCGCCCACCCACGCTCGCCCCACCCCCTCACCTGCCCTCGCTCGCACCCTCACCCGCCCTTGCCCATGTCCTCGCCCGCGCCACCCCCTCACCTGCCCTTGCCCACCCCACCCCACCTCCTCACCCGCCCTCACCCGCCCCACCCCCTCACCCGCCCTTTCCCATGCCCACGCCCACCCTACCCCCTCACCCGCCCATGCCCACGACTGGGGCGCACCACCTCGACGACCCGCTCACCCGCCCGGCTGGTGGCTGGGCGATTCCAGGAATCGCCCAGCCACCAACCGAACGGGCTGGCAGGCCATCGGGGTGGCGCGGCTGGGAGATTCCAATCACCCAGCCACCAGGCGGCCGCCCGGTTGGTGGCTGGGTGATTCCTGGAATAACCCAACCACCAGCCGCGCACCCCGCTGGTGGCTGGGTGATTCCGAGAATCAACCAGCCACCATCTGGGCGGCCACCTGGTGGCTAGGTGATTCCGGGAATCACCCACCCACCAGCCAGGCGGGCGGGCGGGCCGCCGGGGCTGCCGCCACCCCGGTGGCCCAGCCGCCCACCCAACTGGTGGCGGCTGGTGGCTGAGCTATTCTCGGAATCACCCACCCACCAGCCGGGAGGGCGGGCGGGCCACAGGGTTAGCACCAGCCCAGGCCGCGCCACCCCAGCAGCCTGCCCGCCCGCCCGATTGGTGGCTGGGTGATTCCGGGAATCACCCAGCCACCAGCCTCCTGCTCGGCTAGTGGCTAGGTGATTCCGGGAATCACCCAGCCACCAGCCGCCCCCCCCGGCTGGTGGCTGGGTGATTCCCGGCGGCTGGTCACTAGGTGATTCTGAGAATCACCCAGCCAATAACTGGGTTGCTGCCTGGGTGATTCCAGGAATCACCCAGCTGGCTGGTGGCTGGGTGATTCCCACCAGCCGGGTGCTCGGCTAGTGGCTAGGTGATTCCGGGAATCACCTAGCCACCAGGCGGCTGCCTGGCTGGTGGCTGGGTGATTCCCAGAATCACCCAGCCACCAGCCGGACAGGCGGGCGCGGGCGGCTGGTGGCTGGGCGATTCCCGAAATTGCCCAGCCACCAACAGGCGGGCCGCTGGGGTGGCGCGAATCACCCAGCCACCAGCCGGGCAGGCGGGTGGGCTACCAGGATTGCGCGACCTGGGGTCGCGCCACCCTGACGGCCCGCCCGCCTGCCCAGCTGGTGGCTGGGTAATTCCGGGAATCGCCCAGCCACCAACTGCCTGCCTCGCTGGTGGTTGGGCGATTTTGAGAATCACCTAGCCACCACCCGGACGGGCGGGCGGGCCGCTGGGTTGGCACGGCCTGGGCTGGCGCCACCCCGGCGGCCGGCCTGCCCGCCCGGCTGGTGGCTAGGCGATTCTGGGCAGGCCGCCGGGGTGGCGCGGCCTGGGCTAGCACCACCCCGGCGGCCCGCCTGCCTGCATGCCCTGCTTGTGGTTGGGCGATTCTCATAATCGCCCAGCCACCAGTCGCCCACACGGCTGGTGGCTGGGCGATTTCGGTATTCACCCAACCACCAGCCGAGCGGGCGAGCGGGCCGCCGGGGTGGCGTAGCCCAAGCTACACCACTTCGGCAGCCCGCCCTCCCACTCGGCTGGTGGCTGAGTGATTCCGGGAATTGCCTAGCCACCAGCCGCCCACCCGGTTAGTGGCTAGGCGATTCCGGGAATCACCCAGCCACCAGTCGTGCCACCCCGACGGCCTGCCTGCCTGCCCAGCTAGTGGCTAGTAAATTCCCGGAATTGCCCAGCCACCAGCCGGGTGGGCAGGTTGGCCACCGGGGTGGTGCGACTTGGGCTGGAGCCACCCCGGCTGGTGGCTGGGCGATTCTCGGAGTCATTTTTCTTTTCTATCTAGCATGTTATGGTTGAAAGCATGTTGAATTTATACTTTGGAAAGAAAAATGATATCCTACCAAAAACATTAATGTGTTTTTTTCCTCATAAACAACTTTGTTTGGCACATAAAAATTTGGTTTTACTAGCATTTTTTAAAAAGTTTGAAAATTGACCCTAAAAAAAAAAATCATTGTTCCAGTATCATCACTTTCATTTTGAAGCTATATTTTGCACGAAAATTTCGTAGTCACTGCCATTTTTAAAACATGTTCAAAATTGACCCCTAAAAAATAAAATCATCATTCCAGTATACACACTTTTCATTTTTAGCACTGTTTTTGATGTTTTTTCGGGGTTTTTTGGCCAGAGTTCCCATTTTGAGTTTATAGTTCCTGTTTCAAAGTTTACATTGTTTTCCTTAGAATATGAAGAATCATCTCCTTCATTGAGAATATCTATGTTGTAATAAGAGTGCTCGTCGTTAGAAATTTGAAAATATTCCCCTTCACTGTCTATATTCTCCTCAATGGGTGGAAGGTGTAACACCCTCCTCCCACATTTAACCAAGCTAACCAGCTGTTGAGGCCTTGAAATTTGTTGCACCAACATGGGGAAAACCACCTGGTTCAGACCTTAAAGCAACTCCTTTTCCGTTTGGGGTAGTGGCTCCGACTGGTTAAATTAGGTCCACTTACCTTTTCCCAATCGCTATCAGCTTTAAATATGCCTTTAATTGCTAATAGCTAGGGACATCAGATCAATTATTCTAGATGATCATGCAAGAAGAATGACCCTTAAGTTGTTTTTGTGGAACAACAAAACCAATCTAAAGCATTGCCTCAAAAGGAGGATTTCTATGGATAAGATGTGCAAGATTTAACTAGCGTGCAATTATTCTACATGTATTTGAATTTGGATTTAAAATATTTGCAAGATACTAAATTAGTTAAATATCTTACATATGATGAAGACAAATACACAATGAAAAGATGTTAACAAATAGTTGTATAAAATATTTTCATGCATATATCCAAATTCTTAACTTAGCATGAATTCATTATGTGATTTATATCGAGTGAGGGAAATAGTTCTTCAAACTAAAGATAAGTTAAATCAAGATAGATTTGTAAACAATTAATAAATAGTTATTTATTGTTACAAATAGATCTCCATGAATTCTCCATAATCTTGTTTAAACCAATGAGATTCCTGCAAAGATAGCTCCACAAAATAAACAATTTAGCATAAATCAAGTAAAATTAACAAAAGTGCTAAAAATACTCATTCATACCCATTATATTGATTAAAAACAGAATAAGTAAAACAAATAATAAATCTATGAAATGATTACAATAGTGCAATTGAAAAACAAACTTATCATTTATTGAAATTTCTTTTACAGTCCTTGATGCCTAGAATTTCTTTGAAGTGAAAACCTCTACAATAGTGTAATAAAATCTCCCCCATAAAGAATCTTTGACTCTCGAATATTCTTCAGGGCCCTCCTCCTTCCTCCTCCTTTTATTCATCTCAAAGCTCTCCATATGTGCAGAAGTGATACAATTTGAAGCCTCTTTAAGTAAAAGAAAAAGAATTCAGATCCTATCATTCTATTAAAAAGACTAAGAGGTACAATAGTGCAAGCCTCCAAGGCTTTCTTTTTTGAATTCTAGACCCTTCCCACTCTATTAAGACAAACTTGGAGATAAAAAAAAATGCAAGTCCCCAAGGCCTTCTTTCTTAGATTCTGAACCTCCTTTATTCATTATGATGAATGGGTTTAAATAACACATGGAGGATGCAAAAATAAAACAAATGTGCAAAGCATTGGGGAAGTTTTAACAAATCCCCCTACAATAAATGAGAATCTGATTAAAATAGAATTCGGTTTTGATAACAATCTGGAGAATGTCGCTCTATCTCTTTTAGCATTGATGCTTGAGTTCTAAATATCTAGCGGTGGCCTATTTCATGGAATGACATGTTCCTTTTGCACAACCTTCCTTCTTATTTTGCACCTGAAAGCGAGCAAAAAGTGAGTGGATTAGCCATAAAATGAATACAAAATATATTTCAAACTGTCAACATTAATCCACAAGCCGTGTAAGATAGGAAAATGATGAATTAGATTAATAAAAGAAGTCAATTGGTCTTTCAAATCGAAATCACATCAGGACAGGGCCTTAACCATTTGAAATAGACTGTTTTTTCCGTGAAATCACAATGTTCGGGGATTATCTTTGATCGCAATCGTAATACATAGAGATATCGCAATTGCATCTATCAGAGAGTGGGGGGGGGGGGTGATGGCACAAGTGTCGTACCTTTTGCAATTGCGATATCGCAAAAGGGATACGTGGTAGTGCTAGCAGAATTTGAGAGGAAGTTGTAGTACAGATGCAGTAGTGGAACTGGTAGTGTCATGGGTAGTAGTATTGTAGCAACAACAACATAGTGTCGGTGGCAGTAACAATGCAGAAAGGAGGTGCTTCAGAAGCAGAGCAACATGTAATTGGACATTGTTTCTAAAGCACTTTCCTTGCTAAGAGGGAGTGTTAGTCTTTGGTAGCATCAGATGTGCTCTAGCCTTGAAAATTGGTGGAGAGGCTAAGGCATGGGAATTCTAAAGAACCCAGAAACTGTTTAGTGAAATTCCACCCAGATTGTATTTTATTAAAATAATTAATATTTTTAATGGGGTTCCTAAGTCTAAACTTAGGAAAATTAAAATATTAATGGGTATCAATCAAAATATGGGTGAGAATGATCTAGAAGGTGGATGAAGTCATGTTTTAATCTTAGTCATTGATTAGAGACCTAATCTCGTCTAATGAAGTCTCAATAGCAAAAGTATAATAAGGAGGCTTGGGGATCATTTAGAATAACATAGAGAGATTGAGGAAATCAATTTTGTGAGGTGAGAAGTTCTTAGGAGGAAAATTGATTGGGGATATCTTACAGCAGAGGGACAGTGAGAATCTGGGAGAAGGAATTTTTGGAGAATACAAGGCAGAGACGATAGAAGGACATCTGGCGGAGGGTTGACGCTGGCCTGCGCAGTGTTGATGCAAAGGCAACGCAGTTAAAGGGGAAATCGATTTTCTGCTGAGGGAATTCAAAGTTCAGTTGTCGAGAGCCAAGGTGTGAGACTGGAGGCAAGAAAGTCGATTTCTCAGCCAACAGAAGATCCAAATTAAATAGACAGCGTAATACCTAGGAGGGGTGATGTAGAAGTTGCCCAGGGTGACGCAGTTGCCCAGGGTGACGCAGTTGCCCAAGGTGACGCAGTTTGACGTAGAGGCCATCCAAAGGTGACACAGAGCCTCCTAGAGCTGAGGATCAGTCACTGATTCTCCAGTGACAGGGTGAGATCATTTCACCATTCTTTTGTCCAGTATTTTCTCTGTAAGGAATTGCTAGTTAAGTATCCTAGATTTGCATTTAGAATTTTCTCCTACATAATAATAAACCATCAATGTTGACGCACCGGTTTTCCCGCATTAGGTTTTTCCAAGGACTATTTTGTCCAAAAATAATTATTTCCTATGTATCTTGTTCTTTGCTTAGTTTTCTATTTCATGTATTCAAATATTAAAGAAGTGTAGGCTGCAGAAGTAATTTGCTTCAGTATTCAGAGAATAACTTGATAATGTATATTAAAATCAAGTAGGTGAAGTAGATTCAAATTTGATGAAGTAGGGGTTCATTGAGGATTAGGAATTTTCACAATATCTTGGAAAATGTCTAAATGTGTTAAGTTCTAGAACAAATTTATGAGGAAGTGTAGTAAGAAAAAAAAAATGGATAGGGAAAATGAGTGAATCTGCAGACTTCAGTGCAAATGTAAAAGGACCTAGTCTTGAAACTAGTTTTTTTTTAATACAAACATAATTATTTTGTTGAAAACAAAAGTCCCTATTACATAATAAATGTGATATTGTGATATTCTTTTTATTTCAATGAGAAATGAAAGTATCTTGACTAGGGCTATGGACACCTGTTGGTAGTGGAGCAAGGATTGTGATGGCGAGGTGACTACACCATAGGTTGTGGATGCTTTTTAGTAGTATAGAAACACCAAGAATATAAGATAGGATGCTCATATGAATATGTATGATATTTCTCAATCATTAGATTCTCCTCAAAATTGACTCTATATCATGCCATAAACCATGTTATTGGTAAATGAACATTCATCTTTTGTTGTTTTGAGTATGAATGAAGAAAAATTTGAAATGTGATTTTTAGAGCCTAACACATTATGCTAATTACCTTATGTAACACTTGGGTAGACTAGAAATTTGAAAATGAAATTTTTTGTCTTTCTAATAATCAAACTCATTAGTGTTGACATGCTAAAGTTTCATGTTACCAACTAATGTACCATTATTGGTATGGTTTTTAAGATATTTAAAGGTTCAAAAAATTGTTCTCACACTCGGATTTCCTCCATTAGTTTTATGTATTAGGAATTTTTCATTTTCTTTTATTTTTTCTTTTGATAAATAAGAAAAGGGCTAGTTTCACTGATAGAGATAAACATGGGACTGTTTTAAAAGTTTATGCTTAAATTAATGCAATTAAATCTATGGATGCTTGTTGGATTAATGTATACAATTGACCTTTGTTTATGTGGAAAAATGTTTCTAGCATATTATGATTGTTGTCTTGCCGGTACAAACTTTGGAAACAAAGTGGATTCAAAAGAAATGTGCATATATTCATTTGATGCCATTACTTCACATTATAATTTAGGATTTGGCATATATGAGTCTTTATTTTCAATCCTTATTACCCATTTATGAAAAATAAGTCTTCTTTGTTTTTCAATTGTAACCTCCTTACAAGTAATAAGGAAAGAGTAATAACAAGTTTTGGATGAAGTTACTATATGCTAGATCTTGATATGAAAATTCAATAGTGAAAATACTTAGTCACAATTCTGAAATAATTTCATAACCCACCAACATAAAACACAAGTCTACTTGATGCTTTATGGGAGATCATCAACCACAACATGAACCAACTATTGTAACCTAAAATACCCCTTCCATTCTTTTTGGCTCTTCACAAGTTTCACTCAATTTCTCACTTTATTTCCACTATATTAAAACCCCTTGCCTCATTCTCTCTTTTCATAACTTGAAAACCTATCTTTATCTATAAGTTACATAATCGTAATTTTTTTAGTCATATGATCCATTTTCAACCATATTTATTAAGTCTTGCTTAGTATTGGATCATATTAATTCATCACCATAAATATTTTTGATTATATATACCTATCACAACATGATTTATCCCTTGATCGGTTAATTCCTAAAAAGATATATCATTATGGAATCATAGTAAACCTTTTCAATATGACACGTGTATATTTATTCCAAAATCCTCACTACAATTCATATTTAAGTATTTAAATAATGTTGAGTGCTAGTTAAATCTTAAGCAAAGTAAGGTACTCATACCTTTCTTTACATAGTTTTGAAGACTTAAGTGCTAGTATTAAACTATATTAAAACTTGTATGTTTATAACATTTTCCTCCCAAAATTGGTATTACACTTTTCCATATATTTTCGTAACATTTATGCACATAACTAAAGTAAAACTTTATGAAATTATTTTATTTTATAATATATTAAAATTTAATAATCATCAGATCATAGGTTAGAGTCAATTCAAAAGGCTATAATTATATGTTCAATTATTAATAATCTAAATTAACTTAATTACCTATAAAAGAATAATATTATATGATAAATTGAATAAATGAGATATAGTATTTAGTTATAGTTACTAAACCTAATAATATCATATATAGATCATCCTTATAATTATATAATTTGATATTATATATAAATTATATAAAATTATTAGAATATGGTTTTATATTATCATAATTTATTATATTTAACTACATTTTTTAACTATAATTAACTTTCTAATATTATATATACATAAATGCATATGCATAAAAAATATAAAGCGTCTTTTCTTTTCTCCTGAAATAAATTTGGTTGGTTCACTGCCACTATCAAAGGTATCACCTTTTTGGATACAAAATTAAAAATAAAAAGTGTAGATTAACACTATGAAATATTTTATAGTCCTAGATCATGTTGATTAAGCTCTTCAATCTATTCGAGTTTCACATTCCATGATGGCTTCAAATATGTACAAATGTTAAACATGTGGAATGTGTTTTAGGTTTTCCTTTTTACAAGGTTAGGTATTTTGTATATTTTAAAAATATATTATACACAAAAGCATGGTAGGTTATTGGTCTACTTTAAGGGAAATTAAACTAGTAGTATAAGTTTAAAATTTTGAGTTTATTGATACCTTTTTTATCAGGGCATTTTTAAGATATAAAAAATTATAAATAGGCTTGCTATGTTAAACCTTTAAATCTTGTGTAATAACTAAAAAAATGGTATCACTAGAAGCATAAAAAAATTCCGATATAGCATATTAACTAAGGAAAATCCATGTGCATCTGCAACTATGGATCACCTTCCTCATTTGAGAAGAAGCTGATATTGGTAGATCTCTTGGATAGAATGGTCAACTTGTTGGCAATGTGATCAATTTTGTCCTCTAGTTCTGCAAATTGGAATATCTGAGAATGTTTGTGTGCCAATAAACATTAAAAACTTATATATACCAAGAGAATTGAGACCAAGGGGAAGAGCCTATACCAGGAATCCATTCTTTGGTGGCATTGTCAACATGGATTTCTGGGATTAAGAGTTGAATGTAGCAAAAATATGTTTCCACTTGTTCAATCTCCTGGTAGACCAATCCAAGAATGATTTCCTGGTAAAGGGAAAAAATGTTATGGGATTGAGCTTGGGATTTGTGCTACAAGGATGAGGCGAATTGACTATTCATCAACATAGAGGAAGTGGCCCAACCACATCTTCCGCCCCTATGCCCTGAAATTGACTTTCTACAAGGCATGCTAACAAGAGAGGAGACTAAAAAGAGAATGAGCTTAGGTGGAAAGGCTTTGCACTCTGAGCTGGCTAAGACTGTTTTTGAGTTGTAAAGAAGAGGAGTTTAGGTTGTAGAAGGGCATACATTGAAGAGGTTGTCACTAGTTGGAATGATAAGGAAGATATTATATGAAAAAGTGTGCATGACCATAGACGCTGGGAGAATTCTGATTGGAGTGGCAATTAACAAAGAGTGGTTAGGTGATGAGCCCCAGTATTGTAACAAGAATGTTGCGACTCCCAAGGCTACCAACTTAAATTATCAACTTGGGGTTCTGATAATTTTAGGTATGTTCTATGTTTAGAGCAATTTATTTTAATTTTCATAATTATCTCAATATATTTTCCAGATTATCAATCACATCAACATAATATTAAATTGCAGATAGAACATAAACATAAATCGCAGAAGACAATCCAAAACAAGAGGACACAAGATGTGGTGCTAGCCAGGGACAAACCCTAATGTGGGGAAACCCTTGATTAATTCTTATATGTTCTGCAATAGTTCAGCAGAGAGAGAGAGAGAGAGAGATAGTACATTTACAACAGACTTATCTAAATAAGAGCATAGATCATCTCTAAGAAGATGATACACAAGGTAGTTGAACTCAGTTGAAGACATGCTGCTTCAACTGATTCTCCAAGGTGACTCCATCACCATGCTGCACCAATCATTATGCTACTCCTCATCATCATGTTGCACCTCACTGTGTTGCACCATGCTGCACCCATCATCACTATGTTGCATCTCATCATGCTTCACTAATCATGACTATACCCATCACTATACTGCTAAGCTCTTCATTGCACTATGCTACACTATACTTGCAGCTCCCGTTGTTGTACCAATTCTGCACCATGTACCATTGTTGCAACATGTACTTGTTGCACCAAATTCCATTGCTTCTATGTACCATCGCTGCTATGTCAAGCCACCAATTTGGCTCCCATAGATTGCCCAACAATATTATCCAAATTGACCCAAAGAACAGATCCAACGCACCTCACAACTGCTGCTCCAAGTCTATTGTACTGTTGTCCCTGGTTAGGGCATGTGCATACTGCAACAACTCTTAAATACTACACAAATAGTCTCCCTTTCGTTGCAGCCAAGGCAAGGAAGGTTCCTCCTTATGTGAGTTGTTGTTTTGGGCTTTTATAGCCCCTAACTCCTCCTTGTTGGTCTGTTTTGGAGTGGCTAGGCCTGCAACCTACCACAGCCCTCTGCTACCTCCTATAGCCCACTCAAAACAATGTTCCTTACCTCTTTTCTACCCTCAAAGACTACGACCTTATTAAGGAAGGGCCTCCTCCATACGTATTGTTGTTCTGGGCACTTTTCAACCCAAGAAGCTTCCACGCTATCCCTGTTTTAGTTAGGAAAGTCTTGCGGCCTACCACAGGGACTTGCTATCACCTATAGTAAACCAAAACAATGTTACCCTTACCTTGAAGCTACCCACACAAACTTGCGTGCTCCCTTCTTTAAACTCGTCCTGGATGTAGTATAGAAAAACCCTCCATGCAGTTACCAAGAGGCTCCAATAGCCCTAAAACACCCAAGCTATATATACCTTCTTTGTTGTGGCTAGGGCATGATAGACCTACATCTAGGGCAGCGAGTATAGACCTATTTCACCGTGTTAATGCTAGGACTATTGCTAGGAATCCTTTAGGCAGCATACAGGGCAGGCTGGGGCAACGTATAGAAGCAGGGATCTCCTCTCTTAGATTGTGGGTAGATCATCCTCTTTAGGAATGCGGCTAGGGCTACATCCTCTTAGATTTCTCTTCCACTAAAACCAAAAAAAGTGGAGAGAAATCAAGAGTGAAGTGTGTGTCCTAATGACTCTCACGACACCTCCTTTTATACTAAAACGTTGAGCACACGTGGGGGTTATTTGGTTGTTGGCCGGCCTTGATGAATTGTCCCATAACACAAATAAATTCATATCTCCATGAATACTTATCAGAATTGGATGATATTTAGATCAATCCTACACCTCTTGATGAGAGGGATCCAAGACAAATATCAGCTGCCATAAATAAGATGACCCACATGGAGTTTGGCCCTAGTTGCCAATTTTAACAGGTTTGTATAAGCTTAGAGGTTATAGTGTTATATGCACAATAGGTCAAGTTCTACTCATGTCACCTTCAGTCATTGAATTAGATCAAGGTATGCAAAGACCACTCCTCCAACTAGATTACAAAGAGAACTTGCATGAAAAGACAAGAGTCTACTCTAATTGCAAGAAGGTAAACATCATCCTAATTGCATAAATGAAAGTGTCATTCATCAAATGTAAAGGCTAACTAAAATTACAGGAAGGGAAAGACTGTACTAATTGCATAAATGAACCATGCTATTCTACTTGCAAAAATTAAATCAATATTCTACTTGTAGAATGTAACTCATTACTCTACTTGCAGAATGTGAAAAATTGCTTGAAAAAGGAAACTTGATCTAAAGAGTATGACTAGAAAATATAAGGACATAACTTTTAAAAACTAGGTCTAATCTAATTTCATTGAAGAGTTTCCCTTATTTTCATTGAGTTCAAGATAATTTAGCTTTAGTAACAAATTCTTAACACATTGCACAAAACAACAATCTTTGTGATTCAAATGTGGAAGTTTGTCTACTAATTTTAGTTATTGTTTTGTACTTGCAGTGAAGAAAGGATGGGTCTAAAGTGGTCCTTGGTCTTCCCCAATCATGGATTCAAAGCTTGGAGGTCATTATTCAATCCAAAAATGAAAAAATCAAGGTCTTAAAGAAAATCTAGCCAAGTTTAGACAATGCTACAAGACTGCTACAGGATGTTATAGAATTGCCCTATTTTGCTACAGGATTAGGTCTGAGAGCATCATGAGGGTAGGAAAGGTGTTTTGAAGGTGGGATAAGGTAGATGAGGGCATATGAAGAATTTTTTAGGCCTTTATCCAATCTTAGCACCCCTCAGAGGCCCATCTTGCACAAAAGTACATGTTCACGGTGTTCCCTAATAACCCTAAAAAGATGATCTCAGTTGCAAAATTTGAGAGTAGTATGAGGTGTCAAGAAGGAGGAAGGTGATGACAAAATGGATGTAGGATGAGTGTGTCAATCCCTGAAAGTCACTGCAAGTACTTGCATACTAACAATCAACCCCTTTTTACTCTTGGAAAGAACATAAATCTAGTGATCAAATTGCAACAAATCAAGATGGAAAGGATGAGTTGAATTTTATTTCATCAAGAGCTACTATATCCTACAACATGCATATAATCCATGTGAAAAGGCATGATCTTAAATTATAGGATGCATAAATAGAGTATGCAAGATAACTATAAACCAAATCCTAAAAAATTTCAAAGGAAAACAAACAAATATTTTTGGCTTCTTGTTGTAGACTCCTCACCCACACTTCCCACAAGAGAGGTGGTAATCAGGCCTGCAACCACAATTTTTGAAATCTAACTTTTGTTTAAACAAGGAAAGAAGTTCCACTACTCAATAATTAGCAAAATAAAATACATAAGAGAGACTAGAGCCTCTAGGTTGGGCCCTAACCCAAGGGTCTCAGCCCTCCAAAGTTAACTCAAATGTATACCAATAGTAAATATTTCATTAACAAAATGGAGTTCAAATACATAATATCAAAAGTGAAATAACAGTCTCAAATACTTGGATCGCTCTTCCTAGCTCCAAAGTTTTGAATCCTCATGAGCCCTTAGGCTTGTTTATTTATACAAAAGATGACTAAGGGGAAACCCCATTATAAGGAGGATTGCTTCCCTCCAAAATCTCAAAAACAGTGGATCTAGTTCCTTTAGATCCTTTCATGCAATTGAGTTCATCGGCTTCCAGTGGACCTCAAGCTGTAGGTGAGTGCACATGAGTGATTCTAGGGACCACTTCGAGTCAAAGGAGAGTAAATGCTCAAATGAGAGTAAATGCATGGGACAAGCCTCCTAGACCTCCTCTAGATGCATCCAACGTGCCTTTGCATCATAAATGACCCCAAAAATGCTCTCTTGCCTACACATAAACCACATTAGGCCACGAATTATGACAAGAACCCTTTAGACTTCCTAATAAGCACATTATAGCCAAAAAATGTAAATTAATGGGAATAAAGAAAGAGTTTATGGGCTGAAGGATAGCAATATGGGCCTTAAAATATACCTATTGATGGGACCCATCATCACCTCCTGCTGAAAGTGTTTTTCACCCTCTGAGCAACTTACTCACTGATGTGAAGTTCATGCATGGCCCTAGTGGCCTCTCTGACATCCCAAGGCATCTCAGATGGTGTGCCTTCTTGTGGATAAAACCCTACATTTTCTTCTATGTCTACCCACTCCCTTTGTTCCTCTACTTGATATCTTCTCTCCTATAGGCCCAACAGCAAGGGAGGACTATGTTTGAGCCCTATCCAATTGATTTTGAACCTTTGAATGATTATTTTGTGACATGGGGTCCTTTCCTGGGCATTCATTAACCTTTCAAGGGTGTGATACTCTCTGATTTGTAAACCGTGGGGCAGAGCATGCCATCTCCTTTGGCAAGCCTGCAAGCTCTTAGTTCCTAACAACCTAAAGATATCCTCGAAATGGAGAACAAATTGTTCTTGTTTTCCCATGTAGCAAGGGGCAAATTGGAGATCAAAAGAGATGATATTTTGGTTACTAATGACAAACTTAGGGCTTATTAATTCTACCCTGATGTATAGGGGCTCACTTTTTTCTTTGGCCATAATCATCTTTACTTCCTCTAACCTGAAACGGTAGATAGCCATATTGTTCCAATGTCTTGATGTAGAATTGCAACCATTATTCCTTGAGGAAAATGGAATAGGATTTGGATGGTTCCCTACACTAGATTGCCTGCATGGATAAACTTTCCATGGTGGTAAGTTGTTCCTCTTTTTCTTATAGTTTCTCTCTTAGCCTCTTGTTTTCTAACTACAACTACTCCTTCATGCTTGATTCTTGTAGTCTTAAGTCAGCCAATTCCTTACCTAATTTTTGCACCTTTTCCTCCATGAGGCCCACATCCTCTACTTTCTTGGATTTTTCAATTTTCATCCATCGATGAGTTCTGGCTATCTCTTTTTCTAACTCAAAGAAGAGGGGAGTTGCAAATTTTGTAGGTATAATTCTCCCTCCCTCAATAAATTTGTAATAGGACCCAAGGTTAGGCTATGGATCAGGCTCTTGGAGTCCTTAGGGACCTACTCCTTCCTCTTGTGATGTCTTTTCCATTCCTGTAGAACTTTTCCTTGATCTTGTAGCAAATTTGTCCCTTCCTGTAGCAACTTTGTCTTCTCCTACAGTAACTCTATTTTCACCTGAAGTAACTATGTTTTCTCCTGTAGTAGGGAAAATTGTGCTTTTATTTTCTTAGTTGTGATTGATCTAGTGGAAGGCCTTCCTATTGGTGTAAACGGTTGTTTACCCTTGATTTTAGGGGAGGTGGCCTCCTCAAATTTTCCTTCACCAAACCTTCATTCTTTCTCTTGGTGGCTAGTTGATTCATGAATTTTTATTAGGACTGTTGAGGAAGGTTGAGGCTTCCCTTGCTTGATTTTAGTGCTCTTTCTTGTTTTGAAGTATAAGGGGGCCTACTTGGGCTACCTTTTCTTGGGCTTGATAGGTCTGTTAAGTGTGGCTAAGGTAGCTTCCACCCCTTGTTCTTTGTTTCCTGGTGAGAGACTTAGTTGTTATTTATGCTTCCTCTTCTTTCTAGGCCTAGAAGGTTCTTCATGGGTTCTCTCTTCTACCTTTTGCTTCCATTTTTTCTCTTTCCTTTCTTCTCTAGCTTTTCCTCCAACATCTTCTATATTTTCCTCAGCTTCTTCCTCTTCCTCTTTTATCTCTTTTTCTTGTTCTACTTGCCTACCTCCAACACTAGATTTTGGTGTCTTTTCCTTCTATGTTGTGGTGAGGGTTTTTGCTTCAGTGAAGGCATCCCTATCTATGTCCACAAAGTTAGTACACAACATAGGGATCTTGAGATGGCTTAAGGAATTCATGACAATGAGCCTAATGAGACCATGATGGAAAATGTATTGGTGCTTCCCTTCCCTCACTCTATGGCTCATTTGAATTATGGACTGAAGGAGGAAATGTGGAACATTGAGCCTACTTGGAATTGGTAACTCTACCTGGTAACTTAGCTCAAAGAGTAGCCTAAATTGATGGGAACAATCAACTTCCCTTCATAGGAGATGTAATTAAGGATGTTGTTGGACACTTCATCCCAAGGGTGGGGGAGGATTTCCCTTCTTACTCCATTTTTATCTTTAACAAACCTCTCTTCAAGGAGGAAGAAGTTTTTCTTAGATGTGATGGACATTGTCCTATCTTCCTTGCCCCATCAAACTCCTAAGGGTATGATGGTAACTTTGCTGATGATTTATGCATTCAGATGAATGGAAATTCCTCTAATAACATTGGTTTCACTGTACTCTCCCTGAGTATGGAGGGCCATGGAAAATTCTTGTGTTACCTCATCATCATACCCCTTCAATTTTTAAAAGAACCCCATCCACTGGTGTCTCAGGAAAATGTCTCTAATAGGAATATGTTGATGGATTCTATTGGTGTATGTGGGATCTCTTTGATTGAAACCTCCCCCCATGGATCCTACTACTACCTTCTTAAGTTATACCAAGGGGAATTATTTTGAAGGATTTTTCCCTAAGAAGTTTAGGGTGTCAAGGTAGGGTAGGGAGGTTGATGCCTCTTTTTAGTCGGAGAGAGATAGAAGAACTATATTGCCTGCTTCAATAAGACTACCTCTGATCCCACTTTTACTTTCTTATGTAAAAGAATATTTTTTTTTTCAAATAAATTTAACTCTATAGGGGTTTGCTATAGGATGCTTGTAGCAGAAATAATTCACTCAAAAATTGTGTGGAAAATGAGGAGAAAATATGCCAGTTACCCCCCTTGGGATGATTTATCTATGTTTGTATTGTTTTGGAGAAAGGTTCTTGTTGCTTTGGACCCTTTTTCACCTCTTGACCTGATCCTATATCACCTCCTCTGTAATCCTGTAGCAACTATGTTGGATCCTGCAGCACCTGCAAATCAACACTGTAGCTCCTATGTAGCACCCTAGGTAGCCCCTGGTAGCATCTAGCTCGACCTTCGATGCCTTAATTACTCTCTAGCTATTTTGGGAATGAGAATTAGTACAACTGAAATCGAGTCTTGTCCTTTTATTTCTTTTTTTGGTAATGGGTTCAGCATGCTTAGTGATCTGGCCTCTACATGTATTTCCTTTTTTATTCATTGTCCCCACTCCTCATAATTATCACCTTCCCCACTTTAACTTTTCCATGTTGCATGGGTGGATAAGTAAACTGCAGTTTTATTATTCAAAGGTGGCCAAGTTTACTCGCCACCTCCATCCCATAAAAACTATATCCTCTCTCATTAAAAATATTTTTTAACCACTATGCACATAGGGTAAGAGGCAATAGGTGTCATACTTGAGTGTACCTATGATTTTGAGTTGTTGTAGATGCATGCATTTTATTGTTGAACCGGTGGTCAATCAACTACTCTCTGAAGGTGTTATCTTCAAAACTTTTGCTTGTGCATAGGTACTCATTTGAACAAAACAATTTGATGATGTTGTTTGATATGTATTTAACTGATGAAGTCTCTCTTTCATACAGGTTCTTCTAGTGTTCAATCTACTACTACTGGAGTGGGTTGGTGACCTTGTAGCTACCTCTCAAGGATGGTGTGACTTCTTTAAATCTCAAGGATCACCTTTTGATGCTTCAGGGTGGCCAAATATTCATTCTGGAAGCTGCAATCATCCCCTGCCTTTGGTTTTGTTGAAATTTTGTAGGATGCTATAGGATTGGTCTCCTTCCTATATCAGTCACATGGTCCTTTCCAAAACCTCATATTTCTTCATGAAATACATTCAATGACTTGGATAAATCATGGTGAGCCTAGGGACAAGTACAAGAGCTCTGATGGTTGTGAAAGCTTGAGAACAAGGGTTGGAGGCAAAGCTTTGTTTTATTTTCCTTCTTTTTACTTTTTCTTTTATGAACAAAGGTGGAATTTTGGGAAGGAAACTAGTTAAATGGAGTGGGTGAGAGGTGAAGGAGGTTTGATTAAACTCTCCTGACATTTCCCAAAGGAAAACATGAATTTTGACCCATTTTCCTAAAAGGAACTCAATCATGTAGCACTTATGGTAGATCCTATAGAAATTTAGGACAACCCTGTAGCGTTCAGGACAATCTTGTAGCATTGTAGGATTGAAGCATAATCAAGTGTAGTTGCTTGCTAGGTGATGAAGGAGTGTAGAGAGATGGGTGATATGATTGAGGAAATACAATGGCTATCTTGAGAAATGGAAATATGGGTTATGGTGTTCCTTCAATTGTTGTCCCTTTGACTGTCTAGAATCTTGCAAAAGTGTTAGTAGAACTAATGTAAGGACTCCTTGGCTTGCTTCCTCCTTTTGTTTCATTTTTTCTCATATTTTTTCTCTTTTTTTCTTAGACATGAAAAATTCTTGTCAAGAGGTTTTCAATCTATAGTCCTGCCCTAGGTTCCTTTAGGAGGTTTTCACCTAGGGATATTTTCACCTTATTTTCCTTTTATTTTTTCTCTTAGGCTGCCTCATGTAGGTTTTCAACTATGCCCCTTATTTTCCTTTTTTAAATATTTTTTTATTCTTCTTTTTCTAGTCAGAGGTTGGGTGAACTAAGGTTTGTGAGATCCCTAATTACATTCAACTCCTTTCCTATTGAACTAGTAAACCCCTCTTTTGATAGAGGTATTTTGTATAACTTCAACCTGTAACCATTAACAAGCAATGGAATACCTTCTTTGTCAATTGTTCTGATTTGGACAAACCCATTTTCATAACATTTTTCCACTAGATAGGGGCCCAACCACCTTGTCATCAATTTTCCCTTGAAATACTTGAATCTTGAATCATACAGAAGGGCCCAATTACCCTCTTGGAAGTATATCTCCTTGACGTGCTTTTCATTCCAAACCTTCCTTTACAGTTGGACTACCTAAGTGTGCATGAGATACTATAATATAAGCTTATCCAATCCAATGAGTTGGAGCAACCTTTGATGTTGTGATGCAGTAAGGTCTAAGTGTAATTGAGTTTCCATCCTTAAGGTATTGTATTCAAAATAAATGGATAACAGGGCCTTCTTTCCATAGACTAATTCAAATGGGGTAAATATAGTGGTGGTCTTTCAAGTGGTATTGTAGGACCAAGTGGTTTCTATAAGTCAATTTGCCCAATATTTTCTATTGCTACTAACAACCTTGGTCAAAATGTTCTCTAAGACCCTATTTTTGACCTCCACTTACCCATTCTACAGAGGGTAATAGGCATTGAATTTCATGTGCTTGATGGGGTGCTACTCCATGACACCTTCAACCAGACTGGATGTGAACTGTGTCCCTTGATCAGTGATCAACTCCCTTGTAAATCTAAACTTGTAAAATATGTTTTCCTTCATGAATTCAACCAATTTATTCTCAATTTCCACCTTCAATGCCTTTTCTTCAACCCATTTAGTCAAGTAAATAGTGCACACAGTGATGTACTTCTTCTATCCTAGTGGTGGATCAATGGGCCCAATGAATTCCATGCCCCACTTCTCAAATGGCTCCAGAGTCACTTGAGGTTGTAGGGGAATCTCATCCTTGGATGTAGGATTTCCCATCCTCTGGCACTAATCACACTTGGTGGTGTACCTTCTTGCATCTTGATGTAGAGTAGACCAGTAATAACTAACTTGTAGCACCTTGAAGGTTTTCCTCTTAGCAACAAAGTGGCTTGCACAATGTCTATCATGGCATGCTGAAATGATTTAAAAGACCTCCTCTTCCCTCACACATATTCTCAAAATATGATCTGGCCCCAACTTGAAGATATTTCCCCCAATCCAGGTGAAAGGGGCACTCTTTCTAATAATCTTTCTCTTCTCCCTAGAGGATAGATTAGGAGGGAACCTCCCAACAACAAAGTAATTTTCTATATTAGCAAACCAATGAGATAACACTGAGATAGAAAAGAGGTGTTCATCTAGAAATTGATCATATACCATCTCCTCATTTCCTATAGGCAAGGTCAGTCTTGACAAAAAATATGCAACCACATTTTCTTTCCCTGGCTTGTCAACAATAGTTAAATCAAATTGTTGCAATAGTAACAACAATCTAATAATTATGCCATTGACGTCGGGGTTATTCACTAAATACTTAATGGTTGCATGATTAGTGTGAATAAAAGTTTGATATCCAATGATATAGTGCCTAAACTTATTCAAAGAGTGCACCATAGCTAGGAGTTATTTTTCAGTGATTGTATAGTTAAGTTTAGCCTTAGAAAGGTTCTTACTAATGAAATATATAACATAGGGAAGTTTGTCTTCCACTTGTCCTAAGGTTTCTCCTACAACTTTATCATACACATCTGTGTGGATATGGAAAGGAAATTCCCAAGTGGAACCCCTAAGGATGGGTGCAGTGGTCAACTTTCCTTTAGTACTTCAAAGGCCTCTTGACATTCATTTGTCCAATAGAAATCTGAGTCTTTAGCCAGTAATCCAAACAAAGGTGAAGCCAATTTACTAAAGTCCTTAATGAACCTTCTATAATACCCAACAAATCCAAGGAAGCTTCTCACATCTCTTTGTTTTTTATGGGTAGGGACCTTTTCAATGATAACAACTTTGTTCAAGTCAACTTGAATCCCTTCCTTAGATATCGAATGGCCCAAGATAATTCTTGCATTCATAAAAAATTCACATTTCTCAGGACTTAAAGAAAGATTCATCTCAATGAATTTCTTTAATACTTTACAGAAATTACAAAGGTCTTCCTGAAAGTCACATCCATAAGGAGTGAAGTCATCCATGTATATCTCAATAGTGTCATTAACAAGGTCAACAAATATACTCAAAACTGCCCTCTAGAAGGTAGCAAGAGCATTACACAAACCGAATGGAAGGACTGTGTATTGGTCTATTTGTTTCTATGATGTACCAAAAACACCTTATTTACAGTTGATTGTTCCTTTCAAAGAACATATAGATAGAATTGGTTTTTGTTAGTGGACAAACATGAGTAAAAAAAGCACTGTAAATGGTGAAAACAATGCATACATAAACATAAACTAAAAAATAAGAAATAAACACAAACAATTCTTGATGAAGCAAACATGTCAACAAAGTAATGGAAAATGGCTCCCTTTATTGATTATTTAATGTAGAAGAGATACAATAGATGAATACTAAACACTTGAAGAGAATGATTTGAGCAATGGTGCTAAAAATCCTCAACAAGGAGGTTCATTTCCTCAATCTTCTTGCAAGCTTCTCCTCTCTCTCAAAGAAGTATGAAGACTCTCTCAATGGTGAAATCCTCTTCCCACTAGAATGTTGGATTGCTGAGGAGAAATTTTTCCAGCATAGCAATGCTCTACTTCTTCTTATTTTTGGTCTTCTAATGGTCTGTTTATACATAATTTTGAATTCCTCTTCCCTCTCTTGGTTCCTTAATGAGAAAATGACTTATGAATAGGACAAGAGGATCCCTTGGGGGATGCATATCTCTAGGTTGACTCAAAATCGGTTGTCCTTGACTCGTACATGTCAAGGAATCCCATCTTCCATGTGTGTGAAGTTGTCCCCTATGTTGTAAATAATACTGAGAAGGTGGGTGAATCAGTATTAGCAAGTCAATAATATTTCATTTCCATATTCTGATTCATATATGCTACTTCAGTTAATGAAACTTGCGTGTATACATAACTGGATATAAGGCAACTAGAATATACCCTGTAAACTTATAATTTAGTTAATTCTTCATATGTTGATCTTTAATCTGTGCATCATAACCATATAAATAGTAACCAGGAGCAGTAAAAACAAAACAGACAGTCACACACATGAACACAAGATATAAGGTGGAAACCCAATGTGGGTCAAAACCACTTGCTGCAATTGTCTCTATCTTTCTTTTAATAAGAAACTTCTTTTTACAATATTTTGTACTGGTGCAGTCTTATACCAGTACATAGGCTTCTATCTATAGAAGGCTACAACCTTCTCTCGTTCTCCATCTTCTCCTGGAAGGGAGCTACAACCCCCTAGCTCTTGTACTAGATGATGTACTAGTACATAGGTGCTAACCTACAGAAGGCTACAACCTTCTCTTTTCTTCCAGGGACCATGTTTCATAAATTTTCAGACTGGATCCATCAATAACATCAATCAACCATCAAATATATCTACATCAACCAATCTCCTTTGCACCAACCAAAACTGAATCAAACAATCACTTCTCTGAATGTTGTAACTAGAATACAGTAACAGTAACCAGAACCCAAGCCAGAACCCAGAACATTGTAACAGCAATTTGATGTAGCTAAAGCATATTTTATGAGGTGTACACTACTTCAATGTGATGAACCTGCGTGCATACACACTTGTATCAAGGCAAACCTGCGTATACCCACTTTTGAAATGCCAAACGAGCGTGTATACGCACCTTTGCTATAATGAACCTGCGTACATATCTGTAAATGATGATTTTAACCTTTACAGTTTTTCACACATCAATTATACCCAGATCATCATATTTACAGATTACAACATGCGCCAATTATTCAGATAAAAGATCAAAACCACACAAAGATACTTCTCTTCTAGCCTTAAGATCTTGACCCATCAATAGAACTTATCCTTCCTCAAGCGCTTAGGTTCATCCTTGATTCAGATCCAGCTATGCACCATAACCTAGGCACTTGTATTCTAGATCTTACTCTTCATTAGATATTCAATTCATGAGTGACTTTGCCTAATGATCTTCTCCTCCTTTTATAGTCTTAGGCCTTACTCAATATCATGGTCCAAAACCACTTGGAACCAATACTTTGGACCAAATACCTGGGGTCAACACATCAGACAAGATACCTTGGACCAATACCATGGATCACAATACCATGGACCAAATACCACGGACCAAAACCAAGGTTTCCATCATGTACGCACCTTTCCTTACATGAAAGTGCGTGTGTACGCATACGCGCCTTTTGGTTTGCGAACCTGCATGTACATGCAGCTTGGTCAACGGGAACCTGCGTATACCTCTCTTTCTTCATTCTATGAGCCTGAACTGAGATCTGTCAGCTGAGTGAGTTGCCATCAAGGACAAAACATGTGTCATAGTGCCAAATCTGAGTCATAATGTCAGCAATCTCCCCCTTTGGACTTGATGGCAACCCGAAGTCACTCTCCCCCTTTGTCATCAAGGGCAAAGGGTTATGCTCCCCCTGAGTACATGTTGAATTCTCTGATATGCTGAAGAGTGATGTCCATGCTTCCCCTGACTGCAAGCAAGGTTTGAAAAAAGATGTTCTACAAGAAGAACATGACTGTATACATCATAAATGACCTTCCTATCACCAAATACTCTTACATACATCCATCTCCCAACCAAGTGGGGATATACCAAGATTGACTCATCCACCCAACCAAGTGGGGATATACCAAATGTTTATACATGACAAAACAAGAACATTAGATCATCCATCCCATGCATAGTGGGGAAACAGAATAGGTCATTTCATGACCTTGATAATGAAAGATAAACATGACATAGAGACAAAATATCTAAAAGAAGACTATGATAGTTATCAGCAACTATCATCAGCAGCATCTGTCAATCACCATCCAGACCAGCAACCATGATCTCCCTCTGCACCTGTTCCACCTGAATCAAAACAACTTGTGAATTTGTACCAAGATCTTCTAAGATAATGCCAACAATGCATTATTAGAAGTATGTGCTCCCCCTGAACCTGTGCTAGATGATCACTGTCAGACCCATATCAGACTCTTTTCATCCTGAGTCTAGCCCACTATTTTTCTTCAAACCAACACATATGCGACTGTATCAACAGAAATCAATGTATGTATGCGGATACGCTTCATGAAACTCGCGTACAACCACTTTTCTCTAAAACATATAAGTTTCAATAGCAAGATGATGCATCAACTACTCCCAGCTTCTGTCTGAGATATTCAAATGTCTCTCTGGGCAGTGGTTTGGTGAATATATCAGCAACCTGTTCTTTGGAGAGAACATACTCCAATTTGACCTTTTGTTCAAGCACTTGTTCACGGAGAAAATGATATTTGATAGGTATGTTCTTGGTCTTGGAATGCATGACTAGATTCTTTTAAATATTGATTGCACTTGTATTATCACATAGAATGGAGATGGGTGTAGTACATGTGATCTGAATGTCTTGCAATGTTTGCATCATCCAAAGGAGTTGTGTGAAGCAAGATGCAGAAGCCACATATTCTACTTCAACTGTAGATAATGCAATTGAACTTTGTTTCTTGCTGAACCAAGATACTAATCTGGAATCCATATAGAATTTACCACCACTGGTGCTTTTTCTATCATCCACACTTCCTACCCAATCTGTTGTATATGCATGAAGTGTAAGATTTGTGTCCCTAGGATACCATAAACCAAAATTCTGAGTTCCTTGAAGATATTTGAAGATCCTTTTGACTGCCTGAAGATGTGATTCTTTTGGATTTGCTTGGAATCTTCCAACTATTACTACTACATGCATGATGTTTGGTCGGGTACCTGATAGATAAAGCAAATTACCAATCATGGATCTGTAGGTAGGTTGATGTATTGCTGCTAATTCATCATTTGAGTTGAGACTGCATCCTATTACCATAGGGGTACATACTGGTTTAGATTCTTCCATGCCATATTTTTTCAAGATCTGCTTGAGGTACTTGGTTTGTGATATAAAGATACCATCTTTATTTTGTTGAACTTGTAAACCAATAAAATATGTGAGCTCACCAAGCAGGGACATTTCAAATTCTTTTTGCATTACCAAAGCAAAGCTTTGACTCATGGCTTCTTCATTACTACCAAAAATGATATCATCAACATACACAACAAGTATTAGAAATTTATCATTGTCAATCTTTGTATATAAATTGCTATCAGCTGATCCTTTTGAAAAGCCTTGTTGATGGAGGTATTTGTCGAGATGGTAATACCAGGCCCTTAGAGCTTGTTTTAGACCATAGAGAGCTTTTCTGAGTTTTCATGCAAGTTTTGGATCATTTCTAAGGATGAATCCATCTGGTTGCAGAATATATACTTCTTCTTCTAGGTCTCCATTAAGAAAGGAAGATTTTACATCCATTTGGTATGCTTTGAAGTTCTGAAAGCTAGAAAGAGCAAGTAACATTCTTCGGGCTTCAAGTATAGCAACAGGCGAAAAAGTTTCTTCAAAATCTATACCTTCTTGTTGAGCATATCCTTTACAAACAAGTATAGCCTTGTTTCTAATAACTTCTCCATTTTCATTCAGCTTGTTTTTGAATATCCATTTGTTTCCAATGATATGCTTATCATGAGGTCTAGGAACTAATTCCCAAGTATTATACTTTTCAATTTTCTCAAGCTCTTCATTCATGGCCTTGACCCAACATTCATCTTTGCATGCTTCTTGTACATTTTGAGGTTCGATGGTGGAAAGAAATGCTAGATAGCTTGAAGCTTCTGTAATAGTTCTTGTCTGCACTCCTGCCTATTTCTATCCCAAAATTTGATTCTCTGGATTATTTTTCTAAACATACCTGGATGGAGCCTTTTCTTCTACCGTTACCTATTCTTCTGGTGCTTCATTGGTTTCTTCTTCTGAATTATTCTGATTTGATGTGGAAGGATAATCCTCATCTTCTTCATAATCTTTGGTTTTTACCTACTTTAGATTTTTGCCTGCTTCATCAACCACAACATCAATACTTTCAACAATTTTCCCTATACTTTTGTTATAACACTTATATCCTTTACTTCGGGAAGAGTAACCAAGAAGAATGCCTTCATCTGCTCTAGGTTCAAACTTGCCAAGCTTTTCATCAGTCCTTTTGATGTAACATTTGCTTCCAAAAACTTTGAAGTATTTCACAATAGGAGTCTTACCATACCAAAGTTCATGTGGAGTTTGAGTGTTGTTTACCTGAATGTTTGTTTTGTTGAGAATAGTGATGGAAAAAAATGCAGCGTCACCCCAGAAGGTTGCAGGAGTTCGAAACTCATCTAACATGGCACGAGCCATTTGTTGAATAGTTTTGTTCATCCTTTCTACCACTCCATTTTTCTGAGGAGTCCTTGCGGTAGAGAATTCCCTTTTTATTCCATGTTCTTCACAAAACTTGAAGAATTCATCTAAGGTAAATTCCCCTCCTCGATCAGACCTGAAGCATTTGATTTTGCGATCTGATTCATTTTCAACCAATGCTTTGAATTTTTCAAATGCCTCATCTTTATGCTTTAGAAGTCATATCCAACACATTCTAGAAAATTCTTCAATGAACAATATAAAGTATTCTTCTCCACGAGGTGACTTTTTCCTTGATGGACCACATAAATTAGTATGAACAAGTTCAAGAGGCTTACTAGCTGATCCTTCCTTCTCAGGGAAATGAGCTCTGGTTTTCTTACCAAATTGACATGATTTGCATATTGTGTTTTCTGGAATGTTGATATCAGGAAGATCACGAACAGCCTGGTATCTGCATGCTTTTCTTATTTGAGAGAAGCTTAGATGCCCCAATCTTCTGTGCCATAGCTAGTGTTCATCATTTTTTCTTAGGTAGCACTGTTGTTGTCCTCCCTTGAGTATGTATAGGTTATTTGGAGTTCTTATTCCTTTGATCACTGTTTCTCCTGTATCAATCTCACGAACAACACATCCATTTGATCGAAATACCACTTCATTTCCTTGATCGCACATTTGACTAACACTCAATAGATTATGCTTTAGACCATCAACATACATAACATTCCCAGCTTTAACCTTTTCTTTTAAGAGAATAGAACCTTTACCTTTTATGACAGCAGGAGTGTCATTTCCAAATGAGACCTTCTTTTCCTTTTCTAAGGCATTATATGACTGAAGTTTTTCTTTATCACCTATCATGTGTTTCGAGCATCCATTGTCGATGTACCACTAATTTTCTTGTCCTTTTTCATATAAAGCTATACCACATCTTTCTATTTGTGGTTCTTTCTTTCTCCAATTTTTGGGACCCAATGAAGTTTTCTCCTTCTGAGATATTTGCCGAAATTTACTCCTACATTCAGAATCTTCATGACCAAAGTTGTTACAGATAGGGAATTCCATTTCATTTTCAAGAAGCGAAAAGCTATTGTAGGTCCTCTTCATGATCCCTGTCACATTCTTTTGATTTCATGCTTCTCTAGTCATGATGGTCTTGTAAGCAACACATTGAGCAGCGTTGTTTCCAAAGTTATGACATGAAAAACATTGGCCATTAAAGAAATTCATGCGATTATCGAACCTACTGACGTGGTGATTGTAGTTTCCCTTGACATTCATTCTTGAAGCAAACTAAGTGTGATTTACCTGAGGTTGGTTGTAGCTTCTATTCATCCTTGAAGTATATTGACCCCGATTTACTTGGTGATCTGCTTTATGCCTTTGTTGAGGATTGTCAAACTGTTCACTGCTCTTTATTGCATCAAGATAGATTTTAGCGGAGGTGGACGGTTTCTGTGCTTCTTCAGTATATCCCAGACTTGTCTTTATTAGAGGAGAACGCTGCACTTTGATAATTTCATTTAGGGTCTCTGATCCTTTAGCAAATCTAAGATTGAGAGCTTTTGTTTTCTCAATATCCTTTCTTAGACCCACAATTTCACATTCTAATTTTTCATTGTGTTTTTCCCTTTCAGCAAGTTGGAATGTCAGAGTATCTATAATCATATTCTTTTCTTCTAAACAAATTTTAAGTTTAGATATTTCTTCATAAAGACCATCTTCATCTAAAGCATCCAAGAAATATTCATCTTCAAAAGCCATCAGAAGTCTATAGTCATTACTATTTTCATCTTCATCACTATTTGATAAACCATCGCTATCTTCATGCGTATAGTAGCTCTTTTTACTTACACTTTGTTTTCTATTCCATTTTTCTGATTCCTTACCTTTATCAAGCTTATCCTTGTGAGGACATTTGGTAGCATAATGACTGACTCTTCCACAAGAAAAACATTTGAAAGGTAATTTACCTCTGAATCTTCTAGAACACTGTTGAAGGTTCTTGACAAAGTTTGCTTCTTCCTCTCCTTCTGAAGTATGTCTTGATTCATTGAGTTCATCTCTTCCTGAAGCTTTGAATGTGGCTTCTCCCATATCTGATGGGCCTCCTTTTCTCATTTTGAAATCAATTAAGATTCCTTGCAGCCGTGTCATAGTAAAACTCTAAAGATCCTGCTTTTCTTCTATAGCAGAAACTTTTGATTCAAACTTAGTAGACAAGGATCTTAGAACCTTTTCAACTAAAGTAACTTCTTTTATCTCTTCACCTAAGTTTTTCATGTGATTAACAATCTCATCTATATGTAGGAAGTAATTAGCTATACTTTCATCATTGTGCATTTTGAGAGTTTCATATTGAATTCTGAGAGATTGTAGTTTTGCACGTTTTACCTGATTGTCTCCTTCATAGCTTAGAATGATCTTGTCCCATATTTCTTTGGTGGTTTTTCACTGCATAACCTTGACAAATTCTGATTGTGACAGACTCCCCAATAATGTATTGACAGCCTTGGCATTGGTTTCATATTTCTTCTTACCTGCCATCTCCGTAGGTATTGCTGATGGAAATGTATATCCTCCTTCCATGATTTCCCAAACATATGTTCCAAGAAATTGAAGATAGTCTATGGTTCTTACCTTCTAATAAACGAAGTTTCTCCCATCAAATATTGGTGGTATAATGGATGCCTCTCTTTCGTAGTTACTCATGATGATAGATCTTCCTTCAAGCGATCAAGCTTCTTCTGAAGGACCTGCTTTGATACCAATTGTTGGAAATAATACTAAGAAGGGGGGGGGGGGGGGTGAATCAGTATTAGCAAGTCAGTAATATTTCATTTCCATATTCTGATTCATATACGCTACTTTAGTTAATGAAACTTGTGTGTATACGCAACTGGATATAAGGCAACTAGCGTATACCCTGTAAACTTATAATTTAGTTAATTATTCATATGTTGATCTTTAATCTTTGCATCATAACCATATAAACAGTAACCAGGAGTAGTAAAAACAAAATAGATAGTCACACACATGAACACAAGATATAAGGTGGAAACCCAATGTGGGTGAAAACCACCTGCTGCAATCGTCTCTATCTTTCTTTTAATAAGAAACTTCTTTTTACAATATTTTGTACTTGTCTAGTCTTATACTAGTACGCAGGCTTCTACCTGCAGAAGACTACAACCTTCTCTCGTTCTCTAGCTTCTCTTGGAAGGGAGCTACAGTCCCTTATCTCTTGTACTAGCTGATGTACTAGTACGTAGGTGTTGACCTACAGAAGGCTACAACCTTATCTTTTCTTCCAGGGACCACGTTTCATAAATTTTCAGACTAGATCCATCGATAACATCAATCAACCATCAAATATATCTGCATCAACCAATCTCCTTTGCACCAACCAAAACTGAATCAAATAATCACTTCTCTAAATGTTGTAACCAGAATACAGTAATAGTAACCAGAACCCAAGCCAGAACCTAAAACACTGTAACATCAATTAGAAGTAGCTAAAGCATATTTTATGAGGTGTACGCTACTTCAATGTGACGAAGTTGCGTGCATACACACTTGTATCAAGGAAAACCTGCGTATATGCACTTTTGAAATGTCGAACGAGCGTGTATACGCACCTTTGCTATAATTAACCTGCATATAGATCTGTAAATGATGATTTTAACCTTTACAATTATTCAGACATCAATTATACCCAGATCATCATATTTACAGACTACGACATGCACCAATTATTCAGATAAAAGAAAAAAACCACACAAAGATACTTCTCTTCAAGCCTTAAGATATTGACCCATCAGTAGAACTTATCCTTCCTCAAGCGCTCAGGTTCATCCTTGATTCAGATCCAGTTGTGAACCATAACCCAGTCACCTGTATTCTAGATCTTACTCTTCATTAGATATTCAATTCATGAGTGCCTTTGCTTAATGATCTTCTCCTCCTTTTATAGTCTTAGGCCTTACTCAACACTAGGGTTCAAAACCATTTAGAACCAATACCTTGGACCAAATACCTGGGGTCAACACGTCGGAAAATATACCTTGGACCAATACTATGGATCACAATACCATGGACCAAATACCACAGACAAAAACCAATTTTTCCATCATGTACGCACCTTTCCTTCTGCAAACCCGCATGTACATGCAGCTTGATCAACGAGAACCTGCGTATACCTCTCTTTCTTCATTCTGTGAGCCGGAATTGAGATCTATCATCTGAGTGAGTTGCCATCAAGGACAACACATGTGTCATAGCACCAAATCTGAGTCATAATTCCAACACCCGACTGTTGACTTAGAATTTTGCTTGACCACATGGCTATCAAAGGAAAAGTCGCGCAGTCACTAATTTCCACCTATGGATAGGCCACACAAGTAGACTTATAATTGAAACCTTTGGAGACTTTTTTATTTTTTTGTCTCATGATGTTTTCAACTAGAATGTCTTCACCTATACACTTTGCTAGATAAATTTAGGTGCAATATGGTTTGTACAAATGTGTGTAGGAATTTTCCGTGTTAACAGTTTCCCCTTGATGTGTGAGGTTAGGAGAAAATGTATAGCATAAATACATCACATTTTTCAGTGTTGATTGAGAGTCTAGTCAACTTTTTGAGAGAGAAATTAACTTGTTGTGGAGATGAGTAGGGAAAAACCTTGACTAAGGATGAAATTTAACCATGCTCTAAATAAATGATGATAAAAAAGTGTCTATTCAAGGAAATCATTTCCCATGCTTGTTATGATGACTAATGACTAACTATTATAACCATAAAAGAAATATTCCTATCAGGTCAATGTTGTGGTGGTTGACATCTTGATGGTTGATGATGATAACTTCTTATGCCCTCAAGGGTTCTTCTGAAAAATAGATTGAATGAGGTGCTCCCATGCATCAAACGTGAAGCATTGTTGAGTGAGGTGCTCAACGATGCATGGGTCCTTGACTCCGGGTACCTCCTATGCATCATATTATATGCATTGTTGAATGAGATTCCAAGTGATGCCTAGGTCTTCGATTAAATGAGAGAACTCCAATGGTCACAACGTATGATACTACCCTCAAATGAAAATATTATTTTGGTGTTGAATGTTAGGGAGACTAATGACATCAATGGGTGATAGTGATTCCCACTGTTCCACCCGAGGATTTCCCATAGTGGGGGAGTGTTAGAGTCAATCTTTGCAGCCTTCCACCAGCGATCAAAGATGCTCTTACAAAGTGGTCTTGGGGTGTCAAAGTCAAATTTTGTCATTTCAGTGAATCTTCAAGTAAAATTTGGTCACTAGGTATTAGGTCTAGGATTTGTTTTCACTCCTTCCAAATTTTTCCAAGTATTGATCCATGTCACCATTCAGCTGAGTGTACCATCATTCAAAGAGTTTTCATCATTATTTCAAGTTCCAATGGGTCATTTTACACCTTGTTTGTGCTTCAGTGGTGCTTAGGTAAGGCTTATTTCCCTCTCCTAGGGTTTTGAAGGTAATGTTTCTTGGAAGGTCAAATCATCAACAAAAATTGTATCCTGATGCTCATACACCTTCCCCTATCCTTAATATACCTTCTTAAACACTTCCCCTCACTCAATCCTTGAAATTCCACTTTCCCCTGCTTCCTAACATTCCTCCCTACTTCCTGAAATTTTTTCAAGAATTTAGAAGCCCCTCATTCCCTTCATTTCTACAAATCCCCTGTTCCACACATCGGGATAGGTTTTATTCAAATGATGTTTCTGAGCACGAAAAGATGAATTTGACAAAAGTGAGAGAGGTTTTTTTCCAACATAGACCCAAGAAGAAAATCCTCCTTTAGTTTTTACACAGGTATCATGGTTTGGGAGAAATGTCCAAACAATCATTTGCCACAGGAGAGTTGTTGCCCTTCTGGAGTGACCTTGGTAAAATCAATTTTTCTCCTAGATGAAATGTCCAAATGACTTGCTTGATGAGTCAACTAATAACTAGACACAAATATATTTCCAATGAGCTATCATGAGCTCAATTTGGAGTTGAGGAAGACCTCTTAAAGTTGATTGCAAAATCACTCAGCATTTTGGTAACCTCATTCTACACATTTTGACCAGTCTAAGTAGATTGAGCTTTTGATAGGGAAAATGAACTCCAAATTGACATATTCAAGATGTTCTGGAAAGTAGACTCGACAAGATTTATTACGATCTATCCCATTTGGACACGAAGAAGGCCTCCAAAAGTGGCCTGCACAAATCGTTGCGCATAGGGAAGGAGGCGTTGCGCGTAGGACAGTGAAAATATTACCCTCAAATGAAAATATTATTTTGGTGTTGAATGTTAGGGAGACTAATGACATCAATGGGTGATAGTGATTCCCACTGTTCCACCCGAGGATTTCCCATAGTGGGGGAGTGTTAGAGTCAGTCTTTGCAGCCTTCCACCAGCGATCAAAGATGCTCTTACAAAGTGGTCTTGGGGTGTCAAAGTCAAATTTTGTCATTTCAGTGAATCTTCAAGTAAAATTTGGTCACTAGGTATTAGGTCTAGGATTTGTTTTCACTCCTTCCAAATTTTTCCAAGTATTGATCCATGTCACCATTCAGCTGAGTGTACCATCATTCAAAGAGTTTTCATCATTATTTCAAGTTCCAATTGGCCATTTTACACCTTGTTTGTGCTTCAGTGGTGCTTAGGTAAGGCTTATTTCCCTCTCCTAGGGTTTTGAAGGTAATTTTTCTTGGATGGTCAAATCATCAACAAAAATTGTATCCTGATGCTCATACACCTTCCCCTATCCTTAATATACCTTCTTAAACACTTCCCATCACAGATATCCCTCAAATTCATCATTTTTCCACAAACCCTAGCCTATTGCTACAATTTGACACTTTTTTAGGTTAGGCTTGTGTTTTGCCCTTTTGGACCCCTTCCCCTCACTCAATCCTTGAAATTCCACTTTCCCCTGCTTCCTAACATTCCTCCCTACTTCCTGAAATTTTCTCAAGAATTTAGAAGCCCCTCATTCCCTTCATTTCTACAAATCCCCTGTTCCACACATCGGGATAGGTTTTATTCAAATGATGTTTCTGAGCACGAAAAGATTAATTTCACAAAAGTGAGAGAGTTTTTTTTCCAACATAGACCCAAGAAGAAAATCCTCCTCTAGTTTTTACACAGGTATCATTGTTTGGGAGAAACGTCCAAACAATCATTTGCCACAGGAGAGTTGTTGCCCTTCTGGAGTGACCTTGGTAAAATCAATTTTTCTCCTAGATGAAATGTCCAAAGGACTTGCTTGATGAGTCAACTAATAACTAGACACAAATATATTTCCAATGAGCTACCATGAGCTCAATTTGGAGTTGAGGAAGACCTCTTAAAGTTGATTGCAAAATCACTCAGCATTTTGGTAACCTCATTCTACACATTTTGACCAGTCTTGGTAGATTGAGCTTTTGATAGGGAAAATGAACTCCAAATTGACATATTCAAGATGTTCTGGAAAGTAGACTCGACAAGATTTATTACGATCTATCCCACGCCCAATTTGGACACGAAGAAGGCCTCCAAAAGTGGCCTGCACAAATCGTTGCGCATAGGGAAGGAGGCGTTGCGCGTAGGACAGTGAGCCACCAAATCACTTCAAACTTCAAAATTCCACCAAATTTCTTGCAAATTCCTCCTCTACAATTAAGTAGCCCTACTCCAGTTGATGTTTAGCTTTCACAATGATTGTTTTAGACATTTCCTTCACACTTAGTATCAAACCCTAGTTTTCCCTTATAAAACCCTAACTAGCTTGTTTTTCCCATTACCTATCATTATAACTAAAACCCTTTTTACATCATTTCCTTTCCCCTAATATATATTCCCTCATCTATCCATCATTCTCAAAACCCTCTCCCTCACCCTCATGATTCATAATTTACCCATAAGTTCCTAAATTCACTCAAAACTCATCCCTACAAACCCTAAAGCATCCCACTCATTCCCATCTTCATTGTCTAAGATTGTGCAACTAAAAAGCTGGTTAACATGGATAGAGGAGATTATGATTATGATGAGGAGAATACAACAAGTGACAATTTAGAAGATAGAAATAGGAAACATAGAAAAACCTCATAAGGGAGGCAAGATCACAAGAGAAGATCCAACTAACCTAAGAGAACTACAAGCCTCTCCATTAGCAGTTTCATGTTTTAGACACCTTAAATGTTATGAATTTTGTGAACTAGTGTAGAGATTCCAATTTCACCATGAACTGGCTAGACCTTTTGTAGCCCACCTGCACAACAATGAAGTGAATCTTGCTTGGGTGACTTTCACAATGTCACCATCAATCATTTCAGAGGCCACCAGGATTCCTAATATTGGTGAGAAATGGTATAAGGCTCAGGACCTTGATGAGCATTATTATGAGCCTTACATTAAACCTCAGCACAGAAGTCATGTGAAGAGGATTTTCCCTTTACAATTTCTGGAGAACAGGTATGTCCCCTTGATGAGAGTCATCATCAAATATTTCACTTGTGAGGGCATATTTTCCAGGTTGTACACTTACTATATTAGGCTCCTTATGCACCTTACAAGGGTAAAAATGTTGAACCTCCCATATTTTTTGTTTAGAAACATTGATAAGATGGCTTACCTTATGCAGAAGAAGCCATAACCTCAGCAGATGAACATCATCTATCACTACTCCTTGATCAAGATTATTGTTCTTCACCATCTCAGTCTCCTCAACATCCCTTGGGAGACTTTCATTACTCATGACATGTTTAGGGGACCCCAAATTCCTCCATCCATGGTTCAAGAAATAGGTGGGCCTTCTAGTCAAGTGCAAACAGGAGAAGAAACCAAGGAGACAAAAATTCCTGAGGTACAAGGAAATTGTTTGCAGCTGCTAGGTAAGTGTTTGCTCCACGGGATGTGGAAGGGACCTTGCCTTCTTCATCATCTCATAGGCAAATTCTATCTTCACAGGATGTGGAAGGGGATTTTCCTTCTACATCAACAAAACAGGTACAAGTTGAGCAGCTAAACAAAGGGAAGGAAAAGGTACAGGAGGATGACTTGGATGATGAGCAAGAAAGGGAGTTTGAGTTGGAAGAACATGATGAGCCCGAGCAGCATGACACTGAGATTATTGATTTAGAGGCTCAAGAGAGGGAAACCATCAAAGACATCATCATTCAGGAGAAGGAAGCTCAGGTACAAGCCTTGATGGATAACTTAGAGAGAGCCAAGTTTGTCATCACATACTTGGAGCAGGAGAACAAACAATTGAGTGATAAATAGGTCCTCATGGAGCTTGAACTACTAAAAGCAAAGAGGCAAAGTGACAAAGAGGCTCATGTCACTTTGACTCCTATCAAGCAAGAAATTGAAAATGATAGGGAGACTTGGCTTGAAAGAGTCAACCTACATCTTGAAGGGCTCATTGAGAAGGCCAACAGGGACAAGAAAATGCTTAGACACATGGCATACCATTACATGACTCGCAATAAAATTTGTAACATGAGGATTAGAAAGTTGAAGGCTAGGTTAAGGAGGGCTTTAGAAGGAAAAAAGGAGGAGGATAGATTAAAGATGTTGGCTGAAGCCTCCTTGGCTAATCAAAGCAGTTGATGGTGGTGCCTCATACCAATTTTGGGCAGTTTTTGAGGAAATTTTGTCATTTTTGAATTTTGGAAATTCAATACACAGAAAATCTGCCCAGAAGCGCAGCGCCACCAGCGCTGCGCTTTTTCTAGGGGAACCCAATGCAAAAATGGCTTGAATTTTTGGATTCATGGCATCAAGGACATGCACCCTAGCAATTTTCAGAATTTTTGGAGCAGATTTAGTCCACCAAAAGGTCCAAAAACACTCAAAATTTGACCTTTCTACCAGTTTTTGGACACACAGAAGCAGCCTTGGGAGAATCCATTTTTGAGGGGGGAAATGAGCTCCAAATCTAGAAATTCTAGGTGTTCCAGAAACTAGACTTGAATACCTTTCCAATGAGCTATCCTGGGCTCAATTTGGATGATGGGAAGGCCTCCAAAAGTGGACTCAAAGTGGCGCTACGTGTAGGACCAGTGGCGTTGCGCATAGGGCATTTTCACTCAGGATGACTGTTTTGCTAAATTTCGACTATTTTCTTGTTTTCTCTCTCATGGAGGTGAATTTACTGATGTAATTAATGTAATGGCTTGTAAATATGAGGGTGAAACACTATTATATGGTAGATTCATTAGATAAAAAGTGGTTTTGAGGGTAATGAATCAGTTTCCCCTCTTTTAGAGGCAAGTTGTTTGACTGCCTAGATTCTTGTTCTTTGTTTAGAAATGGTTGAAACAACTCCTATTCTCATGGTTTCGACCCCTGATGGTTAGGATGAGTGATTTGAATGTCTATATCATGTATTTTCTTTGTCATTGGAAAAGGTTGGATTCAACTGGATGCTCATGTACTGAACACATATCACTTTGTAGCAGTTTTGGCAGGAAACTAATAAAGTTGCAGCTATTTTTATGGGATCCCTATGGTATGGCCTTTAGCATGTGTTTCTTCTTCTGTTATTATGTTCTCATGTTATTTATGTATGCCTCTTTCATATAATTGCTTCTGATTGGTTGTTTTCAAGTCAGATAGGTGGAATACATTAGGTTTAATGCTCTGCCTTGGGAAAACACCAGTATTTCATGTTTTTTCTACTGTTTAGGAAGGATTCATGACTTGCTCATGCCCTTCTTAGCTCCTCACCAGTCTAGCATTTCACCCCATCAAGCCTAAGGTGCTGAAGCTCATACCTACCTTGCCCCATAGAACACCCTGCAATTCTGACTTAGTTTCCCAGACCCAAATTGCCCAGCTCCTCCTGATCCAGCAAAACACCAACAAAACCCAATTAAAATTCCCATGCTACTATACCTAGCCTAAAATACTTGCCTAATCCAGTCATCCCGACTAAGATTCTAAAGGAGAGAGCCCTAGTCTCCTAGCCTTGTAGGGCTACCTACAAGGCTAAGCTTGGTTTGTTGTTAACTTGGAAGTTGCCTCCCTTCAGCTTGAGGTAAATCTAAGTGATAACATAGTGGCGACCATACTGGGGAACATAGTTTTATGTTCATGTGCAAAATGTATCAAGTTCAGATCTGATTGTTGATGGTGGACAACAATCAGACACCGGAAGGCTGAAATCATTCACCTAGTGACTCTAAATCAGTTTCGAGATCAGATCTAAGGACTCCACTAGAGGATGAACTTGACCAGTAGAAACATGAAAGGACAATATGGAAAGATTAGGTATTCAAGTTCGAATTTCATCCAAGACATTACGTTCTTTGTTATAAATTGTTTCTTCTCTTTTCCTGAGAATGTCAAGAAGGATTTACAAAGTATATTGTATTCGAGAAAAGATCTCATACTTGCATTTGATTCTTTCCATTTGAAGATTGTGAATACCAAATATTCGCATGCCTTTGATCTTGATCAAGACCCTTCTTCTGAATCTTATGATGACCATCTTCAAACTGATGAGCCTCAAGAGACCAAGACTGATTCTACACCTGCTGTACATATTCCTATACCTTGTAAAATTCCGAATAGATACAAGCCTATGATTTTTCATCCTATATCCCATGCTTTCCTTAAAAATCAGTACCTATATCTACCAAGATTTGATAGTGAATGTGACAACATCACTGCTAAGAGACATGTACTGAATTTTGAGTATTTTCTTGACCTTTTTGAAGTTGAGGAAGAGGATATCAGTATTAGGCTTTTTGCTCTTTCTTTGCAAGGCAAAGTCAAGAGTTGGTTCAAAACCCTGCCTGATGTGAGCATCTTAGATTTCCAGCAATTTGTCAAAGTGTTCCTCGACAAGTGGGTGGTTAGAGAGAACCCTTTCTTGATTCTAGAAGAGTATAACCAGCTGAAAAGACTTCCAGGGGAGACAATACAACAATTTTCTGCCAGATTTAACCAATTTTATTGTTCGATGCCTGTTAATATAAGACCTCCTCCTGGATCAGCTCTTTTATACTACCCGAAAACCTTTGATCTGGAAATGGAGTTTCAGCTGAGGGAAGGGAACCTTGCAACACTTGAAGAGATGCAAAACAGTGCAGTAGATGTAGAGGCTAATCTGCTAATCAGAAGGGCAAAGTTGAAGGAAGAAAAGATGAAGAGCATAGATCCAAAGGAATCAACATCTTAGAGGCAAAGCTCGACATTCTGGTAAGTGCAGTGGAAGAGATGATGCAAAAGATCACCACAAGGAATGAGTATGATGTTCAAGACCATGGCTTGCCGATTGAAGAAAAACATTTTCTTTCTTATCCCCGTTATCATAGACCTGATAATGATTGTTTTATAGATCACCTTGCAAAAGGGAGATCTGTTGATCTGACATGTATGTTTGATGATGTGCTTTATACTGATGATTTTCCTAAGTTTGATCAGTATGATGATGATGATGTTCTCCAAATAGAAGCTAGTCTTGCAGACAAATCAACACATATTTTATGGAAGGAGGAAGTTTACTTTGAGCAACTCGAATACAGTGATCAGTCGTTTCATATCAGCTATGGAAGTCAGGAGGAAAGTGCAAAAAAATTTGAAGTGAAGGATTTTTGCCTTTTTGTTTTACTTCATTTCAGATCATCAGAGACAAATTTCTTGCAATTAGAATCAACCGTCGATAAGTTTCAATCTTAACAATCTAGAGGGAAATGAAATCCTTGTTCAAGACTTCTCATATATAGATTTGGAGTCCCCGAATGCCATTGAATGTTAGATTGCAGATGAAGACTCAGAAGATGGAACATATGGTCAAATGATGCAAGATGATTTCATACCATTATGTTTTGAATCATTTCAGTTTTTGAAGGGAATTTTGCATAGTATATCTTCAAATGAGCAACCTGTCGAAAATCATGAAATCTCATTGGAACCAATAGAAAATGGGTTGCAACAGTCTTTTCAAGTTTTTCATGATCCAATAGTTGATGTGTTGGATGATGTCTGCAGTCAAATTCCTTCTCCATTTGCTAACTTTGAGTTTGGAAAAAGTATTGATATAAACTTGATCTGACAACCGGTTTCTTTGTCATTTTTAGCAGGAGTCTTATCACAAAGCTCAGATGAAAGTTTACATTCATGGTATAAGGAGAAGCAAAGTAATCCATTGGATGAGCTAAGTCCCAGTGCACATGAATTTCAAGGTCCTTATGCAGTATTTTGGAGATGGATAGAGAATCCATATTATTCAATGGATCTATTTACAAGTTTTCATTGGAGTTGCATTTCAGTAGTTCTCTCTTCTTGCTCGTAAACAAGCACTCGAGGATAATTCAAACAACATCCATAATGCTTACTTGGTTGCATTGGTTGTTTCATTTAACTTGATCAGGTGATGAATGGAACAATTAGAGTGGGTTTTATTAAATAAGCTCCATTTTAAGCATCTTTTCCAGTTTGTCAATTGTGTTCTATTCGATTCAGTCTCAGTTTGCATTGTGTTAGTTTTCAGTCTTTGAAGTGTTTTGACCCCATTGCCCAATGGATAAGGCTACTTGGTCTACGGTGTTCTTGGCACCTCCAAGGGGCTACCATCCCCAATGGAGCCAATGTTGGATTCAGTCTTTGTAGCCTTCCACCAGCGATCAAACATGCTCTTACAAAGTGGTCTTGGGGTGTCAAAGTCAAATTTTGTCATTTTAGTGAATCTTCAAGTAAAATTTGGTCACTAGGTATTAGGACTAGGAATTGTTTTCACTCCTTCCAAAGTTTTCCAAGTATTGGTCCATGTCACTATTCGGCTAAGTGTACCATCATTCAAAGAGTTGTCATCATTAGTTCAAGTTCCAATGGGTCACTTTACACCTTGTTTGTGCTTCAGTGGTGCTTAGGTAAGGCTCATTTCCCTCTCTTAGGGTTTTGAAGATAGTGTTTCTTGGATGGTCAAATCATCAACGAAACTTGTATCTTGATGCTCATACACCTTCCCCTATCCTTAATATACCTTCTTAAACACTTCCCATCGCATATATCCCTCAAATTCATCATTTTCCCACAAACCCTAGCCTATTGCTGCAATTTGACACTTTTCTAAGTTAGGCATGTGTTTTTGCCTTTTGGACCCCTTCCCCTCACTCAATCCTTGAAATTCCACTTTCCCATGCTTCCTAACATCCCTCCCTACTTCCCAAAATTTTCTCAAGAATTTAGAAGCCCCTCATTCACTTCATTTCTACAAATCCCCTGTTCCACACATCGGGATAGGTTTTATTGAAATGATGTTTCTGAGCACGAAAATATGAATTTTAAAAAAGTGAGAGGGGTTTTTGTCCAAAATAGACCCAAGAAGAAAATCCTCCTTCAGTTTTTACACAGGTCTCACGGTTTGGGAGAAATGTCTGAACAATCATTTGCCACAAGAGAGTTGTTGCCCTTCTGAAGTGATCTTGGTAAAATTCATTTTTCTCCTAGATGAAATCTCCAAATGACTTGCTTGATGTGTCAAATGATAACTAGACATAGATATCTTTCCAATGAGCTATCATGAGCTCAATTTGGAGTTGAGGAAGACCTCTTAAATTTGACTGCAAAATCACTCTGCATTTGGGTAGCCTCATGACAAAACATCGACAAAACAGGTACAAGTTGAGCAGCTGAACAAAGGGAAGGAAAAGGTACAAGAGGATGACTTTGATGATGAGAAAGAAAGGGAGTTTGAGTTGGAAGAACATGATGAGCCCAAGCAGCATGACACTGAGATTATTGATTTAGAGGCTCAAGAGAGGGAAACCATCAAAGACATCATCATTCAGGAGAAGGAAGCTCAGGTACAAGCCTTGATGGATAACTTAGAGAGAGCCAAGTTTGTTATCACATACTTGGAGCAGGAGAACAAAAAATTGAGTGATAAACAGGTCCTCATGGAACTTGAACTACTAAAAGCAAAGAGGCAAAGTGACAAAGAGGCTCATGTCACTTTGACTCCTATCGAGAAAGAAATTGAAAAGGATAGGGAGACTTGGCTTGAAAGAGTCAACCTACATCTTGAAGGGCTCATTGAGAAGGCCAACAGGGACAAGAAAATTCTTAGACACATGGCATACCATTGCATGACTTGCAATAAAATTTGTAACATGAGGATCAGAAAGTTGAAGGCTAGGTTAAGGAGGGCTTTAGGAGGAAAAAAAGGAGGAGGACAGATTAAAGATGTTGGCTGAAGCCTCCTTGGATAATCAAAGCAGCTGATGGTGGTGCCTCATACTAATTTTGGGCAGTTTTTGAGGAAATTTTGTCATTTTTGAATTTTGGAAATTCAATATACAGAAAATCTGCATAGAAGCTAGGGGCACCGAATGCACAAATGGCTTGCATTTTTGGATTCATGGCATCAAGGACATGCACCCTAGCAATTTTCAGAATTTTTGGAGCAGATTTAGTCCACCAAAAGGTCCAAAAACACTCAAAATTTGACCTTTCTACCAATTTTTGGACACATAGAAGCAACTTTGGGAGAATAAGTTTTTGAGGGGGAAAATGAGCTCTAAATCCAGAAATTCTAGGTGTTCCAGAAACTAGACTTGAATACCTTTCCAATGAGCTATCCTGGGCTCAATTTGGATGATGGGAAGACCTCCAAAAGTGGACTCAAAGTGGCGCTACGTGTAGGACCAGTGGCGTTGCGCGTAGGGCATTTTCACTCAGGATGATTGTTTTACTAAATTTCGACTATTTTCTTGTTTCCTCTCTCATGGAGGTGAATTTACCGATGTAATTAATGTAATGTCTTGTAAATATGAGGGTGAAACACTAGTATATGGTAGATTCATTAGATAAAAAGTGGTTTTGAGGGTAATGAATCAGTTTCCCCTCTTTTAAAGGCAAGTTGTTTGACTGCCTAGATTCTTGTTCCCTGTTTAGTAATGGTTGAAACAACTCCTCTTCTCATGGTTTAGACCCCTAATGGTTAGGATGAGTGATTTGAATGTCTATATCATATATTTTCTTTGTGTTGGGTCCCTATAATACTAGTGATTACCCCATTACTATTGTAGTTATACCCCTTATTAATATTGTTGTGCCCCTATTGCCCCCATATTGTTATTATTGTGCCCCATAGAATCCCTCTATTGTTATTTTTGTGGCTTTATATTATTATTGTTAGGTCATCTGGGTTATATTGTGACTCCTTAGACTCCTATATATAGAAAGGAGGTTTGTCATTTGAATCATAAAAGAATTGTTCATTTATGGAATGTAAATGAGGTTGCCCCCTCGAAGAGGCTGAATTCTAAGGTGTTGATCTATCTTTTCTATCTTTTCTTGAGCTGGTTTCATAACATTTGGTATCAGAGCTTTGGATTCTAGGGCTTCGCTGCTCCAAACAGGTCATCGTGGAATTTTTGCTATAACTTTTTTTCTGCGACGTTTCAGAAGCTAAAAAAAAAACCCATTTGGGAAGACGTTGCGCTGGATCTCGGGTCCAAATTTCAGAGCTTTTGGCACTATATTTGCGGAGATATGATCTGAGGAAGTTGGTCTTTTTGCAGACTCCTGAATTACATTCCAAACAGGTGACCTAGGGAAAATCATCATAACTTTTTCCTTGAGCATTTAATTGAAATTTCGTAAGAAGGTGCAGAAAGAGGACGGACTGTAGTTTTTTGTATATATTTTTTAGAGACAAAGGAAGAAACAGTCACTCGCGGCACGTCATCCACGTTCGCTCTACTGAACTAGTCTATAATCAGGTCACTGTGGGAGATTTCGCATAACTCTTCCTTAGAGAATACAAATTGGATCAGACTGGTGGCATTGGAAAGAGGACATAGAGGGCTACCACAGGCTACAATTTCAGAACTAGATGATCTGAAATTACAGAGATACACTAGAGGCAATATCGAGCTCCTACAAAGTGAAAAATAGGTGTGTAGATTCTTTTAAATTTTTGCTTAAGAGTGGTTTGAAAATTTATTTTGAAGGAATTCAAAGGGCTAGTAGAGCATTATTATCAGTAACTGATGCCCCGAGGAAAGAAAATGCAAACACCTAGTAAGGAACCTGAAAGCTCTAGCATGACTCATGAAGAAGAAGAAGAAATTCTATATGATATATCAAAATTACAAGAACAAGTGCAACAAGTGTCACTTGCACAAAAAGCAACAGAATCTAAGATGGATGGTTTAAGGAAAGATGTAGAAGCTAAGATGGATGGTTTAAAGAAAGGTGTAGAAGCTAAGATGGATTGTTTAAAGAAAGGCATAGAAGCTAAGATGGATGGCATGGAAGCTAAGGTGAATGGCATGGATGCTAAAATTGATGGCATGGATGATAAGATGGAAGAATTGAAGATAAATATGAATAAGTTGCTACAAGAAATGGTCACTAATGGTGAAAGGGTACTAAAGGAAACTCATGATGAGAAAAAAAGAAATGTTAATCATGATTCCATAGACTCTAATGTTGGATCGAAGATTAACCATATTCCAAAAATCAATATGAGGAAGTTTGATGGCAAGGATCCCGCCACATGGATATTACAGATGGAGCAATTCTTCGATCTCAATAATGTGCAAAACACACAAAAGGTACGTATGGAAACTTTATATTTGGAACCAAATCAGTTTGTATGGTATCCATGGCTTTGCACTCGTAAACAATTTATCACTTGGGCAATTTTTATGGAAGAATTGATAGCACATTATGAGGATACAAAAAGCAACACTTTTTTTAGCCAATTGATAAGTCTCAAACAAAAGGGTTCAATAATGGAGCACATTGAGGAGTTCCAAAAATTAAACATAAGGGTAAAAGATATTCCAGAGGAGCATAGGATTGGTGTGTTCATAGGGTCTTTAAAAGATAATATCCAACATGATGTTCGCCTTTGGGAACCTGATTCAATAGAGAAGGCATTCAGGTTAGCAAGAAAATTGGAAAGCAAAATTATGGCAACCAGGAAGCATACCACTCACAACTATAAAGACGGAAGTGTTGTTGCCCCTAGTCTTCCACAGCCTATAAGGTTGACACCACAAAAATTGGAAGAAAAAAGAGCAAAAGGGCTTTGTTACAGTTGTGATAGCAAATACACTAAAGGTCATAAGTGTGCTGAGAATAAATTATTCTACATAGATTGTGAAGAGGAAGAAGAAAAGGAGCAAGAAAGGTCAAACGAAGAGGATATACTCCAGGAACAAAGCCTAGATGAAGAACAAATAAATCCGACCATATCTTGTAATGCATTGGCGGGAATTACCACTCCTCAAACCATCAAGATAGAAGGACAAATCAAGAAGAAAAAGGTAATAGTGTTGATTGATTCAGGAAGCACCCACAATTTTATTCATTGTAAGGTAGCAAAAGAATTGAATTGCTTCCTATATCCAGCACCAGAGTGTCAAGTGATGATTGCAAATGGAGGAACAATAAATTGCTCTAGAAAGTGCCATAATATCAAGCTATCCATGGGAGAATATGTATTGACTAGCCCAATGCTTTCCATTCCAATGGGAGGTGCTGATGTTGTACTAGGAGTCCAATGGCTACAATCCTTGGGTACAATAGCTTTTAATTTTCAAGAACTTTTCATCAAATTTTCTACGGAAGGAAAGGAAGTTGAATTAAGGGGTATTGCAGGGAAACCAAGAAAGATAATCAGCTCTAATGGTATGACAAAGCTTCTAAAAAAGGAACAAAGAGGTGTAATTGCACAATTATGTTCGCTAGATGTTTCCACATCAGAATCATCTATTTCTCCAGATCTCCAAAAAGTGTTGGACAATCATTCCAAGGTATTTGAGACTCCCAAAGGTCTCCCACCTATGCGAGATCATGATCATGCTATTCATCTGATTCCAGGAAGTGTTCCTCCAAACATCAGGCCGTACAGATATCCCTATGTCCAAAAGAGTGAAATTGAACGTATGGTTGCAGAAATGCTAGAGGCTGGTATAATTCAGCCGAGTCAAAGTTCTTTCTCTGCTCCAGTAGTATTGGTGCACAAGAAGGATGGATCATGGCCCATGTGTCTGAATTATAGGGAGCTCAACAAGCTCACTATTAAAGATAAGTTCCCCATTCCTGTCATTGATGAATTATTGGATGAATTGCATGGATCAATTTACTTCACCAAGTTGGATCTTCGTTCAGGATATCATCAAATCAGAATGAAGACTGAAGACATTCCCAAAACAACATTTAGAACTCATGAGGGTCATTATGAATTTTTGGTCATGCCTTTTGGCCTTACCAATGCACCTTCAACATTTCAAGGTTTGATGAATTCAATTTTCAAACCATTCCTTAGAAAATTTGTGTTAGTATTTTTTAATGATATACTAATCTACAGCAAGTCTTGGAAGGATCATGTTGAACATGTTGACAGGGTGCTACAACTATTGGAGGAGAAACAATTATATACAAAAAGATCCAAATTTTTCTTTGGAGTCCAGGAGGTGGAATATCTGGGTCATATTGTATCTCATGAAGGAGTTAAGGTAGACCCTAGCAAAATTAAAGCCATTAAGGAATGGAAAATCCCCACATCCATAAAGCATCTGCGAGGATTTCTCTGGTTGACAGGGTATTATCGCAAGTTTGTTAAGAATTATGGGAGAATAGCAGCACCTCTAACAACATTATTGAAGAAAGATGCATTTTCATGGACTCCAGAAGCAACAAAGGCCTTTGAACATCTTAAAGAGGCAATGTGCCAAGCACCGATCTTAGCTACACTAGACTTCACAAAAACCTTTATTGTGGAATGTGATATTTCAGGAAATGGAATTGGTGTTTTTTTAATGCAAGATGAAAGACCCATTGCTTTTGAAAGTCATCCAATCAAGGCAAAGTTTTTAAGCAAAGCTATTTATGAGAAGGAAATGTTGGCAATACTCCATGCACTTAAGAAATGGCGACCCTACCTAATGGGAAGACACTTCAAGTTAAAAACGGATCATGATAGCCTTAAATACTTTTTAGAACAAAGATTATCCTCTGAAGAGCAAAAAAAGTGGGTCACAAAGATGTTGGGTTATGACTTTGAAATCATCTACAAAAAAGGGAAGCAAAATGTGGTGGCAGATGCACTCTCAAGAAAGGATGAGGATGTGGATGCATTGTTGTGCGCCATTTCTATTATCCAACCAGATTGGATAAATGAAGCAAGGGAGGAATGGAAGAATGATGAAGAAGTGTGGGCACTTATTCGAAAGTTACAACAAGATTCCAGTACGTCTGATACATTTAGCTGGCAAAATGATTCGTTATGGTACAAAGATCACTTATACCTCTGTAAGAATTCCCAGCTAAAACAAAAGATTCTTATGGACACAAGTCCGCTAGCACAAGTCCGCTAGGGCTCAATCCAACTTCTATAGGCTCTCAGAAGAAGCTTGCTAATTGATGGACGAAAGCTATTCTCAAAGGAAAACTACTCTACTTGACAAAATGGACTGAAAACAAATCAAAGCATGTAAACCTAGGAAACCCTAATTTAACTAGTCTAACCTCTATAATGCAAAGAATGTGAATGAAACCTCTACCAATGCTGTTGTTACCTCTAATAAGTGGAAATGCATGGATCTAAGCTACTGGCATCATAAAAGACATGTTTTTGTATTTTTCCTTTAAGTGGATGGAATGATTGTGATTTTGTGCTAACTAGGGTTTGGTTGTGCAGATGGAATGGAGAAGGAAGGAAAGCGTGGGATAGGTTGGGGAGGCTAGGAGAGGTCCCTAGGGATCCTTAGCATCCATCCACAGAGGTTCCTCGCATTCAGATGCTCAGCAACCGAGTGAGTGGCCTCCTACAGGATGTCTGCAGGGGATCCTACAGGATACGCAGAGATTTCTACAGGATGTCTACAAATTGCTACAGGATGACCTACCGTGAGTGTTTGAAGTGATGGAGGAGTGATGGAATGGTAGGGGGAGATGTGTAAGGTAGGAATAAGGCTGGTGATGGCTCAGAAGTGGAAGAATAGGATAGGGAGTGAGTGTAGGGAGTAGGTTGGAAGATAGAGGACTAGGTCAACGAAAGGGCTAGAGAGTGAAGTTATGTGAGGAGTGAAAGACTTTGGGAGATAACAGAGCGGAGCAGGGGTCAACGATGTATTTGCATGCGTGATCAAGATGGAGAATGAGGTAATGGAACGAGAGAGAGCAGTGTAAGTGAAACAAATGCTTATGACTGTCACCAAACCAAAAATGCATCACCCTAAACTACCTGTGCGTATAAATTCAATGAACAGCAATCCAAAACGCGAAGGAGAATGTGCATGAAGCTGTGATGAAGGCGTGTGTGCAGGTGTGAATCATGTGGAAAGATCTATCATAACGAGACTATGTTGCAGCACGTATGAAGTGAAGAACTGCGTGTTTTTGTGGCTGGTATAGGCTACACTCCAATCTCCAAACGGAGATGGCAGTGGAGACTTCCTCAACCTTTTTTGCTGGAGCTCCAATGTATTATCAACCTGCTAATCTAACTAAACAACTGAAAGCAATTCAACCATAAACTAGTCCTATCTATGCTCATGAAAAAGACTAATTCAACAACCTGTAATTCAAATTGCATGTGAAAATGAAAACTCAGAGTGCTGAAACGAAATGAAAACAACACTACAACAGAGGGGATCTATGGCTCTCAGGTTGGGCCCTAACCTGAGAGCTATAGTCTCCTTAAGAAAACTCAGAGCTAGATCAAAATCTGCCTTCTTTATTCATAATCTGATGTTATGCCAAAACTGGATTACAACAAGAACTAACACCGAGCTGTGCTCAAAAATTACAATAGTAATGCGAAAGTTTCAACAACCTATCAAAGGCTACGGCCTCTATACTTATGCAAAACCGATCATCCAACGGGTCTCCTTGATTTTAGGAACTCGGCTGTCCAACTGAAGTTTAACTTGGTGATCCTGTAGAACAGTTATGACTGCTGTTCCTGTAGAACAGTTGGCTGCCTCTATGCTCGGTGCTCTATGCTCGGTGGGGAGATTGGTTGGAGCTCAGAGCTACGGTGGGAATCACGAGGAAGGTCCCCAAGACTGTGGACATCCTCTCCTAAAAACCAGCAGTGCCACCTCATTGTTCCCTTGTCTCCTTTTTCGTGTCCTTTCTCCCTTTAAATGCAAAAAACCTGGAAGCATCATGCATTAGTCACATAGATAATATGTCTACCCTTCTTCCTACAAACAACACGAACAAACTAAGAAATGCATGCATAAGCAATAAAATATGAATGGTTTGAGCAAGTAGAATAGGCCAAAATGAGCCCAAATTGTACCAAAATTGGGGCTCATCATCACCCCCCAGCTGAACCATTTGCTCATCCTTGAGCAACTCAGTCAAGATCCTCGTCCTTCATGGCTTGCACTGCTCCCCTTACATCCCAAGCTTCTGTGGTGATGTCCTCTTTGTTGATATGAAACCCGGCTGTTTGGTCCACCTTTTCCCATTGTGCATTGTCATCTTTCTCTGTACTTCCTTCAGCCAATCCTAGCAGCAATGGGGGGCTGAGTTTAAGGCCAATCCAGCTGGCCTGAAGTCTTTGCATGGATTTCTTGTAAAGGTCCACTCTTGCCAATGCTTCCCTCATCCGGGTCGGGGTATGGTACTCCCGGATCTTCAAACTATGTGCCAAGGTATGCCACCTGCGTGCACATGCGTGGGCAGCAGTTTCTCCCAATAATCTGTCCATATCTTCAAAGTGGGCTATTGCTTGGGCCTGCTGGTCCATAAATCTCAAGGAAGCTGTGGGATCATTAGACAACTGTTGGCGGGCTGAGATGAGGGCAACCGGATTCTCTGGTTCTGCTCGAATGTACAGTGGCTCTCTCACTTCTCGGCTCATAACCAATTTTTCTTCGGTTGCTCTCTGATCCTCATGATTTAACCATGAAGCGAAGGCCATCAACTGCATATCACCCAAGGCGATATTGGGATCCCAAGAGACTTCATTAGGCAAAACCAGATTGTGGATGTAGAATTCTGCTAGCTGGGCTTTGTCTTCTGCTAAGCTAGTATTGCATAATTCGGCAAATTGCTGTGGGTTATGGATTTGTGCAATACCTCTTTGTGCTAATGTGTTTATCTGGAACTGTAGCCGCTGATCCTTTAAGTACAACCCATAATACTTTGCAGGATGTCTGCACTGCAGGGCTTCCATGGCCCAACTGGCCATGCAGGCCAATTGTGTTTCCTTTTGTTTCAGCTGCTCTTTCAGAGCTTGTGTTTCAATTTGGCCCTGTTGTCTTGTTTCCTGTAGAAGTGTAATTGGCTCCTCCAGATGGGTGGTCAGCTTTTGTTTTCCTTGCTGCTCATTTGTGGTGTCTTTGGAGGATGTTCTTACCCCTGCCCTTAGCTCCTGTAGCTGTAATTTCAACTTCTGGTTTTCTTCCTGTAGAAGTACACGTTGACAATTAGCCACATGCTTAGCCAATGCAAACTCACTCCTGACTTCTTTAAGTTGTTCTTGCAGGGGACCTATGTCCGCCACACCTTTGGATTTGGCGATTTGCATCCATGTGTGGGAACGGACCCTCTCCTCTTCTAATGCGAAAAATAGAGGTACAGTAAATTTTTGCGGTATAACCTTTCCCGCCTCCAAGAAGGTGTAGTAGGAGTTCAGATTAGGTGAAGGGCTAGCCTCGGGGATATGTTCTCTTTCTTCCTCTCTAGGAGGTGCTAGCTCACCCTCCTTTGGTGACGAGGGTCCTTCCTCTTCTCTTTGTTCGGTTTCCTGTAGCCGAGCCAAGGTGTCCTGTAGGACATTTTCGGCTTCCTGTAGCCTGGTTTTTTCATCCAACAGGTCTAACCTTTCTCGCCATGTGCTCTTCTTTGGACTTCCCTTTTCGTAGGTAACTGTAATCTTTGAGGGGGATTTTTCTTTGGGAGAAGCAGGAGTGTCTTCGATGACAATTGGGTTGCTGGACTGCGTCTGCGGTTTCCCTGTTTTTATCCGAACACTTCTCCGGGCTTTGAAGTAGAGAGGAGGGTCCCTCTTCCTTTTTCCTTTTGGCTTAGGCGGTGTACTGAGGCCAGCTAATACAGCCGCTGCCTCCCTGGCCAAAACATCCACCTTCTGCTCCTTTGATTTTGATTTCGCATGGCTTCCTGTAGAAGCCTGTTCCTGCGCTTTCGTGCTTCCTGTAGAAGCTGTTTTCGGGCTTCCTGTAGAAGCTCGCTTCTCTTTTCCTGTAGTGACAGGTGTCTTCACTTTCGCTTGCTTTGCTGCAGGGGTTTTACCTTTTTGTTTGCTTGTGAGTGCTGGAGAGGTAATTGGGCTGACATGGCCCGCCCCAACTTTGTCCCTTCTGCTCTTTGACCTTATTTCCCTTTCTGACAGGATGGGGGAGTCAGCTTTTTCTTCAGCATCTTTTTCTTTGTGATGCTTCTCCTGCATGGTAATCGAGGTACTTGGGCTAGTTTCCTTCTTTTCTTCGGCCTCTGCTTCTTGTTCTTCACTGCTAGACGACCCCGTTTCTTCCATCAACATTTTTATGTCTCCTTCTCGAGTTAAATTCCGGAAGGATTCCCACAAGAGGGGAACCTTTTGTGAGTGGAGCGCGTCTCCTACAAGAAGCTTGATCAGCCCATGGTGTGCGACTTGATCTGGTATGCCCTCTCTGAGCTTTGTAGCGCACTCAATCAAGGATTGTAACAGGAAATAAGGAATGCTTAATTTCTGTTCTACAGGAAGATCAATCCGGTGTCTTAGTTCACTGAGCAACCGGAAGTGATATGCATACACAATGCTGTAACGACCCTCACAGGTAATATATTTCATGATTTGCAAACTGACTTCGTTCCATGGTGGAAACAGGCTTGTCCTTCTCACCCCATTTTTATCCTCTGTGAATTCTTCTTCAGGTGGGAAGAACTCTTTCTTGGCTTGCTGGCTTAGCTTTCGTTCTTCTTTATCCCACGGGAGACCCATAGGAAGCTCAGTGATTCTGTTGATAGACTCCGGGGTGATCTTGAAGCTTAGGCCTCTGAAATTGACTGTGGCTAGCACCTTGGATTTTGGCCTCAGGGCCTGCAAGAATTCCTCGGCCACTTCCTCATCGTACCCTTGCAACTTATCACAAAAAGACATCCACTGTGCTCATGTAAAAAGCTCTACCACGGCCTGATTTCTCCTCAATTTTTCTGAATCTGTGGGTTCTCGCCTGATAAATCCACCCGGCATGATGCACAATTTTCTTAACCGGAGGTGGTGATGGTGGAGGAGTGTGAAGTTTCGGTGACAGAGTGCAGAACAATGCATATAATCCACAAAATTTTACAACACAGTCTAACTACTTCAACAATCCTGTAGCATGACAGTATAAGTCTACAGACAGCAATTTCACCACTTTCTCTATACCTAGACAGTAACTGACAATTCTACCACCTTACATGACCATTTGCATGAGAAGTTCAGGGTTACCTCGTTACTCGGCCACCTTTTTTTACGTGAACACCCGCGTTCCTGTAGAAGACTGTGTTCCTGTAGACTGCGTTCCTGTAGACTACGTTCCTGTAGAACTGTGTTCCTGTAGGAGCAGTGCGCAAATTTCCGGGAGGACTGCAATTGGACCGCGGTTGAGGTGCACTTCACCGGTGTTCTAGTAGCCAACAGCTCGGCGTATCAAGGTGCAGAGACGATCGGAATAGCCACTCGAGTTCGAAGTGGTGGTTGATTGAATGCATGTCAAAATCTAGCCGATTAGATTTTGAATCGGCGCGATCCGTGGCGCGCGGGACAGCTCATCCCCCGCCGGACCGTTGAGCGACGTCATCAACCACTCACCGGCGTATTCAATTGCTGCCGCATTCATTCCCACAGATCTGCCGCTGCCTTTTTCTGCTGAACTCATTCCCATGGATTCTCACGTGCGTGCTGCTGATTTTTTTGTGGCCGCCACCCGAACATTCAACTATACCATAACTCGCCGACGTGGCCAGTCTACTTGGCCATACGGCTGCTCAACCATTCACCTTTACGCCATGCAAACAAATCAAAGTAATATTCATGCGATTTGACGGAAGGAAGGGGTTAGACACTTACCTGCGTGGCTGCACACGATTTTTCCAGTTTTTCGATGATGGTGAGCGGATCTACATGCTGCATTCGCACTCACACAGACCCGGAGGCTCATGGTTACAGGTTGCTGACGATGGAGGGAATGTTGTGATTGCATGCGCTCGCATTACCTTGGAGATGGCGGTGTTGTGAATGGTATCCACTCCAGCAGGTTGAACTGTTACAGGATTCCCGCGGGTGTCTCGTACCAGTTCTTCTTCCTTGCGTGTATGCTGCACGGCGGAGGATCTGGTCTTTCAATCCCGCTTCCGGAGCTTCTGATGCCTGTGGTGTAAGATCTTCGTGCTTGTTTATCTTTGAAAATGCCTTTTTCCGCAAGAACTCATTGATCTGTTTTGCTGGTGCAGGGGACTTGGATGCATGTTGACGAGGATGGTGGAGCAAGGTAACAGCGTCGTGCATGGGCCCAAAAGAGGCTTGCATGCGTCCACACCAACCCGTAGTCATCAGATCTGCTCATGAAATGCATTCTGGCCCGTTCTGAGCCTCTACAGGAAGTTTCCTGTAGAAATACAGAGCTTCCTGTAGACAGGCAGCTCTTCCTGTAGAAACTGGCACCTTCCTGTAGAAACTCGCACCTTCCTGTAGAAAATCTGTGTCTTCCTGTAGGAGACTCAATCTATAATGAAAGTGCATATACCTTGAAGAACATAAGCATTCTTGGAGGAGGTGCTGGTGAGGTGTCCTGGTTGCATGATAAGGACCTTTGACCTTGAGTTGAGAGGCTTCCTCTCCTCCATAGAACACCTGCAATCTGCATGCAAATAACTTATGGATCTTGTTTTTTTTCTTTTGTTTTTTTTCTTTCTTTTTTTTTTTAAAGATAGCAGGGGTGCCTCAAGGAGGTTTTCACCCATGCCATCTGCCCTGAGCGCCTCAGAGAGGTTTTCGCTCAAGGATCTTTTTCAACTTTTTCCCTTCTTTTTTTTTTTTTTTTTTTTTTAAACAAAAGCAATAGGAGCGCCTCAATGAGGTTTTCACCCCTACTACCTGCCTTGGGAGCCTCGGAGAGGTTTTCACCCCAAGGATCTTTATTTATTCTTTTATTTTTTTTATTTTTTTTTTTCAGATCTTCTTTCAGGGTGTGCCAGAGGCAAAGGCAAAACCCTTCTCTATGACCAATACAGATCTCTCCACAGTTTTGATAAACTCTTGTCTTGAGAGAGGTCTCCTGTAGATCTTCAATCGATGCCCATTGACAAGCATGGGAATGGCTTCCTCATCAATGGTTCGAATGAGGACAGATCCATTGTCATGGCATTTCTCCATTGTATATGGTCCTAGCCATCTGGTTCTCAACTTCCCCTTGAAATCTTTGTATCTGGAATCATACAACAAAGCCCAATCTCCCGGCTGAAATTGCTTGTCATGGAGATGTTGGTCATGCCACACCTTTCTCTGAAGTTGGACCACTTCTGAGTGAAGGAGGGCCTGCATGCGGTGCTCATCCAGTCCATTCAGCTGCAGTAGCCTTTCTTGTTGTGCATGGCTGAGATCTAGATCCAGCTGAGCTGCCATCCTCAAGGTGTTGTACTCAAACTCAATGGACAGCAAAGCTTTCTTCCCATAGACCAGCTCATAAGGTGTGAAGCCGGTGGTGGTCTTCCAAGTGGTGTTGTAAGCCCATGTGGCCTCAACCAGGCGATCTGCCCAATCTTTTCTGCTGCTGCTCACCACTTTGGTCAAGATCCCCTCTAATGCTCTATTGGTGACTTCCACCTGCCCATTTGCTTGAGGATGATAGGGAGTGGAAGTCCTATGCTTGATCTTGTGATGAGCTAGGAGATCTTCAACCAAGTTGGATGTGAACTGGCTCCCTTGATCGGTCACCAGCTCTCTGGGGTAGCCAAACTTGTAGAAGATGTTCTCTCTTAGGAACTCGGCCACTTTCTCTTCTGTTGCTGCTTTGATTGCTTTGGTCTCTGCCCACTTTGTCAAATAGTCGGTACACACAATGATGTAGGATCTTTGCCTCGAAGAGGGATTGATTGGACCCACAAAGTCCATGCCCCACTTCTCAAATGGCTCAAGAGTCACTTGAGGTTGGAGAGGCATCTCATCCCTTTGGGTCGGTTTCCCCATTCTTTGGCATTGGTCACACTGACTGACATCTTGATGAAGTGTGGGCCAATAGTAGCCTGCCTGCAGGATCTTGAAGGCAGTTCTCTTTGCTGCAAAATGCCCTCCACAAGGCCCATCATGACAAGTGAGGAGGATATCAAAGACTTCCTCCTCCCTTACACAACGCCTTAAGATCTGATCGGGGCCAAGCTTGAACAGGTTGCCCCCAATCCAAGTAAATGAGGCACTTTTTCTGATGATCCTGCTCTTCTCTTTTGAAGAGAGGTGCGGAGGGAACTAAGCCGAAACAAGGTAGTTTGCTATATCAGCAAACCATGGAGAGAGTACTGAGATAGCAAACAGATGCTCATCAGGCATCTGGTCATCCACCATCCCATCTTCATCTACAGACAAATCCAATCTAGACAAGAAGTCAGCAACAACATTTTCTCTACCTGGTTTATCAACAATGGTTAGATCAAACTGCTGCAATAAAAGTAACCATCTAATAATACGAGCATTCACATCTGGTTTATTCATCAAATATCTAATAGCAGCATGGTCAGTATGTACAAAGGTCTGGTAACCAGTAATATAATGTCGGAACTTGTTTAATACATGGACCATAGCCAAGAATTCCTTCTCGGTTACAGTGTAATTCAGCTCAGCTTTGGACAAGTTTTTGCTAACAAAGTAAATGGCATATGGAAGTTTCTGCTCAACTTGTCCTAAAGCTGCACCTATGGCTTTGTTCGAGGCATCAGTGTGGATGTGGAAAGGTAGGGCCCAGTTTGGACCTCTCAAGATTGGTGTTGACAGCAACTTGTCCTTTAACTCATTCAAACTCTTCTGACAATCGTCAGTCCACTTAAACTCCACATCTTTTGCCAACAGACCAAACAATGGCGAGGCTAGCTTGCTGAAATCTTTAATGAATCTCCGGTAGTATCCTGCTAATCCCAAGAAACTCCGGACATCCCTTACTTTTTGAGGAGGTGGAACCCTCTTGATGAGAGCAATTTTGTTAGGATCCACCTGCAATCCTTGTGAAGAAATGGTATGGCCTAGCATGGTCCCCTCAGTCATTAGGAATTCACATTTTTCAGGACTAAGGGACAAGTTCATCTCGGTGCATTTGGTTAGGACTTTCCCAAGGTTGGAAAATGCTTCCTGGAAGTTGGCCCCATAAGGAGTAAAGTCATCCATGTATATTTCCACTGCATCATGGACCAACTCCGAGAAGATGGTCAAGACAGCTCTCTGAAAAGTAGCCGGAGCATTGCATAGCCCAAAGGGAAGGACTCGGTAGGCAAAGGTACCCCAAGGACAAGTGAAGGTGGTCTTATCTTGGTCTTCCGAGCTGATTTGGATTTGATTGTACCTGCTAAACCCATCCAGGAAAGAGAAGAACTTCTTTCCTGCCAGTCCATCCAACACTTGATCTATGAAAGGTAGAGGGAAATGGTCTTTCTTGGTAGCTTTGTTCAGCTCCCGGTAATCCACACAGATTCTCCACTTCCCATTCTTCTTGGGAACCAACACTAGAGGGGACACCCATTCACTATCTAAAATGGGGTAGATGAATCCGGCATCCAACAGTTCCTGCAATTCTTCCTTGACAATGTCCTTAAGAGCTGGATTCATTCTCCTCTGAGGTTGCCTAACCGGTTTACAATCCTCTTTGATGTATATATGATGGGTACAGACCGAAGGATGGACTCCTTTCATTTCCTTATAGCTCCAAGCAAAAGCATCTAGGTGGTTGGCCAACAGACTGCACAGCTCCTTTTCCTGGGAAGGAGATAAGGAGGAGCTGATCTTCAATGCTTTCTCAGGGCCGAACTCCACATTCTTAACTCTGGGAGTGATAGGGTTGGTTGTAATGAGATCCACTAAGGTGCTAGCTTGGGCATCCTCCACCAATTCTTCTAAGGGTAGTGCACTAGTAGGTGGATCCCAGATCAAGGTCTCGATCAAGTCATCCTCGGTTAGGGGGTCTTTCCTAGTGGTATCTAAGGTGCACAGAGGTGCTGAGTACACCTCGTCTTCTTCTCCTTCTTCCAACCAGAGTGGTAAATCATGCTCTAAAGAAGGTTGGGCAGGAGGGTATAGGACTAGCTGCTTGGACATGGGACCATTTTTGATGGTCATGTTTCCTGCCCGACAACTTATGTAAGCATCTGCAGTAGCTAACCAAGGCCTTCCCAAAATGAGAGGATATCCAGTAAGCTTGGCCTTTGGTTGCAGAACCAGGAAGTCTGCAGGGTATTCCCAAGAATCAATGGAGACCATGACATCCTCCACAATCCCTTCGGGAGTCACGGTGGAGCGATCTGCTAATTGCAGTACTGTCGAGGTCTTTCTCAAGGAACCCTGAAGATTGAGTTTAAGCATGGTATCCCTGGTCATCACATTGATGGCCGCCCCCAGATCAATCAAGGTGTGGGGGATAATGGTGCCATTGATGTGAACATCTACTACAGGGCTTCCAGGATCTAGGTACTTTGGGCAGATGACTTGTCCTAGCATAAGGTCAGACAGTTGTCCTATGACATTGATAGTTGAGGCATCTTTCTTCCGTCTGCCTGGGTGTTTGAAACACTTCTCCTTAACCAGCTTGTTATATATTGGCACATCCTTGATGGCTTGGAGAAGTGGGATTTTTACACACAACTGCTTGAGCTCACCCAAAAGCTCATCTTCTTCTGGGTTAGGTTGTTTGGTGGCTGTTAGTCTCTCAGGAAAGGGTGGAATAGGCTTTGGTTCACTCTCCTGATGGTCTTCCTCATCCTCTGGGGGAGGAGGCTGGCGATCTGGAAGAGTCTTTCCAGATCTAAGATTGATCTCCTAGATCTCCACAGCATAGGTAGGGCATGAGGTTTCCCCAGTGTATACCTGCTGGGCCTGTCTATTGTTGGGGTTCGGGTTCGGTTGAGCAGGCATTTGAGGTTGCCTTGGAGGAGCAGGAGGTAATGGTTGTGGTTGAACTGGAGGTGGAGGCAGAATGGCGGGTGGAGTGTTGTACTGAGGCCTCCACCCCGACTGAGGTGCATTCCATTGAGGCTGTGGCTGGGTATGTGAGTGATATGGATGAGAAGTAGGTTGAGTGGGGTACTGAGGTGGATAAGACCATGGAGGAGGCATGTACCATGAAGGATGAGCAGGGGGGCCCTAGGAAGGCATAGGAGTTGACTGGTTGGGGTTGTAATAAGCTTGAGATGCCCCTTGCATCCCCTGCTGATAAGGTCTAGATCCTTGTGGCCCCCTTTGGTTGAGGTAATAGAGAGGCTCTGTGGGAGCTTCGGTCCCTTGGTACATGGCTTTAAACCCAGGTAAGGTTGGACACTGATTTGTTGGGTGGTCCTCCTCACAAACGAAACACTTTTCAACCGAATGCAATGGGCATTCGTTCTTAGGGTGTCTTCTGGTGCACCTAGGACAGAAGACAGCCAAGGCTCTCTCAGCTTCTTCTTTCTTCTGCTGGATCCTGAATGTGTCCAGCTGCATGGCAATGGTCTGTCTCACCTCACTCTTAAGATCTTCTAATTGGTTTGTAAACTCATGTTTGGAGAAAGGGACACCAGTGGAGAGGAGATTTCCTCTACCTCGTTTCCTAGCTGCCCTGGAATGATTTCTAAACACAGTCTTGATGTCCTCATAAGGCAGTTGGTAAATGTCCCCCCCAGCTAACATGTGAAGGGTGTCTAAGAGATCTTCAGGGACTCCTCGGAGTAGAACCAACTTGAGGGATTCATGGTCAAGTGTGCACCTGGCCCGCTTATAATTAAGTTGGAACCTCTCCTCATAATCCTCTAAAGACTCATCACTCCCCATGGTCATCCGAAAGATCTCTCCCTTGGTTTCCTTAGACCTACAGTAATCCCGATACTTGGTATTGAAGGCTTGCTGCATCTGAGCCCAAGTAGCGATGCTATTCCCAGGTAATCCCATGAACCAGCGTAGTGCTGCATCCTTAAGACTGGAAGGGAAAAGCTTCAGCTTTTGCTCATCTTCAGTGTAGTCATAAGTTCTACAAAGGACAGCAAACTCAAACAAGAAGGTATCAGGATCCTCAGTGGTCAGTCCATGGAAGTGAGGCAAGGCGGAGGGGCTAATGTTCTTCATTTTCATCTCTCCATTGGTCTCTCGGATGGGGAAAGCTCCTTCTATTCTCTCATCTTCTCTTCTATTATCAGCCATGGCTTCAGATGGAGTGGTCTCTAACTCTTCTTCTTCTATAGGGTCTTGGTATATCTCAGGATGTTCACCTATAGGTTCCTCTGGGTCACTGTCACCAAAGAAGAGAGAAGGGTGACTCAGTGATGTGGTGGGGGTGTTTGGTAGGAATTTGCCTGATCTATCTCGGTTCCTACGAGGCATGAAATGGAAAGGACTTTTCTTTTTTTTTCTTTTTTTGTTGTGCTTTTGCTTTTTCTTTGGTACCTGCAAAACTGAAACAGAGTGATCTACACTAACTATATTGCTCAAATGAAATTTGCGGAATTGGAAAGCTAATTCTAGGAAAGCAGGAAATATTAATCTAGGAAAGCAGGAAATGCTAATCTATGAAAGCAGGAAATACTAAGCTAGGAAAGCAAGAAATATTAATCTAGGAAAGCAGGAAATGCTAATCTATGAAAGCAGGAAATACTAAGCTACTTTTGCAGAATGGAAATGAAATAAACTACTGAGCAGAAGTAAGAGTACGAAAGTAGAAGAAGAGCAACAATTACTAATACTCTGACGCTTCCCCAGCAACGGCGCCAAAAAGATGGTGAGCTCCAGTACTGTAGCAATAATGCTACAACTCCTGGGGCTTCCGGTCTCTCATTTTATCAACCCGGTAGTTCGTACAAACTTGGAAGGGACGGTGCTATATGCACAAGTACTAGCTCTTGTCGCAGCTGTCACTTGGTCAGCTAGCACAAGTCCGCTAGGGCTCAAGCCAACTTCTATAGGCTCTCAGAAGAAGCTTGCTAATTGATGGACGAAAGCTATTCTCAAAGGAAAACTACTCTACTTGACAAAATGGACTGAAAGCAAATCAAAGCATGTAAACCTAGGAAACCCTAATTTAACTAGTCTAACCTCTATAATGCAAAGAATGTGAATGAAACCTCTACCAATGCTGTTGTTACCTCTAATAAGTGGAAATGCATGGATCTAAGCTACTTGCATCATAAAAGACATGTTTTTGTATTTTTCCTTTAAGTGGATGGAATGATTGTGATTTTGTGCTAACTAGGGTTTGGTTGTGCAGATGGGATGGAGAAGGAAGGAAAGCGTGGGATAGGTTGGGGAGGCTAGGAGAGGTCCCTAGGGATCCTTAGCATCCATCCACAGAGGTTCCTCACATTCAGACGCTCAGCAACCGAGTGAGTGGCCTCCTACAGGATGTCTGCAGGGGATCCTACAGGATACGCAGAGATTTCTACAGGATGTCTACAAATTGCTACAGGATGACCTACCGTGAGTGTTTGAAGTGATGGAGGAGTGATGGAATGGTAGGGGGAGATGTGTAAGGTAGGAATAAGGCTGGTGATGGCTCAGAAGTGGAAGAATAGGATAGGGAGTGAGTGTAGGGAGTAGGTTGGAAGATAGAGGACTAGGTCAACGAAAGGGCTAGAGAGTGAAGCTATGTGAGGAGTGAAAGACTTTGGGAGATAACAGAGTGGAGCAGGGGTCAACGATGTATTTGCATGCGTGATCAAGATGGAGAATGAGGTAATGGAACGAGAGAGAGCAGTGTAAGTGAAACAAATGCTTATGACTGTCACCAAACCAAAAATGCATCACCCTAAACTACCTGTGCGTATAAATTCAATGAACAGCAATCCAAAACGCGAAGGAGAATGTGCATGAAACTGTGATGAAGGCGTGTGTGCAGGTGTGAATCATGTGGAAAGATCTATCATAACGAGACTATGTTGCAGCACGTATGAAGTGAAGAACTGCGTGTTTTTGTGGCTGGTATAGGCTGCACTCCAATCTCCAAACGGAGATGGCAGTGGAGACTTCCTCAACCTTTTTTGCTGGAGCTCCAATGTATTATCAACCTGCTAATCTAACTAAACAACCGAAAGCAATTCAACCATAAACTAGTCCTATCTATGCTCTTGAAAAAGACTAATTCAACAACCTGTAATTCAAATTGCATGTGAAAATGAAAACTCAGAGTGCTGAAACGAAATGCAAACAACACTACAGCAGAGGGGATCTATGGCTCTCAGGTTGGGCCCTAACCTGAGAGCTATAGTCTCCTTAAGAAAACTCAGAGCTAGATCAAAATCTGCCTTCTTTATTCATAATCTGATGTTATGCCAAAACTGGCTTACAACAAGAACTAACACCGAGCTGTGCTCAAAAATTACAATAGTAATGTGAAAGTTTCAACAACCTATCAAAGGCTACGGCCTCTATACTTATGCAAAACCGATCATCCAACAGGTCTCCTTGATTTTAGGAACTCGGCTGTCCAACTGAAGTTTAACTTGGTGATCCTGTAGAACAGTTATGACTGTTGTTCCTGTAGAACAGTTGGCTGCCTCTATGCTCGGTGCTCTATGCTCGGTGGGGAGATTGGTTGGAGCTCGGAGCTACGGTGGGAATCACGAGGAAGGTCCCCGAGACTGTGGACATCCTCTCCTAAAAACCAGCAGTGCCACCTCATTGTTTCCTTGTCTCCTTTTTCGTGTCCTTTCTCCCTTTAAATGCAAAAAACCTGGAAGCATCATGCATTAGTCACGTAGATAATATGTCTACTCTTCTTCCTACAAACAACACGAACAAACTAAGAAATGCATGCATAAGCAATAAAATATGAATGGTTTGAGCAAGTAGAATAGGCCAAAATGAGCCCAAATTGTACCAAAATTGGGGCTCATCAACAGGTTTACCCAAGTCTGAGGGAAAGAGTGTCATCATGGTGGTAGTTGACAGACTTACCAAGTATGCACACTTTTGTGCATTATCACATGCATTTAGAGCCAGTACAGTTTCTACTGCATTTATGGAAACAATTCAAAAGCTATATGGAAACCCAAATATTATTGTAAGTGACAGAGATCCCATTTTTACTGGAAATTTTTGGAGAGAATTATTTTCTTATCTTGGTACTCAATTAGCTCATAGCTCATCTTATCATCATCAATCTGATGGGAAAACTGAGATAGTAAACAAATGTTTGGAAGGATATCTTCGTTGCTTTGTATCTGATAAACAGACACAATGGGTCAAATGGTTGCCTCTGGCTGAATGGTGGTATAACACTTCCTTCCATACAACAACAAAAATGACCCCATTTATGGCACTTTATGGGTATCAACCACCATCCATCACATCATATTTAAGAGAAAATTCTAAGGTTCAGGCAGTGGAACATCACATCAAACATCAACAACAAGTCCTCCAACTCTTAAAGGATAACCTCGTGTTGGCACAGAATAGAATGAAACAACAGGCGGATCAACATCGCAGTGAAAGAATTTTTGATGTAGGTGATTGGGTATTCGTACGGCTACAAACATATAAGCAAATGTCCCTCAAGCAAGCTAAGAAGGATAATAAATTATCACCAAAGTATTATGGTCCGTACAAGGTGTTTCAAAAGATTGGTACTATGGCATACAAATTGGAGCTTCCTGTAGCTTCTCGATTGCACCCAGTTTTCCATGTTTCATGTTTAAAGAAGGTTATAGGCGACAAGCTCCCAATTCAAAAAATATTGCCAGAACTTGACGAGGAAGGAAAAATTATATTAGAACCAGAAGAAATCACAGAAACAAGAACTCGATAGCTACGAAATCGATCAATTTCGGAGTATCTTATCAAGTGGAAGAACTTATCCGCTGAAGATTCCACATGGGAGGATGAGAATTTTATACAGAAGTATCCAGAACTACTCAAGCGTTGAGGACAACACTTTTTTGAAGAAGAGGTGCATGTTGGGTCCCTATAATACTAGTGATTACCCCATTACTATTGTAGTTATACCCCTTATTAATATTGTTGTGCCCCTATTGCCCCCATATTGTTATTATTGTGCCCCATAGAATCCCTCTATTGTTATCTTTGTGGCTTTATATTATTATTTTTAGGTCGGCTGGGTTATATTGTGACTCCTTAGACTCCTATATATAAGAAAGGAGGTTTTGTCATTTGAATCATAAAAGAATTTTTCATTTATGTAATGTAAAGGAGGTTGCCCCCTCAAAGAGGCTGAATTCTAAGGCGTTGATCTATCTTTTCTATCTTTTCTTCAGCTGGTTTCATAACACTTTGTCATTGGAAAAGGTTGGATTCAGCTGGATTCTCATGTACTGAACACATATCACTTTGTAGCAGTTTTGGAAGGAAACTAATAAAGTTGCAGCTGTTTTTATGGGATCCCTATGGTATGGCCTTTAGCACATGTTTCTTCTTCTGTTACTATGTTCACATGTTATTTATGTATGCCTCTTTCATATAATTGCTTCTGATTGGTTGTTTTCAAGTCAGATAGGTGGAATACATTAGGTTTAATGCTCTGCCTTGGGAAAACACTAGTACTTCATGTTTTTTCTATTGTTTAAGAAGGATTCATGACTTGCTCATGCCCTTTGTAGCTCCTCACCAGTGTAAAATTTCACCTCATCAAGCCTAAGGTGCTGAATCTCATACCTACCTTGCCCCATAGAACAACCTACAATTCTGACTTAGTTTCCCAGAACCCAAATTTCCCAGCTCCTCCTAATCTAGCAAAACACCAACAAAACCCAACCAAAATTCCCGTGCTACTATACCTAGCCTAAAATCCTTCCCTGATCCAGTCATCTAGACTGAGATTCTAAAGGAGAGAGCCCTCTCTCGGCCTTGTAGGGCTAGCTACAAGGCTAAGCTTGGTTTGTGGTTACCCTGGAAGTTGCCTCCCTTCAACCTGAGGTAAATCTAGGTGATAACAGGGAGTACCCAAGATACTACTTTTATCCTAGAATATGGTCGTTGAAGTCGACAAGGAAGAAGCACCAACCGCCTGAAATGTTGATTCGTGGAATCAAGATGAAGGATAAAGATGATTGTAATATGGTGGGTAAATAAGGCATGATAATGAAAGTTGACGATATGAATGGATATGGACAACTAACCAAGGTTGGAGCTATAATGTGAGTGGCGGTAGCCAAGACAATTCTTTTGGGGGAAATGTCCCTAGAGTTGGTAGGAAATCTAGGGTAGGTATAAGTATGTTCTGACTAGCATAATGAATGATCAATGAATGGTGTGGTGGTAAGCGAGCTCAAGTCAAGGGCGATTACGAACTGCCACCAGGTATAAGACATGAAAACATGGGTGGGAAACCTTTTCCTAAAAAAAAATTGTACACTTTCCAAAAGAATATAAAGGTGGTTTGGGATGTACATACATGGAGACAAGTGCCTCAAGAAAATGACGACCTATGTAATGATGCAGGAAAGGTTTTTTGCTGAGGGAGAGGGATGCATTGATTGTTCTCAGTGCTAGGTAGATGATATGATTGAAGTGACGCAAATGGGCTATGCCTTATGGAGGGATGGTTGGCCAAATGTGGAATCATGGGTGTATTTGACTTGATCCAACAAAAAATAAATGGGGCGACTCGGGAGTAGGGTTGGTAAGCAACAAGTAAAGAAGAGGAGAGTGAGGTTGATCTTCAAGACATGTGAATGGAATGGCTTCCAGGCCTGAGTGGATGGCCATGGATCATAATAGTGTTTAGGGATCTATAAAATGGGGTGATCCATGAATTGGAATGTATTATCAACTGGTATGGACATTTACCATGTGCAAGGGAAGGTGGTGGTAAATGTGGTCGAGGTGATGGACCCTATGGTGCATTTCAGAGAAGTGATGTCAAGATATACAAAACCTTGTAGGAAACATATCATGTTGTGTGGAGAATGATACCTTCAATGTCGATGACCTTCAGGGGACTGATTCTGATGGGAAACTGTTGGTATACCTACAACTTTGATAACCAATATCCCAAGTGAAAAACACTTTCATGAAAACAAAAATATAAGTTGAAATTTGTTAAATAAGATGAATCGAAGAAGATGGGAAGGATCACTTGAAGGGTTTCTTTGAACGTGAGATGGGCCTGAAAATGAGCTTGAGGTCAAAATGGAATGGAGGGTGCCATGATAAAGATGATTTCATTAGTAACAATATGGGTCCCTATAATACTAGTGATTACCCCATTACTATTGTAGTTATACCCCTTATTTATATTGTTGTGCCCCTATTACCCCCATATTGTTATTTATGTGCCCCATAGAATCCCTCTATTGTTATTTTTGTGGCTTTATATTATTATTGTTAGGTCGGCTGGATTATATTGTGACTCCTTAGACTCCTATATATAGAAAGGAGGTTTTGTCATTTGTATCATCCAAGAATTGTTCATTTATGTAATGTAAAGGAGGTTGCCCCCTCGAAGAGGCTGAATTCTAAGGCGTTGATCTATCTTTTCTATCTTTTCTTGAGCTGGTTTCATAACATTTGGTATCAGAGCTTTGGATTCTAGGGTTTCGCTGCTCCAAACAGGTCATCGTGGCATTTTCGCTATAACTTTTTTCTGTGACGTTTCAGAAGTCGCAAAAAAAACCCATTTGAGAAGAAATTTCGTTGAACCTTGGGTCCAAATTTCAGAGCTTTTCGCGTGATATTTGCGGAGATATGATCTGAGGAAGTTGGTCTTTTTGCAGACTCCTGAATTACATTCAAAACAGGTGACCTGGGGAAAATCGTCATAACTTTCTCTCTGGGGATCGGATTGAAATTTCGTAAGAAGGTACAGAAAGAGGACGGACTTTAGTTTCTTGTATGCGTGTTTCAGATCCAAAGGTTGAAACAGTGACTCGTGGCACGTCGTACAAGTTCGCTCTACTGAACTAGTCTAAAAGCAAGTCACTGTGGGAGATTTCACATAACTCTTCCTTGGAGAATCCAATTTGGGTCAGACTTGTGGCATTGGAAAGAGGACGCAGAAGGCTACTACAGGTCGTAATTTCAGAACTGGATGATCCAAAATTACAGAGATACATCAGATTCAATATCAGGCTTCTATAAAGTGAAAAAAGGTGTGTAGTTTTTTTTTTTTTTTTAATTTTTGTGTAAGCTTGGTTTAACGGAATTCAAAGGGCATAGTAAAGCATTATTATCGGTAACTGATGCCCCGAGGAAAGAAAATGCAAACACCTAGTAAGGAACCTGAAAGCTCTAGCATGACTCATGAAGAAGAGGAAGAAATGCTACATGATATATCAAAATTACAAGAACAAGTGCAACAAATGTCACGCTCACAAAAGCTAACAGAAGCTAAGATAAATGGCGTGGAATCTAAGATAAATGGCGTGGAATCTAAGAAAAAGGGCATGGAAGCTAAGATGGATGATTCGAAGACAGATTTGAAGGGAGACATGGCAGATTTGAAGACAAATTTGAAGATAGACATGGCAGATTTGAAGACAGATTTGACAAATTTTCTACAAGAAATACTTACTAATGGTGAAAAGGTAGTAAAGGAAACTCATGATGAGAACAAAAGAAATGTTAATCATGATTCCATAGACTCTAATGTTGGATCGAAGACCCACCATATTCCAAAAATCGATGAGGAAGTTTGATGGCAAGGATCCCGCCACATGGATATTACAGATGGAGCAATTCTTCGATCTCAATAATGTGCAAAACACACAAAAGGTACGTATGGCAACTGTATATTTGGAACCAAATCAGTTTGTATGGTATCAATGGCTTTGCTCTCGTAAACAATTTATCACTTGGGCAATTTTTACGGAAGAATTGATAGCACATTATGAGGATACAAAAAGCAACACTTTTTTTAGCCAATTGATAAGTCTCAAACAAAAGGGTTCAATAATGGAGCACATTGAGGAGTTCCAAAAATTGAACATAAGGGTAAAAGATATTCCAGAGGAGCATAGGATTGATGTGTTCATAGGGTCTTTAAAGGATAATATCCAACATGATGTTCGCCTTTGGGAACCTGATTCATTAGAGAAGGCATTCAGGTTAGCAAGAAAAATGGAAAGCAAAATTATGGCAACCAGGAAGCATACCACTCACAACTATAAAGACGGAAGTGTTGTTGCCCCTAGTCTTCCACAACCTATAAGGTTGACACCACAACAATTGGAAGAAAAAAGAGCAAAAGGGCTTTGTTACAGTTGTGATAGCAAATACACTAAAGGTCATAAGTGTGCTGAGAAGAAATTATTCTACATAGATTGTGAAGAGGAAGAAGAAAAGGAGCAAGAAAGGTCAAAAGAAGAAGATATACTCCAGGAACAAAGCCTAGATGAAGAACAAATAAATCCGACCATATCTTGTAATGCATTGGCGGGAATTACCACTCCTCAAACCATCAAGATAGAAGGACAAATCAAGAAGAAAAAGGTAATAGTGTTGATTGATTCAGGAAGCACCCACAATTTTATTCATTGTAGGGTAGCAAAAGAATTGAATTGCTTCCTATATCCAGCACCAGAGTGTCAAGTGATGATTGCAAATGGAGGAACAATAAATTGCTCTGGAAAGTGCCATAATATCAAGCTATCCATGGGAGAATATGTATTGACTAGCCCAATGCTTTCCATTCCAATGGGAGGTGCTGATGTTGTACTAGGAGTCCAATGGCTACAATCCTTGGGTACAATAGCTTTTAATTTTCAAGAACTTTTCATCAAATTTTCTACGGAAGGAAAGGAAGTTGAATTAAGGGGTATTGCAGGGAAACCAGGAAAGATAATCAGCTCTAATGGTATGACAAAGCTTCTAAAAAAGGAGCAAAGAGGTGTAATTGCACAATTATGTTCGCTAGATGTTTCCACATTGGAATCATCTATTTCTCCAGATCTCCAAAAAGTCCTGGACAATCATTCCAAGGTATTTGAGACTCCCAAAGGTCTCCCACCTATGCGTGATCATGATCATGCTATTCATCTGATTCCAGGAAGTGTTCCTCCAAACATCAGGCCGTACAGATATCCCTATGTCCAAAAAAGTGAAATTGAACGTATGGTTGCAGAAATGCTAGAGGCTGGTATAATTCAACCGAGTCAAAGTTCTTTCTCTGCTCCAGTAGTATTGGTGCACAAGAAGGATGGATCATGGCGCATGTGTCCGGATTATAGGGAGCTCAACAAGCTCACTATTAAAGATAAGTTCCCCATTCCTGTCATTGATGAATTACTGGATGAATTGCATGGATCAATTTACTTCACCAAGTTGGATCTTCGTTCAGGATATCATCAAATCAGAATGAAGATTGAAGACATTCCGAAAACGGCATTTAGAACTCATGAGGGTCATTATGAATTTTTGGTCATGCCTTTTGGCCTTACCAATGCACCTTCAACATTTCAAGGTTTGATGAATTCAATTTTCAAACCATTCCTTAGAAAATTTGTGTTAGTATTTTTTGATGATATACTAATCTACAGCAAGTCTTGGAAGGATCATGTTGAACATGTTGACAGGGTGCTACAACTATTGGAGGAGAAACAATTATATGCAAAAAGATCCAAATGTTTCTTTGGAGTCCAGGAGGTGGAATATTTGGGTCATATTGTATCTCATGAAGGAGTTAAGGTAGACCCTAGCAAAATTAAAGCCATTAAGGAATGGAAAATCCCCACATCCATAAAGCATCTGCGAGGATTTCTTGGGTTGACAGGGTATTATCGCAAGTTTGTTAAGAATTATGGGAGAATAGCAGCACCTCTAACAACATTATTGAAGAAAGATGCATTTTCATGGACTCCGGAAGCAACAAAGGCCTTTGAACATCTTAAAGAGGCAATGTGCCAAGCACCGGTCTTAGCTACACCGGACTTCACAAAAACCTTTATTGTGGAATGTGATGCTTCAGGAAATGGAATTGGTGTTGTTCTAATGCAAGATGAAAGACCCATTGCTTTTGAAAGTCGTCCAATCAAGGGAAAGTTTTTAAGCAAAGCTATTTATGAGAAGGAAATGTTGGCAATACTCCATGCACTTAAGAAATGGCGACCCTACCTAATGGGAAGACACTTCAAGGTAAAAACGGATCATGATAGCCTTAAATACTTTTTAGAACAAAGATTATCCTCTGAAGAGCAACAAAAGTGGGTCACAAAGATGTTGGGTTATGACTTTGAAATCATCTACAAAAAAGGGAAGCAAAATGTGGTGGCAGATGCACTCTCAAGAAAGGATGAGGATGTGGAAGCATTGTTGTGCGCCATTTCTATTATCCAACCAGATTGGATAAACGAAGCAAGGGAGGAATGGAAGAATGACGAAGAAGTGTGGGCACTTATTCGAAAGCTACAACAAGATTCCAGTACGTCTGATACATTTAGCTGGCAAAATGATTCGTTATGGTACAAAGATCGCTTATACCTCTGTAAGAATTCCCAGCTAAAACAAAAGATTCTTATGGAATTGCACACTTCTCCCTTAGGAGGGCACTCAGGATTTTTAAAAACTTACCACAGGGTTAAGAAGGAATTTTTTTGGGATGGCCTTAAATCAGATATTCAAAAGTTTGTGGCGGAATGTTTGGTTTGCCAACAAAATAAAGTTGAAACAATTAAGACACCGGGTCTATTACAACCTTTATCCATTCCAAGCCAACGTTGGGAGGAGGTTTCAATGGATTTTATCACAGGTTTACCCAAGTCTGAGGGAAAGAGTGTCATCATGGTGGTAGTTGACAGACTTACCAAGTATGCACACTTTTGTGCATTATCACATCCATTTAAAGCCAGTACAGTTTCTACTGCATTTATGGAAACAATTCAAAAGCTACATGGAAACCCAAAGATTATTGTAAGTGACAGAGATCCCATTTTCACTGGAAATTTTTGGACAGAATTATTTTCTTGTCTTGGTACTCAGTTAGCTCATAGCTCATCTTATCATCCTCAATCTGATGGGCAAACTGAGATAGTAAACAAATGTTTGGAAGGATATCTTCGTTGCTTTGTATCTGATAAACAGACACAATGGGTCAAATGGTTGCCTCTGGCTGAATGGTGGTATAACACTTCCTTCCATACAGCAACAAAAATGACCCCATTTATGGCACTTTATGGGTATCAACCACCATCCATCACATCATATTTAAGAGAAAATTCTAAGGTTCAGGCAGTGGAACATCACATCGAACATCAACAACAAGTCCTCCAACTCTTAAAGGATAACCTCGTGTTGGCACAAAATAGAATGAAACAACAGGCAGATCAACATCGCAGTGAAAGAAGTTTTGATGTAGGTGATTGGGTATTCCTACGGCTACAACCATATAAGCAAATGTCCCTAAAGCAAGCTAAGAAGGATAATAAATTATCACCAAAGTATTATGGTCCGTACAAGGTGTTGCAAAAGATTGGTACTATGGCATACAAATTGGAGCTTCCTGCAGCTTCTCGATTGCACCCAGTTTTCCATGTTTCATGTTTAAAGAAGGTTATAGGTGACAAGCTCCCATTCAAACAATATTGCCAGAACTTGATGAGGAAGGAAAAATTATATTGGAACCGGAAGCAGTCACAGAAACAAGAACTCGACAGCTACGAAATCGATCAATTTCAGAGTATCTTATCAAGTGGAAGAACTTATCCGCTGAAGATTCCACATGGGAGGATGAGAATTTTATGCAGAAGTATCCAGAACTACTCAAGCGTTGAGGACAACACTTTTTTGAAGGAGAGGGGCATGTTGGGTCCCTATAATACTAGTGATTACCCCATTACTATTGTAGTTATACCCCTTATTTATATTGTTGTGCCCCTATTACCCCCATATTGTTATTTTTGTGCCCCATAGAATCCCTCTATTGTTATTTTTGTGGCTTTATATTATTATTGTTAGGTCGGCTGGATTATATTGTGACTCCTTAGACTCCTATATATAGAAAGGAGGTTTTGTCATTTGTATCATCCAAGAATTGTTCATTTATGTAATGTAAAGGAGGTTGCCCCCTCGAAGAGGCTGAATTCTAAGGCGTTGATCTATCTTTTCTATCTTTTCTTGAGCTGGTTTCATAACAGTATAAGTATGTTCTCACTAGCATAATGAATGATCAATGAATGGTGTGGTGGTAAGCGAGCTCAAATCAAGGGCGATTACGAACTGCCACCAGGTATAAGACATGAAAACATGGGTGGGAAACCTTTTCCTAAAAAACATTGTACACTTTTCAAAAGAATATAAAGGTGGTTTGGGATGTACATACATGGAGACAGGTGCCTCAAGAAAATGACGACCTATGTAATGATGCAGGCAAGGTTTTTTGCTGAGGGAGAGGGATGCATTGATTGGTCTCAGTGCTAGGTAGATGATATGATTGAAGTGACGCAAATGGGCTATGCCTTATGGAGGGATGGTTGGCCAAATGTGGAATTCATGGGTGTATTTGACTTGATCCAACAAAAAATAAATGGGGCGACTCGAGAGTAGCGTTGGTAAGCAACAAGTAAAGAAGAGGAGAGTGAGGTTGATCTTCAAGACATGTGAATGGAATGGCTTCCGGGCCTGAGTGGATGGTCATGGATCATAATAGTGTTTAGGGATCTATAAAATGGGGTGATCCATGAATCGGAAGGTATTATCAACTGGTATGGACATTTACCATGTGCAAGGGAAGGTGGTGGTAAATGTGGTCGAGGTGATGGACCCTATGGTGCATTTCAGAGAAGTGATGTCAAGATATGCAAAGCCTTGTAGGAAACCTATCATGTTGTGTGGAGAATGATACCTTCAATGTCAATGACCTTCAAGGGACTGATTTTGATGGGAAACTGTTGGTTACCTACAACTTTGATAACCAATATCCCAAGTGAAAAACACTTTCATGAAAAAAAATATATAAGTTGAAATTTGTTAAATAAGATGAATCGAGGAAGATGGGAAGGAGCACTTGAATGGTTTCTTTGAACGTGAGATGGGCCTGAAAATGAGCCTGAGGTCAAAATGGAATGGAGGGTGCCATGATAAAGATGATTTCATCTTGATCCTTATGTCATTGACAGTTTTGAAAATAGGGGTCGTGGGCTCTTGAATGGGGCTCTAGAAGATTAAAAAGAGGGTGATATATAGGGAAAAGTGGGCCATATGTCACCTCATTTGTATTTGTTGACTTGGAGTGTACAGATATGTTTGGGAGTTTTTTTCTATTGTAGAGGTTAGCCTATGTACCAAGGAAGCACATGAGGGAAGCCAGGTAAGAGGACTCGACTTCATCTTTGTGATTTGTGTAGGTTAGGGTAGATAGGGTGTACAGAATGGATTGTACAGGCCTATTTTTAGGAAAAAATAATGAACCACGTGGGTGACTATGAAACATTTGTGTTATCCCTGTGGGTTAAGGGGATACAAGCGCACAATTGGTGGGGATACAGAGGAATGTCTCAAAACTATGAGATTTGTTGGTACATACATTGCACATAGGACTAGTGCTAACATAATAAATGGCATCAGCATCAGCATCTCCCATAGAACAATATGATGACACATGGTTGATGTCATTGGATGGGGCACTCCTAGGTGTTGGCCACCTACGATTCTTAGTGTCAGCATGATGTGTCCCCCTAATGCCAGTTTGTCTCAATGTTTCTCTTACTGCTAAAGAATGTGGAAGGTCTTGGAAATTCCATGTGTGCTGTGCTTGGGAGAATATGTGACAATGATTATGTGAGCGTCTAGCTTGATTTGAGTGAGTAGGTGATCTGATATTCACCCTATGAGTGACATCAGTTAAAGATTTATTAAACAAAGGTATTACAAACTCATGTGCTAGTGTGTGTGTTCTATGTTATTGAAGCAAAAGATTGATCAGATTGCCAATACATAGATAATAAAATGGAAAGACAGAAGAGAAATACAGTAAGCAAACATAAAGACACAAGCAATTTTAATAAGGATTTCATGCTATTCTTCAGGGCTACATCTCCGGTCCAGCTTTTAGTGGTGGCCTTGTTTTATTGTGCCTTTTAAGTAGAGAAATACAATACAGGGATTCAATGTGAGTTCTCCTGAAGCAGGTTTTGCTTGGCAGGGTAGTTCTTGGATTCCCCAAGCCACTTGAGTACACAGAATTCTTCTTCCTACCAGCTTTGTGACCTTCTGGTCTACAGGGGAGAGCCCAATGTGGTGCTCAACCTGGACAGATCCTCTCTGGGACGGCTTGGATCTCTCAAGCCTCTGGTGCTCGATGTTGCCTCTAGTCAGCTCAGCCCTCTGTCCTCTTCTGCTTTTCTTTACTGTTCTCTGTGTTCAGTCCTCCTCTCTGGGTTCACTGTTCCACTTCTTCGTCTCTCAACTCTTGTTGTCTTACTTCCACTGATTTGACTATCTTTGTTCATGGCTTTAGCCATTTGAACTCTATGCATGTTTGATTCCTCTTCCGCCTCTGTCGATTCACCTTCTGCAGCTGTGCTTGGAGTTCCTTGTTTGACGTCATCATGAACGCTCAGGGAGTGGCCACTTGTCCTCCTCTAAACGGCACCAGCATACTTCGTCAATTCATTTCTTCAGTTACGTCATGGATGAATATTTCCTCCATCGTGGTGGTCAAAACGGATTCCAAATCCCTTCTAAAATACGGTGTATTCCCTTGTCGATTCCGCTTCCTCCATCGGGCGTGATCTTAGCCGTCTGATCTGAGCCCTCTAGATCCGATGCCATACACACGTTTCGCGCGGTTGACTTGCTCGACCGATAGCACACGATCAACGATGGTTTTCTCTCACCTCCACTTGCCACGCGTCAATTGATGTATGGAATCGCTCCGCTCTCATCCAAAACCTCTTACCGTTCATGGGCGCCCCGATCAATACCACTGGTTTTCCAAAGCGCAGGTCCCGCCTTGTACGTTTAGTGCTTTTTTTCCTTTTTTCGCCTGTGGTCCTCTGGTTCCCAACGCGACCAAGTGCTTGAGCTTCCTCCATTTCGGCCCTGTTTTCCCAGCGATTAGCGCAATTGCGCATCAAAATCCACCTCCATTTTCCGATCTGGGGCTCCCAAGGGCTACTTTGGCCTCCTGCGTAGTCTCCATGGGCCTCGGTCAGCACGCTTTGACCGACGTCCTCGTCATTCCACGTCGGCTGCCATTGCCACTGGTTCAGGGTGTCTTTGATCGTTGTTTTGGATTTCTTTAGAGATTTGTTCGACCTGATACAGTCATGGTTCTTTGATAGTCTTCTATGGATCCAATTCGGATCACGGCCTTCCCACTGAAAAAGCTTTTGGACCACCAAAAGTTGGTTTTCAAGCATCGACTAAGTGAGGATACTGTTTTCTCACTTGTCCACTCTCAATCCACTTTGCACTGCTTGGCTTTGAACATTTGAGCCCAATATCGAGGTACTCAACATTTCCCCTATGTGTCATCCTTACCTTCCTATCCAACACTGTGTCTTCCTATAACTCATTGAGATATTTAGGTAGCAGGTCATTGATAGAAGGCAATTAACTCTGCTCTTCAGGGTCCTCAATCATTGAAGGTTCAAACAATCTCAAGAAATCTGAATTTATGACTGAGTAGATGTGCATGTAAGTTGGTAAATCAAGGCGAAAAGAATTTTCCCCAATCTTCTCAAGTATCCTAAAAGGTCCATACCTGATAGGCTTTAACTTTTTACCTTCACCTTGCATCCTGTCCTTGCTGATATACAGGCAGACTTGGTCTCCAACCTGAAAACTATGCTCCATTCGATGCTTGTCATGCCTAGCCTTATACTTGGCCTGGTTCTTTTCTAGTTGTTCCTGTATTGCCTGGTGGATCTCCTGGATCTATTCAATGAACCTAGTTGCCTTGTCCACATCACTGTGTCCATCAACCATGGTATCTTTACCAAAGACAAAATCCAAATGAGACCTTGGTGTGAAACCAAAACAGGTCTCAAAAGGAGATCTTTGTGTAGAATAGTGCTTGGCTTTGTTATAAGCATGTTGCACATAACACAAGTGTTCATCCTAAAGCTTAGGATGTTTGCTACAATAACCTCTTAGTAACTGGATCACTATCCTATTTACTACTTCTGTCTGGCCATCAGTTTGTGGATGAAAATTTTTGCTTTTCTTCAACTCGGTGTCCATCAGTTCCCACAGACTCGACCAAAACTTCCCCACAAATCAGGTGTCTCGATTAGATACAATGGAAGTGGGTAATCCAAAATGAACTCATACATATTCCAAGAATAATTTTGTAGTCTGTTTAGCTGTAATCTGTTTACTACAAGGTATCAAAATACACATTTTACTGAACCTATCCACAACAACATATAGGTAATCATGACCTTTCCTAGACTTAGACAGTCCTCCAACAAAATCCATGGAAACACTTTCCCAAGGGTGCAAAGGAACTGGCAATGGAGTGTACAAGCCTAGTTTTCTATTGCTAGGCTTGCTTTTAGAACACATGGCAGATCCTCTTACATATCTAGAAACTGTCTCGTTCATTTTTGGCCAACAGCAGAACCTTTGCAGTTGTGCAACTGTTTTACTTACCCCAAAGTGACCTGATATCATAGAAGTGTGTGCTTCCCTAATTATCTTTACTCTCTCGGTTTGTGGAATGCAAAGTTTCTCACAATGGTATAAGAGTCGGTCCTTCATATGATAGTCCAATTCTTCTACTCTTTTGCCTTGACTCAAAGTTTCATATACATCTTTAAAGTCCATATCCTGAGCATATTGTTCTATGTAGCTCTCATGTAGCACATAATTATTATTAAGTTTGGTAGATGCATTTATAATGGGTCTAGATAACATGTCTGCAACCTTGTTATGTATGCCCTTTTTATATCTGATGACTAAATGAAACTGTTGTAGAAACCCCATCCATCTGTAATGTCTCGATTGCTGCAACTTAGTTTGGGAGTGTAGATATTGAAGTGGTTGATGATCAGTATGTATTACTGTCTCTTTTCCCATTAAATAATGTTTCCACTTTTTCACACTCTGAACTAATGCATACAATTCTTTATCATATGTAGGATAGTTAACTACTACAAGATTAAAAGTCTCAGAATGATAACATATGGGTTTATGGTGCTGTGTCAACACTGCTCCCATGGCATAGTCACTGGCATCAATTTGGATCTCAAATGGTCTTTTTAAATCTGGCAGTGCTAGTACAGGTGCTATACTAATTCTCTGTTTCAAGTTGTCGAAGGCTTTCTGATGTTTTCCTCCCCACTGAAACACCTTATTCAGTCCTGTTAAAGCATCTAAGGGAGCTGCAATCAAGGAGAAGTTAGAAGTGAACTTCCTCCAATATCGTGCTGCTCCTAAGAAGATTCTCACTTTTGTAGCAGACCTGGGTTTAGGCCAGTTCACAATGACTGCAACTTTAGAGGGATCCATTTTTAATTCACCTCCCCCTACTATATGACCCAAGTAGTTTAGAGATGTTTTTCCAAATTCACATTTTGAGAGTTTAACATAAAGTTTTTCTCCTTTCAAAGCATCTAATGTCTGCTTAACATGCTTTAAATGTTCTTCCCACGTTTTACTAAAAATCAGAATGTCATCCAAATACACAATAACAAAATCATCAAGAAAAGGTTTGAGTACATCATTCATTAATCTCATGAAAGTAGCAGGAGCATTAGTTAAGCCAAAAGGCATAACCAGCCATTCATACAATCCCTATTTTGTTTTGAAATCAGTCTTCCATGCATCTTGCTCTGCAACTCTGACCTGATCGTATCCACTGTGCAAATCCAGCTTGGTGAAATAAACAGCTTCCCTTAATTGATCTAAAAGATCATCTATGCGAGTAAGGGGATAACGATTTTTTATTGTTATCTTATTTAGTGCTCGGTAATCAATGCACATTCTCCACGAGCCATCTTTCTTTCTCACCAAAACGATTGGTGACCCACATGGTGATGTGCTAGGCCTGATGAAGCCCTTCTTGAGCAACTTGTGCACCTGCTTCTTGATTTCAACATTCTCTAAAACAGACAACATGTACATCCCAATGTTAGGCAAAGGAACATCTTGCTGCAAAATAATATCATGTACTATTCCCTTTTTGGGCGGCAGACCTTTAGGTTATTGAAACAAGACATCATACTCTGAAACAACCTTTTCTATATCAGCTTGTTGTTCAGCATTACAGCCCTCAAATACATTGTTTTTATCATGTTTCTTTTCATTTACAACCATCAGTAAGAATTGTTTGAATGAATTAATCATTCTTTTCATGTGTCCTGAGTTTATGAGAGTATAATTATTCTTGAGCTTATGAGCTCTTACAAAGTATTTGATTCCATCTTTAACAAGTAGATACTTGTTCTCAAATCTATAGAAAATGGCCTTTCTATCATACAAGTAAGGACTTCCAAAAACAATTCCACATATATCCAAAGGAATTATGTCTAACTCAACCTCATCTACAAATGCTAACCGAAAAGAAAACTTGAGTTTGCACTGTCTAGTCACTTGTAGTTGTGCTTTATCATTCAACCATCCTAATGGGTATGGTTTCTTGTGAGGTGTAGTTGCTAATCCAAATTTCTTTAAAATTGCTTCAAAAATCAAATTTACTTGTGAGCCACTATCAAACAAAGTATCAATCTTTTGATTTTTGGAAATAACTCGAATATGGAAAAGCTCATGTCCTTTTCTCTCATTTTCTTCATCAATTACAGATTGAGCAGAATTACTAGTAGATGCTTCAGAATTCTTACCTTTTATTCCTGTGGTTGCTATAATTGTTTCATCTCTCGAGTCTAACCCCAAATCTTTCTGAATAGCTACAGTTGTCTTCTTCTTCTTGCCCTCAAACTTCTTAGGTCTCAGCTCTGGATGCAAAATCCAACAATGCTCATCATCATGCCCATCCTTTTTGCAGTGAGTCCATGAAGCTTTGGCTTTCTATGCAGTGTTAACCTTCCTTGCTTTCCACTTCTGTTTTCTTTTCTCCTTGCTCTTTCTTACAGTGGGTTGGGATGGTCCCCCAACTTCTGGATTTCCATTCTTTCCTCTAGCTTCTAGATGAGTAGCTTGTACAGATACCTCATCTATACTAGTGGGATTAAACATGAGGATGGTATGCCTCATGTAGCTATGTAGACCACCAATGTACTTCAAAAGAGTCTCTGGTGAGTCTAATGAGATACCCAACATCAATGCTCTCTTTCTGAATTCTTGAGTATACCCTTGCACACTTTGCCCTTTCAACTGTCGAAGAGTTTGCCAACTCATCATGGCTTGTTGCATGTAGGCCAATGGATAGAACTGCTTTTTGATTGCAGAAACAAAGTCACTCCAGACAGAGATGGTCTTACCATGTCTTTTCATATCAGCTTGGGTTCTGCCTTCCCACCAAACCAAGGCAGTGCCTCCTAGGCATAGGCTTGCCAGTTGAATCTTACTCTTGTCTGAGTTTATGTTATGTACCTTGCAATACACATCAATTTGTCTAATCCAATTGTCCAATTTTTTAGCATTTAGCTCTCCATCATATATAGGCAAATCAAATTTAACATCTAGCTTAATCAAAGATGCTTTCTTATTATGCACAGGGCTATTAGGAGGTGTGAGAAAGCTTTCCTCTTTCCCCTTTCCTTTGGAGTGGTCATGGTAGTGAGACTCATCTTCTTCTTTATCTTGTTTAGAACCTGATGAATCTTCAACCTTTTGGTTTCTAAAGTCTCTGTACATCTCTTTTACCATAGACTTTATAGCTAGGAAACTCTCTATGAATTGAGGGTCTGGCCCAACAAAACCTTCCTTTGACATTGTCTTCCGAGAATAGACTCTCCCAATTTCGGGATTAGTTTCCACCAACTCTCCTTCTCCTAATTTGAGCTTTGATCTTGTGAGCATTCACATCTAAACCAACAAAAGTTTGTCTAACCTTACAGCCTAAAGCTATGATACCACTTGATCTGATATTCACCCTATGAGTGACATCAGTTAAAGATTTATTAAACTAAGGTATTACAGACTCATGTGTTGGTGTGTGTGTTTTGTGTTATTGAAGCAACAGATCGATGAGATTCCCAATACACAGACAATAAAATGGAAAGACAACAGAGAAATACAGTAAGAAAACATAAAGGCATAAGCAATTTTAATGAGTTCACCCTATTCTCCAGGGCTACATCTTCGGTCCAGCTTTCAGTGGTGGCCTTGTTTTATTGTGCCTTTAAGCAAATAAATTACAATACAGGGACTCAATGTGAGTTCTCATGAAGCAGGTTTTGCTTTGCAGGGTGGCTCTTGGATTCCCCAAGCCACTTGAGTACGCAGACTTCTTCTTCCTACCAGCTCTGTGACCTTCTGGTCTACAGGGGAGAGCCCAATGTGGTGCTCAGTCCAGACAGATCCTCTCTGGGATGGCTCGGATCTATCAAGCCTCTGGTGCTTGATGCTGCCTCTGGTAAGCTCAACCCTCTATCCTCTTCTTCTTTGCTTTACTGTTCTCTGTGTTTAGTCCTCCTCTCTGGGTTCACTATTCCACTTCTTCGTCTCTCAACTCTCGTTGTCTTACTTCCACTGATTCGACTGTCTCTGTTCATGGCTTTAGCCATTTGAACTCTATGCTTGTTCGGTTCCTCTTCCGCCTCTATCGATTCACCTTCTACAGCTGCACTTGGAGTTTCCTGTTCGGCATCATTATGAACACTCAAGGAGTGGCCACTTGTCCTCCTCTAAATGGCGCCAGCATACTTCGTCGATTCATTTCTTCAGTTACGTCGTGGATGAATCTTTCCTCCATTGTGGTGGTCAAAACAGATTCCAAATCCCTTCTAAAATGTGGCGTATTCCCTTGTCAATTCCGCTTCCTCCACCGGGCGCAATCTTAGCCGTCCGATCTGAGCCCTCCAGATCTGATGCCATACACACGTTTCACGCGGTTGATTTGCTCGACTGATAGTGCGTGATCAATGACAGTTTTCTCTCACCTCCGCTTGCCACACGTCGATCGATGTATGGAATCGCTCCGCTCTCATCCAAAACCTCTTATTGTTCATGGGCACCTCGATCAATATCGTCGGTTTTCTAGAGCGCATGTCCCGCCTTGTGCGTTTAGCACTTTTTCCTTTTTGCACTCATGGTCCTCCGATTCCCAACGCAACTGAGTGCTTGGGCTTCCCCCATTTCGGCCATGTTTGCCCAGCGATGCGCGATTAGCACTAGTCGCGCATCAAAATCCACCTCCATTTCCCGATCCGGGGCTCCCAGGGGCTACTTTGGCCTCCTATAAGGTCTCCATGGGCCTTGGTCAACACGCTTTGACCGAGGTCCTTGTCGTTCCACGTCGGCTACCATTTCCACTGGTTCAGGGTGTCTTTGATCACTGTTTTGGATTTATTTAGAGATTTGTTCGACCTGATACAGTGATGGTTCTTTGATAGTATTCTATGGATCCGATTCAAATCAGTAGGTCAAGGAGTATGGACCAACAAGTGGAATTCAACTCTAATCTTGCTCAATAACTGACACTGATTGACCAAGTGACTAGGTCTGTCACCGAGGGTATGTAGGTTTTAACCCCGTACAAAAATTTCCTGCATAAGAATTCTAAAACACAGAAAATAAAAAATGCGAGAGCATAACACATAAAACACATATACACAAAGATTTTCCCTTGGATCCCAAAACCGGGACTACCAGCTTGATTTTTCATTATGTTCCTTTCAATGTTACAATACATATTTATACATGCTCAAGCATCCAATACCATGGACCGAAAACCATCACATCCAAAACCATGTGCGAAAAACATGCACGAAACCATAGGTAGGTCCACCTAGCCTAATATAGGGTCCAAAACCAAAATTTTCCAAGCCGCAGCCCCAGACCCCATAGAGTGGGGTTACCTGCACCCCTCAAACCCCCTGTGACCCCTTCCGCTACGCAATCGGCGCAACGAAGGGGGGGCTCCGCCCCCTTCTAACCCCCCAGTTAACTACGTCAGCTAGTCATGGAAATAATATAACACAACCCAACATTCTCCCACTTGTTGTTTTCTTTCCATAGGGGGCCACAAGAGAGCTTAGTCATTTATCCAGCCCTGCAATGCCCATTGTTTCTCTACACCAAGAGAACTTCTCAGAGCTCACAGATTTTGTCAATGCATCTGTAATATTCTTCAGAGTGTTCACCTTTACCAACAACACCTTTTTGTCTTCTATCATCTCCCTCACAAAGTGATACTGAACATCAATGTGCTTTGTCTTTGAAAGATATGCAGGGTTCTTTGCCAAGAAAATTGCACTTTCGCTGTCACAGTCTATCCTTATAGCTCCCTGTACTAACCCCATACTTGAATACAATTTATGAAACCAAACTGCTTCCTTGCTTGCAAGAGTGGCTGCCATGTATTCTGCCTCTGTAGTTGATAGTGCCACTACAGATTGTTTCTTATTCATCCAACTGATTGCACCTCCAAATAGGTTAAACACATACCCACCTATAGATCTTATCTGATCCAGATCTCCAGCCCAGTCTGCATCAACAAAGCCACAAATATACAACACTCTATCCAATCCTGGTCTTCCTTGGTAGCACAAACCATAATCACTAGTGCCACGCAAATACCTGGAAATCCGCTTCATTGATGTCCAGTGCTCCTTCCTTGGTTTTGACATAAACTTGCTCAATACTCCCACTGCATGTGCAATGTCTGGTCTAGTACAGACCATTTCATACATTAGGCTACTGACTACACTTGCGTATGGAACACGGGACATGTTCTCTTCCTCTTCTTGTGTCTTGGGACATTGTTCAACAGATAATCTCACACCTACAGGAATAAGAACCTTCACCGGTTTACTATCCTACATATTAAACCTCTGCAGTATTATCTTGACATACTTCCTCTGGTTTAACCAGAGCTTCCTCTTTTCCCGGTCTCTTTTAATTTCCATGCCCAAAATATAGTTTGTAGCACCAAGATCTTTCATGTTGAATTTGGAGGACAATTGGGTCTTCAAATCCTGGATATTTTCTTTGTCATTTCCAACCAGCAACATATCATCCACATACAAGACTAGATAAATAACACGGTCACCAATTAATTTAAAATACACACAGTGATCTGCTTTGCTTCTGGTGAAGCCAAGTCCCCGTATAAATCTATCAAATTTTTGATATCACATCCTTGGTGATTGTTTTAACCCATACAGAGAGTTCTTTAACTTTCATACCATTTATTTCTTACCCTTCACTGCAAAACCTTCAGGTTGTTTCATGTAGATCTCCTCTTCCAGATCCCCGTGAAGAACTGTTGTCTTCACATCCATTTGTTCTACCTCAAAATCAAAAGTAGTAGCAACAAATAAAAGTAATCTAATAGAAGCTACCTTGGAAACAGGAGAAAAAATATCACCAAAATCAATTCCTGGCACCTGGGAATAACTTTTTTCTACCAACTGAGCTTTGTATTTCTCCATCTTTCCTTCTTCATTTGTCTTCTTCTTGAACACCCATTTGCTGCCAATGGGTTTCCTTCCAGCTGGCAACTCCACTAGATCCCAAGCCTCATTTTCATGCATAGATGCCATATCATCAACCTTGGCCTCTTTCCTGAGTTTTCCATCCTCTGAATCTACTGCTTCCTTCAAAGTTCTGGGATCATCATCAGTAACAAATAAAGCAAAATTTGAACAGAAAATAGATGGACTATACCTTTCCAGCTGCCTTCTTTCTCGCACTGATATTCTCACACTCGGAGTTTGTGGCTCCTCGTCTTTTGATTCCTCCTTCGCTGTAGAGTATGATTCTTCCTCCTTAAGCTCAAAATCTATCTTCTTAGGTTCCTTTGGTTGGACTTCATGTTTAATAACATCTTTCACCTCTATGAACACCACATCTCGGTTGTACATAACCTTCCTTGTTACTGGGTTCCAAAGCTTATAACCCTTTAAAACATCCTTATACCCAATAAAGATGCACTTTTCATATTTACTATCCAACTTGGTTCTTTTATCCTTTAGAACATGTACATATGCATCACATCCAAATACCTTCAGATGTGAAAGAGAGGGTTTCTTACCAGTCCATACCTCTTGTGGAGTTTTATCCTCCAACGCTGATGAAGGTGATCTATTGACCAGGTAACATGTTGTCTCCACCGCCTCTGCCCAAAATTCCTATCCTAACTAGACACCACTGAGCATGCTTCTTTCCCTTTCCATCAACGTAACTGTTGCACCCATCAACAATAGTGCTACCTTGCAGCTTGTACAGAGTTTCAATTCGAACTCCCTGCATCAATACCAGTGCCCCCCGAACCATCTTGCAGGTATCCTTCTCGAACACTGTTTTTACACCTGCATCATCCAGCTTGCTTACAGAAATCAGATTTCTGGCTAATGCAAGAATATGCAGAACATCCAGAAGTGTTCTAACCCTTCCACCTTGCAACTTTAACTTTACTTTTCCAGGACCAATGATTCTAGCCTTCCTGTCATCCCCCAAGAAGACATCACCACCATCATATTTCTCATACTCGCAGAACCACTCTCTATGGGGAGTGAAGTGAAAGGATGCACCTGAGTCAATTAACCATGCCTCATGATCTACATGTGTACTTGAAGAAGCCAAGTACACATCCCCACCTTCATCTGAGGTGGTTTTCGCCTCTGTAGAAAGAGCATCATCAGATCCCTTTCCTTTATCAGGAGCTTTATGTTGGCATTATGATTCTGGTATGGCTCTATGTTACAGATGTTGTACTTGATGGCAACACCCTCAAGTGGCAATGCTCTGATCAGGCTCCCAAAATGTTGAAAATTAAGAGGTACGCAGGAGAATAGTTCAAAAAGTGCATACACGCAGGTACGCCGTGAAGGGACTGTGACCAGACACGCAGGTCACCCGTTCAGAGGGTGCGTACCCCCAGTTCACTTACTTCAAGGCACAGAAGCGCGTTCACGTGGGGTTTCTTTTGTTTGGCCCGTGGTATTTAGCCCGCCGTTCTTGATTTTATGGTTTTGGCCCGTGGTATTATTTTATATTATTATTATTATTGAGCCCCATGTTTTTGGGCCCCTTGTATTGGTTATCTATGGTATTGATCCATGATTTTAGGAAGAGCTTGCCTATATAAAGCAAAGGAGATCACTTGGCTAAGCATCTTTTGCAAATTGAATATCTTAAGATCTGAAATATTGGGTTATTGTTTTAAAAGCTTGATCTATATAAAAGTGAAGACGAAAGCGAATCTATGAAGGTTGATCTCTCGAGCGCATGATCAGATATGAGCATCTGACTATCTATGGCACACTGGGAGAACTGCCAATTCGGCCCTAATCAGAGGTACGCAGGTGCTTAACGGTGCAAGTGCGTGGGTATGCAGAGCAGAAGAAGGAGAACTGCGTGGGTACGTAGAGCAGAAGAAGTCGCAGTGCGTGGGTACGCAGCGCGACAGAGGTTCAGGTGCGTAGGCACAGGGAAAGTACGCGGCGCTTTAGAAGCCGCAGGAGCGTAGGTACGCAGCGCGATAGCATCTGTGGGTGCGTGGCTACAGTAGCAGTACGCGGCGCGATAGTATCTGTGGGTGCGTGCCTACAGTAACAATACGCAGAGTGATTGAAGAAACAGTGCGTGGGTACGCTGTGGAACAGAAGGCTCTCTGCGGGTATATGCAAGGGAACAGAAGGCTCTCTACGGGTATACACAGACCAGAGAAAGGGAAACTGCGTATCTGTCTTAAGACCTTTTGTTGGCTGAATTTTTCTGTTGATAAGGTGTTCTGGGTTTAGTTTACTGTTATTGTTGATCTGGTTACTGCAATTGACTGGGTGATTTACTTGTACTCAATGATCTCTTGATGTTTATGGATCCAGTTTGAAAATTTATGAAAAGTGGTCCTTGAAAGAAAAGAAGTAGGGGGTTGTAGCTCCCTTCCAGGAGAGACTGGAAAACGAGAGAGAGTTGTAGCTCTCTGTAGGTTGCAGCCTGCGTACTGGTAAAGGATTGCACCAGTACAAAACCATTGTAAAAGGAGTTTCTAATTTGAAAGAAGATAGAGACATATTGCAGCAGGTGGTTTTCACCCACATTGGGTTTCCACCTTACATCTGGTGTTCTTTGGTGTGATTATCTGTTTTCTTTGTTCATGCTCATTATTTTATGGTACTGACATGCAAAAATAATTCAAAGTATAAATAAGGAAGATTTATTAAAATAACTTGATAATACTGATTCACCCCCCCCCCTCTCAGTATTATTTCCAACAATCGGTATCAGAGCAGGTCCTTCAGAGAAGCTTGATCGCTTGGAGGAAGAACATTCATCATGAGCAACTACGAGAGGGAAGCATCAATCAGGCCACCAATCTTTGATGGGACAAACTTCAATTATTGGAAGGTAAGAGTTATTGCCTATATTCAATCTCTTGGTACAGAAGTTTGGGATATCATAGATACAGGCTACATGTTTCCTTCAGCTACTCCTACAGATTCAGCCGAGAAAAAGAAATATGAAACAAATGCTAAAGCAGTCAATACTTTGCTAGGATGCTTATCTCAAACAGAATTCGTAAAGGTTATGCAATATAAATCCGCAAAGGAAATATGGGACAAGATTGTCTTGAGCTATGAAGGAGATGAACAAGTAAAGCGTGCTAAACTTCAAACCCTCAGGATTCAGTATGAGAATCTCAGAATGTATAATGATGAAAGTGTGGCTAACTATTTTCTTCGCGTAGATGAGATTGTTAATTGCATGAAAAACTTGGGTGAAGAAATAAAAGAGGCTATTGTAGTTGAAAAAGTTCTAAGATCATTGTCCCCCAAGTTTGAATCTAAAGTGTCTGCAATAGAAGAAAAGGAAAATCTACGAATTCTTACTATCTCTCAGCTACACGGAATTCTAACTGCTTATGAAATGAGAAAGGGAGGTCCATCAGACAGAAGAGAAGCTACTTTCAAGGCTTCAGGCAAAGGAGACTATTATGAAGCAAGTCACGTGCCAGAAGAAGAAGAAGAAGAATCAAATTTTGTCAGAAATCTTCAAAGGGGTACTGGAAGGTTCAGAGGTAAGTTACCTTTTAAATGCTTTGCTTGTGGAAGAGTAGGTCATTATGCTGTGAAATGTCCTCATAAGGATAAAGGAAAGGAACCTGCTATATGGAACAAGAAACAGATTGCAAATAAGAAAAGCTACTACACTCATGAAGATAGTGATGGTCTATCAAATAGTGATGAAGATGAACGAGGTAATGACTATAAACTTTTAATGGCATTTGAAGATGATTACATGGATGCTATAGATGTGGATAGATTTTATGAAGAAATTTATAGGCTCAAGACATGTATAGAAGAAAAGAATAGGATCATTGATACTCTACAACTTCAAATTGATGAAAAAGAAAAATATCTTGAAAGGTTAGAAGGTGAAATTGTTGGTCTTAGAAAAGAGATTGAGAAAACAAAGGCTATTAATCTTAAGTTTGTCAAAGGATCTGAAACTCTGGATGAGATCATCAATGTACAGCGTTCTCCTCTAAACAAGACAGGTCTGGGCTATAATGGAGAAACTTCTCAAGCATCCACCTCAAAGAGTTATCTTGATGTAGCAAGAAGGAATGAGAAAATGCACAATGGAGATCACCAGGTAAAGCAGGGACCAATTACAAACAAAGACTATCAGCCAAATCAGGGGCAATCCGTCTTAAGGATGAACAAAAGCTACAACCAGCCACAGGTAAAATCCTCTCAATTTGCTTCAAGAATGAATGACAATAGAAATTACAATCGTTTGGCCGGAAGATTGGATAACCGCAGAAGTTTCTTCAATGGACAATGCTTTTCTTGCCATAACTTTGGTCACAAAGCAGCTCAATGTGTTGCATATAAAACGATCATGACTAAAGAAGCTCAAAAACAAAGAAGTATGACCGGGATTACAAAAAGGACCTATAACAACTTTTCGGTTCCTGAAAATGAAGTTGAATGTTCTATTTGCAATAACTTTAGTCATGAAGATTCTGAATGCAGGAGCAAGTTTCAGCAGGCAAAGGAACAAGCCTCAAGCACTAAAACATGGAGAATAAAGGAACCACAAACAGAAAGATGTGGAATAGCATTTTATGCAGAGGGACAGGAAAATCTATGGTACATTGACAGTGGATGTTCGAAGCATATGACAGGTGATAAAGAAAAACTTGAATCATATTCTGCTCTAGAAAAGGGAAAGAAAGTTTCTTTTGGAAATGATACTCCTGCAGCTATAAAAGGAAAAGGCACTGCTCAGTTAAAAGAAAAGGTCAAAGCTGGAAATGTTTTGTATGTTGATGGATTGAAACATAATCTTCTAAGTGTCAGCCATATGTGTGATCAAGGAACGGAGGTGATATTTAGAACAAATGGATGTTTTGTTCGTGATCTTGATACAGGTAAAACGGTGATCAAAGGTAAAAGAACTCCTAATAATCTATACATATTTGAAGAAGGACAACAACAATGCTATCTAAGCAAGGATGATGAACACTGGTTATGGCACCGGAGGCTGGGGCATCTAAGCTTTTCACAAATAAGGAAAGCATGCAAATATCAGGCAGTTCGCGGTCTTCCAAATATCAAAATTCCAGACAACACCATATGCAAATCATGTCAGTTTGGAAAGCAAACCAGAACTAACTTTCCAGAGAAGGAAAGATCAGCTAGCATGCCTCTTGAGCTTGTACATACAGATGTATGTGGACCATTCAGGAAAAGGACACCTCAAGGAGAAGAATACTTGATATTATTCATTGACGATTTCTCCAGGTTTGTCTGGTTAGGACTTATGAAGCACAAAGATGAAGCATTCGAAAAATTCAAATCCTTTAAAGCCTTGGTTGAAAATGAATCAGGATACAAAATTAAGTGCCTCAGATCCGACAGAGGTGGGGAGTTTACCTCAAATGAATTTTTTCGATTTCTGTGAAGAACATGGGATAAGAAGAGAATTCTCTACAGCTAGAACTCCTCAGCAAAATGGAGTAGTGGAAAGAATGAACAGAACAATCCAACAAATGGCTCGTGCTATGGTTGATGAGTCTGGAACTCCCGCAACTTTCTGGGGTGAAGCTGCATATGCTCCGGTTGTTATTCTCAACAAAACAAATGTCCAGGTGAACAGCACTCAAACTCCTCATGAGCTATGGTATGGTGAGACTCCTTCGGTAAAGCACTTCAAAATCTTTGGGAGCAAATGCTATATTAAGAATACTGATGAGCAACTTGGCAAACTTGAACCTAGAGCAGATGAAGGCATTCTTCTTGGTTATTCTCCACACAGCAAAGCATACAAGTGCTACAATAAAAGACTTGGAAGAATTGTTGACAGCATTGATGTTGTGGTTGATGAGAAGGGATACATTCCTAGGCAAATAAATCATGAAGATATCGAAGAAGATGAAGACTACCCTCAAAGACAGAATGATGAAGAAGAAGAACCGCAAGAAGAACCAAAGGAGAAGATAAGGATAGAAGAGAAGACTCCATCCAAATATGTTCAGAAGAATCATCCAGAATCTCAGATTTTGGGGCAGAAAGAAGCAGGTGTACAAACAAGAAGAACATTTGCAGAAGCTTCAAGCTATTTGGCATTACTCTCTTCCACTGAACCACAAAATGTGAAAGAAGCATGCAAAGATGAATGTTGGGTGAAAGCAATGGATGAAGAACTTGAGCAGATCGAAAAGAAAAACACTTGGGAGCTGGTTCCTAGACCAAAGGATAAGAATGTTATAGGGACAAAATGGGTCTTCAAAAATAAATTGAATGAAAATGGAGAAGTAATTAGAAACAAGGCCAGACTTGTTTGTAAAGGGTATGCGCAGCAAGAAGGAATAGATTTTGAAGAAACCTTTGCTCCTCTTGCAAGACTTGAGGCCATCCGAATATTCCTTGCTCTCTCAAGCTTTCAAAACTTCAAAGTATTTCAAATGGACGTGAAATCAGCCTTTTTGAATGGAAACTTGGAAGAAGAAGTATACATTGAGCAGCCAGATGGTTTCATTCTTGGAAATGATCCAAATCTTGTATGCAGATTGAAAAAGGCTCTCTATGGTCTCAAACAAGCTCCAAGGGCTTGGTACTATCGTTTGGACAAATATCTTCATCAACAAGGTTTTTCAAAAGGATTAGCAGACAGCAATCTTTATATAAAAGTTGAAAATGACAAATTGCTAATACTTGTTGTGTATGTAGATGACATTATCTTTGGCAGCAATGAAGAAGCTATGAGTCAAAGCTTTGCCTTGGTGATGCAGAAAGAATTCGAAATGTCCTTGCTGGGAGAACTGACATATTTTCTTGGTCTGCAAATTCAACAAAAAGGAGGGATCTTTTTGTCTCAAACCAAGTACCTCAAGCAGATTTTGAAGAAATATGGCATGGAAGATGCAAAACCAGTATGTACACCCATGGTCACAGGATGTAGCCTCAGTGCAAATGATGAATCAGCAGCAGTGCATCAACCAACCTACAGATCTATGATTGGAAGTCTACTTTATTTGACAGGTACCCGACCAGACATCATGCATGCAGTGGGAATAGTTGGAAGATTTCAAGCAAATCCGAAGGAAACTCATCTTCAGGCAGTGAAGAGAATCTTTAAATATCTTCGAGGGACTCAAAATTATGGCTTATGGTATCCTAGAGATACAGATCTCACTCTTCATGCTTATACAGATGCAGATTGGGCAGGAAGCGTGGATGACAGGAAGAGCACAAGTGGTGGTGCGTTCTTTATGGGTTCCAGATTAGTATCTTGGTTCAGCAAGAAACAGAGTTCGATTGCCTTGTCTACAGCTGAAGCAGAATATGTTGCTGGTGCATCTTGCTGCACTCAACTCCTTTGGATGATGCAGACCTTGTAGGAATTTCAAATCACTTGTACACCACCTATCTCCATCTTATGTGATAACACAAGTGCAATCAGCATTTCAAATAATCCAGTCATGCATTCAAAGACCAAGCACATACCGATCAAGTATCATTTTCTCCAAGAACAAGTACTTGAACAAAAGGTCAAGTTGGAGTATGTTCCTTCTAAGGAACAAGTTGCTGTTATACTCACCAAACCATTGCCCAGGGAGACCTTTGAATACCTCAGGCAAAAGCTGGGGGTTTTTGATGCATCATCTTGTTGAATTTCTTCTGATGGTTGGTTGTACGCAAGGCCATATGCGTACATGTGCTGGGTTGCGGATTGGTTGAAGATCGAATGGCACAGGTTCAAGGGGAGCATATAATGCATTGTTGGCATTATGGAGGACGTACAGAAGGAGATCATGGATGCTGGTATGAATATTGCTACAATATGTCTCTATCTCTTTCATGGTCATTTATGGTGTTTCTTTGCAGATCTGGTTCATATTCAGGGGGAGCATGTTCTTAGGGGGAGCATAACCCTTTGCCCTTGATGTCAAAGGGGGAGAATGACGTTGAAGATTTTGAGGTTGCCATCAAGTCCAAAGGGGGAGATTGTTGGCATTATGATTCTGGTATGGCTCTATGTTACAGATGTTGTACTTGATGGCAACACCTTCAAGTGGCAATGCTCTGATCAGGCTCCCAAAATGTTGAAAATTAAGAGGTACGCAGGAGAATAGTTCAAAAAGTGCGTACACGCAGGTACGCCGTGAAGGGATTGCGACCAGACACGCAGGTCACCCGTTCAGAAGGTGCGTACCCCCAGTTCACTTACTTCAAGGCAGAGAAGCGCGTTCACGTGGGGTTTCTTATGTTTGGCCCGTGGTATTTAGCCCGCCGTTCTTGATTCTATGGTTTTGGCTCGTGGTATTGTTTTATATTATTATTATTATTGAGCCCCATGTTTTTGGGCCCCTTGTATTGGTTATCTATGGTATTGATCCATGATTTTAGGAAGAGCTTGCCTATATAAAGCAAAGGAGATCACTTCGCTAAGCATCTTTTGGAAATTGAATATCTTAAGATCTGAAATATTAGGTTATTGTTTTAAAAGCTTGATCTATATAAAAGTGAAGACGAAAGCGAATCTATGAAGGGTGATCTCTCGAGCGCATGATCAGATCTGAGCATCTGACTATCTGTGGCACACTAGGGGAACTGCCAATTCGGCCCTAATCAGAGGTACGCAGGTGCTTAACGGTGCAAGTGCGTGGGTATGCAGAGCAAAAGAAGGAGAACTGCGTGGGTACGTAGAGCAGAAGAAGGCACAGTGCGTGGGTACGCAGCGTGACAGAGGATCAGGTGCATAGGCACAGGGAAAGTACGCAGCGCTTCAGAAGCCGCAGGAGCGTAGGTACGCGGCGCGATAGCATCTGTGGGTGCGTGGCTACAGTAGCAGTACGCGGCGCGATAGTATCTGTGGGTGCGTGCCTACAGTAACAGTACGCAGAGTGATTGAAGAAACAATGTGTGGGTACGCTGTGGAACAGCAGGCTCTCTGCGGGTATACGCAAGGGAACAGAAGGCTCTCTACGGGTATACGCAGACCAGAGAAAGGGAAACTGCGTATCTGTCTTAAGACCTTTTGTTGGCTGAATTTTTCTGTTGATAAGGTGTTCTGGGTTTAGTTTACTGTTATTGTTGATCTGGTTACTGCAGTTGACTAGGTGATTTACTTGTACTCAATGATCTCTTGATTTTTATGGATCCAGTTTGAAAATTTATGAAAAGTGGTCCTTGAAAGAAAAGAAGTAGGGGGTTGTAGCTCCCTTCCAGGAGAGACTGGAAAACGAGAGAGAGTTGTAGCTCTCTGTAGGTTGCAGCCTGCATACTGGTAAAGGACTACACCAGTACAAAACCATTGTAAAAGGAGTTTCTAATTTGAAAGAAGATAGAGACATATTGCAGCAGGTGGTTTTCACCCACATTGGGTTTCCACCTTACATCTGGTGTTCTTTGGTGTGATTATCTGTTTTCTTTGTTCATGCTCATTATTTTATGGTATTGACATGCAAAAATAATTCAAAGTATAAATAAGGAAGATTTATTAAAAGAACTTGATAATACTGATTCACCCCCCCCCCCTCTCAGTATTATTTCCAACACTTTAGATTTATAGCCCCTTTTGTAGTGCCCTTCCTTTCCACATTTCTAAAACACCACCTTTACAGGTTTTCCTGGAGATTTAGATCTCCCACTTGATGACTTATTTTGTTTTTGTTCTGGGACCATCCTCGTATAGATAAGGCATCACCGTTCTGCCTCTCCATATTTTCCGTCTCATCTCCTCCGTCAGCAAGGATGAGACTATTTCATCAAACTGCAAGGCAGTTGTATTGCTACCTATTACAATAACCACACTATCCCATGAATCTAGTAGAGAACACAACAAAATGATGCACTTATCTTCATCTGAAATTTTAATATCAATAGATAATAACTAACTTACCACAGTATTAAAGGCGTTCAGATGCTCTGTCACCGAGTCTCCATCTTTCATCCTCAGGTTATATAGCTTTTTCCGCAGGAACAGTTTATTCAATAGAGACCTAGATTGGTACAAAGTCCCTAACTTGTCCCACAAAGCCTTCGTCGTAGCTTCCCCTAACACATTCAGCAATACTGAATCTGAGACACACAATTGTATTGTGCTCTTTGCCTTCAGATCCAACCTTTTCCATTCTTTATTGGAGACTCTCGTTGGTTTAGTACCTGGATCTACCATGATCCACTGATCTTTATCCACCAACAGATCCTCCATATTGAGTTTCCACAACTCAAAACTCTAACCATTAAATTTCTTAATCTATATCTTTCCACTGCTCGCCATCTTCTTTCACCACCAGAATCGATCTCACATATCTCCCACTAAACAGGGTCTACCATAGGCCCGAGTGAAACCCCTCAGCAACAAAGGCATCCCCTTGAAGCCAAAACAGTTATGATACCAAATGCAAGCTTTAACCCCGTACAAAAATTACTTGCATACGAATTCTAAAACACATAAAATAAAAAAATGCGAGAACATAACACATAAAACACATATACATAGAGATTTCCCCTGGATCCCAAAACCAGGACTACCAGCTTGATCTTTCATTATTTTCCTTTCAATGTTACAATACATATTTATACATGCTAAAGCATCCAATACCATGGATTGAAAACCATCGCGTCCAAAACCATGTGCGAAAAACATGTACAAAACCATAAGTAGGTCCGCCCAACCTAATATGGGGTCCAAAACCAAAATTTTCTGAGACACAGCCCTAGACCCCATAGAATGGGGTTACCTGCACCCCTCAAACCCCTTGTGACTCCCTCCACTATGCAATCGGCGTAACGAAGGCGAGACTCTGCCCCCCTTCTAACCCCCTGATTAACTACGTCGGCTAGTCATGGAAAGAATATAACACAACCCAACAAGGTAGGGGGAACATGGTGATGGGTGTTTGGATGAACTACGCGTGGTGATTTTTCCTTAGACATGGAAAATATGGTTCTGGATCCATTGTCCCTTACTGGCATGGCGTTATCCTAAGATTAGGTATCTACTTGGATAGATGTCAAGTTCTCAGCAATGTATTAACACATAAAATCCAGTTTTTCACAGAATCAAGGAAGGGTTGGGAAAAACCGAGTAGGATGGTTTCCCTTATAAATGTGGCAACAATGGTGTTTGTTCCTGATTCGATTGTTAGGGAAAACTTGAGGGGTCAGGTACCATTTTCTAAGTTCTTGCAACTCGAGACACTAGTTAACCAGATGTTCTGGTTCATCACATAAGGCACATGTGGAGGTAGGTTGCGATGTCACTAATTCTAGTTGCCTCCTCGTATGGTGGGAGGTTGTGTGACCATGGGTGTGAGGGCAATATGAGAATGAAGTTTCTTCCTAAGAAACACAAATAATGATTTTAGATCCATCATATACCACTGCCATGGCGGGAAGTGATGGATCCACAATATTGGCTTGAGCGAGTGCACTCAATGCATCTCGATATTGAGGGATTTTTGGGAAATGATGAGTGTAAATCTCATACTCTATGCATATAGCATATGCATTGTTAGTGATCAATGCCTTATTGTGTGTTGGTGTGGTCTTCTCTTCGGTGGGTGCAGGTGGGTCACTGGCATTTTTGGGGCATGCAAAAGAGCTTTGAACTCCTCTAACTTGGGACACATATTGGTAGGGTGCCCAACTACTTCATGAAAAGCATAGGGTGGAGGTACCCTGGATGAGGAATAGTTTGAGGCTTCTCCCTTCTTACCTTTTTGTTTATCTCTCTTGCTAGCACTAGCTGGTGTTGATGCAGGCGTTACTCATTTTGGGGTGGTTTCCTGAGGAGGAACTATAGGAATGATGCCTATTGAGGTGATATATGAGTTTGTCGATATGGCATAGGGAGCCAAATACCATACTGGTATTGCGATAGCCATATTTGGCAATGCGAGTGTTGTCACGACCTGGTGTGAGACAAAACCAGGTGGAGGGTATAAGAAGGGTGTTTGGGTGATAGTATATGGTAGGAACATAGAATCAGTAGTTGCAACACTAGTGGTGTCTGGAACTGGTTCCTAACTCTGGGGGGTGTTTGATGAACTCATCATGCACATCGAGGCTCTTGTGGCTACAAGAATGGCCTCCAGCAAAGGGGGGTCTCCAGGGTATGTATCGAGGAGTGTTGATGGTTTAAATTGTCCAAGTTCAAATTCAGTGAAGGTTGTGATCAACTCAGGGGAATATCCTACGAAAGGTAGCACACCATCAGGGGTGGTAGATATATTCTTCTCATAGTATGTGAGTTGGTCAATCGTAACAATTTTCCCATCATGAGGGAACATCATTATCCTGAACAAAAGATTCCACTGTAGTCATTGCATACATGTAACTTCAGCCAAGAAGGATATTGTAATCCAACTGTGCATCTAGGACTTCTATGTCAATGAGCACAGTTTTACCAGCAATTCCCACCAGCATGTCTTGGAATAGGCCTACTAGGATAGAAGAGTTCTTGTCATATGCTCTGAGAGTGATGTTAGATGGTTTGAGTTTAGGAGATCCAAGTTTTTGCTAAACTATTTTGGACATAATACATGTAGATTCTCCTTCATCAATTATGCAATGGTGGATGTTGATCATTAGGGGATTTTTGAGGTCTAAAATGGGCCTCCTAAGGAAATTATAAAATAATAGTGAAAATAATAAAATAAGATTAGATTACATCATCAAATTTTAGAGGAAAAAAAGAAAAAACTACTTTTTCAACTCATATTTTCAACTTATCTCCCTATGGGTTTACTCAAATTTTGAGTGGGAACACTCGTTGGATGCATAATTTGATTTCTCATCTAAGGAGTACCCATGTTGCATACTTTCGATGGACCCTGCTACATGAAAAATGAGAAATACATGAAAAACGTGATTGCAATCATGTTTTTTCATGTATTTCTCATTTTTCATGTAGCAGGGTCCATCGAAAGTATGCAACATGGGTACTCCTTGGATGAGGAATTAAATTTTGCATCCAACGAGAAATTTCTCTTGAAATTTGAGTGAAACATTAGGGAGATAATTTGAAAATACAAGTTGAAAATATAGTTTTATTATTTTATTATTTTTTAATCTTTTTACTTTTTTACCCCAAAAATGGTGAATCGTCCCCCATGGTTGACATCATCTTGAATCATATTGGTTCTTATAAATTTTATTTTGGTTGTACATTTTTCTTAGGAGGCCCATTTTATACCTAAAAAGTTCTCTAATGATTCTAGATTGTTATTGGAATTTGGAAGGCGACTATCAATGGACTACGCAAGGTAGTGTTATCCAAGTCAAAATCCATTAAATGAGAATTGGTAGGGTCAATTACGCCTAATGCGTAAAGTAAGGCTTTCCATTGGCTTGGGCATATTTGAAAGACTTCCAATGCCAACATAAAGGATGGAGATTGAGCTAAGTCATCGACTATGTTGTAGTTGTGAGCAGCCTTTGAGTTATGTCTCGTTCGCCATAAAGGCCCTTTGACCATTTTTGGGATGGGTTCTATAGGATGTCAAGGGATTGTCAAAGGTGTTGTAGGTGTTGCAGTGGTCGAGGTGGAAGGGTTGGTTTTTGGTGGAGTTTCGTAATCATGGTTCTACGTCTATAGGAGAATGTCTTCCTGTGTCATGTAAATGTCACGACTTAAGGAATTTTGAAAACTTCCACCAGGAGGATTCTGATATTGTTCCTGGGAGTGTTCCTGCTAAGTATGTACCACTCCTTGATGGGGGAAATGGTTACGCATTACTGCAGTTTGTTGGTTTTTCCCCCTTTCCCCTAGTATCTTTCATCCTCTTCAACTCAGGAAGTTGAGGGTAAGGATGTGTAATGACTATATTCCACAAATATGGCACAAACATGATTATTCTGTACACTAGGGTTCTTGTTTTTCCTTTGTGGGCTATTATTGGTTTGTCCCTGGTTTGGATTCCATTTGGGGTTGCCCCCAGCCAGTGCCCTCAGGTGTTGTTGTTGATTATTGGCCCCCGTCTAGATTCTACCTTTGGCTTGTTCTTTATTTTTTCTTAGAAGTGTTAGGTGGGTTAGTCCTATTTGGCTATTCAAATGTTTGTTTCTATTGGGGGAGAGAAGGTTGTACAAAATTAACCCCTGCATTAGCCTGTGATGGTGGTTTATTCTATTGAAGTGCTAAAAAAGGGAAATATAGACTCGCTCGTCTTTAGTTGGCATATGCATTCTAGGAAGTGGAAACCCCTTTTGCATTCCTATGGGGGTACATATTTTCCTGTGTGGGAGGATATAAGCCACCCTGCATGGGAGGGTTTTTTCCACCCTATGTGGGAGGATTGACTTGTATAGCAGGATTATGCATAGGTGTAGGTTGACAGGGGTAATATCCTGTGTTTTGTGGTTGTGGTGTTGCAAGTGGGGCACCAAATTGTTAGCTGCTATACGTATTTATAGAGTATTGGAAGGTGTTTCCTGGTACATTTTGGGCCATGGTCCCAATCAACCCATCTGGAACATTAGATGTGCCTGGTAACTCTGGTTTAAAAGTTTATAGGCAAGGTGCATTTGGAAGGACATGGTATAGGTATCTAGATTGTGTGTATATGAGTTGTACTTGTTGAGATTTGTTGATAGCCTCTTCCTCATTTTGTGGTGAAGAATTTGCCACATATTTTGAGATTTCTAAGGTGAGGGATCTCAAAAACAAGTCGAGGAGGAGTTTTTCTTCCATGTGAACTTTGCACAAGCTACGATGTTTCCGCCATTCATGGATATGGTCTGATATGTGCATAGCAGATGTTTGTTTGAAATGAGTTATAAGTTTCAGTCTCGAGTCTTAGATGACAGGGAGCTTAAAAAATGTGAGAAATGTTGTGGCTAGAGAACCGAAGTTCCCATGAGATCTAGAGAGTTGTCATGTGTACCATTTTTCTACAACCCCTATTAGGGTGCATTGAAATAGTAGGAGGCAAATGGTTTCTTTGTGATACTTTTGGATGAACACCAAAGGTGAAAGTTCATAACATGGTTTCCTAGATCTTATCCTTGTTTCCATTCTAATTTAGGCACATCTAAAGGTACCTTGGCTAGAATGGATGGCCAATTTTGGCCATGTGCAATAGGGTTGTTGGTTAAATAACTTAAATCAGGGAGATTTAAGGAAGCTAAATATGGTACTTGGAAGTTGTTTTCCATCAAAATATGATTTTGAACAACTATATGTAAAGGGGTTCCATGATGAGAGTGGTTGCCCTGGTAGGAACCACATGGACTCTTAAGAGGATTGTTGTGTGGGCTCCTCTGAGTGGTAGCATGAGGGGTCCCCTAAGGGGTAGCGTGTGGAATCCATTGAGGGGTAATGAAAGGAATGTTTTGACGAGGAGGGGTCCCAATGAAAGTTGCACCAAGAAAGAATGATCCTATAATGGTGGTTGTGTGGTATCTTCTATGCCTAAATAGTGAGCGACCTGGCACACCTCTCAATAATGGGGGGAGGTTTTGAAAACACCTAGAGTGACGAGGAGTCTTGGGGTCCCCTATGGTTTCAAGTAGAGTGTATGATACTTTGTGTGATGAGGGGAGGAGATAAGTATCAAAGCAAGTAAATCACATACATAAATCAAAGCGAAAAAATAAGATGATTACTTTCCCTTTAATTTATGTTATGTGATCAATCAAACAAAAGATAGTTTTCATTTATTTTTATATATTATAAAAGATCCTATGAAGACCTATTCATCCTTACGACTCTCAAAGTAAGTGGGCCTTGTGGATATATCTCTTGATGGGTGCTAGGGCAACGTCCCCAGATAACAGGCAATTCTTTCTAGCAGCCAAAGAATCAACCAAGTTAACGATGAGGCTTTATTGTTGCCGGAACCTCCACCTATAGGGAAAGGATGCCCTAATTTTTTCCACTAAGATACCTCCATCCCATGTGAGCATTTGAGTCTTTCACTTCTTGGTATTTAGTTACCAATACCGAGCACTAGACGAGCTAGGTAGCCCTGAATAGTACCACAGAATTGGACCTAAGACGAACCCCCTCTAAATCATATATTTGATGTGCTCAGGTAGCCTTTTATGTGGCATGATGAAGGATTTGAAGCACCCTAAAATTCAACTTCTATGTTTCAAATATGTAACATGACCATGGCGGTTTATGGGATGCCTACCCCTAATGGTCTTAACCTGAACTATAAATTATTTTGTGGCCCCTGTGAAGAAATTTAGTTGGTTCAAGTTATGGCTTCTTTTAGGAGTCTTGCTTCACTTATGGTGTGATATTGTAAGCCCAAATAAACTTAGTACAAAAATATCTAGAAACTAGATGTCCTTTTGTACAAAGCTTATAGAATCTTAGTGTGTGACATGTAATGTGTGTGCAAATGGAAAAAGTGAACATAAAAAGTGTGATAAGATGTGGATATTCGATGATCCTTTATAATACCCTCTAATTACATTAAGTTTTCATTATTCCTTGAATGAAAGAGAAATAATGTGTGGATAATGGATCACTTACTCTTTTCCTGTTACACTATGTGTGCCTAAAGGGAGATGGAAAACTCAAGTGCTTTAAGAAAGCTTTCATATGCAAGCCCAAGTTCATCTAAAAGACGCAAGGGAAGCAAATATTACTTACTTTCTGTAGTAACACTTGGTCTTAGTCCCAAAAAATAATGAAATAAAAATGCTTTTGTTAGTAACAAGATATGTGGATAATGGGCCACTTACTCCTTTACTAATTAAGCTATGTGACTTGTGAAAAATAGAAAAATAAATTGAAAAATATATGTGGAATGTGGCCACTTACTTTTCCCCTTAATTAAGCTATGTGAGAAATGAAAATAAAAAGAAAATATTATGTAATTACTCTACTAATAGTGATTAGTAAAGAAACTAGGCAATCTGAACTAATTGGAAAAAAATTGCAAAGGTGAAGGCAATTCACTAAAGGTTGCCAATCACCTAGGAAAGAAAAATTACAATGGTTTTTTGTGCTCTCTGTAAACTGCATGGGTTTTCCTCTACACAAACATGCTTGCACATTTTTTTGAATAGAAGTTATGTAGACAACGAAAAAGAGTTAATGGTTAAGCTTCTTGGACGAAAATAGGTCTAATAGCTCCTGCAAAAGTTCTAGAGAGGTGATAAACACATAGTAGAGTGATAATGCAAAGAGAAGGTCATGCCAAAACAACATTTAGGTTAAAGAAAGGAAACTAGCGAAGTCGCCAAATCTGTATTGGTGTGTTTGTTTCTATGGGGTACCAAAACACCTTCCTTATAGTTGGTTGTTCCCTGCAAAGAACATACAAATATAATTGGTTGTTGTTAGTGGACAAACATGAGTAAACAAAGCACTGTAAATGGTGAAAATAATGCATACATAAACATAAACTAAAAACTAAGAAATAAACACATAAACAATGCTTGATGAAGTAAACATGTCAACAAAGTAATGGAAAAGGGCTCCCTTTATTGACTGCTGAATGTAGAAGAGATACAATAGATGAATACTAAAAACTTGAAGATAATGATTTGAGTAATAGTGCTCAAAACACTCAACAAGGAGGCTAATTTCCTAAATCTTCTTGCAAGCTTATCCTCTCTCTCAAATAAGTATGAAGACTCTCTCAATGGTGAAATCCTCTTCCCACTAGAATGTTGGATTGTTGAGGAGAAATTTTGCTAGCATAACAATGCTCTACTTCCTCTTATTTTTGGTTTTCCAATGGCTTGTTTATATAGAATTTTAAATTCCTCTTCCCTCTCTTGGTTCCTTAATGAGAAAATGACTTATGAGTAGGACAAGAGGATCCCTTGGGGGCTGCATATCTCCAAGTCGACTATCCTTGACAGGTACATGTTGGGGAATCCCCTCTTCCAAGTCTGTGAAGTGGTCTCGGATCGTTGACTCAGATTTTTGCTTGAACATGTGGCTATCGAAGGAAAAGAAGCACAGTCGTTAATTTTTTCCTTTGGATGGCCTGCACAAGTAGAATTTATAATTGAAACATTTGGATAATTTTTTATTTTCCTGTTTCATGATGTTTCTAGCTGGAAATTCTTCACCTGTACGCTCTGCTGGATGAATTTGGGTGCCATCGGGATTATAAAAATGTGTGTATGATTTTTCCGTGTTAATAGACTCTATATGCAAGATACCCCAAGGAGATGTGAATTTGGTCTTGTCTTGCTCCTCAAGGATGATCTGTATATGGTTGTACCCACTAAATCCATCTACGAAGGAAAATAATCTCTTCCCTGCAAGGTCATCTAAGAGTTGGTCAATGAAAGGAAGAGGGAAATGGCCCTTCTTTATGTCCTTTTTAAGCTCCCTATAATAAAAAAAACTCCTCCACTTCCCATTCTTCTTGGGGACTATAAAAATAGGGGACACCCACTCACTATTTGAGATGGGATATATGAATCCTCCATCCAACAGTTTTTGCAGTTCTTCTTTTACAATGTCCTCAAGGGAGAGATTCATCCTCCTATGGGGTTGGTGCACAGGTTTGCATCCTTCCTTGATGTAAATATGGTGAGTACAAATTTATGGATGCACACCTTTCATTTCCTTGTTGTCCCAAGAAAAATCATCAAGGTGTTGCCTTAGCATAGTGCATAATTGCTTTTCTGGCTCAGGTGCGAGAGAGGGGTTGATCTTTAGAGTTTTGGATGGGCTAATTTCCATAATTTTGGCGTGATCTAGATTAAGGTTGATATAGCATTGATCAATCCATGGATTTCACTCAAATTGTTCCAAATATTCTTCCATCAGTTCAACAATTGGAATGGAAGTGGGAGGTTGAATCTATAAGATATGGTGAATAGGGTCATCTTCATCAAGTTGCCTATCTCCTACAACAATGTCTAGAGTACAAATTGGGTAGAGGGATGTGTAATAAAATTATTGTTCTTCCTCATCCTCTATCCACAAGGGAAAGTCATACTTATTAGAAGTTAGGGCAGGGGGATACAGTACAAGCTGCTTTGAGAGATGCCCATTCTTGATGGTCATGTTCCTAGGCCTGCTACTAATGTAGGCATCAACAGTGGCCAACCAAGATCTTCCTAGGATAAGAGGGTAATCATTAAACTTGGCTCTGGGCTGCAAGACAAGTAAATTTGTGGGAAACTCCTAGGAGTTGGTGGAGACCATCACATCCTCAATAACTCCTTCAGGGGATATTATGGACCTATCTGCAAGCTACAGTATTGTGGTGGTTTTCCTCAAAGCTCCTTGGAGGTTGAGCTTGAACATGGTTTCTTTATTCATGACATTTATTGCAGCCCCAAGGTCAATCAAGGTATTATGGACCATAATTATATCAATGTACACATCGAATACTGCTCTGCCAGGATCCAAGTACTTTGCGGAGATCACCCTCCCAAGCATTAGATCTGACAACTAACAAACAACATTGATGGTGGGGGTATCTCTTCTTCTCCCAGGCCTCTTGAAGCATTCTTCTTTGATAATATTGTTATAGATGGGGATATCATTGATGGCCTAGAGAATCAGTATTTTGACACATAAATTATTTAGTTCTCCCAGAAGTTCAACCTCTTTTGGGGTGCATTGTTTAGGTTGGACCAAACTTTCAGGATAGGGAGGTGCATTGTCTTGAGGGGTAATATCTTCCTTCTCTTCTTAAAGTTATTCAAGTGGAGAAAGTGGATGAGCATTTGGAAGTACCTTCCCATACTGAAGGTTAATCTCTTTGATTTCCACAACATAATCAGGATAGGATATCTCCCCACCATAAACATGTTGTACCTTCTTATAGTTCAAGTTTGGATTAGGTTGGGAAGGAGTTTGAGGTTTCTTAGGTGGGTTTTTGTGAGGTAATTGTGGCTAAGGTGGAGGAGGAGGAATTAAGGTAGGAGGTTGGGCTTCCTGTGGTCTCCATCCTTGTGAAGGGTTACCCCATTCAGGGGGTTGAGGTGTATATGGCTAGAAAGGAGGGTTGATAGGCTGAGGAGGACATTTTGGAGCATAGGATGAAGGATACATTATAGAACATGATGTACGTGTTGAAGGGTACTGAGGTTGTAAAGGTACATTATGATTTCGATTATAAGGAGGATATTTTGCACCTTGCATGCCTTATTGATATGGATTAGGGCCTCGGGGCTTCCTCTAGTTGATGAAGCAGAGTTTCTCCAACCCATTTTCTGCCCCTTGGTATACAACTTTTAGGCCTAAAAGGGAGGGAAATTTTTCTATTGCATGGTTTTCCTCACATACAAAAAATATTTCTATGTTGTTTAGTGGACATTCAATTTTGGGATGCCTCTTAGTGCATATAGGGAAAAATATATCTAGTTCCCTTTCTACTTCCTCTTTCTTCCTTTTAATCTACATAGTGTCCATCTGTAGGGAAAAAATATGCAACATTTCATTTTTTAAGTCCTCCAACATGCTCCCTATCTCATGTTTGATGGTTGAGGTTGAGGAAGAGGAGTTAGTCAAGCTTTGGCTGGACCTTCCCTTTTTCCTAGCAGCCCTAGAATGGTTCTTGAATATTGTCTTGATGTCATCATAGGTAAACTGGTAAATTTCTCCTCCAGATAGCATATTGAAGGTCTCCAGTACATCCTCCCTGATCCCTCAGAGAAGTACTACTTTCAGTGACTCAGGTTCAAGTGTACAGTTATCCCTTCTATAGTTGAGTTGGAACCTTTCGGCATAGTCCTATAAGGATTCATTTGGTCCTAGGGTCATCCTAAAGATTTCCTCTTTTGTCTCTTTGGAACTACAATAATCCCTATACTTCTCATTAAAGGCTTGCCACATTTGTTCCCAGGTAGTGATGTTGCCTCTAGGTAAGCCCATAAACTAGCACATGGATGCATCTTTTAGGGCGGATGGAAACAACTTTAGCTTTTGTTCACCAAAGGTATAGTCATAGGTCCTATACACAACAACAAACTCAAACATGAACGTGTTAGGGTCCTCAAAAGTTAGTCCATGGAAGTGTGGAAGGGAAGTAGGGCTAATATTCTTCATCCTGGCCTCCCCATTAGTCTCTCAGATGGGAAAGAACTCATTTTGTCTATTTTCAGCCATGTCTTGGATAGGTGATATAGGATCCTCCTCCCCTAGGGGTTTTTCAAAGGTTTCAGGTTTCTCACCCAAAGGAAGTTCACAACTACCAAAGAAGAATGATGGTTGGTTGCTTGAAGGGTGGGGGTTTTTGGTAGGAATTTCCCTTGATTATCCCTACTCCTACGAGGCATGAAAGAACTAGCTCTTGTTTTTGTTTTTCTTTTTTTGAAGTTTTCAAATTAATAGCACTAATCCAAAATAGAAAAAATAAGAAACTTCTAAATAGAAAAAACACCTACTTGGACACCTCCCCGACAATGACGCAAAAAAGTGATGAGCCCCAGTATTGGGACAAGAATGTTGCAACTCCCAAGGCTAACAACTTAAATTATCAACCCAGGGTTCATACAAACTTAGAGGTGACAATGCTATATGCACAGTAGGTCAAGCTCTACTCATTTCACCTTCAATCATTGAATCAAATCAAGTTATGCATAGACCACCCCTCCAAATAGATTAGAAAGTGAACTTGCATGAAACGACACGAGTCTACTCTAATTGCAGGAAGGTAAACATCATCCTAATTGCAGAAATGAAAGTGCCATTCATCAAATGTAAAGGATAACAAAAATTAAAGGAAGGGAAAGACTCTAGGAATTGTATAAATGAACCATTCTATTCTACTTGAAAAAATTAAATCAATATTCTACTTTCAAAATGTAACTCATTACTCTACTTGCAAAATGTGAAAATTTTCTTGAAAAAAGAAAACTTGATCTAAAGAGTATGACTAGAAAATATAAGGACATAATTTTAAAATCTAGGTCTAATCTACTTGCATTGAAGAGTTTCCCTTCTTATCATTGAGTTCAAGATAATTTATCTTCAATAACAGAGTCTTTACACATTTCACAAAAGAACAATCTTTGTGATTCAAATGTGGAAATTTGTCTACTAATTCTAATTGTTGTTTTGTACTTGCAGTGAAGGAAGGATGGGTCTAAAGTGGTCCTTGGTCTTCCCTAATCATGGATTCAAAGCATGGAGGTAATTATTTAATCCCAAAATGCAAAAATCAAGGTCTTAAAGCAAATCTGGCCCAGTTTAGACAATGATAAAGCACTGCTACAAGGTGCTACAAGACTACCCTATTTTGTTATAGGATTGGGTCTGAGGGCATCCTGAGGGTAGGAAAGGTGTCCTGAAGGTGGGAAAAGGTATATGAGGGTGTAAAGAATTTGTGAGGACTTTTTTCAAGCTTAGCACCCCTTCAAGACCCATATTTCACAAAATTACATGTTCACGGTGTTCCCAAATAACCGTAAAAAGATGATCTCAGTGTCAGAATTTGAGAGTAGTATGAGGTGTCTGTTAGAGTTAGTCTTGTCAGTCCTCCATCAGAGATCAAAACTCTTTCATCATCTCATTTTTATGTGTCTCGCTCCATTCACTCAGCTGCATTCCGCTAGGGGCATGCCATAATCTGACGGAAGGACCTGGTCACTCATTTATCCCTTATGCCATGTCCCACTGGCTCAGCTCTCTTTATTAAAATTCATTAAGATAGTCTTGAAATCATTTACAGTCTTGTTTTTATCATTTGATAAGCAAAGAGTCAACTTGGTCATTAAGTCTAGGGATTGGTCATTTGGTCTTCAAACAAGGTCCAATAAAGCCAGCAAGGCCAGAGGGAGGCTCTTATAAAGTTGTGATTCAAAGATTTTCATCGTCATGTTGATAGAATACGATTGTTCTTCAAAACTCTGTTTTGAAGAAAAGTCAACAGTTTGTCATTTGTAAAAAAAATTAAAAGTTTCTCAGTGGATTTCTCCAAGCGCAGCCCTGGTCTCCTTAGCCAAATTCCATGTCGGCTACCCCTGCAAAAAATCGCCAAAAAATTTCATCATTTTAGTCAAAGAAATCAAAAGGAAGTGTGAAAAGCAGAGTTGTATTAATTGTGAAAAAGTGTCAAAGTGAAAACATTACAAAATGGGTTTTGGAGGAAGAAAAAATCAAATCCAACTCTTGCAACATATTTCTCCAAGTTATATAAATCATTTGTGTCAAGTTACATTCAAGAAATCTTATTGCAAAGTTGAATTTGGAGGTTGGAGAGCAAATTGTCGTTTGGAAAGGCCGTGACTGTGTTAAGAATTGGAGCACGGCACACAGGTGGAGTAGCGCGGTGCACATAGAGCGCGCGGTGCACTGGGGATATCCGCCCAGTGTTAATTTGAACGGGCATGATGCACACAGAGAGCGCGGCGCACTGGGTTCTTGGCGCGGCGCATATACACAGAAGCCCGATTTTTCTCAGAATTTGCAACCAATCGCCTTCAATCCCTTGAATTTTCCAGGTGGGGTCAATCTCTCAGTGTTTCATCCATTTTTATGTTAGTATGATGATAGTAAATGGCGGCTTATGGTTGCACAAAAACTCTTAAACCCTACCACTTAAAATCATCAAAGCAAATGCTGTTAGGGTTACAAAATCATTGTGTTGGTGCCAAGGTTCTTCCCCCATTTCATTTTTCCTTCTTGCCCTCATTCCCTTCTTCCCTATTCCACTTTTTCCATTTCTCCCTATCCTAAAATGCTACTAAAATCCTATTCCCTATCCCCTCCGCACATTTGTCAAAGGTAAAACCCCAAACCCTACCCCATATAAATTTTCCTAACACCCCAAACCCTACCCTATATCAAAACTCCTAAACCCCCTACTCCCTAAATAAAATCCCTCCTCATAGTCCCTAATCCCTTCATATTATTCCCCTTCCTAACAATCCCTTATTGCATTTTCCCCTTGTTGGCAGATTTCAACACATCAAAAAAGGTAGTTCAAGCACAGTTCATACACAGCAGTCATCTTGTCTTCAGGGTATTTTGTATAGCAGTCATGGCATCTGAGCATTCATCAGACTACAGGCACCCTGGAGGCCTCATAAAAGTGCCAGACATGTGAGAGAGGAACCGGTGACTCTCCCTTGGAGGAACAGGCACCCCGGATGCCTCATAAAAGTGGCAGACATGTGAGAGAGGAACTGACCACCCTTACAGAATTGCAGGCTTGTCCTCTTGCTATGTCATGTTTTTAGCATCAATCATGTTATGAGTTTTGTCAAAAAGTAGCTAGTGTCCAATTTCATCATGAGTTGGCTCGTCTTTTTGTGCTGCATTTGCACGGAGATCAAGCTATCTTGGCTGGTGTCACCTTCACACTTGCACCAGAATCCGTCTCATTGGCAACCGGTATACCGAACATTGGTGAACCATGGCACAAGAAAAAGAAGATTGACCGACAGCATTATGAGCCATACATCAAAACCAGTTTCTTAAGGCATCTCAAGAGAGTGTTCCCGTTCCGATATCTAAAGGATGAATATGCTCCACTAAGGAGATTGATCATGAAATATTTCAACTGTGAAGGACGGTTCTCTCGTCTTTATGCTTACCACATCAAGTTGCTCATGCATTTCACTAGGGTACGGATGATGAACATTTCGTATTTCATTTGCCGAAACATATTGAAGATGACCACCTTTATACAACGCAAAACACCTCAGCAGCAACTTAACAGTGTCTATCATTTTGTTCTTATCAAGATTTTGGTGGTTCATCAGCTTGGATTGCAGGGCATCACTTGGGATGATTTCATCTCGCGTGATTTCTTCAGAGCTTCACGGAGAGTAACAGAGGTGAAGCATGAGGGTGAACCTTCTCATCGGTATGAGTGCCATGAGACTGCTAGTGTGTCGGTTTTCATCACATATCAGAAAGGCACCAGACATTTGTCTGCAGCAGCAAAGCAAGTGTTATCTCCACCCGGGGTGGAAGGGGCCTCGCTTCCTCCATCAGCATCACAGGAACAGGACAAAGGCAAAGAGCCAATGTAGGATGAGGGGCCTTCAGGTGAGCCATCAAGTGAACGAGAGATCGAATTCGTTCTCCTTCATGATGATGATACAGATACAGATCCGACAAGTGCACAGCTTAAAGAGATCATCTAGGAGCAGCAAGCAGAGATTCAAGCCTTGTCCCTTGATTTGGAAAGAGCCAAATGGAACATGAAATATCTGGAGCAGAGGAACAAATAGCTGGAGGATCAACAAGCGATCATGGAGCTACAAAACATTCGTGAGCATCGCCAAGCTGCACAAAGGAGAAGAGTTGAGCTCACGTCATTGGAGCAAGAGATTAATGAGGATCGGGAGGCCAATCTCAAGAGAGTTAACATGCACTTAGAGAGGTTGTTGGACAAGTCCGACAAGGACCATGCATTGCTGAGACACATGGCTTTCCACTACATGGCGCGAAACAAAGTGTGCAAGGCCCGAATCAGGAATTTGAAGGCGAAATTGAGGAAGGCAATCAAGAAGCAAAAGAGGCAAAGGGAGCTCGATCGACTTCAGATATTGGCCAAAGCCTCTTTGGCCCAGCATAACACTTGATAAGGAAGCTCCATCCCAAATTTCAAGAAATTTGGGGCATTTTTGGTGTTCTTGGAAATTTTTGTGCAAAAAACAGGGTTTTTCTCCCTGTGCGCCGCACCACCTAGCGCGCACTTACAATAGGGAGCTCCAAATGACAAAAGGTTTGCATTTTGGATTTTCCATGGAAAATCATGACTGTTGGTGCATGGCCATGAAGTTTGAGCCAGCTTTGAGTCCTCATTAGGTCAAAAACACCCAAAAAATGACCTCTCTGCCCCTATTTTGACACACATGAAGCAGCCTTGGGAGATTGTAGTTTTGGAGGGGCAAATGGGCACCAAATTCAGAAATTCCACTTGGGTTAGAGAGTAGACAGGTAGGGATTTCCAACAAGCACACTTAGGCTCAATTTTGACTTCAGAAAGTGCCTCAAAACCAACTCCAAAGTAGCGCGACGCATACAATTTTTGGCGCAGCGCACAGAGACCCAAAGGCCAAAATCGCTCCCGCTTCGCAAAAGTTCGATTCGCAATTTTCTCCAAGTGGGCCCGCTCATTTACAATACATTTTTCTCGGCATTAAAGGCAAAGTTTAAAAAGCATTTTTGGCTTCTATCTAAGTGGCCAAATGAAGGCGAACAACCACCCACAAAATCTATGCTCATATTTGTTTTTTTCTAATTAGTCTTCATAGAAAATTAAATGTAACTGCTGATCAACCTTCTCATGGCAAAGCTTATTTATTGTATTGAGAGTCATTTTCTAAAGAGTTGGAATTTATGGGACACTGTGGGAGAGAAACCCAGTCACTCACTGTACATTTTGACAGAGAATTAATGAAAGATTGCACCTTTGGTTCATGAGATCCCTGTGGCGTGAGTTTATCAAATGTATCTTCTTTATGTTTCATATGTATTTCATTATGTTTCATATTTTCAGTCATATTCGTTTCCAGTGAAATCTTTCTAAGTAAAAAGATAGAATTCAGTGTGTTGCTCTGCCTTGGGATAGTTTTCACGTTCTATGTTTTCTTCTGTTGAAAAGGATTCATGTATTTATGCCCTTTTCACACTCTTAAACAATCTCTCCACTTCATGTTATTTCGAATCTAATTGCTAGACTTTCCGCCTGTCTTTCCTCACGAAATAATCTGCGTCTTTGAGTTAAATTCTCTGCTCATGCTGTTCCTTGGTCCCCCACATCCCAGAAAACTCAGTCATTTATCAAAATACCTCTATCACATCTATTTACCTAGCCTAAAATCAGTATTCATTTTTGAGTCATCTCAGACCCTATTGTTTATTTTCCTGAGTGTGACCCAAAGAGAGCCCTCTCCTGTTCTGGTAGGGCTAGCTACCAGACTGAGCGTGGCTTGTGGTTACCCTGAATTTTGCCTCCCTTCAGCCTAAGGCGAATCTGCTTCTTACTCCTAACTAGTTTTCTGATGTCTGAAAGTATCAATTGTTAATAGCCATAAAGAACTACAACTTACCTCCCTATGTATGCATAGTGGCAAAAGCACTTGGTGTTTTTCTGGAAGGGGTGACAATCTGTCAGAGGAAAATGTGATACACTGCTTTCGGCATACATGCTTCAATCAAAGGAATAATTCTTCACGGCATTACAGAAATGGTTATTTTAAAATGGGCAAAACAAGTTATATCCTTACCGCTGAGAGTTAAGGGGTAACCAGTGAATATTTTTAATCGAGCAAAGGAAATCACTTGAGAAATGGAGATATAAATTTTATTACCCAGTGAATATTTTTAATCGAGCAAAGGAAATCACTTGAGAAATGGAGATATAAATTTTTAAGAATGATTTGCTGATGTCCATGATTTTAATGACTCTGGAATAAATAATTGCTGTTAAAATGGGATTAGGATTAGGCTTAATGGGCAAGGTAACTTTCATGAAACAGTCATGGCAGATATTACTACTCTGGAAGATTGAGATTCTATATAATGCAGGAAAGCAATTTTTCTTAGGGCATCAGAGTTTGTTTACTTTAAAGAGACTTTGAATTGGCCCTTGTAAAGAGTTTTCTTTACCTGCAAACAGGGTTTGATGTATCGTTATAGTTACTTTATTGCTGGTATTGATGATCTCGCCTGTGTTTCCAAATTTCTAGTAATTTGGAAAAATGCAAATCGCTATATAAGATAAGGTCCCACTCTATCTTAACTCTATACATAAATCCTAAATGGGCAAATATTGAACAGGTTAATGCAACCTACAGAGAGTGCACCTAGAAAGCAATGTAAAGAAATACTTCAGTAATATTCATGATTCAAATAACTCTTTCCAATAGGGGTTCAAACCTAGATATTCCCTCTGAAAGAGATCAGACACACCACCTAAATATCCCCAAAAAGAGATAAGCCTCAAATAGCAATAACCTTTGCCCTTCGAGATGAAACTATCGTATGCACTGGGAAGGTAGACCCAACCCACTCAACCATAATCTCTAGAAATCATGTTTTAAAAAATTAATACATGCAAAACCCAGGACCTTCATGCGTAGATTTATAATGTTGAAATGCAAGCTCAAACTCACCCATAATTAATAGTTAATGTGATCAGCCATAACAGTTAAAAAGCCAAAACCATTGATACTCTATTCTAATACTTGAACAGGGAATATTTATAGATCTCTCAATTGCCGGGAATATTCTACTCTGGTAATTATAACTAGTTTACAGCTCTTGTTAATGGAGAGAAGACCAACTAGGTTTACTCTGAAACTTGAGTGTTACACAATGACTGAGAAAGATAAATGAAAAACATATACAGGATGAGCAATTTTCACAAACATTGCATCATTCTTTTCTTAAGTCTTATAAAAGATAGGAATGTAAATGCAGAAAGCACACCACATAATGGATTGACAATTCCAAGTTACTTAGCTTCATAATATTCATCTAATATATTTTCCAATAATATTTCTGTGCAGGTGAACTTTCAAAGAGACAAGAACAAGAAGAAAACAATAGATGGAATACAAGAGAATAGAAGACTATTAAGTTACGTATCCCATCATACATGAATCATGTGTAGTTAATTATTAAGAATATATTGCACTTTCTCAATGAGCAGATCTATTCATTTTCTGAAACCAATAGTTGTGCATATATTCGGAGCGTTCTGACCGCATATCATTACTCCTGTATATTTCATCCTTTGACATATTATACTATATTTTCCCATAATATTTCAGTGCAGGTGTTCTTCCAAAGTGACAAGATCCAGACGAATACAATAGATAGGTACTGCACACCTTCATGGGTGAAGAACAGGCTACTAATGATCATAAGAGAGCACAAAAATATTTTGCATTTGTTCAATCCAAAAATATCTTGCATAAGTTCAATCCATTAGCATTATGAAAAGAAAATATTAAAACAAAAAAGGAAGAATAAAATAATTAGGAAATAACTACATTTTTCCAGGTAACATACCTAGGTAACTTATCCTCCCTTGTTCCTAGATTCTTCAAATTATAAGACCATGTTAACAACTCATGAATAGATCATATACAACTCAGAGGATGGTAGTCAGGGTAAACCCTAGATTTTTCAAATCAAAAGCCAGGTTAACAACTCATTAATACATCATATTTAACTCAAACGATTGGCTCACTAGCAGCAATGTCATAAAATGAGATTTGAAGCTCAAAGGGAGGGTAGCAATTTTTCGTCACAACCACTTGAACTACACGCAATAGACATATTAAAAAATAACTGTACACCCACATGAAAGACATAGTACAAAGATGGGATTGTGTAATCAGACAATAAGACAATAATGCCAAAATGCCAACAAGTAACAGTATTCAGATACTATTTTGAGAGCCATCCACAACAAGTATTTATTGTCGATTTTCTAGAATGAAATAAATCTTATCTAGAAAATATTAAATGGAGAACACCTGAAGATTACCAGTAAATGTTAGCAATAAGAACAAAAAAGTATTCAGATACTATTTTGAGCACCATCCACAACAAGTATTTATTGTCGGTTTATCTAGCAAAGGTTAAATGGAGAACACCTGAAGATTACCAACAAATGTTAGCAATAAGAACAAAAAAAAGTTCATACAGCCACTTATCAAGTCTGGACTCTGTAAAGAGATACTAGAACAGAGAAGATGGCCTATAGTAAACCTGAAACAAACAATAAGCAAGTTTTATGATTCACTTCAATCCTGATAGAAAATATCTTCAAGCACGTAGATATAAAACTTGAGGAACAAGCGACTCCATGGCCATGACACTAAACCGAAGCATCATCTTCAACACTGACAGATGAATTCTCTTATTTGCATATTTGACTCAGAGATGAGAAATATCCACAGAGTTTACAACATAACCCATAGTACTTTAGTAAGCAGGAATTTATAAGTTCCTGAACACTAATATACTGGATGCCACGGCTATATTTCCTAAGACATCTTTAACCTTCACACAGCAAGTCCACAGTTACTCAGATTGCAGAGGAGGTTTTTCTTTTGGGTGTTTAGATGAATAATGATCTCCAATCTGATTTTGATTTGCAAGTTGGACCTGCACACAAGCACATGTATTCATCAAACATGAAGAACTTCACAAGAACTTAAACATATCAATACTTTTGCTTTAACACATACTGTACAAGCGAGGGTTCCCCTGCCTACACAACAATGAGATAGGAAACGAAAGTTCAGTTCACCCATAAGCTGTGCATAATGACTTTATGCCCATAATGACTTTATATGCTATCATACATGCAGCTAACTGGAGGTGTTCTGCCACTAAATCAAGCTAGCTACTATATCTATCCAATAACTAAATATATGTGTAATTCATGACCAGCAACATATAACCTGAATTCATCACTAACAATCTGAATTCATCACTAAGAATCTAAGGATGTCTTGATCTACAGATTGGTTGTCATATCAAAATTTATAACAGGTCAATCCTCATACTTTCTCATGTTATGGGAGTTTTCCAATGGGAGTTTTCCAACCTAGAGAACCGTGATAAAATTTGTCGATCTATGATGATCTGTAAGCAGAAAGGAAATAGTTGGTAATAAAGAAAATAGGAAGGGTAGAAAACTACATTACCCAAAAAAAATCCATGGTTTAGAGAAATCTTATCAGAATTTTTTGTTTGTTGCTGGTTCCAATAAGGAATCTTTCAATGTCCTCGTTACAATTGACAGAGGAAACATCTCCAATTACTTCCTTTTGGACCATTCCGTAGGCATCAGAGGTTGCTGGTAGTCTACAACCTTAGATGACACTTATAAGCACCATGCTTCACTAGTATACCAGAAGCATCAGACTGAATTTATTTCTGTAAGCTCAAATAGTGTGAGGGATTTTGCTTTATTCTTCATTGATTATTTAACTTATATAATATATTCAGAGGACTGTCTAAAAGCACAAACAAAGTGGCCTGATGTCCATAAGCAGCTAGAATGTGATGGTCGAAAATTCAGCGGCCAGTGCAGATCTACGAAACCACAGTGAAAAAATGGTTGCAACTCGCCTAACGGAGTTAGGTTTAGTCACAAGCTTCTCCAGCTCAATATCAAAATAAAAACATGTAAATCTTCCTAGTGTCTGCCACTTCTGGCAGTGCCGCTTGTAAATTTACACCCAGTAGTTGGGAAAAAATCCTCTGATATTGGGGTCGGTGTTCTTGTTTCCAAATTGAAACAATAACATTTTCTCTTTTACATGTTTTTTTGAATTATTTTGGGTATAAGATGAAAAATAATAGAAGCTTTCTGTGAATAAGGTGCCCTAATTCTTGACCGTTGGTGCCCGTAAGAGTTACAGTTCTCTGTTTGGGTGCCTTTAAAGTTTAAACCCTATTTCTTCCAATGGGACATTAGTTCACCAGTGAGATCGACAGTGTTAAGCTTAGCTGTTTACCAGGGTTCCATTCTCACGGTCCTCTGCCCCATCCGTAAAGATTACTTTTCAGACAGATAACTCTAAGTGCAGGTCAGGGGCAAGTCCCGATAGTTATTTTAGCAGAACATATGCCGCAGACCTGGCAGCTAAACAAGGAAGTACATTTCTGCAGTGCAGCCGCTAGGTCTAGTATTTTCTATTATAGAAACAAATGAATGAAGGCCTAATGGTAATCATCCTCATCATCAATAATAATAATAAAATCCAAAAAACCCAAAAAGATAAAATCGTAACTTCTGGATAGTGATACTGCAACAGTAACATAATCATAATAAAATCCAAAAAAAAACCCAAAAATGGGAAAAACCATATCCTCTGGATAGTGGATTGTGCAGTAAAGCAAGGAATTTGATCTACTGCCTCGGCCTTAACTGGAATCTACCATATGCACAGGGTTCTCTACCTATAACCACTAGATCAATCCCATATCCGCTATATCAAATCTGATTTTAACCTTCAACCGAATAAAAACCGCATAAACTAAATGATTATTGGCCTGGAATGTAATTGATGTTCAAGAAAACAAAACTGAAACCAAGAAAAACGAGGTGGGCACCCATACCCACAAAACAAAATGAACCCACTTCAGAAACTGATATGAAATTGAATTTCGGTCGCAGAAAGAAAACAAACGGATGAGAGAGGAGGCATACCTTGCAGATGGGGCATGTGAATTTGAGGGCTGCAGCTCTGGCCTCAAACTGAGATCCTTTTTGCTTCTGATTTTTCTCAGCATTTCGTCGCTGCGCTTCAATCTTCTGCTTTCCCCTCGTCATTTTGGACAAGTATTATCTCCTCGCTTTTCGCTTACTGTCCTCCTCTGTATTCACGGCCGATGGATTTTGGTCCCTCGGCTATATACAGAGCATTTCAGCATTCGATGAAGGAAGAGACTAATTCTTGTAGTGTGATTCTCCGTGTTTTAAATAGAGGGCTGGATATAGTTGGACCTCAATGATAAGAAATTGATCCATTTGTATGCGACACAATCATTTTAGATTTTGTGGGGAAGAAAACAAATTCAGTTTGATTTTGACACGACATTGAACGGTGTACATTTCTTCTTTAACATTTTAATGCCGACCAGAGTTAATTGCCCATCAGGGCAAATATTAGGAATATTAGGCATGTTTATGTATTAGATTATTGAACTTGACCGATTGATCTACTGTGTTTGTAATTTATTCATTATACTATAATAAATTTAACTGACAAGATGAAAAACGTAGTGAACTAATTATTAGCTTATTACATAGTACTTAATATTTATCTCTGGTGTTCGGGCAAGAGTTATTTATCATATTATCCATCCATAAATGTGGCAGGGCAGAATATACCCACTGCTCAGGGCAGTATATACCTATTGTTTAAGTGCATTATTTATTTCGATCTAGCGGTGGGCATATACTACCCCTGTGTAGTTATGGATCAATAGTATGGTAAATAAGGCTTGCCCTAGTGTTGAGGTTCTTATGTAAGTGTACTTGAATTGAGTCAAAATTAAGGGGCTAGTTTTCATTTTGGTCCCTATAAAGTATGTGTGTGAATATTGGGATATCATTTACTGTAAATATTAAACACCATGTAGTGAGTCAATGATTCGCTCATTGCTTTTCCATCTTATTATTTATTGGATGAGAATAATATGATATTCAATGGTGAGGATGGAAAGATAGTGAATCAATCATTGGCTTATCTCATGGTGCTTAATATTTGTTAGTAGGTGTTGGGTTATCATGCATCTTGGAAGAAACATTGAAATTTATTATGGTTGGGGTCTTGTTATCATTCCAATAATAAGGCAGAAGGTTATACCATGTAGCAAAGACTCGAAGTAGTTAAAAAAAATTGGGGTGTAATTGTTCATAATGATAGAAAATTCCAAAACCTTTATTAATCATATGGTACATAATTTAGAGTAACTTTGACTGTGGATCATAGTAAGCAAGAAGTGAGTTTCTTCTCCTCCATCATGTCTTGTGTGATAACAACCAAGAAGTAGATCGATGAGCAAACTATAGTTCAAGTTCTAAAGTTGGGGAATTAGTGGCTAGTGGCACATTGCAACAACAACCCATCTCCTTATTTATTAATTAGTACTATGGCATGTCTAATGGCCTTAAATCATCACATGGCAAGCTACATCAATTTCATAAGTTCTCACATGTAGCATATTCCATAGCTCATCAATCACATGATATGCATTATGAAGGGATAAGAGTCCATCAACGACATGCTCCAAGCATTAAACTTACTCACTTATCATCTAATGGCTTTAATTTTTCCCGCTCATTGTGGGATAATGGTAACTTTGATAAGCAAGCTTGTGTGGGATGTTAAATCTCTTGGCTAGGCATCTAGTATTATTGATCCTTTTTTTTTCGAGGTATTTTTGGTACCAAGGTTCTCCTAGCAAAACCCCCCACTAGTGGAATTCTTAGATTATAGAGCTATAGAAGATTCTAGGCCTACATCGACCATCAAAATCCAAGTGACAAACAAGTTCATGGATCCTTGACTTTGACAACATCTTAGTGGATGAGATTTGGGAACTGGTGTGGTCATCGCAAGCAGGGTACAACATATTTCCTTTGTTAAAGAGATGGGTTGGACAAGGTATCAAATGGGCTCCAAAGAACTTGAAGGATCTATCATGCTCTTAGAGGCCATTAAGAACATGTACATTGCAACAAGTCCTTAATCTTTAATCTTGTTCCCAAAATTCATGAATTATAATGCAAAATTATTACACAAGTAACAAAAATTATGGGGTCTTTGCTGGAATTGAAGAAGCGATTAGCAGTTGTGGAAGTTGAATCTAAATTTGTGCAAGGGTGATCACTCCATAACTTTTAGTCAAAAGATGAAAGCCAACTCATTGAGGGGTGAGTTTATTTGATGAGGAGATGGCAACTGTGAACTAACAAATTGAACCAACGAGCACAGACCTTGATGACGTTGCTAATTGTTATGCTCTTTTTTAGATTTTCATGTGTTTTAAAATAGTTAAAATAATAGGCATATATTATAAGGCATATAATTTTTTTAAACCATGGTGAATTGGTAACTCGTTGGAGCAATCTAGGTGAGGCCCAAGATCAAATCTAGCGACTGTCACTATAACACCAAGTGTAGATCTAATAGACCGTAAGCCAAATATACCAGGAATTTATGACTTATCAAGAGCCAAGACTCTACAAGGGTGGGGGAGCCTACTCCTTGAACCTTATCACAATGAGCCAAAGACGTCCCCCCCTTGGGATTTGAAACGAGGTGGAGGGGATAACATACTATTGTACCAACCACTCAATCGTCCTACTGGAGGCCATATATATATATATATATATATGCATAAATAAATCTTCATTACTTTTTTTAACTAATTAAGCAAACTTTTTTTCCCTATTTCCATGATCAACTCATAAAGTAAATATTTAATATTATTATTGTTGTCATATAGTAAAATTAAGAATTTCTTCTATTTTTAATTTTAATTCAAAAACATAAATATAAATTTATTTTAAAGTTGATTTATATTTTTTTTGAGTTGAAATGAATTTAAATAAAATTTTAATATAGCATGGCAACATCCCCCATACTAGACTATAGAGTGTCTCTCTATGCAATAAATTACAATATATTATAAAGATAATGTTTTTTAAGTGTTTGTATAAATAGCCATGTTTTAATAGTAAGCAAAAATGTTCAATATTTGTCAATTGAGTGTATCCTAGGTGGTTGTTTTGGTTTACTGATAACCTCCCCATCCAAGTTCAAGCCTTATTGTGACATGACACTCCATTGGGAGCCGCTTTTGTACCCGTTATCTTGACCATGTAACTCTTCCTTGATCTTGACTATGTTAAGTATGTAACTCTTCCTTGATTATTGTGAATAACATGAAGATGATATCTACAATGAAAATAAAAAAGTAAAATTGTATAGTACATCTTCAACTTCTTATAAATATGAAATTGTGGAAAAAAAAAATGCATTGATAAATTTGTCTTCCCTTTTATTTCACTTAAGGTGAGATGGTTCTTTTAAAGTGTGATCTTCAACTTCTTCTTCTTCTTTCAGAAGAAAAAGCACCATAGATTATATTAAGTCAATATAAAAACCATGATTGGATACAAAAGGATGACTTGAGCAGCCATATCAAGACAACATTGAGAAAAAGCATATAAGAAGGATGACAAATAGCACAGCATAATATGGAGACTGTGGAGAAAAGGATCAGACCGATATTCAAAACTTCTAGAACTCGATTCTAGATCGAGAAGGACAGTACTCATGAATACATATATCTATCATCATAATCATGAAAGAAAACAAAAGCCACAAAACCATAGCCATTTGGAATCCAAACTTTAGGCCTATTTTCTTGGAACAGAGTCAAAAATTGAGCTGATGCGGGGCAAAATGGACTTATAGGGAATCTTGGAATCTCTGAAGATTTTATAATTCCGCCACTTCCAAGCGCACCAGATCATAATAACAAGAAGAGGACACCTTGAATCGCTTTGTCTACACCACCATTGAAAGGCTGCATGAACAGAAACAAAGCCAATATGAGGAAAACCAAAAAGAATGGCAAGATCATACCAGATTTCTTGTGAGGAGTTGCATTGAAAAAACATGTGTAGATTAGTCTCCTCATCTGATTCGCACATCGAACACCTGCTAGGACCATGCCAGCTTCTCTTCCTCAAGTTGTCCCATGACAGATTCTTATTATTGAACACCAGCCATGCGAAAAAAATCATTCTAGGAGGGCAGCCCGATTTCCATAGAACCATCGGAAAATTTGAGACTGAGATCAGAGCCTTTGAGGAGATAATATCAAAGTAGATATCTTTAACTCGGGCTGGCACAAAAGCATTTGACATGGACCAGATCAGGTGGTCACATAGCCCTCCACGATGAATCCCGCTTGCTTGCAAAGAAGCTTTGACCGCATTCCATGTAGAAGAGAGTTCGACAGGCAGACCAATGTCATCAGCTTCCTTCCATATAGGGATAAGGCCAGACCAATCAGAGATGATTTTATCCCAAGTGAAAGCACCGATTCTGTGCAGGAAAAACAAGATATTTTCTGGAAAATGGAAGTTACGACTACATGCAATGGGGTCAAGACCAATTATGAGCCTGTTTCCAGAGTGAATCCTCCATCTCAGATTTGACAAAAAGTATTTCTCAACTTTCCTGAAGCTAAGCCAAATGGCCGACCCTTTTTTAGTTCCAATTGCGCCATTTCTGTACCAGAATTCCAAGCATTTGCCTTTTAAATATTTTTGTTTTATAGTCTCGCTCCATGGACCGTCCCCGAAAATCCCTCTCTAGAGCGATTTACACAAAAGGGCCTTTCTAAAAATTCTCAAGTCCTTTAATCCCCAACGGCCCAGATGCTTTGGCAATGAAATTCTATCCATTTTAGATAGGTGAAACTTCCTCTATTCAGAACTTCCACCCCAAATAAAGTTTGCCGTAATCTTGGTCATCTTTTGGATAATACTTGCCAGAAGGAAGAAAAGATGAGCCCAGAAGACCGCCATCTGCAATAAAACAGCTTGAGAAAGTATAACCCTGCCTTCCAAGGAAAGAGTCCTATGTTCCCAAGCAGACATTTTTTTATAAATTCTTTCTGTCAACCATAGCCAGTCGTTTTTGGAGTAGCCCTTTGATTTAAGATGAAAGCCCAAGTATTTGAGGCCTTGCTTGAGCGATTTGGATTCTATACCGAAAAGTTGAGAAATCCAATTCACCATCTCCATGTCAACATCATTGTGATATAGCAGAGATTTTGCTTTGTTTATAAAGAGCCCGGAGGCTCTTTGAAATCTGTCTAGAATATCTTTTAAACAAATCTACGTTGATTTGCAAAGCATTGCGAATAAGAGAACATCGTCAACAAAGAGGTTGTGTGAGATAAAGATGTGCATGCAAATCTTTATGGGTCTGCATCTATCTTCAGCCACTGCTTTGTTGATGTGGATACTTAGAGAATTCATGGCCAAGATAAACAAGAGAGGCGAAAGGGAGCATCCCTGTCGCAGGCCTCTCTCATCTTGAAAAAAATGAGAGGGAAACCCATTGACAATGACCACATAGTTCACATTCTCAATACAAGCCATTATCCATCGGATGTTTTTTGACTTCAGGCCGATCTTTGGAAGTAGGCATTCAATAAATCCCCAATCCAAGTAGTGGAATGCCTTCTGTAGATCTATTTTCATAATGACCGCTGGAATCTTTTGAGAAAACATAGAGAAGAGGCATTCCTGTGTATTAGCTACAGCATCCAGAATGTTTCGGCCTTTCAGAAAAGCATGTTGATCCTTTGATAAAAAGGAAGCCAGAGTTCCTTTAATTCTTTCAGCAATAATCTTCGTGATAATCTTGAAGGATATATTGCATAGAGATATCGGTCTGTAATCATTAAACGATTCTGGCTCCACTTTTTTCGGAATTAGGGCAATCAGAGTGGAAGAAGTAATATGGTGAATATTGCCAGACATCCTCGACGCCTCCACCATCCTTAGGAGATCATGCTTAATGAGGTCAAAGAAGTGGGTGAGGAATTCAATTGTCCAGCCATCCGGCCCAGGGCTCTTATCTTTCTTAAAAGACTTCAAAATTCCAAGAAGCTCGTCTTCTGAAACTGGCTGAAACAGGGCCTCATTTTTATCTTCATCAAACATTTGAGGGACCAGATCAATACCCCATAGTATATCCCGAAAAGCTACATTGTTCCTTCTGTTGAATTGATTCTTGAAATAATTTACAGCCTCCTTAGTGATGTCTTGTTGAGTAACAAAAGAGTCACCATTATCATTCCTTATCTTCCATATGGCATTTTTGTCACGTCTGGCACTTGCATAATTATGAAAAAAATTTGTATTCTTGTCCCCTTATTGAAGCCACGTTGCCCTGCTTTTAAGCCTCCAAAAGGATTCCTCTTGCTTTAATAACTCAATTTTTTTCTTTTCAAGCTCTCGAATGCTACATTTCATGGAGAAAGAGAATGTGTTAGCACTTGCCTCTTTCAAGATGTTGTCCAGTTCCTATTGAATAGACTGCAACGCCTTTTTATCTTTTTCCTTTTTTTCAGCTTCCCATTTCTTCACAAGCTTCCTCATAGCAGCCATCTTATCTCTAAAAGTGAGGAACGGGGGGAGCATTGCTTTTGATGTCATCTCTTTCCATGCGTTTGAGATAAGTTCATTGAAGGATGGGTATTGTAAGAGAGTTGTATTGAATTTGAATGGGTATCCCTTTTTGATACCTCTCTCTGACCAGGATAGCAGAATTGGTCTATGATCAGACATTAGTACATTCTCCACTGATGAATGAGGCATTCCCATCTTATCTATAATGCTAACATGCACTAGGAAGCGGTCAATCCTTTTCGCAATAAAAGCCTTATCAGTTCTGCCATTCATCCATGTTGGCTTCAGTTCCACGGGGGCGATATCCACCAAGTTTTTATTTAGAAGCTCAAGCTTAATGCTATCTGCAAGAGAGTCCTTTTTCTTACAATGTCCCCAGCATTCGTCAGAGCTCAATGTAACGTTTAAGTCACCTGCAATTATCAAGTGTTCAATATCAAACATGTCTGAGGTGAAAAATTTTCCCCAGAAAGGAGCTCTGTTTTTATAAGGCGCATAAATATTTAGAATGTTTATAGGAAAATCTTTTCCCCTGATGGAAGCAGAAATGATGATCCCTGCAAAACACTTGTATGCTTTAGCCCTGATTCGCATAGGATCCCATAGAGTTGCTAAACCTCCTGACAGCCCTTTAGCCTCTGTGGCTACCATATACCATGATGGTAGCATCTTTCTAAAGTAGGAGATGGATGCCTCACAACTGTGCATTGTTTCTTGGATTAGAATTATTCCCGGTCTGGAAGAGTAAAAAAAGATTTTCAGCGTTAGGAATTTGGGGTCAACGCCAAGGCCCCTGATATTCATGGAGATAATAAGAGTCATTTGGAAGATTCACCAGCCGCATTTGCTCTAAGAGGCTGTGGATCTGGCATGTCGTAAATAGGAACTTCAATCAAAGAGAGGTTCCTGACCCCACTTTCGGTGACAGTAGTTCTTCCTCTAAAATGCCTGCTACCCCCTCGAGTCTTTTTCCTTACAGTTATGTTTTTAGCCGAGTCCGGGCTTATGAGAGGCGAGGCCTGGTTCCTGGGTTTATGGATAGTTAAAGGCTCCAGTTCAAGAGACTTCCTGCTTAGAAGGAAATCCAAGTCACTGTCATTCAGATTAATTGGAGATGAGGCAGGGGAATTTACAGGAGTTACAGACAAGCATGGGTCCTTTCCTTTTATTTGGGATAAGATATTTTTGTTAGGAGTTGGAGAGGAAGATGAAATAGGGATGGGGATTGATCCAAAGGAGAAGTCCTTTACCATCATGGGAGCAGGGGAAGGAACAACTTCATCATCTCTTGGTTCCAGAATGGAATGGCAATGGAAAGCCGAAGGACTGTTTAACAGTTGACCATCGATATTAACAGGGCTGCCAGGTCTCGTTCCTGAAAACAGAGGGGGGTCATGTGATGAGTCTCGGGGATAGTTAGGTGATCTGGGAAGTTGGTCTTCCAGAATCTCTATAGAAGATAGGTTTGCCGTGGAGAAATGTCTTCTCTCCTTTTGTCGAAGGAGCCTGTTTTTGAGTCGCTTATTCTGAGGACAATTTTTAATCAAGTGGCCTGTTTTATGGTAGGCAGTGCATCTGAATGGAATTCCCCAGAAGTCCAGTCTTTTCTTAATTAACTGATCCCTCCACGCTATCTCGATGTGTTCTGGATAACCCCCCTCTGTAGGATTTTTCTATGAGAATCCATGCAATCCTATTATCTTTTTCACCCAAACACCAAGGATCTACATAGACAAATCTGCTAATAGAATTTCCTATCTCCTCAAGGGTTTCCTTAGACCACAGCTCTAAGGGAAGATTAGGAAGTTTTACCCATATGAGGTTATTAGAGGGCGTATTTTTCAACGGATCATACCCAATATACCACCTGTAAAGAGCGAGGAAGCTTCTTCTAAACACCCATGGCCCTTTAAGAATAGCTTCAGCATCTCCGGCAGCAAGAAAGTGAAAACAATACCATTCTTTCATAAGGTTTGATATAACAGGAGTGTATCCTATTACAAGCTTCCAATGGATGGCAATCCATTTTCTCATATCCGCATCATTCATCTCGGGGAAATGCCATCTACCTATAAGAGCGAGGTTCTGGAGGCTTTCAATCCTTTCTGTGAGATGGACACTATCGAGCTTGATAGCAGAAGGCGGAGCAGTTATTTTAACAGGGTTTTACGACTTATTATAGCGATCACGCGGAGCCTGTATCTTTTGTTCCGCATTGACAACTCTACGGGATAATTGGCGGGATGGTTTTACAGCCACCTCATCCAAGGTCTCTTGCCATCCACCGTGCACCGTGGCATTCTCCCATGCCCTCTCAGCCTCCATAGTGGCCCTAATGAGAGCCTCGGTGGAAGGAGCGTCGGACCCACCCTCCATACGCATCCAAAAAATCTTTCCTTGGGCTCAGCAAGATTTTGGTCAGATTACCAAAGCAAGAGAGTACATAAGCATAAAAGTTCTCTGGCTTATGACGTAGGGATGACCACTGATAAAATAAATACCTAGAGAAGATAGGTAATGGGAGGGAGCTGTTCTGACACCACAATAGGATTTTAGAAAAGTCGAGAGGATTTGAAGGACAATAAAAGTACGCCCTCGGAATTAAATGCAAGTACTTACTCAGGTAAGATCAGCTGAAAAGTTCAGAGCTAAACTTTAGGATGCCATCAGCTGGCCGCCATTTAGACCACAAAATGGATATTCCAAGGAATTAGCAGATTTTCAAGGACATGTCAGGGCGAAAAAGGATTATCTTCCAATCCCAATACCGATTTGAAATAAACCGGCCATCGAAAAAGGAAAATTTCCGGCATCAGGGAGGAAGACTATTCCGCATCAGGAAGCTATGAGGATTCGAAGCCGAGACTTCTGTGAGGCCAGACTAGAGAGATGGAGATTCACTACATGCAATGCAGCAACAGTAAAACTTAAAAATACACCACCATTCGCCTATCCTAAACCTAACATCTTTACACGGCTTGTAGAGTACTATGATCTTCCTGAATTTTTGGAAAATATCCTTTAACATCTTGACAAAAAGCTCCAAAGGAAAGGCAAACCAGAAGAGTCTACATACCTATGCTCAGCTACCCGGATAGAGAGTCTACATACTAGATGTTACCCATCATGAGGAAAAACAGCTAAGCCACTAGGTGCATTGAAACAAAATTGGATACAGAAACATACAAAGAAGGATAGCAATGTACTGACCTTTACGACGAGCGAGAGCGCCAGAGACCTCGTGTGTCTAAGCATCAGCAGGTAAGATTTTAACAACACCAGACTATCAGCGAGCGAAGGATATCGGAGCTCGTCATCGTTTTGCAGAGGGGAGATAATTCAAAACTAAAGCGATAGAACAGTCGGACATGAACCTCCCCGTCCTAGGCAAGGAGAAGGATGATAGGCCAGATGGCCGAAACCGCTCACGAATGAAGGAGAGGATGTTTTATAAGATTTCAGCACGAATGAAACTAGAGCATGTAATCAGCCATGTGTCCAGCCCACAATTCACATGCATGCATGTTCCTCGGCCTGTGATAGATAGCGCTTAACGTAACGTGAAATATAGATGCAGTAACCTCATGCGTAGACTTGGAATAGCCATTGCTAGATGGTGGGCTCTGGTTCGTCCCTCGTCTCAAGCTGCAGCTACCTGTAGGCAAACCCTCCTGGTGTTGATAGCTGGTTGGTCCCAGAGAAGGTGCTCTCGCCGTTGTGCGTCGTCGTCCCCAATCTCTACATTTGATCTTCAACTTATTATAAATATGAAATTGTGAAAAAAAAATGCATCGATAAATTTGTCTTCCCTTTTATTTCACTTAAGGTGAGATGGTTCTTTTAAAGTGTGATATAATTTTTAATTGTATCATGATTCTTATGTTAATGGAGGCAGTATAAGTCTCAATCCACCATGATATTTGCACTAAAGAGGGGGTCCATAGATATATCCATAAAAAGAGTGGGAAGAGTTTTTACGATTATAAAATTCCTTCTTTTCTAATTCATATTACTGGTAAGGATTGTTGTAAGGGAGCCCATAGATATATCCATGGAAATAGTGGAAAGAGTTTTTATGATTATAAAATTCCTTTTTCTATTTCATATTACTAGTGAAGATTGCTTTACAACTTTATATATATTTTAATTTGTCATAATTCTTATGTTAATGATAGTTTTCACAAAAATAACACTCATTAATAATATAATGATTAATTGATTATGAAATAATTGCAATCTTATTTGATTTAAAGCAACTTTTATATATATATATATATATATATATATATAAATTATAATTTGTCATAATTCTTATTTTAATAATAGTTTTCACAAAAATAACACTCATTAATAATATAGTGATTAATTGATTGTAAAATAATTACAATCTTATTTGATTTTCTTTTTCTTATATTATATTTCACTTTTTTCAAAATAAATAAATAAATATAAAATATCTTTTATAACAAGTTTTTTTCATCCTATAATTAAATATATATATATATATAATAAATAAATATAATTCAAATAATATAATTTTATATTATTTTAATATAAAATTATATATATATATATATATATTTATTAAATAACAATGCATTTCTAACCTTCGTACCAATACAATTTTACACCGATTTTTCTCATTCTTCTTTCATGCCAATAAATAGTAATATAAAACATATATTCAATAAAAAAATATACCATCATGGTTTAATAAAGTGGCATAAAAGTATGAGCAATAAGGACATTTTTAAGGAAGTGCCTTTTTAAGGAAGTGATGGCACGATATTTGGGAGTAGGTGATTTGGAAAATCTGTATCATGAAGTTACAAGAAAATACAATGTTTGGGCAAAAGTAAGTATATATATATATAATTTTGGAATTTTAATATTAAATAAATTTTAAATTTTGTGTTATAAAGATTTTATATTTAAAGTAAGCATTATTGGACATTGAGTGATTGAGTGTGAATACTGATGATTTAGTCATGAAAATAATAAATAATAAGATGTTAATTTTGTTTTATTAAGTTACAAAAAGTAATAAGAATTATTATTAGTCATATGGGTACATTAATGAGATGTTAATTTTGTTTTATTAAGTGACAAGAAGTAATAAGAATTATTACTAGTTGTATGGGTATATTTAGAGGTTTTTACAAATTTGAGTCAATATTGGCCACAATTTGTTAAGTTGGTTAGTACACCTTTATGTTATATAAGTGTAAATTGAGTTCGCCAATTAACTTATTATAATTACATATTATAGCATTTACATGTTTTTCTTGTTGGTTATTTAGGAATAACAATTATAGTAAATAGAAACTATTTGTTAACTGATACCTCAAATCTGACCAAAATTAAGGGGATCGTTCTCATTTTGGTCCCTATAAAGCATGTTTGTGAATATTGGGATGGCAAGTATGGGGTTATTATATGGGTATGTGAAAGATAACTAAAATTAATTATGTAATTGATTATGCTTAGGGTTATCGAAGTTTGTACTCTATGGTAAAGGTTCACAGTGGTTAAAGGAAGTGGTATGTAATGGTTATAATGATATGAAATTCCCAAAATATCTAGTACATAATTCATAGTCAAAATATTTATCTCTTAACTTCAATCTTGAATCAAAGACTATCTCCAACTTCAATTTTAGATCATAGTAAGCAAAAAGCAAGTTTCTTCTCCTCCCTCATGTATTATGTGAGAACAACCAAGAAGTAGATCAATAGAAAAACTAAACTTCGAGATTTAAAATTGGGGAATTAATAGCTAATGACACATTGCAATAACAAAACATGACCTGATTTCTTGATTACTACTATGACACCGATGATGTCCCTAAATTGTCACATGGAAAGCTACATCAATTTCATAAGGTGCCAAATAACGCACATTTCATACTTCATCAATTATATGATCAGCATTCTGAAGGGATGAGATTTCTTTAATGACATGCTCCAAGAATTAAACTTGTTCAATTATCATTCGATGGTAGTAGTTTTCCCTACTTATTGTGGCATAATGGTAACTTTGGCCAAAAAGATTAGGTGGAATATCAAGTCTCTTTATTAAGGAACTAGTATTATTACTCTTTGTTTGTTGTTTTGAGGTTCTTTTGGTGCAAAGGTTCTCCCATGGGAACACCCTCCCCCCCACCCCCTCAAGTGAACTCTCAAATTGCAAATCCATAGAAGATTATAGGCCCGCATCAATCCAAGTGACAAATAGGTTCATGGATCTTCAACTTTGACAGAATTTGAGTGCTCGTGATTTGAGGAATGGTGTGTTCATAACAAGTAGGGTATAATACATTTCCTTTGTTGAAGAGATTGGTTATATAGGGTATCAAATGGGATCTCGAGAACTTCAAGGAATCTATCATGCCCTCAGAAGCCATGAGGAACATGTGCATTACAACAAGTCCTTACTCTTCAATCTTGTTTCGAAAAGTCATGAATTGGAATGTTAGGTTATTACACATGTAGCATAAATTACAGGGACTTTGCTAGAATTGAAGAAGCACTTAACATTAATGGAATTTGAGTGTCGTATCCTTTGGAATTTGACTCAAAATTTCACAAGGGTGATCACTCCATAACTTCTAATCAAACGATGACATCCAACTTGTTTAGGGGTGAGTTCAATAAAGAAGATATTATGAATCATTTGGAGAGGAGATGAAAACTATGAACTAGGAAATTGAACAATCAAGCATAAACCTTGAGGATGTTTCCAGTTGTTATTCTCTTCATTAGGTTTTCATGTATTTTAGAATATTTAGAATATTAGAAATATAATATTAAGGAAAACCAAATAATTTTATATGAAAGTTAAGCCAAATTATGTTTTTGGATCATAGTAGAACTATATATGCATTGTAAATTAGTCACAAGGTAATAACATGGATTTATGCTATCACACATGAGACTATTTACACATCTGATATTTCCCATAGATTGAGTCCTTCATTGATTAGCCTCCCATTTGGTTTTTTTGACGGAGTTGCACAACTGGGTAGTTGTGGATGTAGCACGGTGCTTCAGATAAACAAAAGCACATAGTATAATCTTCATTGGAATGGAGGCACAGGCACCAACACAAGAGTTGAAGCAATCTCTTTATGGGGATTACTCTGGTTTGCACAACAAAAGAAACTAAACAGTCTACATATCTATGGTGATTCCAAATCTCTCATAGATGGAATTATGGGACACTCAGATTTTGATCCCCCCACACTATCAGGTTGGATAAAGAGGATCAAGCACATATTGGGATCACTCACAACATACACTATCACTCACATCTATAGAGAAGCCAACATGGAGGTAGACAAATTGTCAAAGGATGGCATTGGAGAGCCCTACAGAATCATGAAATACAGATACAAGGTGGACAACACTACATGGGACGAGGGATTGCTCAACCTTCCGTGACACTTTTGGTCACACTAACATACCCTTTTTGTTTTTTGGTATTTTTGGTATTTTTCAAACAACATAAATATATGTCAATGAAAGTATATGGATAGATAATCTTAGAGACTTATTATGCATATCAGAAGATAGAATATAAAAATGACTAATACTTGAAGGGGATTGGTGTTTCATAGTTTTGAAATATATGGAAATTTTACGTACTAAACCAATTTCTGCTAATTGCATGAATATACAATGCATGTGTACTAGTTTTATCTTATAATAAAATTAGCGTTTTTTTCCTATAATTTTTTTTTTATATATATAGATAAAATAAATATAAAATAATAATAATAATAAATAAATAAATAAAAAATAAATAAAAAAATTGTCAATTTTATATTTTTGGAAATATAAAGTGATGTATCATATGATGTAGTTTTTAATCAACTTATTCTATGCAATTACTGTGAAAAAAATAATGATAAAGATGATTATAAAAAGTATATTTGTTTTCTAATGTATTAAAATAATTTCAAAATTATAAAGTCTCATTCCCTTTTGCTTTACATTTATCATTACCTTGTTCTTTGTCAACTAATAATCATTTTTCTAATTTTATTAATAACTTATGAGCATCCCCCGGATCTCTGTGGTAGTCTGGCTGATCCAAATCTCAATGCAACTTAATGAAGGAAATACATAAGCCATGGGTGGGATTTTGGCAGCACATCAGGCTTGATTCCCACAATGTCTCGAGAAGGGAGTGAGGATGTGGTGTCAACTCCACCCCCCTCTAGCAATTAAAGTGCATAAAGAGCATGGCTTCACCACTTGGCATTTGCAACTCTTCATCCCTCATTAAAAAAATGGGAATTCACAACCTGCACCTCAATTTCGTCAAATGAGCAAAGGTGGTCTCTTTGATCTACTTCATATCATTGTATTTAGCTTCTATGCAACCATGGTTCGAGAATGAGGAAGGCATGGTAGAGGAGGGTGTGGGAAAGGTTGACCTCTCCACCCTCCTTGGCATAGTCACAATGATGAAAATTTTAATTGTGGTGTTCCCCGCCGCTTAAGTGTTGGGTGTGGAGCCTGATTATCTTTTGTATTCAAAGGTTTCAGCCAGATGTATACCCCAGGAAGACTGTACACCCCTCCACGTGGAGGGGTGCGGGGGGGGGGGGGGGGCCTTGTCCCCCTCGCGGGGGTCCGGGGGGGGTAAATCCCCCCCAACTAGGGGGTCCGATGGCCAACGGTCCCCCAACGGGGGTTTGGGGGCAGCGCCCCCGAAGCTAAAAATAAATGTAAAATTTCCTTGTAAAAGTCTAGTAATTTCTAGTTAATCTGGGCCGTTCATTAGGCGGATGATCTGACGGTAGAAGTTATGTTTAATTTAGGGTTTTTTACCCTAGAAGGCAACCCTTCACTATATATGAGGGAATTGTATTGCGTCTATGCAGATCTGGATTCTGAGTGAGGAAGAGAGAGGAGATTGAGAGCGAAGAGGGTGTTACAGTGGATCTGCTATAGGTTGTATCTCTTCAGTTTGCTGGATGATATAAAAGGAAGGACTGGTTGTTTATCCGTGGACGTAGCCCAAACTGGGTGAACCACGTATATCTGTGTCTCTCTTGTTTTATGCGTTTTCTGTGTTTATATTTCTGCAATATTTTATGTGTTCCATTGCTCTGTAATATATAATTTTCTAACATTAAGAAGAATGGTGGTTGATGGCGAAGCATGTGAGCTCCGGGTCTCAAGTGACCATCTCTGGGCCTTGCACAACATCCTAGGGCAACACTATCAAGATCAAGAAGACACCAATGTGTTGCTTGAAGGAAATGTACTAGATCTAGAATGCCACATACACCATGCAAAGATCGCATGCCATAGAATTACCCGTCCTCTGGGCATGGAACTTCAGGTGTCTGATTCGCCCTCTACTGATACAATGGATGACTCCTCACTTATCCAATGCACACAGACACTCCCCATGTTAGGCAGTGTGATGAGCCCCAAAAATGGATAATTATATGGGCTCATTCAACCTCCTAATTCGACTTAATCCACCATTCTCATTAGTTTATTGCATGTTTTTTATTATATTTATGCTAATAGAGTGAATTGGGTTAGTCATTATGCCAACAATTCTAATGGGTGCTTTGTGCATATTTTTAGTCAATTTTGAGACAAAATCAAAGGTTTTAATGAGCAGTTGGCAGCCAAATTCGTGGGAGAACAAGGGAGAGGATTTGTAGGAAGGTGTCCCCTTCATTTATGGGCCCTTACCTTGAATTCTCCACCATCAACTCGGAGTTCAAGGGCCACCAAATCGATTATCACAAGGGCAGCCGAGCAAGGGCTAGTAAAGGTGCTGTTAACTACAAGTTTTGGCAGCCGAGTTCCTAAAGTTTAGGAGGGCTGTTGGGGTCCTCAATTTGTATAAATAAGAAGGCTTAGGGCCTCATTTGAGTTAGTCACTTTGTAGGCAGAAGTTAGCTAGTTTGTAGTTTGATTTTAGTCATTCTTTTAGTCATTTTTTAGGCAGTAGATTAGCTCTGCATTTCAGCACACTTTCAAGCTTTCCCTTGTGGACAGTTTTTGATGTAACTATTATTTCTTGCTCAATAAAGATGAATCCAGCTTTGCACCAGCTCTAATCTCTCTTAGGAGGCTGTAGCTCTTGGGGTTGGGCCCAACCCAAGTGCCCAGTACCTCCTTTGTTTATCTTTATGTGTTTTTGTTGCATTCTTAGAATAAAATCTGCTATTTAGATTTAAATCTTGCTTTGTTATTTAGATTGCTTTTGATGATTAAAAATGCTTTTTATGTTAAAATTGAGTTGATAGGTTATTAACAGGGAAGAGCTTCAGAAAAAGGCCATCAAGCACCTCTGGTTTCACCTCTCCCCCAGTGGGATCAGGAGCTGGGATCAAGGTGACCTTGCTGCCAACAAAAACACTGTCTTTGCTTCACCATGCAATCATTAGTGTTAGATTTTCATTTGTAGAGATTGATACCAGCTGTGGTTACGTGTTTCTCATAGCTATTTCACGTGTTTCATTGCAAATAAACTTATGTTCCATTTCTTTGCAGTTATTTAGGTCAGATTAGGTCAAAGTAATTAGCTTCTTGATTTTCCAAGTCTTCGTTTATCTAATTCGAAAGATAACTTGCAGAGCGCCTGTAATACCTCTCCATCTACCTGTACTCCATCAATCCCATCTGCTCCATCCTCCAACTTGGATTCTTGCCTCATGTTTGCCATTTGCTCACTTTGCCCTAATTCCCATATTTTTGTGCAACATTGCTCCACTCCTCCTTGAACAAATCCAACCATCCTTGCCACTCCTTAGCTCCATTCCCCAAGTCCTGGACCTCCTCACACCCCTATCTCACCTCCATACCCACTCCTTCATCTTTCTTCCTCCATCCATCCTCCAAAATCCCATTTCTGAACATCCTGTAGAAAATTACAGACATCCTATAGAAATCTCAGAACATCCTGTAGAACCCTTGCAGATTTCCTATAGAAGCTCACGAATGAGGTTTCTTGATATCCAAACTCTGTGAAACTCTCTGGAAGGGTGTTAGGGACCCCTTAGGCCCTCTCCAAACCTTCCCGACCTCCTCCAATCATTTCCTCTCGCTAATCCACCTCTGCACAGTCAAAAACAGTTAAATCGCATGCATGATAATTCTGACAACTTATTCAAAAATACAAAAAGATGTTTTCTTCAGATGTTATTGTAGAAGTAGTTTAGACACATGCATTTCACCTTCCTAGAAGTCAATGGCATCTCTTTCAGTAGCTTGCATCCTCTTTCTTGCATCAGTAGGGCTAGCTGGTAAAATTAGGGTTTGCATTTCCTTTCCGCTTTCAGTTTCTTTCTGCAAGTAGATTAGCCCCCTTTGAGTTAGCTTTCATCCATCAGTTAAAAAGCTTCTTCTAAGAGCTCATAGAAGTTGGCTTAAGCTCCTAGCGGACTTGTGCCAGCTGATCAAGTGACAGTTGCGGCAAGAGCTAGTACTTGTGCATACAGCACCGTCGCTTCCAAGTTTGTTACGAACTACCGAGTTGATAAAATTAAAGAAGGGAGCCTTAGGAGTTGCAGCATTATTGCTGCAATACTGGGGCCCACCACCTTTTTGGCGTCGTTGCCAAGGAAGCGTCAGAGTATTGGTGATTGCTGCTTTTCTTCTATTTTCCACTACAACCTTCTGCTAAGTAGTTTATTTCATTTCCATTATGCAATTTCGTTTCTGCAAAAGTAGATTAGACATTTCCTGCTTTCATAGATTAGCCTTTCAATTCTGCAATTTCAATTCTGCAAGTGTAGATTAGCATTTCAATTCTGCAAGTGTAGATTAGCATTTCATTTGAGCAAAATATACTAGTCCTTTCCTGCTTTCATTTCAATTCCGCATTTTCATTTCAGTAAGATAGTTAGTTGCAGTTCAATCTATTTTAGTTTTGTAGGTACAAGCAGAAAAAAGCAAAAATCAACCAAAAATATTTCCTTTCATGCCTTGTAGGAGTAGAGATAAGTCAGAAAAATGATTGCACAACACCCCCACTGCTTCACACAGCCAACCTTCTCTCTTCTTCGATGGCTGTGATTAAAGAACCCTTAGGGGAATCACAAGACATATTTGAAGAACCTCAAGGGAAGAAGAAGAAGAAAACATTCCTTTGGAGCCAATGGCTACAAATAGAAATGTTGGGAGCAGTACCTTGTCCAAAAACGAATTTGCAAATCAGATGGAAGATTTCAAGAGTGATATGAGGTAGTTTCTTGCCATGTAACTGGATACCCTACAGATCCAAAGGAAGCAAGAGGAAGCCAAGAGGGCTTTGGTCGTCTTTTGTCCCAGGTGCACTAGAAAGCATCCTAGGAACGAATGTCCATTGTACTCCATAGAAGTGTGTTTTGTCTGTGAAGAAAATCATCCTACAAATCAGTGCCCTTCCTTACCTAGAATCAAAGCTGCATATCAGAGGGCCAAAGGAGCCACTGAACTACTCTATTATATGAACCAAAGGAGGCCACATGGACCCACACCCTACTAGGAAGGAATGCAAGGGACATCCCAGACCTATTACGACCCCTATCAGGCCACTTTCATGCCTTCTTGGGGTCCCCCTACTCATCCTTCATGGTTCACACCTCCTCCTTGTTCCTTCACAGATCCATATTATGCCCAACCAGTTGCTCATTCGTTTCACTCTTATGCTCAACCACAGCCTCAGTGGAATGCACCTCATCAGGGGTGGAGGCCCTAGTACAACTCTCCTCCCGCTCCTTTGCCTCCACCACCTGCCCAACCACAACCCCATCCACATCCATCTCAAATATACACCCCCACTCAACTACCCATACCACCATTTCCAAACCCGCACATTGGAATAGCTCAACCCAATTGCAAAGCTGAGGTACAACATGTCCAAATGACTCCTCTTGAGCTCAATGATCTTCACCATAGCTCAGGGAGAGTATTGCAAAAATTAGATTATCCTGAAAGCATTAAAGGACCACATCCAGCAAAAGAAGATTCAAAAGAGGAGATCAGAGAACCATGGGCTGCACTTGATGAAGAGAAGGCATCAAAATCCGAGATCGAGAGAATTCCCTCATGGTTACCATCAAATCCTCCATGTAGTCTAGAGCAAAATCAGCAAAAAGAGGAAGATGTGAAGGTCATGATAGAAGAAGATATGGAGAATGATCCAGATCAGAAAAAGGACCAAGGATATCAAAGCTATATTGAAATATGGTTTCAGAGGGTCACTAAGTTGCAGCAGTACTCTCTTCCTCAGCTATGTTTGATCCCTTCAAAGTCAGATCATTTGGTCTCTAAAATCTGGATAGCTATCAAAGCATGCATCTTAGGCCTCCACATCATTTTGTCTCTAATCTTGATGTGCACATGGCTCCATTGGAAATATTCTTATACTTGAAAATGATTTTTTTTTTCAAGTAGGGTAGGGTAGAAAAAAAAAAATGTAGGGTAGAAAAAAAAAAATGAAAATAAGAGGAAAATCAAAATCTAAGGTGAAAACCTCCTCAGAGGCGCCTTAGATTGGCTCATTGATTGAAAACCTCCATGAGGCAGTCAATGAGTTGGAAAGAAGAGAAAATAAAAAGGGAATAAGATCCCTGGGTGAAAACCTCCCTTGGAGGCGTCCAGGGTAGGCAATTAGGGTGAAAACCTCCATGAGGCGCCCTAGTTGTTTTTCAAAAAAAAAAAAGGAAGAAAGAGAAAAAGAAAAAGTAAACCTAATTTCCATTGAATAATTGCAGGTTGTAGCAAGGACATTGCAGGTTAGGAGGATCGCTTAAAACAAAGACAGAGGAATTTATGTGCCTTCTACAGGAAGTTCTGTGTCTTCTACAGGAAGCCTACAACCGAGCCAAAATTGATCTCCGAAGAGGACCAGAAGGCTAGGAATATGTCCATGAGGCCTACAAGTGTCCATGTTTCCATCCCTCACCCTTCTCCATCATTTTTTCCATCTCATTGTGCTTCTTTCCTAAAAACTGCATGTTCTACAGGAAGTTCCTGTAGAAATTATAGGATTTCTACAGGAAGCTAGAAATGGATTTCAAAAAGGTAGTTTGGCGAACATGATAGCTTCCTCAAGGGTTCAGAAGTCCTCCTACAATCTTCAAACTCCTCCTCCAACATCTCCATGCCTGCATCACAGCCCAAGCTCATTTTTTTACCATGCAAAAACTTTCAGAATGCTTTGAAGAAAAATACATAGAACATAATTTGTTTTTTTCCCTAGCTTGAAAACCATGCATCCATTTGCAAAACTGTTACAGGGGGAGTTGTATAGGGACGATGGCAACATGCCCGAGAAATCTCAGCCAATTCCGGTGAGTGGTTCCAAGAAATCGGTCTCCATCACCTTCAGCCATTTTTGCATTTTCTCCATATCCGTGCATCCGTTTCAAAACCTGTTTCATGGGGAGATGCATATGGGTGATAGTAACCTACCCAAGCATTTTCAACCAATTCCGATGAACGGTTTCCGAGAAATTGATCTCTGTAATCTTCAGACATTCTCCGTTTTTCTTGAAATCTGTGCATCCATTGATCACAATTTTGCTATGGGAGGTGCATAATGATGATAGGAACATGCTTAGAAAGTTTCAGTTCGATCTGGTCTATCGTTCGGGAGCAATGGCGAAAACAAGTTTCTATCCTGTGGAAATTCAACATCAGCAGCTTGAGGGTGCAGATCTGAACGTGGAAACAAATTCCTACAGCATGGATCCGACCAGAGGACACCTGCACAAGGAAAATAGCAATGAATCAGCAACGAAGCCATCATGCAACCGTAGAAACCAATGCATGCAACAGATGAAAGGCCACAACACCTCACAGCAACCACGCTCGACTTCCAGGTACGTGACTAACCTCGTTCCTCTGTTGCATGAATCTAATTTAAGAACTGCATGAACAAATGAAATGGTGGGATTCAGCCAGAAAGCTAGCCAGTTCGATTGCACTCATCCAGGGATCACCAGCGCACGTGTGTAGTCATTCACGGGAAATTAAAAAAAAAAAAACAGACAGTGGTAGAGATTTTGAACTCCAGTGCAACTGATTAACAAGAAGAGGACATGCAGCTCATCATAGCACTGCAGTCTGCATGTGGCCACGTACACCTGGCCACTTCACTCCCTCACCATGAATCACGCAGCAATTAAAAAAAATGCTCGGCTGAAACTCACAAACTGCTGTTCATTTGCACTTGCAACATCCTCAACTGAAGTATGCACAAAATGATTAACTAGTCATCCTCCACCGGTTTTTCTACCTGTCTTCGAGATTCTGTTGCATATCGGGCTCGCTCAGAGGCGCAGGGGCGTTCTACAGGAAACGGGGGGGTCTTCTACAGGAAGTACGGCATATCCATCCGAAGCAGGGAGCCTGAACTTTTCTTCATCAAGATTGGAGTTCTGAGAAAGGTAGGCTCGAAACACACTCTCCCATGCATAATACGTTTGAAAGGTGGTGAATTAAACTGTTTTGAATAGAGACAAGTCTGCCTGTGAGTCGAAAACCGCAGTTGCCTGTGTATAGCACGAAATTTCTCAGTCGGTTTTGTGTCATCCTCCATGGTTCCCGGTAAAAAATTTCTCCTATAGAAAAGTTAAAGCACTGTGAGGGCTAACCTGTGCATGAAGAATTCAAATTTACATGGCTGTATGTGTGCTGGGGATGAAAATTGAGCTCTGTGCCCTGTCTATGGAAACCTAAGTCTTCCTTTTATACACGGACAGCTGAGTATTTGGGCAGCAAAAGTCTTGAAACCAGGGAATTGTTGTTCATTGATATCAAACAGCCAAGGAATTCTTCCTTGAGTCTAGGGGGAAACCATAAACAACATTTCCTTTTCTGACCAAAGCATAAGAAAAAGGGAGCACTATCACCATGCCAGGGGGATTCATAATTCAGCATTATCCATGGTTATCATTTTAGGTTGTTGTGTGAACTTAGACATGGAATTGATTCACCTCCAGAAAAGAAGTTAAGCATTCCCTATTTTCTTCTACAGTCATTAAGTGAATGTGCCATAAAAATGAATGAAGGGATTCCAGACCAGTTGGCCCATCATGGGCTCATCAAATTATTAGTAGAAGACGCCCTGCACACCTACACTGTCCCCATATCATGGGAAATCTTCCGAAACATGTCTCGGGATGACAATATCAGAGTTTTGGCCAAAAATATCACCCCATCCAGCAGTGAGGAAGAAAGAACACATTGAAAAAGGTGAGAAAACCAATGATGAAGAAACGCAAGACACTCAGGCACAACAAGAGCAGAGAGGAAAAGGAGAAATGGGACAAATTGCTGAGCCTAAAACTGTGGGAGGAACAATGGCGCAAACACCTAGGGAGAAGAGATTGCAGAGCAGGGCAGAGAGGACTGAAAAAGTCCAAACAAGTGAGGGCACAACCAAGGCAACCACACCACAATTAAAAGGCAAGACACCCCCAGCCAAGCAGACCGAAACAGTGAAGACAGGTTCTACAGGAAGCCAGAAAGCAGTTTCTACAGGAAGACAGAAAACAGTCGACACAGGACTTTCTACAGGAAGTATGGAAACAGAGGAACAAAAAGGAGAAATCGCCTAAGGTTTTAGCCAGGGAGGCAGCAGCTATTCTGGATACCCTTAGCACATCTCCAAAGCAAAAAGGGCAGCGAAAGAGGGATCCTTCCATGTATTTTAAGGCAAGAAGGAGCATGCGGATAAAAACTGGCAGACCCCAACCACAGTCAAAAGAGCCAATTACAATTGTAGACACCCCAGCTACATAAAAGGAAAAGTCTCCCTCAAAGGCATCCATCACCTATGAACGGGGAAGCCCGAAGACATCCACCTGGAGAGAAAGAATGAAAATGTTGGACACAAAGGCCTCTCTACAGGATGCTGAGACTATTCTATAGGAAACACTGGCTAGGCTAAAAGAGACCGAGAAATTGGAGGAAAATGTGGCCAACCAAACACAGGAAGAAGGAAAGACAAGGAAACATCTGATGAACAACAAGGAGAGGACAAACTGTCGGCTGAGGTTGAAGCTTTAACAAAACTGCTACAGGAAAAGGAGCACAGGAAGTGGGAAGAAGTAGAGAGAAAAGCATGGTTTCATGACCGAGAAGAGGACATTACTTCAGAAGCTTGGCATGATAGGGAGGCCACCAGGGCCATCAAAGATGAGGAGATACATTAGTTACTCAGAGGATGAGCATAGGGAGGCCACCAGGGCCATCAAAGATGAGGAGATACATTAGTTACTCAGAGGATGAGCAACACTTTCAGTAGGGGGGTGATGATGAGCCCCAAAAATGGATAATTATATGGGCTCATTCAACCTCCTAATTCGACTTAATCCACCATTCTCATTAGTTTATTGCATGTTTTTGATTATATTTATGCTAATAAGGTGAATTGGGTTAGTCATTATGCCAACAAGTCTAATGGGTGCTTTGTGCAGATTTTGAGTCAATTTTGAGACAAAATCAAAGGTTTTAATGAGCACTTGGCAGCCAAATTCGTGGGAGAACAAGGGAGAGGATTTGTAGGAAGGTGTCCCCTTCATTTATGGGCCCTTACCTCGAATTATCCACCATCAGCTCGGAGTTCAAGGGACACCAAATCGATTATCACAAGGGCAGCTGAGCAAGGGCTAGTAAAGGTGATGTTAACTGCAAGTTTTGGCAGCCGAGTTCCTAAAGTTTAGGAGGGCTGTTGGGGTCCTCAATTTGTATAAATAAGAAGGTTTAGGGCCTCATTTGAGTTAGTCACATAGGCAGAAGTTAGCTAGTTTGTAGTTCGATTTTAGTTATTCTTTTAGTCATTTTTTAGGCAGTAGATTAGCTTTGCATTTCAGCACACTTTCAAGCTTTCCCTTGTGGACAGTTTTTGATATAACTATTATTTCTTGCTCAATAAAGATGAATCCAGCTTTGCACCAGCTCTAATCTCTCTTAGGAGGTTGTAGCTCTTGGGGTTGGGCCCAACCCAAGTGCCCAGTACCTCCTTTGTTTATCTTTATGTGTTTTTGCTGCATTCTTAGAATAAAATATGCTATTTAGATTTAAATCTTGCTTTGTTATTTAGATTGCTTTTGATGATTAAAAATGATTTTTATGTTCATATTGAGTTGATAGGTTATTAACAGGGAAGAGTTTCAGAAAAAGGCCATCAAGCACCTCTGATTTCACCTCTCCCTCAGTGGGATCAGGAGCTGGGATCAAGGTGACCTTGCTGCCAACAAAAACACTGTCTTTGCTTCACCATGCAATCATTAGTGTTAGATTTTCATTTGTAGAGATTGATACCAGCTATGGTTACGTGTTGCTCATAGCTATTTCACGTGTTTCATTGCAAATAAACTTCTGTTCCATTTCTTTGCTGTTATCTAGGTCAGATTAGGTCAAAGTAATTAGCTTCTTGATTTTCCAAGTCTTCATTTGTCTAATTCGAAAGATAACTTGCAGAGCGCCTGTAATACCTCTCCATCTACCTGTACTCCATCAATCCCATCTGCTCCATCCTCCAACTTGGATTCTTGCCTCACGTTTGCCATTTTCTCACTTTGCCCTAATTCCCATATTTTTGTGCAACATTGCTCCACTCCTCCTTGAACAAATCCAACCATCCTTGCCACTCCTCAGCTCCATTCCCCAAGTCCTGGACCTCCTCACACCCCTATCTCACCTCCATACCCACTCCTTCATCTTTCTTCCTCCATGAACATCCTGTAGAAAATTACAGACATCCTGTAGAAATCCCAGAACATCCTGTAGAACCCCTGCAGACTTCCTGTAGAAGCTCACGAATGAGGTTTCTTGATAGCCAAACTCTGTGAAACTATCTGGAAGGGTGTTAGGGACCTCTTAGGCCCTCTTCGAACCTTCACGACCTCCTCCAAGCATTTCCTCTCGCCAATCCACCTCTACACAGTCAAAAACAGTTAAATCGCATGCATGATAATTCTGACAACTTATTCAAAAATACAAAAAGATGTTTTTTGCAGATGTTACTGTAGAAGTAGTTTAGACACATGCATTTCACCTTCCTAGAAGTCAATGGCATCTCTTTCAGTAGCTTGCATCCTCTTTCTTGCATTAGTAGGGCTAGCTGGTAAAATTAGGGTTTGCATTTCCTTTCCGCTTTCAGTTTCTTTCTGCAAGTAGATTAGCCCCCTTTGAGTTAGCTTTCATCCATCAGTTAAAAAGCTTCTTCTAAGAGCTCATAGAAGTTGGTTTAAGCTCCTAGCGGACTTGTCCCAGCTGATCAAGTGACAGCTGCGGCAAGAGCTAGTACTTGTGCATACAGCACTGTCGCTTCCAAGTTTGTTACGAACTACCAGGTTGATAAAATTAAAGAAGGGAGCCCTACGAGTTGCAGCATTATTGCTGCAATACTGGGGCCCACCACTGTGTAGCCCCTCTCCATGACATCACTCGTCTTACAGCGAGTCGAAGCCGGGTCCCACAAGTTTGGGTCCCTTCTATGGAAAAGGTAGCGGTCTCAACACTTAGGTCAATGGACATAGTGGCCAAGTCAGTGATTCCATCCAACAACTTGTCAAATTTCTTACCTCTTTCAACCATACAAACTCCTCAGGGATCCCTCTGCCAAATGACTCAGACTACTACAAGTCATGCCCCATAGTCCAAGAGGATCCCCTTGAGTGTTAGTTGGAACATGTAGTCTCTCAAGGTAGTGTGGCTTCATGTTTTGCCTTATGTTTTCATCGTTGGTATTTCACAATAGCATGGCTACTTCTCCTGCTTATTGTTTTTCATTGTTAGTCTCTCAAGGCAGTGTTGTCCTATTTGTCATGATTTTGCATATTTTACTGGATTGTAGCAGCAGGGAGGCTTTTTGGTTACTCCTTCGGGAACATAAACCTCCCCACATATGTCTCCATTATATGTCTTCTTACTCTTAGGCTGTTGTTCATGGCTAGTTTACGTTGAGCTCTAAGGCTCTGGATACTGTACTTTTTGTAATATCATTGTAATACAAAGTCCCTTTACTTACAAAAAAAAAAAAAAAACTTATGAGCATAAATAAGTCTTCATTACTTTTCTTATTCAAGTCAATTAAGTAAAAAAAAAAATTCTTATTTCCGTGACCAAATCATAATAAAATTAAATCTATTTTACTATTATTATTGTCATATGGTAAAATTTACTATCCCTTTTATTTTTAATTGTAACTCAAAAATATAAATATAAATTTACTTTAAAATTGACTTATATATTTTTTACTTTTTTAAAACCACAATGAGTATTTTGTAAATTATATTCAAGATTGTCCCTCGCTCACAACAAATATATCAAGTATTACATATTTGGTTCATCAAATTTTAATTGATCTCTCCTTTCCAAGAGGATTACAAATTTACCCTAAGGAGAATATTGTTGAGCTACAAAAAGGTGGGTTTTTGTAGGTATATACCTTACAGAATTTCCCTAACAAAAAACAAAACTTACACCACATTTCACTATTGATTGATTATAAAGTCTTTCATGAATATGAACTTGTTGTAATCCTCGAGAGGTTCATTTAAGTCTAGACAATTGACCATGTTTGGAGTGCTTGAACTTGCAATATCTCTTAAGTTGAGAATCATATTCTTGACCTATTCTTTAAGCTCCACAATCTTCTTTTTAGTGCATCGATTTCATCTTCATGTCTTGTTGCTTCTGTCTTCAATCCCATGATATCATCCAATGCACTAGAGGTTGAGCCTAAGTGATCATTTTGTTTCAGTTTGATGGTAAAAATATCCAATTGAAGAACAACAAATCACTTTGCAAGTTGAGTTAGTGCCGCTCTGTAATTGCACCCATTTATTATTTTGTTCTCTTGACCACCAATCTTGGGATACTCCATAGTGAAAATATAACAAAAAATACTATATTGCCAAGTAATCCAAAGTAATTCAGAGACCACTCCACCTCTCACCACAACAGACACACCTAATAGGAACACAATATCTCCAATGTACTTAACAAATTTCCACTAAAACCCAAAAAAACCATATAATATGGACATATGCCTCCCTTCCAACAATAAACACCTTGCAAAAAATACCAACCACAAATACAAAGAACACCAAACTAGAGGAATTTCATTGCAGGCTCAAGGGAAGGGATAAAGAATTCCCACAACCAAACTTGTAACTCCCAAGGAAAATGAAAGGAAAATAGTTCACTAATGCCTCCCTAATTCAATTCAAACATGAATTCCCATAGTGGAATTCTCCAATCAAAGTCACTAAAAATACTTCACTAAAATAGTTGCTCATCACACAAATTGCTAAGCAGTGCCCCAAAGAAAAATTCACCACTCTCATAATATCAACATATGTGTGTATATACAAGAATTCAGATAGATAACCAACCTTTAAACCATGTTCACTGAGAGGAAAGAGATGTTGATGAGCAAAATTACATATTCCTTGAAACACCACTGTTGTCTACACTCGGATCAAAGGGAAACAATTTCTTCCACAACCAAAAAATATTGAAAACCTTGAAAAATTTCCATTCTACCAAGAATTCCCAACAACCTCGACTTACTTGTCATTTAAGGAATTCTGAAACAAGAGGCTTAAGGAAGGGTGGTGGCATAATTACCCCTAGCTAGCCCATCACCTAAGTCCCACATTCGATAGATCTCTATGCTCCATAACACTTCATAATGAAGCCTTTATGAATCATGATAATAAATTGTTGAACCTATATATGTAAGGATGGGTATATTGTACTTTGAGTGTCTATCACTTTGATTTTCATAGCTTGTGGAATGATTTGAGATTTAGTGCTTGGCTTGTCTACATGCTTGGGATTCCACAGGTTTGCCACTAAGCCCCTTGGACCCTCCAATTTTTGTTTTTGCCTAATTCTTTTTTGAGCCAATTTATTTATATTTTCTTTTATCTAACTTCATCAACCATTAAGGGATTATGGAAGGCCTAAGTTGGCCATTAATCCTTAACTCTCCTAATTTCAATTTACATTCATCATTAGCATACATATCTGCTTCTCTATTTTGGTCTCTTAAGATGTGAAAGTATGCTTTGGATGGGATTTCTTTAGCAACTTTCCTAGTCCTTTTTATAAGATTCTCTAGAGATTTATCCTTCGAGTAAGAGCCTTTGACTAGATGTTGTAGGATAAGAAGGGAGTCTCCCAAAAATATGAGTGTATTGACTTGATTTTCTTTAACTAACAAAAGACCCTAATATAGGCCATGTGCTTATGTTTGATTATTTGTCATGTGACCAAGACCCAACGAGTATTTAAATACTTTGTCTTCCTCAGGGCTATAAAGCACCCCTCCCCCTCCTGCCACCCCTATATTTAAAAAAAAATTAATATCATGACCCCACGAGTACTTAAAGACTTTGTCTTCCTTTAGGCCATAAAACACCCCTCCTCCTCATGCTACCCCTGTATTTAAAAAATAAATTAATATAACTATATTTAAGTTATTTTTTGATGTAATGTTATGTAAAGAGAGTCTAACAATATATTCTCTATACTAGACAACAAAGTGCCTCTTTACACAATGAATTACAATATTTTATAATAATAATGTTTTTTAAATATTTGTATAAATAGAAGGAACTATTTTTTAATAATAAGTAAAAATGTCGAATACACCTTAAACTTCTTATAAGTGTGACATTGTGAAAGAATTGTTATAATGATAAAATCATTTTCCCTCTTATTTTACTTTGGTTGGGAGGGTTGTTTTAGGGTATCTTATAATTTTTAGTTTTCTATGATTCTTATTTTAATGGAGATAGTAAAAGTCTCAATTCATCATGATCTTTGTGCTATAAAAGATGCCCATAGAATCAGTGGGGGAGTTTTTATGATTATAAAATCTTTTTTTTTGTATGTCATATTGGTTATAACTAGCATTTGCACCACATGTTGCAAAGGAAACGTCGTAAGGCAATGGTATAAGAAAAAATAACCTAGAAGAAAGAAGTCAAAATTTTATGCAATTTTGTTTCTTTACTGGTGTTTCTTTTTTATCATATGTTATGTTTCAGGGAGATTCCAACCAGGATATGTTCAAAGTGAAGGATTTATGAAAATGCTCTTCATTAAGATTCTAGAACCTTTATAAGTAAATGAGTTAAATCAAACATTTCATAACAAAGTAATCTCATATCACCTTAATTCACAATGCAATGGATAATAATTTTTGTTCGTTAGAAATTGGTCTAATTGTATGAGGAAAGCTTAATAGAAAGACTTTAGTTGTAAGGGGAACATTAATAAACTCCCTCATCATTTGTTATATGATGTTGTTAATTTAGTTACTTCTTGCTTCTTATTCTTATTCTTATCCTTATTTCACTGGTGTAAAGAATGGTATTATTTGTTATCTCTTTGGACCATTGTATTTTATCTAACTCAATCATTTCATGTATTTGTATTTTATGTTTATAGGTTCCCGAATCATTGTTCCCTATTAGCATATCCACTCCTATCCGAGTGAAAGTAATTCCCCGTGAGTATATCCACTATATCCACTCCTATCTGAATGAAAGTAATTCCCTGTGAGTATATCCATGAATATATCCACTCCTATCTGAGTGAAATCTGTTATGCATCCACAAGTGCTAAGAATGAAGAGGAGACTGACAAAATAGTCATTCTGCAAGCATGGAACAATTTCAACCATTAGGTTTTTACTATTTGATTCATTTTACAGTTGAGATTGGGCACCATACTGTCATCGGTAATATGGCCTTAGAATGGTATTAAAGGCAACAAATTTGATCCCTAAACTATAATGTTGTTGACATATTCATTGATTTTGAATGCTCCGATTCTAATTTTCAGGAATGGAAAACTACAGAAAGTTTCTCAAGCTCTTCAAATTTTCTTCATAGAGTATTCAGGGGATAAGAAACTTCATCAAGATGAGATTGCCAACACCATGGTATACATGTCTCTGCAAAAGATTGAGGAAGGTGTAGTTTGTGGAGATACCACCAAAAAGCAGATTGAAGACAACCCTTTGGCAGGTGTAGTTTGTGTAGATACTGCCAAAAAGCAGATTGAAAGATTGAGGAAGGTGTAGTTTGTGTAGATACTACCAAAAAGAAGATTGAAGACAACCCTTTGAATTCCAAAGAAGCTAGAGATTTACACATAGGCTTCAAAACATATATTACCCCAAGACAACAAATATCTTTATATTTAAATATATGGAGGAGAGCAATGCTCTATCAAAGCAAACACAATCTTTTCCAACACATCTACAAGAAAATAAACTTAATTTTTTAACTAGCTTTTTCAGATCATAACATGCCACCAACTTACATTCAAATAAAAACAAAACTTCTCAGTGAGTGTACATTGGTTGGAAAACTCCAACACGTCTACAAGAAAATAAACATAATTTTTTAACTAGCTTTTTTAGATCATGGCATGCCACCAACTTACATTCAAATAAAAATAGAACTGCTCACTGAGTGTACATTGGTTGGAAAACTCCATTGACAACATATATGATAACGGATTTCTTCTTCTTGCAACAGAATTTTAGAAATTTGAGCTCAAACAATGTGTACCTTCACATTCATGAGAAGTCGCAATAACCCAGTGGACATTTAAAATAGTGAGTAGACTGCTATCAAGTGGACTCTAGTAGTATTACTTCACATCCAGTTAAATTGTTAATGCATGTAGGATCCCAAACTAACTGCCATTGATTTGTTGAACATATTTCTTAATAAAAAAATTGGTTGATTAAAAGCCAGTTCCAGTTGAACCATAGTATGGGTAGCCTAGACCAGGACCTGCTCCACCACATGTTATATGCAATCTTGATGGAAGCAGTTGTGGATCTTGGAGGGATGTTGCATTTTTTGCATACTAGTTTGAGTTGTGTGGTGTTGTGGAGCTTCGAACACCATATTGAGAAGCAGATGAAATTCCTTCATATGTAGGTTGTGTTGCATATGGAGGCTGAGGTGCATATGCTGAAAGGCATGATTGGATATGTTGAGAAACCAATTGGTGGTGATGCAGAGACTAGTACTTGTGGCCCTGACCTATGATATGACTTCGGGCTTGGATAGTATGTTCCATAAGTTGTCTACATTGTGGAGATACTACAAATTGTGATGATAGTTTCTCCTTTTGACCATCAGCTGCAAGTTTCACAGTAACAATCCTTCCCCGCATGCTAAGCATAGAACATAGGTGTCAATATCAACAACTGCCCTTCAACTAATATGACCAACATTATCTAGTACTAGCCATTACTTTTATCAATGGTTTTGTTTGGTTCCTTAAGAGCCCGCTTTGCAGCCTCCACAGTCTTGAAAGTCACAAAAGAAAATCCCCTGTTGGTGACAAATACATACAGCATTAATGAAAACAAATACAACCAAATGAGCTAGGCCTTGGAAAAACATGCTTAAATCTCTAACAACAGAAGCATGTTAAACTGCCCATCATAAAGAAAACCAATGTATATTAGATTTGTAACCTAGATTATAGTATATAACAAGCCAGACAATAAAGGTAGGATAACATATGATGGTTCTTGGAGGACAATACTACTTTGTGGCTTGTGTCAATGATAGGGACGAACAATGAAGGTTGATATGCACATATATACAAAACAATGTATTATTGGGCATATGCCTACCAATCTGAGATATTCATATATATAGTTTTGAGGGTTAGCTCGGTTGAGTCCCTGTTGTTAAAGAGATAGGGATAGGGTTCAGTTCTCTTGACACTCTTAGGATCATGTTCTGTAGTTGACCCGACAGGAAGTGATCCTTTCAGGTAAATCTAGTATAAATATTCTGTGGATATAGCTGCCAGTGATCTCCAGGGACCATATATATATATATATATAGATCCCCTTCTCATAAATCAACAGAGAAAAGAAGTCAGCCACAAACAATGAACGGGGAAACATGCAAAAAGAAGTCAGCCACAAACAATGAACAGGGAAACATGCAATTTGGAATTTCACAAGTCCACACTCTAAACATGACAACAACCAACAAATATCTCTTTTCAGGAGTGGACATGAAAAAATAAGACAATAATTAGTTCACATTAAGACCACAAAACATTCCATAAAAAATCTATCATTCCTAACATGTGTGTAATTATGATTTGTGCCAATCTCATATTCACAGGATGCTACCATGGATGATAAGACATGGAAGATATTTTTTGGGTCAACATGTGTGCCACCTTTAGGACCACCTTTTGCCCCTGTTGTAGGGGTCTTAGTCCTCGTAACCTGCTTTTGCCTTTTACCCACAACATGCTCCTTGCTTGGTGAATTATTTTTCTTTCTGCTATGTGAAGGAGTGCTTTCTTTTACTGGAGTTTGGAAACTATTATGCATATTACTCAATACTTTATAATAGAACTGGGGGTACCTAGTGAACATATCATATTTGAATTTAGCAGATTGACAATCACTTTTCCTTGGCTTTCTTTTATTCCCCCTCTATTTTAGTTTTCTTTGAAGACTTTGGCATGTCCTCATCTCCCTCAGTCATCAATTTCTTTGTGTGTTGGTGTTTTATTATCTCCGTGTTTTGCAAATACCTGAATCAGTAAATCTGATTCTGTCGAGGCCCTTATCTCGCTCATGGAAGAATCTTCTGTAGTAATTTTGCCAACTGCTTCTGAACTTGAAGAGAAAACTGGTTTCACAACACAACTTTTTTCAGTTGAGAAACATAAAGACACAAGAATACTTTGCATATCTATTGTAGGAGAGGACATATTGCTAGGCTTAAACACCTTATCCTGCTGAGGTGTTCCAGTGACTTCACTTGGACAGAAACTGATAGCTTCACCTTCATTCTTCAGCTGCTTCTATTTATTTGAATTTGACTTGTGACATTCTTTATCTGACAAGGAATCAGAATCATCACTGGTATTAGATTCATCCAACACGGACTTTGGAGATCCCACTGACATCTGCTTTTCTGTTGACATGCCTGAAAACAATGAAGATCCCTGCCGATAGTAGAATAAGATGTATAACTGCTACTCAAGAACACAATCCTTATTAACCATTGTTACGTGACAGAGACCAAAGAGACAACACAACTTCGGCATCTACATACATACATACAAAAAACTATGTATACATGTATACTGGGATTTTTGTGGTTAACTAGGCTTTGTTGGTCACGGGTTCAACATAAATTGCATTGTAACAATAAAAGAGAATCAATAACCCTCTATTTTTTTAACCTATCTCAAGACTCAGCCAACTAAAGACGGTATAGACAACAAAAAAATTGTTGACCTCTAATCATACATAGAACCATATGTTCACACTGGGTTGAGAGAATGACCATTAGCTATATTAACTGCCTTTGGATATAACTTGCTTTACACCATATCTTGCACAAAACCCAAAAAATGGTCTAACTATTTACGACAATTAGCATAGTGCCAAATCTTTATTAGTGTTTGTGGTCATTGGCATAAACACTGTAACATGCTACATCCACCCAACTACAGTTTTGTCCAAACATTCATTTCAGTAAACTCATAAAACAATACCAGCTTTCTATCACAGAGGAATATAAAGTGGTAATCACGTATCGGACTTCTTAGAAGACCCCAAATAAATTATTGCCAAAGCTATCCCCTGAAGCATGACTGAGAAGCCTTAGGCGGTAGCAAGCTTTTATGCAAAGCTTCTAACAAGCAATGCATATATTCATGTGCATCCTCCTGCTGGTACGCCGAGGTTGACAAATCTTAAAGGGATAAGTTAAGTTCAAGACACAAGGAAAAGCATAATACACGTAATTTCAAAAACTTAAAAAACTGAGACAAGAAACAAAATAGGACCAGATAATGTAAGCACCTCAAACAGAGAATGGTAACACATTTGAAATTTCAAGTCAGACAACCAGAAAGGATTCATATGGAAAATAAACAATCGATCATAGATGCTAGTGTTCCAAGAGATTATATGAAAAGGATACTGCAAAGATTATCAACAAGTTCAGAAGGCTCAATGACTCCCCCAAAAGGCTCAAGTAGTTCTGGATTTTTAAGAGATCTTGGTCTCACTGAGATATTTTAGGTTTATCAGAATTTTATTAGCTAAATATGCAAGTAGATTTGGATTTTTCAGAGATCCTGGTTTGACTAAGAAATTTTAGGTATATCGCCGTTTTACGAGCTCTCATTACACTATAATTTCATAGTTTATGAGCTTTCATTATATTATCGTTTCAGAGTGATTCTGGTCCCTTATAGGTATACCATAGTTTTATGAGCTTTCATTACATTGTACTTTCAGAGTTTTTAGAATCTCACTAAGCAAGTAGTTTTGATCAGAGAGCATTTGCTTAGGAAGTGAGAGGTCATGAGTTCAAATCTAATGAAAGCAAAATCATTTTCTTTCCCTCTTCATTAATATGCAAGTATTTTTGGCTTTTCAAATCTCATTGAAAGCAAATTCAAATTTCCCCTCTTCCTTAACAAGCAAGTAGTTTTGGATTTTTAAGAGATCCTAGTTTCACTATGAAATTTTAGGTATATCAGAGTGTCACTGAGAAATTTTAGGTATACCAGAGTTTTATGAGCTTTCATTACCTTATAGTTTCAGAGTTTTTAAAATATTTCTTCATTAAAGTGCAAGAAGTTCTAGACTTTTAAGAGATCCTGGTCTCACTGAGAAATTTTAGGTTTATCATAGTTTTCTGAGCTTTCATTACATTATAGTTTCAGAGTTTTTAAAATCTCTCTTCATTAATATGCAAATAGTTTTGAATTTTTAAGAGATCCTGGTCTCACTGAGAAATTTTATATATATCAAAGTTTTATGAACTTTCATTGCATTATAGTTTCAGAGTTTTAAGAATCTCTCTTCATTAATATGCAACAAGTTTTGGATATTTTTTTTAGAGATCCGGGTCTCACTGAGAATTTTATGTATATTATAGTTTTATGATATTTCGTTACATTATAGTTTCAAAGTTTTTAAAATCCCTCTTAACTCAAAAATTTTATTTCTTATTCTTTTCTCTGTATTTAGTGGTTATGAGCTTTCATTACGTTATGGTTTCAGAGTGTTTAAAATCCCTCCTCCCACAGGAAAATTTTATTTTACTTATTCATTTTTCCTCTGTATGCATTGAAATTAAAATTTTAATTCGAATTGTAAATGGCGAGTGATTCGTCTCCACGTAATTTTGCACTTAAAAAAGAGGTCTAGTCTGATAATTAAAAATTTAGAGTTATTAGGGTTTGAGTTTGCATTGTGTATTTTTGATGTTTTTGATGGTCTTTTCACATTGAGAATTCATGAGTGCAAAAAAAGAGTATAGTCTGATAATTAAAAATTCAGGGTGCTAGACTGGAATTTTGAGGAACAATTAGTTTTGGAAAGTTGATTGACATCTTTTCATGTGATTGAGTTTGGAAAGGGCAACTATCTTCTCATTGGAAATGAAATTTCAGAGTATAAAGGTGTGGACGATAGGGGTCTATTTTTTTTCTATAAAACCTAACAACTAGGCATCTTCGCCATAAACTGAAAGAACCTGACTCTGATATTCACTTGAGTTAACTAAAGAACCCATTTAAGTTGACAAGTCAAATAACTTTTTCTGTGATTATGACTTTCTTATAGTTAGCCCATTGATAGTGTTTATTCAGGCCAAACAGAAAAACTCATTTGTGTTGATTCATACACAATTTTGATTAACACATTCATATGATTGGGGATTCCTATTAAAATACATTGTTGCTGGTAAGAATTCAGGGCACATCAAAGAACTTAATTGTAATGGCTCATCCTGGCTCGAACAATTTAAAAAAAAAAAACAAATTGTATCTATGGAGGCAATATTAAAGAGTTTGTTTTAGAGAATCCATCTAGGGCTTACCTCAAGATACATATCCAAGGCTCTGTAAAGCACATCACAAGAATATATGGCATCATCTGGCAATGATTCAAGAAGCAACTGAAATTTGGAGGGCTTGAGATTGACATCAGGGGCCACCTCCGTAATATACTTGTCCATGAGGCTACCCACCTTCTTCAACCGACACCAGTAGAAAATGCCAGAAGTGGGCTCGACAGTGCCCGTGGGAAATTTAGGTACAAAAACCATCGCCTGATCCATGAGGAAAATCTGCACATATCTGAGAACAATATCCACATCATAGAGGCAACCCATCTTAATATACTTGTCCATGAGGCTACCCACCCTCTTCAACTGACACTAGTAGAAAATGCCAGAAGTGGGCTCGGCGGTGCCCGTGGGAAATTCACATACAAAAACCATAGCCTGATCCATAAGGAAAATCTGCACATATCTGAGAACAAGATCCACATCATAGAGGCAATTCATCTCCCAGGGTGCAGGAATCAGTATGTTATCCAATGTAGCATTGTCAAACTGTGATCCAATCATAGTGTCTAGTTGTTTCCTGCATAATTTAGAGGCATTTAACATAGTGGCCACTCTTAGGATCCCAAACAAGCTCCTGCATGTGACTCCTGCTCTCTCCAAAGAATGAAGCAAACCCACAACAGTTTCAAGATCTTCCCTTTGCACTTTCTGGGCATAGTGGTGCATAATCTGCTCGTCCCTCCCACATTTTTCTTGGGGGATATGGAGTTGTAGCCAAGCATTGGCAAGCGAGACTTCAGGTAATGCAAAATAAATCTGCTGATAACCCAGTTGTCCATTTTCACAGAGCACCCAATGACAGGCTAAGTTGGTAGAATTCACTAGAAGTAGGCTAAATTCTGGCAGAGCAGAAAGGAGTTGTTCTTCACCTTGCGAACCCCGACGTAGATTGTGTTTCACATCGCCGCCTCTCCTACAGGTGGTAGTTGTTTTTGATCGAGAAGAGGTTATGGTGGAAGAAGCAGTAGAGCGAAAGGGAACCGGTCTAGACTGCTGCACCATGAAGGTATACATTTTTTCCATAACTGTGTGGCGTAACTATTTTTCTAATTATTAATCCAAGGGCACAAAAAACTTTAATCGTCTAACATCTGATCGGATGCCCCAGATAGAGACACGGTGGCAATTTGGGGAATGGTTTTCAAAAGAGAACACCTTACGGCGTAAAAAAAATTTCGTATATCATATTGGTTATAAAAACTACATTACAACTTTCTATATATTTCAATTTGGCATGATCCTTATGTTAATTATGTTAGTATATAACTATTAATATAATAATCAACTAATTATAAAATAATATGTTTTTTTACTTAATTTTATTTTCATCTATTATATCTCATATCTTTAAAAAGTAAATCAAAATCAAAATCGTAAAATATATTTTATAAATTTAAAATCATTTTCAATATATATATATATATATATATATATATATAAATTTTTAAAATTATATATTTTTAAAATTTTTAATAATAAATTTCTAACTTTCTTTCGTACCAACACAATTCTACATTTTTTTCTCACTTTTATTTTATACAAATATAACAAGACTGCATAGCTAGTGTTCCTTGCCACTTAATTTAATAAAATATTTTAATGTCATGATGTGTTGTATGTACTCCAAACAATAATAAAATTGTAAAATGAATTATATGAATATTTGTTTAACCTTTTTTTAAATTAATTAAACATTTTTGGTAGCCCCAAGGGTTAGATCAGTTGGTCAAAATCAGTGCCTTGCCATCGGGAGGTCACAGGGTCCATTCTCCCCGAAGCCCTTGGGGTTAGGCCTTGCTAGTGGGTCGCGGGGAAGTCACAGGGTCCATTCTCCCCGAAGCCCTTGGGGTTAGGCCTTGCTAGTGGGTCGCGGGGCTAGATTCCCTTTGGAGTCGATCAGCGCTAAATTCTCTTCGAGGTCAATTAGCCCAGATTTTTCCGTGGACGTAGTGCCCCCCGTTAACCAGGGTGATTTTTCCGTGGACGTAGTGCCCCCGTTAACCAGGGTGTTCGTGAACCACAACAAAAAAAACTTAAACATTTTTGGTAGATAAAAGTTATATATATAATTGACATTGATGAAAATGATAACAACTTAATAATTATTTATTTAATATTGAATGATAACACTTTTTTATATAATGTTCATATTATAGTACACATGTCATGTCATTAGAGTATAGATTGATATAATGAGAGTTGTACAAATTGTATATATGTTATTTTTACATATTTTTTCAAATTTATATATTTTTAAATTATTTTTTTGTAAATAAAAATTAAAACCCATAAAAATTGTCTATTCAATACTTTACACCAATGAGAAAATGGAATTTTTGAATTAATTACAAACCATTTTTGTTTATGGTACATAGTAATTAATATATAATGTTATTTTCAGATTATTTATATTTATTGTACATAGTAATTAACAAGGCCGCATAGCAGCGTAGTTCAATTATTGAATTTTGAAATGTATGAACTAACTATTGTATTTGAACAAGGGCTACTTTGTAGATATTTTTGCTTATTTTTGCTTATTTTAAGTATCCTTAAATTAGAATAAGAAACAAATAAGACATATATGAATGAATGAATTAAGTGTTTTTAGTAGCCATAAAAAACCGCTAACAACCTGAGACTTAGTACTTGAACGTTGAAACCAAAATTCTAGAACCATACTTCCAAACAAAAAAATGTTTCTACCAAAAGTGGTAAAAAAATTATTGATATCCAACGTTGAAACAAAAATTCTAGAACCATACTTCCAAATCAAAAAATATTTCTACCAAAAGTAGAAAAAAAAATATTGCTATCTTGCATTGGAAATTTGCTACATAAAACTGCTAACATATACATATATATAACTTCTCATCGAATTCTATTTTTACACAATATCACATTTGTTCGAATACATATGAATATGCTCAAGATAAACATCACAAATATATATATGAATATACTAAATATGAATAAAAAATATATATATTTGTTCTACACAAGTGAAACGAACACCCAAGTAGAGATTTTTATCAAATACAATAAACGAACTAATAAATTAAGAAAATATTGACATTGTAATGTTTTATGTAATAAAGACATAATTACCTTATTAATTTTAAGTGATGTAATTTTTAACAAAATTATGATATATATATTTTTAATAATGTGTTTTTGAATGCATAATAATTTAAAGATATTTTAATTATTTTTTATTTGATTTTAGGCAAAATTCACTAGTGACAATTTGACCATGACATACATAACTAGATTCCAATGTATTGTAAAAAATATAAAAAAATTACATTTTCATTAATTATCTTATGACATTTCAAAATGAATAAAGTATTTGGCAAAACTGGTATTAAAAATGTCATTTAAACAATATAAAATTATAATTTAACTAACCAATATATCAAAGACTTTGAAAACAAATATGATTGAAATATTTCTCTGTAAATGGATATTTCAAGAACCAATAGATTAAAAGTTATGTAATCTAAGTACTGTAAAATAATAATTTAGCTAATTATTATATTTTTTAATAATTTCTATATTTCTCAAAATGAAATTTATTATTTATTATTTGATAATTTATTTTTTATATGATGTAATTTGTTATTTTATATAATGTAATATGTTATTTGATAGTATATATGACAATTTTATAATTGTATCATTTTAGAAATTGAAATTTAATATAATTTTTAAAATGCAAAAAAATTAAATAAAGATTCAAAGATACAAAATAATTAAACACAACAAAAACTAAAAATACAAGGCATATTAAAATTTTCAGTTAAGAAAATAATTTCCAAAATAACATGAATTTAGGGAGACACTTAAAATCCCATTACACCTTCTTACTTCTATTTTTAGTTGAAAACCTCTGCTTGAAAATAGACAAAATTCACCAAATCCACTATTTAAGAAACTTGTATTATTGGGTTGAAAAATTATGAAAACCATTTGTAAAATCACCAAGGATAATTATGAGCAACTTAATGTTTTAATGTTTTCTTAGGAGTGTAACAATGACTTCGGAATCCCACGCCATGCTCTCCACCTGCATAAATAACCCTGCATAAATAACCCCTGCGTCGTCGTCGTCAATACCAGGGAACTTCACCGAAGGAACTTAGCACTTCAATAAATAATCCAGGAATGGATGAAAATGTTTGACACTGTTTCTTACCACAGACCCGTTATCAACTGCATGAACCAAGTTAGTCAAATAGGGTCAGTTCATCGGACTACATGTGGAAGTTTTCTATTAATGTTTTATTTGGGATCAGTGTCAGTGGGAACTGGAACCCCAAATTTTCATCTCCTTGTTAATCAATAAACTCTGTTAATGTTCGTTGAATCTTGATTACATTCTCCCAGGAACAGAAGCCGTGACTATTTGTCTGTTAAATAAAATCGAATGAAGTCGTGATGTTGTGAGTAAATAATGTTTTTTTTGCACTGTGTCTTATGGATTTTAATTTATTGAAAGAAGTATGTCAATTTTTTATAATTAATTAAGATTTTTATTTTTATTTATTTTTAATTTTATTTTTATTTTTATTTTTTTATTTTTTTTGTATTACCATTAATTTGTCAAAGTAAATATTATTATTATAAAATAAGATTCTAATCAATCAGAATGTAGAAAAAATAGATTTAAAAAAAAATAATAATAATAAATTAAACTTTTTTCAAAAGTAAACATTAGATAAGATTATTTATTTTTTGGTAAATTTAAAATTAATGTCAACATCAATATTTTTTGAATACCTTATTATCAAGTTGCTGCACGGAATAATAATAAAGTACACAAAAGTCAATTCTTGTCATCATTACACGATAAGAAGGGATACATTTCAACTAATCATAATAGATATAAATTTTATTTAAAAATAATAAATTTAATTTCATATTGTTATTTGGATAGATTTTAATTTTTTTAGTCAAAAAAATTAATAACAAATCAATAAAAAACTGAATACATTATATGTTGCTAACGACAAGTATAATAATAATATATAACCTAATATTCAAACAAAAAAATATATCATCATAGCTTAATAGACTAGCATAGAACCTTGGATGTGGGTGATTAAAATGAAGTTAATAAGGATTAGACAGGGGGACGGCAAGCGGCTAAGCCACGTGGCCACCCGCGTTCCCATCTAAGGCAATTTATGGCGAACAGCCGTCAACCTGCAGACGCCATTACTCTGGTGCACAGGTCGAGACGTTCTCTGCAAGCATAAGGCCATGGCTTCTGCAAGCTTGCATAATTTCACCCCTTCCCCACTGAATTGCTCCTTCCCCCCTGATGCTGCGGAGCCGAGCTCTCGCACGACAACAGGGAGGCGTTGTTGGCTCCTCAGCTGTATTGATCTGGGGGATGGTTTCCATTTCTCCCAAAATGCTCACTGCGCTCTGAATTTTTCTCAGAATGCCACTGTTTCTCGCCTGAATAGCTCTATTAACTCCCGTGTAGACTCTGCCTCACCCTCAGTGCTCACTGCTAATACTCTTGTCATCTTGGCCCACACCAATCAGCTCCATCCCGCTTGCAGAACCATGCCGCGTCTTCGACACTGGATGCGTAGCAGGTGAGGCAGCAGCCGAGGCAGAAATATCCGCCCTCCCTCGCCACCACCTCCTGAGCCAACGACCCCGTCGTCCTCCCCTTCCTCAGCTTCGTCTAGAGGCCAATTCTTTGGCAGATATCACGCCACCCGTAGCGGAAGAAGTCGGGCCCAAGCCTTTGGTGCTCAAAGAGTTAATGATACATCTCAGACGACCAATCCCCCTGCGCCCCCTCAACAGTCGCACCACTTGACCCAATTCCGCTTTCACAGCACCATGAACTGCCCTGATATCATTGCCACTGTCACAGTGGCATTCAGTGAAGAAATACGCCCGCAGGATGAGCAGGATGTACAGACTCACGACACAGTTCAGAAGAAGGAGGATATCAGCAAGCAGAAGACGACACAAGAGAAGCGAGTCATCAGCGGACGGAAGCACTCGGACAACAGCTCTGGTTTGCCCAGACACAAAGATGGCCATGATAGCGCTCAGCATGGTAAGGACATCCCTGGAGGCAGGCATGCAGTCGAGGGCAGTTCGGGTGGCACGCAAGCAGTCGGGGGCATCCCTGGTGGCACGCAAGCAGCTGTGGAAGATTGGGATGAGTACAGATGTTTCATTGTGGAAGAGCCTCCACCAAACGACACCTAGTGGGTCCTTGCAGCCAGATTTCCATGACGCCAGGTTTCGAATCCCCGCTCCTACTCCTAGGGGCTTTTTTATGGTTTTGTCAAAATATGTTGTCAATTTTGGTAAAACTCCACAAACGTCTCTGTTGGTTTTTGAGTTGGGACCCTTGTGTGGGCAACACTTTTTTATTGGTTTACTCGGACTGGTTTCCCCTAGGTGGGTAGTCCTGTTTCAGTTCTAAATGTCTAAACATGATATAACTTTGTTTCAGCACCGCAGAGGCCGGAGCCTCACTGTATTTTACTGTTTTTATTAATAGAATTAGTATTACTTAGGAAAAAAAATAGACTAACATAGAAATATGAGCAATAAAAATATTAATGAAGAGGTTGCAAGAACTTTTAAAGATATAGGTGATTTGGAAGATCTCTAGCTCTTGAAAAGTTATAAGAAAAGTTGTAAATAACAATGGAACTTTTAAAAGTATAGGTGATTTTGGAAGTTCTCTAGGTCTCGAAAAGTTATAAGAAAAGTTAAATAACAAATAATAAAGTCAATGAAAAGCTTAGTAATTATAATGAAGACATGCATAGAAGTATGAGCAATAAGGACATTTTTAAAAAGTTATAAGAAAAGTTGTAAATAACAAATAATAAAGTCAATGAAAAGCTTCGTAATTATAATGAAGACATAATAGTTTAACATAATGGCATGGAAGCATGAGTAATAAGGACATTTTTAAGAGGTAGCACGACCAAGAGGTGAATTGGAGAAACTGTAAAGTACTAAGAAAAGTTGTGAATAATAATTAAGTTCATGAAAAGCTTCTTAATAATAATGAAGACATTAAAAAAAATCATATATAATATTGGAATCTTGGTATAAAAATTTATGTTAAGAATAAAAAGATAATATTCTAAATAAGTTAGTTTTGAGTTTTGTAAAAAAAATATCATTTTTAAAATCGGTAATTATCGGGTAGGGAGTGTGATGACATCATTATGAGTAGTAAATAAGTGTTGCATGGTAATTATTTTTTACGATTTAGTTTATATAACTGAATAAAATAAAAAACAAGATTTAGCTTTTAATATATGACATATTGATGAACTTATAATAAGTATATTTTTTATAATGGTTTTGAAAAGTTGTTTAAAATTTTTATAATGGTTTTGAAAAGTTGTTTAAAAGTTTTTCAACTATTTATAAAAAATAGATGTAAATTAGTTATTTATTATTTAAAAGTCTCTCAATTATTCATGGTTGTCAATATTTAGCTATATATGAATATGGTTGTCCATGATAACTATGGAGGAGCATTATGTCCATGGTTAACCTTTGTTGAGGTGGTTTAAGGATGGATGAATATGATTGTGTTATTTCCCATGATTGACCATGATTGAGTTTATTTGACCATGATTAATTATGGTCAACCATGGTTGATTATGGATAAACATGATTGGTCATGGCTGACTATGGGCTAATGTGGTTGACTATAGTTGTTAATGTTTAACTATAGATGAATATGGTTGACAATATTGACTATAATTGACAATGGTTGAACATTGTTGAGTTTGATTGTCCATTATTGAGGTGGATTGACCATAGTTGACCATTATTGGGTTTGTTTGCCAACATGCAACTATAGATGTATATGGTTCACCACGTTGACTATAGTCGATTGTGTTGCCAGTGTGAACCATGAATAACCATGGTTGAATATGATTGAACTTGTTAACCATGTTATACTATAGTTATGATCCCATTAATTTAAGCTACATAAATCTCATCAATAGAAGTAGAATTGATTGTGTTGAGATTTTGAAAAAATCTTTATTTTTGTGCTAAATAAAACTTAATAAAACTTCAAATTTAAAATTTATATTAATATGGCTTTAAAACAATAAAATAAATAATATTATATTATATTAAAATTATATTAACAGAATAAGTTATTAAAGTTATATAAAAGTTAAATAATTACCTTAATTATTATTATTAAGTTTTTTCTTCATGAAATGATCCTTATTAAATTATTATAGCATTATGATTATTAAATATATATTTTATAATAAAAACATTTATAATATTAAAATTATATTAAAAAATATTTTGTAAAAATTAAATTATTTAATTGTTGAAATTAGATTATCAAATATATTTGGGAATTTTGTATATGTTTTGTCAAAAATAAAAAAGATGTGACACATTCAAATCTGGGGAATGTAATTTGCTTGACTTTATACTTTCCTAGGTGGAGTGTGGTAGGTTAAACAATAAATGGAGTCATGCTTGGAAGCCAACTTCAATGAAATACAACATACATTTATTGACTTATGGTTTAACACTCCTCGTCCACTCATCGTACTCAGCTCATTGTACTCTTGTTGCCAACACACTGGACAATAACATGTTAAAATAAACAATTAATTTGATGATAGATAAATGAAAATAAAATAATTCACAAAAATTAGAAAATATTTTTTTAAAGTTATACTTTGCCAAAAAAAAAATGGAATGTTTGACTGAATTAATAAGTAGTCAACTTGATAACCAATGTGTAATAGCAAGTATAATGAGAAAAGTAAAATGTTTTTAGAGTTTTAAAACTATATAAAAATAGATTTCACTAATTAATATAACAATATATTTATATGGTTGGTTGAAATTGAATCTAGATAAAACAATCACTTTCCATTTAACAAAAATATATAAATAAAACATTTTATTTTTAAAAAATAATCCTATTTTATAATCATTTAACAAATTTTAATCAATTTACATTTTTATTATTAAATTTTTTTCCCATAAAGCAACTAAATTATATAATCATTTAACAAACCCATCATTAATCTATTGATATTAATAAAGTAAATATTTTCTCAATTACAAATTAAATTAAAGATATCACACATAAATGGTCAATCTAATTACTATGAGGAAAAACAATTTGTTAAAATTATAGATTATCTTTTAATTTATCACAAACCTGGAAAAGATTTATAAGAGTACGGTTAAATATAAGCTCTTCAAAGAAAATGAAATCACGTTTATAATTAAAACCCTTATAATTTAAAAGATTTTGAAAAATTAAAATGGTAAATCACAAACATGGCAAAGGCTTGTAAATGTAAGGTTTAATTTGTTCAGCCAATAAAATCATATAGAAAATTTTCATATGGTACGAATATCATATGTTTTTCAGCTATTTAGTACTCTTACAAGTCTTTTCTAGGTTTATGAAAAATTAAAGGATAATTTATAATTTTAACACATTGTTTTTTTTTCATTGTATTTTTGTGGCGAGTTTGCTAAAGTATTTAGTAATAACATGTTAAAATAAACATATAATGTGATGATTTTGGCAATAATATGTTAAAATAAATATCCAATGTTATGATAAATAAATCAGAATAAAATAATTCACAAAAATTAGAAAATATTTTTATAAAATTACACTTTATTAAATTAAAAAAAATTAATCAACTTCATACCCAATACATAATACCTACCTAAGCAATTAGATAATAATGAGACACCACATTTACTAAACTAAGTGACAAAAGTGATAAGAATTATTATTGCTTGTATGAGTCCATGCCAGGCTACATGCTTGAGTCAACTTTCTTAACAAGTTGATGAGTAATTTTTTTATGAGGTATAATTGCAAACTGAGTTTGCCTATTAATTTATCCATACAAACATGTTTTCTTTGTTGGTCTTTTAGGATATAGTAACTATAATATGTCATAGATTTATTAGGTGGTTTTTTTTGTATATGGTATTTTGAGTTGGGCTAAAATTAAATTTTGTTTTCATTTTGGTCTCTATAAAAGATTTTGTGAATATTGGGATGGTAAGTATGGGCTATTATTGCTATGGAAAGATAACTGAAATTGATTATGTTTGTGATTATTAAAGTTTATATTATATGAAATTGATTATGTTTGTGATTATTAAAATTTATATTATGTGATAAAGATATAGAGTAAATAAAGAAATTTGTGTGTAATTGATTGTAAAGATATGAAATTCAAAAAATCTTTATTAATATTATGATACATAATTTAGAGTCAAAAGATTATTTCTTAATTTTAATTTTGGATCAAAGATTATCTTTTAGTTTCAATTTTGGATTATAGTAAACAAGAAGTGAGTTTCTTCTCCTTCATCACCTCTGAGTTTCTTCTCCTCCATCGCCTCTTGTGTGAGAAAAACCAAGAAGTAGATTGATCAAGTTTTAAAAGTGGGGAATTAAAGGCTAATGACACATAGCAATAACAACCCATCTCCTAATTGTGACATCCCCTAGTTAACCCTTCTCTTTTGTAAATAATTGTAATTATTTTTAAATGGCTGAGGGAGGGACACATATACCATTGCTTGAGAAGTTAGTTGTTTTTAAATAACAGTTATGGTTGGATGAAAATAATTAAATGTGTTGGTTAGGTAATAAATTATCTGAAAGAGGAAGGACTAGTCCAAGTGTCCTTCAGCGCTAACCACAAGCAAGATAAGGACAAAAATTAAAGATAGGAATGCGTTGTGTTGCCAAGACATGGATTGTTGTGCAAATCATGGGGAAGTGAGGGCAGTTAGTCTGTTTTGGGAGAAGGAAGGGGAACACACAGGAAGTTCAATTCAAACATGTGATCTCTCTCACACACATAGGCAGGAGGCATTTACAGAGACGCAGAGTCTAGAATTATTGTGTAAGAACAATGAGTCGAAGAGGAGACGTTGAAGGAAAACAGGAGGTCGAGAGGCTCCTAAGGGTCAAGCACATCATTGAGAGCACGGAGAAGATTCAAGAATTAAGAGAATTTAGGGAGAAGAGGAACTCTGATGGTAACCAGCTGGGAAACCCATGGGACTTGTTGTTTGGTAATCATAGAGTAATGGTTGTACCTTACAGAGCTGACAAGTCCACTGGAGACTTTGCTAGTTGATAACCTTTGAAAGGTGGAGGCACACATGGCTAGTGGGTTGATAGCACATGATGGTAGTTCCATGGGAATTGGGCTAAAAGCACAGGTGGAAGATTCCATTATGTTGTTGGGATGTGCACTCTTAGCCCTTCAAAGGTAATATGGTTGATAAATCCTCCATCTCATTAATTATATATCTCTATCTCCATATCTAAATTGAGAAATTTTATGACTGAATCCCTAGAGATGTTAGGATGTTGTAATATAATTCCCTTTGTATAAAAGAAATCACTCCCTGCCTAATGTGAAATCTTTTAATAGTTGGTGTGTGAAGGCAATGTGGTCTTGAGACACTAGGTATTAACTAATAATATTGATTTCAAATTCCTCTGAAAGCACTCCACCTCAAGCTTGGAATCTAGCTTGGGGGTGACAACTACAAGTAATAGTGGTTGTAGCTCGTCTATATTTGGGTGGAGATTTGCAACCCGATCTCAATTTCCAACTCTAGTATTAATTCTAGATAAGTGTCTGTAAATGCATTCCTCATTATTGAGCTCACGATTGAGATGTAAGCCATTACTGTATTTATTTTGTGAAGGGTTCATCGGTCATTGTGATTAGAAGGGTGAAATTATGATGAATGTGTGCCTTGTTGTCATGGTGTTCTGATGATGCCCTTTATGTAGGAAACACACCTATGTAACCATCTATGCAAGTGTTGTAAGCACTGAGTAACGTCATTTTATGTGGAATGAGAATTGGATGCTCAAATGTGTTGCCTTCATGCCTGTAGTAATCAATAATTAATGACCATCTGTGTGGACTATGCTTGAAAAATAAATCGGCCTAAATATGATGATTGTAGGCTTGCCATAATACTAATCATGTGTAGGAATGTATGGCTTATGCTTGTAGTTGAACTAAAAAGGGAATTTCCTATTTATTTGTGGAACATTGATTTCCCTCTAACCTTCTTGGGCACTACATGCTTTCTAGTGGCTTTAATAAGTTTTATTATGCTTATTTGTTCCTCACTCTGGGACGATATTGTAATAGCCCTGGTTAAAAATCCATGTAATAATATATAAGACCACGGTCATGGGACATGTATTCCAAGTGAATGGTGGGAAAAAAATCCTAGTGGGTGTTCATTTGGTTTATGATGGCTAAGGGAAATTGGCAAAGGTAATGGCAAAGGCTTTCGAGAGACATGAGGCATTAATTGGAATTTTATTTATGAAAATAATGGAAATTAGGAGAAAAGGAAGGTGAAAGGTCAAAGGTTGCATGTGAGGATGAAAATGAAGGAAAATAATGGAAAATGAAGAAAATAGAGGCCCCATTAATAAAAGGGCTTATGAGGATCAAGTAGTAGCTTTTTGACAAGTTTTGGTGGAGCTCTTTTCTATTCTCTCTCTCATACTCTTGGACACTTACAGTTTCTTGGAGCACTGTTGGAGTAGTGTGGCCTACTTGGAATTTGGAGCAAGAAGGCAAAGGAAAAGAGGACATCAGGATCAACAACTATATCAGGTTTTTCTTGCAGGCACCAATTTGCATGTATGATTTCCTTACTAGTTTTGGCATCCATGACACATGCATGTGGTTTCTTGGTTATGATCAGTCATTGACATGGTGGATTGCCTGGATTAACAATGGTTTTTTTTTTCTTGGTTGGTTTTCTTGTGCTTTTGGTTGTGGGTTGAGTTATTAGTTCCTCGAAGTCTTAGTTGGACAAACGCTCTAGAAGCCCTATAACATCTTGGGTTGAGTTACTAGTCCTAGAAGCCTTGGTTGGAAAAACGCTCTGGAAGCCCTTGGTAGGTTGAGTGAGTAGTCCTAGAAGCTTTGGTTGGACAAATGCTCTGGAATCCCAACACCAACTGTGGGTTGAGTTACTAGTCCTAGAAGCCCTGGTTAGAACAAACTCTCTGGAACCCTGGACAACTTGGGTAGAGACAAATTTGGTGATGGTTAGTGATGTCTGATATGAGGTGGAATCACTGGTTGAGGGTTGAGGTGGTTTGGCCTCTGGAAGTCCTCGATGGTTTTGATTGATTTGTTTTATGAGATCCCACATTCATGCTTGGAATATGACATGGGGGTGATTGGTAGAAGGAAAGATTTGGTTCAGCCTAGTCTATGGTCGGGTGGTTCGTGGAAGCTCCATACCTAGCCGACCTATGCAATCGTCAATAAGAGCTCTCTTTCTCCTTGGTATTTTATGAGTAAATATAATTGTTTATATGTGGCTTATATGGCTATTATATCCTTGAGATTTTTGTTGGTTATATGTTGGTTATGAATGAGTTTTATGACAATGAAAATGTATGGCTCTCTTCATGTTTTGGTTAATCACAGTATGTACAATGGATATATGGCTTAATCGATGGTAATCCAGTTATTTTGATGAGGCATCAATGCTTCATAGTGATTCTCGGATAAGTATGAGACCCTTATGCTCAAATCTGTTGTTTAATCCTGTAGAATGCATATTTGTGACATGTTTGACGAAATCCCTATCATGGCTAGTAGGGGTCCATTCACATCCTTGTTCAATTATTTGCATCCCTATCATTGTTTCGATGTTATTTTTCATTTTTGGAAGTTTCATGGAGTTCTGTGCAGTGGAATAAGTCTTGGCCCTAAAAAAGTGGCACTTAATTTGGAGTTGCTGGCATAGAACTACCTGGAAAAGTCCTCAGTCGCACACATGCCTTGTTATGGGAGTGACTGGAGGGTCCCAGTTGCATGCATGCCCATGTCAAGGGAGCGACTAAGGCTTTAATGCAACAAAATGTTAGTTTGTCTCAAGGGCTGGTCACCTAGATGGGTTGGATGGCTCCTGGGGGTTTTGTTGCATGTGTAGAAGGTCAGGTTGTCTGTGTTCCATCGGTTCCACTTCCTTAACTGATACATAGGGAGTTGAATCATATCATAGTAACTCTTCGTCACATGTTTACCTTAGTTGTCTAGTTACTTGGGTAGATGTGGGAGGAGGGTGTTACAGAGTGGTATCAGAGCATGGTTCAACACTTGGACTGGATGGGTAGAATGTAGATTGTCATGCATGCATGTAGGTTGTATATGTGCTTATTATTTGTGCATGGTAGTGGTAATTGTTATGGTTGTGTTTCCATGTGGGAGTTGATGGTGTTGTTATTTGATGTGGTTGTCATGAGTGCATGTCGGTTGTATATGCATTTGTTATGCATGTTGGTGTCTATATGTTGTTATGCATGCATTGTCATGGTTATAGTTATGCATGTATAGTAGGTCAAACATGCATTGTGAGGTCATTGTATGTAGTTATGTCATCATGATTCTCTTGGTATGTTATGATGCTGACATATTGGCTGAGATAGAGCAGGAGAAGAAGATCATCAAAGTGAGGTTGTGACACTATACTTTGGGGTAAGAAAAAATATTTATATAAGTTTGTATGTTTGCTATGCATGTATGTGGTTCATGGTTGTTATAAGAATTAGGGTTACTTATATACATGTTTGTCATTTATTTGTTGTTGTGGATACATGTATGATAAATGCTAGTTGATCAATGTAGTCATATGCACATGTGTCATGCATGTATGTGGTTAATGGTTGTTATAAGAATTAAGGTTACTTATATACATGTTTGTCATTTATTTGTTGTTGTGGTTACATGTATGATAAATGCTAGTTGATCAATGTAGTCATATGCACATGTGTCAGATAGTCATGCATGGTAGTAACTTGTTGTTGTTTTATGTTAGCTAACTTGATGATTATGTTATATGTTTTGGATGAGTATGTTATATGTTAGCTTGTTGTTGTTATATGTTAGTTAACTTGATGATTAGGGTTATTTAATTTAAGATTTTGATGTTATATTATCATGCTAATCTGGATTGACCTATGTAGATGATCATGGTTATGACATTCAGGTATGAGTTAATATATTATGATATTATGTCATTCTAATCTAGACTGACTATGCATATGTGATTGTTATGTATGAATGGAAAATTGTGTAAGATTTTATGACGTGAACATATTAGCTAGTTACTATTATGGATATCGTGACCTTATTTATGTTTGAGTTGATATGTTGTGAAGTTATATCATGCTAATCTAGATTGATTATGCAGACAAGATACCCTCCCCCATGATACATTAAGGTATGAGTTTGCTTATATCGTCTACTTGGTGCTTGAATGTTTGATTATGTCATATATCTAGTGTTTGAGTGTTTTGTGTCTATTATGTCGTCTATTTGTTGTTTGAATGTTTGATTAATCGCATGATATGAGTATGTATCTTTAAGATTGCATGAAGAAATGATATTGTTTTAAGATGGTTGTACCGATACATATGTATTGAGATAGTTGATATGTACTTAAGTGTAGTAGGTGATAGTTGTAGCATTATGTATTATGACTGATGAATGTGAGTTGTTTGTTGATTATGACATGGTCGTTAGACTTGGTAAAGGTTGATTTCAAACTAATATACATGATGTCTTGATCTTGGAACATGTGATCGACATGTGTGAGTAGTTGCAAGGAAATATGTTTGGTATTAGTGTGACAGGATAATAGTTGATGTGTTTATATACTAACAGTTGGGTGATGTGACAATACATAATAAGACTCAATTGCAACAAGGAAAAAAATGGTAAAGGAATTGAATTGGGTAAGAATTCCTTTGGCTATGATTGGAAACCCTAATTCCAAACGAAGAGGTGATTTGATGAGTATGTTATATGTTAGCTTGTTGTTGTTGTATGTTAGTTAACTTGATGGTTAGGGTTATTTAATTTAAGATCTCGATGTTAAATGTATCACGCTAATTTGGATTGACCTATGCAGATGATCATGGTTATGACATTTAGGTATGAGTTAATATATTGTGATATTATGTCATACTAATCTAGACTAACTGTGCATATGTGATTGTTATGCATGAATGGAAAATTGTGTATGAGTTTATGATGTGAACATATTAGCTAGTTACTATTATGGATATCGTGCTAATCTAGATTGATTATGTAGACAAGATACCCTCCCCTGAGATACATTAAGGTATGAGTTTGCTTATGTCGTCTACTTGGTGCTTGAATGTTTGATTATGTCATCTATATGGTGTTTGAGTGTTTGGTGTCTATTATGTCGTCTATATGTTGTTTGAATGTTTGATTAATCACATGATATGAATATGTGTCTGTAAGATTGCATGAAGAAATGATCTTGTTTTAAGATGGTTGCACTGATACATATGTATTGAGATAACTAATATGTACTTGAGTGTAAGTAGGTGATAGTTGTAGCATTATGTATTATGACTGATGAATGTGAGTTGATTGTTGATTATGACATGGTTGTTAGACTTGGTAAAGGTTGATTACAAACTAATATACATGATGTCTTGATCTTGGAACATGTGTGAGAAGTTGCAGGGAAATATGCTTGGTATTATTGTGACAGGGTAATAGTTGATGTGTTTATATACTAATAGTTGGGTGATGTGCAATACATAGTAAGACTCAATTGCAACAAGGAAAAAATGGTAAAGGAAAGGAATTGGGTAAGAATTACTTTGGCTATGTTTGGAAACCCTAATTCCAAACAAATAAGTGATTTGAATACAGGAAGCCTTCTTAACCTTGATTTTGTCTGACATTGTGTGGATATATGTTATATTCCTAAACATGTATTTGACAGGTTTACTAGCTAGTTTCTAGTTATAGCTGGATCCATCAAGGGAATCAGAATCCCTTGAGAGATGGCATGGATGTGTCAAGTTATAAGGAAACGGGCTTGGCACAACAAGGTAAGATAACTAGTATATTTTTATATTTATTTATGCACTGACAATTATGTGTTTATGGTAGTATGATGCAGGAGATTGCATGGCAAAAGAGACTGCCATGAAATCTTGAAGAAGGCTCAGGTTGAGATTTCCTTTGGAAGCAGTTGGAACCCTGGGATTGGGTCATGGTTTTTGTTGCTAGTCTTGTGCTTTCAGGGTGTTTTTTTATTTGCTTGCGCTTGATTTGCAGTTTTTTGTGTCTTGTGCATGGCCATGCCACTTTGTTTGTGGTGTTGTATCGCTATTGCTCTTTCATTGTTTTCTTCTTGTTTGTTCTTGTTCTTTCCTTTTATGTTTGAGGGTCTTGGGAATTGGTTTGGGAAAGAGGAAAGTTAATGGAGCTTGGGAAGAGCTCAATCAAAACTAACCAGGTAATGTAAGACTTGGACGAAGCTTGATGCATAAGTAAGGGCAACTAAAGGAAAGAATATGACAACTAGTTGGATTGGTTGGTTCCATTGATGCAAATAGACGGTGGTAGGACAATCATGAGAAAAGTAATCAAGAAAGGTAAAGTAAATGGATTTAAGGTGTCAGATGCCTTGGCTATGTTGGGAATTGTTATTCTTAATGTTGTGCATGCATTACACGTATAAAGGGATTTATCTTAACCTAGACCTTATGCTATTTGATAATTATGTTGTGATCATGATTATGCTAACGTCTATATATGTATACATGTATGTATGTTTGTCATTGTCTGACAGGGTCGTCAAAATTCATGATTGTTTAATGTTGATGCTTATATGTATATATGTATGTATGTATGTCATTGTTTGACAAGATCATGATTGTTTTATGCTAATGTTTATACATATAGTAAATGTTTTATGGTAATGTTTTAGGCTAATGTTTTATGCTAAAATTTATTATCTTTTTTCTTTTATGCTTACTTGATGTTAGTAAATGAAATATTTTAATAAAGATGTGCTCAAGTGATGTTACATAGTAGCTAGTCCCTGCGACTTAGTTTAAATATAGCTAAATTAAAGTAAAAAACAATAAAGACATAAAGATTTAATCAATAGTTTATATTCCATTCTCTTGAAGTTCATAAGCCTACTCAAAGTGGTACCCACAATAGAAAAATATTTCAAACCTTAGTTGATCTGATATTCACCCTATGAGTGACATCAATTAAAGATTTATTAAACTAAGGTATTACAGACTCATGTGTTGGTGTGTGTGTTCTGTGTTATTGAAGCAACGGATCGATCAGATTTCCAATACATAGAAAATAAAATGGAAAGACAGAAGAGAAATACAGTAAGCAAACATAAAGACACAATCAATTTTAATAAGGAGTTCACCCTTTTCTCCAGGGCTACATCTCCGGTCTAGCTTTTCGTGGTGGCCTTGTTTTATTGTGCCTTTAATCAGAGAAATTACAATACAAGGACTCAATGTGAGTTCTCCTGAAGCAGGTTTTGCTTGGCAGGGTGGTTCTTGGATTCCCCAAGCCACTTGAGTACACAGACTTCTTCTTCCTACCAGCTCTGTGACCTTCTGGTCTACAGTGGAAAGAGCCAAATGTGATGCTCAGTCCCGGACAGATTCCTCTATGGGATGGCTTGAGTCTTCAAGCTCTCTGGTGCTCGATGTTGCCTCTGGTCAGCTCGACCCTCTGTCTCTTCTACTTTGCTGTACTGTTCTCTGTGTTCAGTCCTCCCCTCTGGGTTCACTGTTCCACTTCTTCGTCTCTCGACTCTTCTCTCTGTGTCTAACTTGACTCTGATTCAATTGTCTTTGTTCATGGCTTTAGCCATTCGAACCCTATGCATGTTCGGTTCCTCTTCTGCCTCTGTCGATTCACCTTCTGCAGTTGCGCTTGGAGTTCCCTATTTGGTGTCATCATGAACGCTCAGGGAGTGGCTACGTGTCCTCCTCTAAATGGCGCCAGCATGCTTCGTCGATTCATTTCTTCAGTTATGTCGTGGATGCGTTCTTCCTCCACCGTGGCGGTCAAACAGATTCCAAATTCCTTCTAAAATGTGGCGTATTCCCTTGTCGATTCTGCTTCCTCCATTGGGTGTGATCTCATCTGTCTGATCTGGGCCCCCCAGATCCGACGCCATACACATGTTTCACGCGGTTGACTTGCTTGACCAATAGCGCACGATCAACGACGGTTTTCTCTCACTTCTGCCTGCCACGCGTTAATCGATGTATGGAATCGCTCCGCTCTCGTCCAAAACCTCTTACCATTTAAGGGCGCCCCGATCAATACCGCTAGCTTTCCAGAGCGCGAGTCCCGCCATTGTGTTTTAACGCTTTTTCCTTTTCCGCTCGTGGTCCTCCGGTACCCAACGCGACCAAGTGCTCGGGCTTCCTCCATTTCGGCCCTGTTCGCCCAACGATGCACATCAAAATCCACCTTTGTTTCCTGATCCGGGGCTCCCAGGGGATACTTTAACCTCCCGCGCAGTCTCCATGGGCCTCGGTCAGCGTGCTTTGACCGAGGTCCTCATCGTTCCATGTTGGCTGCCATTGCCACTGGTTCAGGGTGTTTTTGATCGTTGTTTTGGATTCTTTAGAGATTTGTTCTGACCTGATACAATCATGGTTCTTTGACAGTCTTCTATGGATCCAATTTGGATCACGGCCTTCCCACTGAAAAAGATTTTGGACCACCAAAAGTTGGTTTTCAAGCATCGACTAAGTGAGGATACTGTTTTTTCACTTGTCCAATCTCAATCCACTTTGCACTGCTCGACTTTGAACCTTTGAGCCCAATCCTGAGGTACTCCACATTTCCCTTGCGCGTCGTCCTTACCTTCCTGTCCAGCACTGTGTCTTCCTGCAACTCATTGAGATATTTAGGTAGCAGGTCATCAATAGAAGGCAATTGACTCTGCTCTTTAGGGTCCTCAATCATTGAAGGTTCAAACAATCTCAAGCAATCTGCATTTACGACTGAGTAGATGTGCATGTAAGTTGGTAAGTCAAGGCGAAAAGCATTTTCCCCAATCTTCTCAAGTATCTTAAAGGGTCCATACCTGATAGGATTTAGCTTTTTACCTTCACCTTGCATCCTGTCCTTGCTGATATATAGCCAGACTTGGTCTCCAACTTGAAAACTATGCTCCATCCGATGCTTGTCATGCCTAGCCTTGTACTTGGCCTGGCTCTTTTCCAGCTGTTCCTGTACTGCCTGGTGGATCTCCTGGATCTGTTCAATGAACCTAGTTGCCTTGTCCACATCATTGTGTTAATCAACCATGGTATCTTTACCAAAGACAAAATCCAAAGGAGACCTTGGTGTGAAACCAAAACAGGTCTCAAAAGGAGATCTCTATGTGGAATAGTGTTTGGCTCTATTGTAAGCATGCTGCACATAACACAAGTGTTCATCCCAAAGCTTAGGATGTTTGTTGCAATAACCTCTCAGTAACTGGATCACTGTCCTGTTTACTACTTATGTCTGGCCATTTGTTTGTGGATGAAAAGTTGTGCTTTTCTTCAACTTGGTGTCCATCAGTTCCCACAGACTCGGCCAAAACTTCCCCACAAATCGGGTGTCTCGATCAGATACAATGGAAGTGGGTAATCCAAAATGAACCCATACATGTTCAAAGAACAATTTTGCTATTTATTCAGCTGTAATCTGTTTATTACAAGGTATCAAAATACACGTTTTGCTGAACCTATCCACAACAACATATAGATAGTCATGACCTTTTCTAGATTTAGGCAGTCCTCCAACAAAATCCATGGAAACACTTTCCCAAGGGTGAGAAGGAACTGGCAATGGAGTGTACAAGCCTAGTTTTCTATTGTTGGTCTTTCTTTTAGCACACATGGCACACCATCTTTCATATCTAGAAACTGTCTCATTCATTTTTGGCCAATAGCAGAACCTTTGCAACTGTTTTACTTACCCCAAAGTGACCTGATACCAGAGAAGTGTGTGCTTCCCTAATTATCTTTACTAGACTCTCGGTTTGTGGAATGCAGAGTTTCCCACAATGGTATAAGAGTCGGTCCTTCATATGATCGTCCAATTCTTCTACTCTTTTGCCTTGACTCAAAGTTGCATATACATCCTTAAAGTCCATATCCTGAGCATATTGTTTTATGTAGCTCTCATATAGCACATAATTATGCATAAGTATGGTAGATGCATTTATAATGGGTCTAGATAACATGTTTGCAACATTGCTATGTATGCCCTTTTTATATCTAATGACTAAATGAAACTGTTGTAGAAACCCCATCCATCTGTAATGTCTTGATTGTTGCAACTTAGTTTGGGAGTGTAGATATTGAAGTGGTTGATGATCAGTATGTATTACTATCTCCTTGCCCATTAAATAATGTTTCCACTTTTTCACACTCCGAACTAATGCATATAATTCTTTATCATATGTAGGATAATTAACTACTACAGGATTAAAAGTCTCAGAATAATAACATATGGGTTTACCGTGCTATGTCAACACTACTCCCATGGCATAGTCACTGGCATCAGTTTGGATCTCAAACGGTGTAAATCTGGCAGTGCTAGTACAAGTGTTGTACTAATTCTCTCTTTCAAGGTGTTGAAGGCTTTATGATGTTTGCCTCCCCACTGAAACACCTTATTCAATCTTTTTAAAGCATGTAAGGGAGCTGCAATCAAGGAGAAGTTAGAAATGAACTTCCTCCAGTATTGTGCTGCTCCTAAGAAGCTTCTCACTTCTGTAGTAGACCTGGGTTTAGGCCAGTTCACAATGACTGCCACCTTAGAGGGATCTATTTTTAATTCACCTCCCCCTACTATATGACCCAAGTAGTTTAAAGATGTTTTGCCAAATTCACATTTTGAGAGTTTAACATAAAGTTTTTCCTTTTTCAAAACAACTAATGTCTGCTTAACATGCTTTAAATGTTCTTCCCACGTTTTACTAAAAATCAGAATGTTCATCCAGATACACAATAACAAAATCATCAAGAAAAGGTCTGAGTACATCATTCATTAATCTCATGAAAGTAGCAGGAGCATTAATTAAGCCAAAAGGCATAACCAGCCATTCATACAATCCCTGCATTGTTTTGAAAGCGGTCTTCCATGCATCTTGCTCTGCAACTCTGACCTGATGGTATCCACTATGCAAATCCAGCTTGGTGAAATAAACAACCTATTTTAATTGATCTAGAAGATCATCTATGCGAGGAAGGGGATAACTATTTTTTAATGTTATCTTATTCAGTGCTCGGTAATCAATGCACATTCTCCACGAGCCATCTTTCTTTCTCACCAAAATGATTGGTGACCCACATGGTGATGTGCTAGGCCTGATGAAGCCCTTCTCGAGCAACTCCTACACCTGCTTCTTCATTTCAGTGTTCTCTAAAGCAGACAACCTATACATCCCAATGTTAGGCAACGAAACATCTTGCTGCAAAATAATATCATGTGCTATTCTCTTTTTGGGTGGCAGACCTTTAGGTTCTTGAAATAAGATATCATACTCTGAAACAACCTTTTCTATATCAGCTTGCTGTTCAGCCTTAAAACCCTCAAATACATTGGTTTTATCAGGTTTCTTTTCCTTTACAACCATCAGTAAGAATTGTTTGCATGAATTTATCATTCTTTTCATCTGTCCTAAGTTTATGAGAGTATAATTATTCTTGAGCTTATGAGCTCTTATAGAGTATTCGATTCCATCTTTAACAAGTAGATACTTGTTCTCAGCTCTATAGAAAATAACCTTTCTATCATACAAGTAAGGACTTCCTAAAACAATTCCACATATATCCAAAGGAATTATGTCTAACTCAACCTCGTCTACAAATGCCGACCAAAAGAAAACTTGAGTTTTCACTATCTAGTCACTTGTAGTTGTGCTTTATCATTCAACCATCCTAATTGGTATGGTTTCTTGTGAGGTGTAGTTGCTAATCTCAATTTCTTTACAATTGCTTCACAAATCAAATTTACTTGTGAGCCACTATCAAACAAAGTATCAATCTTTTGATTTTTGGAAATAACTCGAATATGGAAAAGCTCATGTCTTTTTCTCTCATTTTCTTCATCAATAACAGATTGAGCAGAATTACTAGTAGATGCTTCAGAATTCTTACCTTTTATACCTGTGGCTGCTATAGTTGTTTCATCTCCCGAGTCTGACCCCAAATCTTTCTGAATAGCTGCAACAGTCTTCTTCTTCTTGCCCTTGGACTTCTTAGGTCTTAGCTCTGGATGTAGAATCCAAAAATGCTCATCATCATGCCCATCTCTTTTACAGTGAGTGCATGAAGCTTTGGCTTTCTGTGCAGTGTTAGCCTTCCTTGCTTTCCACTTCTGCTTTCTTTTCTCCTTGCTCTTGCTTACAGTGGGTTGGGATGGTCCCCCAACTTCTAGATTTCCATTCTTTCCTCTAGCTTCTAGATGAGTAGCTTGTACAGATACCTCATCTATACTAGTGGGATTAAACATGAGGATGGTATGCCTCATGTAGCTGTGTAGACCACCAATGTACTTCAAAAGAGTCTTTGGTGAGTCTAATGAGATACCCAACATCAATGCTCTTTTTTTGAATTCTTGAGTATACCCTTGCACACTTTGCCCCTTCAACTGTCAAAGAGTTTTCCAACTCATCATGGCTTGTTGCATGTAGGCCAATGGATAGAACTGATTTTTTATTGCAGAAACAAAGTCACTCCAGACAATGATGGTCTTACCATGTCTTTTCATATCATCTTGGGTTCTGCCTTCCCACCAAACCAAGGCAGTGCCTCCTAGGTGTAGGCTTGCTAGCTAAATCTTACTCTTGTCTGAGTTTATGTTCTGTACCTTGCAATACACATCAATTTGTCTAATCCAATTGTCCAACTTTTCAGCATTTAGCTCTCCATTATATATAGGAAAATCAAATTTAACATCTAGCTTAATCAAAGATGGTTTCTTATTATGCACAGGGCTATTAGGAGGTATGAGAAAGCTTTCCTCTTTCCCCTTTCCATTGGAGTGGTCATGGGAGTGAGACTCATCTTCTTCTTTATCTTGTTTAGAACCTGATGAATCTTCAACCTTTTGCTTTCTTAAGTCTCTGTACATTTCTTCTACCATAGACTTTATAGCTAGGAAACTCTCTATGAATTGAGGGTCTGGCCCAACAGAAGCTTCTTTTGACATTGTCTTCCAAGGATAGACTCTACCAATTTCAAGATTAGTTTCCACCAACTCTCCTTCTCCTAATTTGAGCTTTGATCTTGTGAGCATTCATAGCTAAACCAACACAAGCTTGTCTAACCTTACAACCTAGAGCTCTGATACCACTTGATATGATATTCACCCTATGAGTGACATCAGTTAAAGATTTATTAAACTAAGGTATTACAGACTCATGTGCTGGTGTGTGTGTTCTGTGTTATTGAAGCAACGGATCGATCAAATTGCTAATACACAAATAATAAAATGGAAAGACAACAGAGAAATACAGTAAGCAAACATAAAGACACAAGCAATTTTAATAAGGAGTTCACCCTATTCTCCAGGGCTACATCTCCGGTCCAACTTTCAATGGTGGCCTTGTTTTATTGTGCCTTTAAGCAGAGAAATTACAATACAGGGACTCAATGTGAGTTCTCCTGAAGCAGGTTTTGCTTGGCAGGGTGGTTCTTGGATTCCCCAAGCCACTTGAGTACACAAACTTCTTCTTCCTACCAGCTCTGTGACCTTCTGGTCTACAGTGGAAAGAGCCAAATGTGATGCTCAGTCCCGGACAGATTCCTCTATGGGATGGCTTGAGTCTTCAAGCTCTCTAGTGCTCGATGTTGCCTCTGGTCAGCTCAGCCCTCTGTCTCTTCTACTTTGCTTTACTATTCTCTGTGTTCAGTCCTCCCCTCTGGGTTCACTATTCCACTTCTTCGTCTCTCGACTCTTCTCTCTGTGTCTAACTTGACTCTGATTCAACTGTCTTTGTTCATGGCTTTAGCCATTCGAACCCTATGCATGTTCGGTTCCTCTTCCGCCTCTGTCGATTCACCTTCTGCAGTTGCGCTTGGAGTTCCCTGTTCGGCGTCATCATGAACGCTCAAGGAGTGGCCACTTGTCCTCCTCTAAATGGCGCCAGCATGCTTCGTCGATTCATTTCTTCAGTTACGTCATGGATGCGTTTTTCCTCCACCGTGGTGGTTAAACGGATTCCAAATCCCTTCTAAAGTGTGGTGTATTCCCTTATCGATTTTGCTTCCTCCATCAGGTGTGATCTTAGCCGTCTGATCTGGGCCCCCCAGGTCCGATGCCATACGCACGTTTCGCGCGGTTGACTTGCTCGACTGATAGCGCACAATCAACGATGGTTTTCTCTCACCTCCGCCTGACACACGTCGATCGATGTATGGAATCGCTCCGCTCTCATCCAAAACCTCTTACCATTTAAGGGCGCCCCGATCAATACCATCGGTTTTCTAGAGTGTGGGTCCCGCCGTTGTGTTTTAGCGCTTTTTCCTTTTCCGCCCGCGGTCCTCCAGTTCCCAACGCGACCGAGTGCTCGGGCTTCCTCCATTTCGGCCCTGTTCGCCTAGCGATGCGTTAATCGCGCATCAAAATCCACCTCCATTTCCCGATCCGGGGCTCCCAAGGGCTACTTTGTCCTCCCATGCTGTTTCCATGGGCCTCGGTCAGTGCGCTTTGAGCGAGGTCCTCGTCGTTCCACGCTGGCTGCCATTACCACTAGTTCAAGGTGTTTTTGATCGTTGTTTTAGATTCTTTAGAGATTTGTTCCGACCTGATACAATCATGGTTCTTTGACAGTCTTCTATGGATCCAATTCGGATCGTTAGTATTCACAGAGGTTAAAACTTCTTGCCCGTGTTGAAAAGAAATAAAGTATTGATTTTTTTTTCTCCAATTAATTCAAAAATTTGATTCAACAAATTTATAATGTTTTGGTAATAATAATAATTATAAAATAAGGTCAAAAAGAAAATAGTATCTCCCTCCCCAAAGATTGGCAAATAAGAGTTACAGCAAAAGAGTTTTAGGGATGGATTACAAATCAGTCGAGACACTCTCTATTTTTTGATGGGGCTGCAAAGGGCAATCCTGGAAGAGTTGGCGCTGGAGGTGTCATATTGAATCCAGATGGCATAAGGATCCACAGTTTCACTTAGGGTTTGGGCATCGCTTCTAGCATTCAAGCTGAGGCTTTGGCTCTTTTCCAAGGGCTCAAGCTTTTGAAAGTGCTGAACATCAGGGAGGCTAATGTAATTGGGGATTCTCAAGTTATCATTAACACTATGGTGACACATGCTAAGCCAACGGACCTAAGGCTTGCAAGGCTGATTTTCAGAATAACAGATCTCGGAGACTCATTTCAGAAATTGAATTTCTACCACGTGTTGAGAGCTAATAATAAGGAGGCGGACATTGAAGCCAACAAAGCAGCCCTTCTTATAGTTGGAGCTTTGCTCAGAGGCAGACAGGAAACATGGGAACCAATTCCTTAATTTAGAGAGCTGTTATGTTTTACTGCCTATTGTTAAATCAGTATGTATGTATCCACAAACTTGGGAAAATCTCTGAAATTGACCACATAGTAGCAACTAAAAAGAGATATGAGCTAAGTATAAATAACACGGCCTTGCAAGGTTGTGCGGTACTCGTGGAATTAGGCTTTCCTTTTGTAATCCGCTTTTTGGCATTAAGGCCAAGTATCTAATATATCCACTATCCGTTTCTGTAAAAAAAATAAATTATAAAATAAGGTTAAATATTAACTACTAATACTGTCCCTCGATCGTGAGCTGGACAACACTCCCATCATGGTAGTTAAATGCAAAGAGCCTTGGGGTACAAACCCACCATGATGATGGAGCTTAGTGAATTGAAGTCGCCTTCACTAAGTGGGCCCACAGGCTATTTTTGGCGCAAAGTCTATTTTTAGACTATCTCTATTTTTAGACATATGGATCATGGTCTATGAGTTGCAGGATGCTATTTATGGATGATTGGTCATGTTGGTAAAAATAGATGGACCTCTATTTTTAGACATATGGGCGGAGTCTATTTTTATACTGCCAGTCAAAAAATAGAACAGTTGAATATTATTAGCTCTTAATAATATTTGGACTATAAACATTATCTTATCCTCTTGTAGCACTTCAGTTCGAGCTACGGATGTGGCACATGCAACTGCAAGAAGGAAATACGCTTTTCCTATGAGTTAGTTGAGCTATTACATGATGGACTTCAGTTAGAACTCAAGTGATTGAGTTTGGTGGAGTTGATTGAGGAGTTGATGGAGTTGTGTTCAGTTTGACTTAGTTGATCTAGTTGTATTTAAACTAACTGCCAAATACACTAGTGATGAGTGATGTGAATTTATTATTAATTAATTCACTAATTATTAACTCATAAATCAACTAAAGAATACATCAGTTAACTCAGTGCATGGACAGTTCAGTGGAGACAAGTGTTAGAGGTGGGTGAAAGGGTGAGATTACTATCAATTGTGACTATAGCTGTGCATGAGATTTGCACAATCATTAATTGAGATTTCCAATGAGGATTGCGCAGTACAAGCAAAAGGGAATTCGAACTTGAATCTCATATATTCTCAACTTGGATTGTGCAGTAGAGGCAGGCAAACAGTGGAGGAGATTTGAACCGTGACTTGTTCAGATCTGAGCTAGTTTGTGTGTAGCATGTGGAGATAGTACTGAGTACTTGTGAGGAGTATTGTACTATGTATTGTTACATTTTCTCTATCATTATAATATACAGATAGTTGGGGGTTTTCAGCTGTATGCTTTCCCCATTACATACTGTGTTGATATGTGTGATTGATGTTTCAATGTGCGCATGCGATTGTTTTTTAATTCCGCAAATTGATGATCAATGGTAGAGGAGGTTATGTATTATGCATGCATTCCGCAAATAGTGTATAATCAGGATAATCTCTGTGAATAAGTGTTATATTATTCAAATTTCTACATGGTATCGGAGCGAAGTTGATCATCATATCTATTATTTAGAAAGTGATTACATTTTATTTCTTCAGGAAGAGTCTGTAATCGGGCCAGGTAGCCTCTGGATTCATCCTTCTTTTGAAAGGTGAGATATCTGGTAAATTCCCATACAGTCAATATCTGTACGAGAAATACTTTGTTCTCACAAATTTTAGATCAGAAGTGGTTGAGTTTTGAGTTGGTGGAATTCGAATTTGCAGCAGTGTTTTCTTGGTGTCGAAGTTGAAATGTCTTTCAACGAATTGCGATTGGAGTATGCCCTTGAAGGCAACTCGAATTGTATTGCAAGGAAAGACAGGATGGAGGCGGTGTTAGATGACAATGGGTTGAAGGATTTCATAGATGCTAAGGTCCCAAAGCCCACTGATGCTGCTCAAGTTGAGGCTTGGCAAAAGAAGACAGCAAAGTGTCGAAGGATTTTGTTGGAGGGCGTGAAGGATCACATTGTATCCAGCCTGCATGGAAAGGCTTCTCCATACTTGATGTGGAAAGCGTTGATAGATTTATTCCAAAGCAAGAGCGACCAGAGGAAGTTGGCGTTCAAGGATAAACTCAGAAACATTAAGTGTGAGAAAGGAGACAATATGCCCAAGTATCTCACGAAGTTCACCCAATGCTGGGATGAGCTAGGAAGTGTGGGGCTGACTGTCGATGATGAGGACTTGGTGAGCTTGGCTCTCCTTGGTCTTCCAAAGAGTTGGCATTCCTATTAGGACTCTGTCAATGGTCGGGAGAAATTGCCAGGATGGGAGAGACTTTGGTCAGATCTTGTGCAAGAGGAGATCAGGCGGAATACCAGGGACGGATCTTCATCAAAGGAATCTGATGAAGAAAATTGCGCTTTGGCTGCCAAAGCAAAGAAGGGGAAGAACAAGAAAGCTTCTCATTACGGTGTGAAAGGCAAGAAGCATGACATGTCCAAGGTGAAGTGCTTTCACTTTCACCAACACGGAAATTATGCCACAAATTGTCCACAGAAGAAGAAAAATAAGAAAGCTACTGGATCTGCAGCGGGAGAGGCCTTAGCCTCACAGTTTGAGCTGGATTTTTCGCTGATCACATGCTTGGTATCAAGTGTGATGGGATCGGTATGGTTCTTGGACAGTGGTGCGTCTTTTCACATGACAGGAGATTGAGATTTGTTTTTTGATCTGGATGAGAAAGATCTTGGAGTGCACATCGAGATGGGCGATGATGGTAGATACAGTGCGACCGGTATCGATACCATTTCCTTTGAGAGGGAGTCTGGTAAACCCTTCGTATTGAAGGAAGTGATGCATGTTCTAGGATTGAAGAAGAATCTTATCTCTGTGGCGATGTTATAAGACAAGGGATATGATGTTGTCTTCAGCGAGGGAAAGGCTTTCCCGTGCAGTAAAACAACTGGAGAAACCCAGAAGATAAGGGTTCGAGTCAACAATCTTTATCAATTGCATGTAGATGGCTGCACAGCAATGGCATGCAAGGTAGAAGGAATGGTGAGCTGGGATGATGGCAAGCTGTGGCACCGGAGATTGGGCCACCTTCACCATGGAACCTTGAAGATACTGCAACAGATTTCTACTGGGATTCCTAAAGGCACTCTTGTGCAGTCAGATCAGTGCAAGGGGTGTACTTTGGGAAAATTTTTGTAAGCCACCTTTCATGAGAAGGAGAGTCACGCCACGACGATCCTTGAGAGAATTCACACAGACGTGTGTAGACCTCTCTTGGTAGCTTCGACTGCAAAGCACAAGTACTATGTGATCTTTGTTGATGATTTCTCTCGAAAGTGCTGGATCTTCTTCATGCAGAAGAAGAGCGAGACATACTCAAAGTTCCGTGAGTTCATAGCACTGGTCGAGAAGGAATCGGGGAAGAAGGTGAAGGCCCTTAGGAGTGACAATGGTGATGAAGTCATCTCTGGCGAGTTTAAGGACTTCTGCAGCGCAGAATGGATTCGAAGAGAGCTCATAGCTCCCCATAACCCACAGCAGAACGGGGTTGCTGAGCGGAAGAACAGAACGATCTTGGGTGCTGCACGGGCGATGTTGCATGATTAGGGCCCACCCCTTCACTTGTGGGAAGAGGCATGCAATACTGCAGTATATGTGCAGAACCGTCTTCCTCACAAGATACTTGGCATGAGTACACCCGAGGAGGCTTATTCTGGTAAGAGGCCTGATATTTCCCATTTGAGGATTTTTGGTTCTCCTGTTTACATGCATGTGACGAAGGATGCCAGGAAGAAGCTGGAGCCGACCGCAGAGGTTGGGATATTTGTGGGGTACACTGATACGCCCCACAACTATCGTGTGTATTTTCCAGACAGTCGCAAGACTGTTGTGCGACGAGATATCAAATTTCAGGAGGAGAAAGCCATGAAGTGTTCGCTTGAGAGGGAGCCACACTTGCATGCAGATGAGGAGCTATTAGTTCCTAAGGATGAGCTTCAGGATGTGGATCAGCCACAAGATGAAGTTCATGGAGTGGAAGAGACCACCCATGCAGCGCCAACCATTAGAGGGCGAAAGCGCACTACAAAAGCTGAGCGACTGGCTCAAGATGCAGAGAAGGTTGTAGGACCACCTACAACACAGCGCAGACAGAGACAGTCACCTGATCGGTACACTGGATACATGGCTCTTGTGAGCAAATGTGTCGTGACTGAGCCATCCTCTTTCGAGGAAGATGTGGAGGATCCCGCATGGGTAGATGCCATGGTGGAAGAGTATGATTCGATTGTCAGAAACAATGCATGGGAGATTGTCCCAAGACCGGAGGGGAAATCAGTGGTGGGTTTGAAATGGATCTACAAAGTGAAGTAGAAAGCTGATGGGAGTGTGGAGAATTACAAGGCAAGATTTGTTGCCCAAGGCTTCTCACAGATAGAGGGGATCGATTATGAGGAGACCTTTGCACCTGTCGCAAGGTATTCTTCCATATAGACGATTCTTGCTCTCTCAGCGCAGATGGGGTGGCACATCCATCAGATGGATGTGAAGACTGCGTTCCTCAATGGAGTCATTGAGGAGGAGGTGTACATAGAGCAGCCCGAAGGTTTCGAGATCTTCAACAGCGAGTCGCATGTGTGCAGGCTCAAGAGAGCACTGTATGGGTTGAAACAAGCACCTCGTGCTTGGTACACACGGATAGACAGTTATTTCACCGGACTTGGATTCTCCAAGAGTGAGGCGGATCCTAACCTATACCAGATTGTGGTGGAGGGTAAGTTGCTGATCATTTTACTTTATGTAGATGATTTGATTTTGACGGGAGATGAGCTGTTGATACTTTCATGCAAGGAGGATCTTGCTAGAGAGTTTGAGATGAAGGACTTGGGCCTCCTTCATTATTTCCTGGGATTGGAAATTTGGCAGCGCAGTGATGGACTATTTGTTTCTCAGGGTAAGTATCCCCAGGAGATACTGGAGAAGTTCAACATGCATGGCTGCAAGCCTGTTGATACTCCTCTTCCTGGAGGTTGGAGGAAGGAGGATGCTACTTCAACGGAGGTAGTGGATGCCACTGTTTATCGACAGTTGGTGGGGTCGCTTATGTATCTGGTCAATACACGACCCGATATTTGCTATGCTGTTAACCATCTTTCACAAGCTATGGTTAGGCCAACCAAGCTCTTCTGGAAGGCAGGCAAGCATGTATTGCGTTATCTCAGAGGCACATCGGGATATGCATTGTGGTACAGACAGGAGGATGAGGTGAAGCTATGTGGCTTCACGGATGCAGATTGGGCAGGGAGCCCAACAGATAGAAAGAGCACATCTGGAGGGATCTTCAGTATCGGGTCAACAACAGTTTCTTGGTACAGTAGGAAGCAGAGATCCGTGGCACTCAGTTCAGCAGAGGCCGAGTATATGGCAGCAAGTTTGGCTGCATGCGAGGCTATATGGATTAGGAAGATCCTGGTCAGGTTGTTCGGGTCACACATGGAGCCTACTGTGATTTATTGTGATAACCAGAGTTGCATTAAACTCTCGGCTAATCCAGTATTTCATGAAAGATCCAAGCACATCGACATCAGGTACCATCATATCAGAGATTGTGTGCAGTGGAGAATCGTGTTACTTTCATACATTCCCACGGAGGATCAGGATGTTGATATCTTGACAAAGGCACTCACCAGGAGCAAATTCAAATACCACAGAGGCAGGATAGGGGTTGCAGATAATCCATATCTTGTTGAGAGGGAGTGTTGAAAATGCAACAAGATGATGGAGCTTAGTGAAAAGAAGTCGCCTTCACTAAGTGCGCCCGCAGGCTATTTTTGGCGCAAAGTCTATTTTTAGACTATGTCTATTTTTAGACATATGGATCATGGTCTATGAGTTGCAGGATGATATTTATGGATGATTGGTCATGTTGGTAAAAATAGATGGACCTCTATTTTTAGACATATGGGCGGAGTCTATTTTTATACTGCCAGTCAAAAAATAGAACAGTTGAATATTATTAGCTCTTAATAATATTTGGACTATAAACATTATCTTATCCTCTTGTAGCACTTCAGTTCGAGCTACGGATGTGGCACATGCAACTGTAAGAAGGAAATATGCTTTTCCTATGAGTTAGTTGAGCTATTGCATGATGGACTTCAGTTAGAACTCAAGTGATTGAGTTTGGTGGAGTTGATTGAGGAGTTGATGGAGTTGTGTTCAGTTTGACTTAGTTGAACTAGTTGTATTTAGTCTAACTGCCAAATACACTAGTGATGAGTGATGTGAATTAATTATTAATTAATTCACTAATTATTAACTCATAAATCAACTAAAGAATACATCAGTTAACTCAGTGCATGGACAGTTCAGTGGAGACAAGTTTTAGAGGTGGGTGAAAGGGTGAGACTACTATCAGTTGTGACTATAGCTGTGCATGAGATTTGCACAATCATTGATTGAGATTGCCAATGAGGATTGCGCAGTACAAGCAAAAGGGAATTCGAACTTGGATCTCATCTATTCTCAACTTGGATTGCGCAGTAGAGGCAGGCAAACAGTGGAGGAGATTTGAACCGTGACTTGTTCAGATCTGAGCTAGTTTGTGTGTAGCATGTGGAGATAGTACTGAGTACTTGTGAGGAGTATTGTACTATGTATTGTTACATTTTCTCTATCATTATAATATACAGATAGTTGGGGGTTTTCAGCTGTATGCTTTCCCCATTACATACTGTGTTGATATGTGTGATTGATGTTTCAATGTGCGCATGCGATTGTTTTTTAATTCCGCAAATTGATGATCAATGGTAGAGGAGGTTATGTATTATGCATGCATTCCGCAAATAGTGTATAATCAGGATAATCTCTGTGAATAAGTGTTATATTATTCAAAATTCTACAGCTTGAGGGGATAAGTGCGGTGGCTCCATGCATGCAAGTGGTTAATACTCCTGTAGGAGGTGGCAGTGACATTGTGTCTTGGGTCTGGCATTGTGTTAAGTGCTCCGTGAGAGTTGCTGGTAAATGTTATGTTCAGGGTAAAGAAGTGAGTAAGGTAGATTCCGAGCACAGAGGAACGCACAGATCTAGGTGAGGTGGCGGGTTAATCTTCTCCGGGCGAGGGTAAACTAGTATGTGATATGTTTCTTCTTTCCCTCCTCCTTGCAACAACTTATTTGGTTATGGGAATTGGGTCTGCATGGTGTCGATTTGCCTATGGTTGTGAGAAAGCGAGGTTCTAGGAAGCTGTTGGTGCATGTACCCCTGATACAGTATGTCCTTTTGACCGGCATAGGCTCTGTGTCTGTTCGGTTTGAAATTTTCCTTTCTTGAATGGGGTTATATGGGGTATGTGCCTCTATGGTTGGCCCCTAGGACCTTCTTCTTTTGGTTTGATTTGATAAAACTGGGGTTGGGATGGGTTATCAATAACACCACCTCTGGGCTTAGTTTTACTGTCTCTCCTGGGGATGGGTCGAAGTTTTTCTCCCTGTATGTTTGTTGGCCCTGGAGCCGTATGTTTTTATCTGTCTGTCCAGCTAATTCCCGTGCCCCTTGCCCCCTCTGTGGAAGTCTTTGCAGGGTTAGAACTATAGGTTTGCGATGGTCTGGATACGAGGACAACCCTTACAATGTTAGTCTCGTTGGTCATTTAAATTCTTCTTCTGAATGTTATGATAACTAGTTTTGGGTTATGGAAGTTGTGTCTCTATTTGGGTCGGATGGAAAGGATGACGTGCATGGGAACAGACAGGAGGAAGGTCCTTGAATTTTGTATTGGAAATCACCGTTTAGTGCTTCTCCCTTGGCAGGTGTGTGGGGTAGTAGGGTCACCTAGAAGCGAAAAGCTTTTGGGCTCAGGCCACCTCCTATACAAGCAATTCACCCTACCCACCTTTCCACTGCACACTGTGAGTTCGTGGCAATGGCGTGGGCAACGACTACTAGAGGTTGTGGTAGGAGAACCAGGGTGACTGTGAAGGAAGAGCAACCAAACACATCTGGGGGCAAAATGTGAGGCAACAAACTGGTTGTCAACATCATAAACGATGCGGCCACAACATACTGTGAAGGGAAAAGCGAGGAAATCAGGAAGTTAATTGAGGAATGGGAAGCTAACTTGAATTGGTAGGTTGGATCGATGGACATTGAGGTGGAGGATTGGCGGGCTATGGTGCCTGATCCTGGGCACACCCATGGTCGTGTCACCCAGTTTAAGCAGACTTTGTACCTGTACTAGTCCATGAAGGGTATCTTGGGAAAGGCCTTGGAGTAGATCTCTGTGAGCATGGCAACAACGGTGCAGGACTTCCCCAACTATAAACAGGACTTCCAAAAACTATAGTTTCAACTACAAAAACAAGATGGCTGCCTTCAACGAATTGAAGATCGCCTCCCTTGCCTTCTCTCACAGACAATGCTTCTAAGATCCAATGCTAAGGATTCGACTCCGGTAGAGTCTGCATCTGCAGAGGGAGAGGAGTAGTCTACTAGCTGGTGTTAGTTTTGCTTTATTATATATGTAGATAACTTTTAATTTCCATAATGTTGTTTCTTATGTTCATAGGCAAATAGTATTTGGGCAAGGCAAAGACATACATACTTATATAGCTTGGGTAGAAAGACTAATTATTTTTTGCTACTGGATGGCTTATCATGTTGTTAGGTGGCCAACAGACTTGGTTTCCCTCTGGGCAAGTTGAGGCCACCTAATTAATTATATGTGGATATAACTTGCTTATATTTTAATGAAAATGGAAGGACCTACCAAACAAAAAAACAAAAAAAACAAAAAAAAAAACAAACAAAACTACTAATAGTGTAAAAATGTGTTTGTTAATGTTTAATAGTTTGTGTTAGAAATAGGTTTGATATACATGCCTATTTTAATACATAGATAAATGTAATAGTTATAACATGTGTTGGTTAACATTTAATAGTTTTGATTAGAAATAGGTTTTTGCATATATACATGTGTAATAGTTGAACATATTTAATAATTTTTGTTATATATAAACTTTCCATAGATACTTCTTATTAAGAATATATAGGTAAGTGTAATAATTGTAAGGTGAAATTATGATGTATAAAAAATAAATTAAATAGATTGAATAATTAAGAGTAAGTATTTTTATAATAAATTCAAGTTAAAAAAATAAAACATATTAATTATTAATTATTAATTAATTCTCTTTAAATTTTATTTTATTTTTTATATTATTTAACATTAAATAATAATTAATATTATTTATTTATTTTTTCAATTAAATAATAATTAATATTATTAATATGTTTTGTTTTAAATTTCAATTAAACATATAATGTCGAAGAATTTGACATTATGTAATATTAGTAATATTAATAATATTATTATTATAGATTCCTAGAGTCAAACTCGCCGTTGGTCATGATAGCTATTGGAGGCTCTGTTGAGACTATTTAACTTGCTAGGCTGGATCTGTTTCTCCAACTTGTCCTGACCATGAACCACGCGTCGATAAATGGTTTTCCATGTGATTTACACCGAAAAATCTCTCACAAAAAAAATAGTTTAAATTTCATTTTGTTTTTCAATTTTTTATTTATAAATACTATTAAAAATATTATAGAATATTTAATTGAAACTAAATTTTTACTACTCAATAATAGCGATATGAAATAGTACTAATGGGGCATATCATTATTGGGAAATAAGATATAAACTATGTCAAACAATAAATTGTGAAAAATATATATATTTTAAAAATAAAAATTTTACAAAATAGTTCAGAAATTTTGGTGAGATTATGAAATTTTTGATAGAATTTTTTTAAAATTTTGGTTACAGTGGTCAAACTTTAAGATTTTGGATGCTTCGAAATTTTTGATGATGCTGAATCCATTTCCACCATAAAAATGATTAAAACACTCCAACTACTTAATTTTTGAAAAAAACAAATAAAAAAATTTCCTATTAAAAAACTGCTATCATAACTATTTTGTTGCGTACATAAACAACGCCAATTTTAATTTGATCAAAACTAAAAAGTCAATGTAAAACCTGATGCGTGGCAGGTATAACTGCTGCGGCAGTTATAATAACATTAGGTTTTAAATTTATAGAGACTAATTTAATTTTAATTTAATATACACTTGTGATAATGAAACATGATCCGTAGTATTTTAATTTTGAATATTTATTATATAAATTATTTTTAAACATATATATTTAAAATAGAATATATATATTTAATAAATTATTATAATAATTTTTTTAATGAAAATTGGATAAATTAAGATATTTGTAAAAAATTCATATAGTACTACGAAAATTATCCTACCATCGTCACAAAGAGGATTTACTAGAAGCTTGATGGGAAGAATTTCACAATAAAATTTCGTCACAAAGAGGATTTACTAGAAGCTTGATAGGAAGAATTTCACAATAAAATTTTACATGGTCTTTATTATAATGTTTTTTCATAAAGTAATTTTTGAATTGAAATTTTGAAGATAAATTTATTAAAATTATTATTTTGCATTAAAAGGGTATTGATAATGTTTATAAGGTTTTGGATCAATGGTGATCATGTGTTTTGTTAAGATACTCTCTAATGTCAAGTTATTGGTTCAATTTAAATGATGATTAGGTGTTTTGTTAAGGCACTCTCTAATATCAAATTATTGGTTCAATTCCTAATTAAACAATATATTGGACATAATGAAGAATGTAATTCTACCAAGCTTACAAAAAAAATGTACAAATAATTAAATTTGTGTTAAAAAAATATTATACTATTAAACTCAAATTCATAAAATCAAGTCATCCTCAAATCCATCCATTAAAAATAAAACTAAAATACTAACATCCTCAAAACTAAAATGCTAGCATCTATATAAACTCAAATTCATTAAATTAAGCCCATCCTCAAATCCATCCCAAAAATAATCGGACAAAACAAACCTATAGTGCTAGCATCCTCACCAACACCAATATAGCATGCCCACCAATATAACACTAACAAAGTTAGGAATATAACTTTGACATTTGGTCGTTTTCAATGTAATCCATACCCTATAGGTTAAGCTCTTGTTGGATTGAAGCTCTTGTTGGATTGAAGAATGTAGCCATGGGAACAAATTCATTTTTGTTGGATGTCTTAGCCTTACTTGAGTGTAATCAAGTTAATTAATGTTGGAAAGCGAATTACATTCATTTTTACTTTTGGTTTTATGTTTATCTATTTTATATTTTACCTTCTACCTAATTTGTAAATCTTTAAAATTAATAATATAAAAAAAGATAATTCATGAAATATTAATTGGAATTTTTTTTAAATAAAAAAATAAATCAAAACACACACATGTTTCAATGTAGTAATCTTAGAATATTTTAAAACACACACATGGTTTTAAAAGTGTTTATGTTTGTTTGGATAAGAGTTCGTCTTTAAATGTAAGGAAATAGGTTAACAACTTGAGCCTCACATGCATATAGAATGAGTGATAGTCTACCCCCTTATGCCACACTATTGGGTTATTTTAGGTGGCCAACTTTTTCTTACACAAGATGATCTAGCTATACATCGGGGACTTGAGATTGTATAAACGTATTCTAGGTCAGTGACCCTGAGTATTGTATGACTTTTCTTACACTCTTTCCTACACACACACACACACTTCAATGTTAACCCAACCAATCAGAAACTAAGCACGCAACGTTTTCTCATGTATATATAATATGAAGGTGGAGATAATGAAATCAGATATCTATTGCAATAATTATTTGAACCTATAAGATTTTGATCACAAGCATAAGAATCTAGTTGTGAAAACACTAGCAATTGCAAGGTTGAGACAAAAGTGAAAGAAGAGAAATTGAGAGACCAATCTTAAGACTAAGAGACCAAAGAGACTAACATGAATTGCTTATATTACATTGAATGCCATGAGAAAATATTATAACACTCTCTAGGAGAGAGGAGTAATGCGCACAAGGATGGGGTTCCTTGTGCATGCACATAAAAGAAAAAATTAGCTCCCCCTTAGTTTTTGTTAACTATTTGAAAGATAATTTACCTAGGCATATCAAGTTAGAGCCATAAATCGAGTTGGGCATGAATGGAATTATCCAAATTCAAGTGAGAACTCAAGAATTCAACTTTGAACACCAAAAATAGAAACTAGTCTCCAAAAATAGAACTAGGAGACAAATATGGCCAAGAACGTGTGCACTTGGTGCCATGTTATTGCCACACATCATCCTACATGGAAATCCCTACAAAAAATAACCAACTGTAAATAGACCACTCGCTAAAAAAGGCATGCTATAAATAGTAGTCTCTTGAATAGTAGGAAAATGTGCATGTACTCCAACATCCCCCTGAAGCACAATTGGGGGGTGTGCAATTAATGAGTTCCATCATTTTGCAACCATGTTAGGTACCCATTTACAAACAACTATGCAAAACAAATGAACCTCCACTCGTCACCACCAACCCCCCCAAAAAAGACAATGCCAATAATGTTAGATGCTATGTAGCCATGTCTTTCACCCCCAAGAGATCTTGCAAATCTACAAATGTTGCTTGGTGAAGGTATATGTGAAGATGTCTACAACCTGTTATAAAGAAAGATAATATTGTAGATCAATGTGCCCATCATGGATCTATCCTTAGATGAAGTGCATGTGTATCAAATAAAGTGCATGAAGTCCATTTGCTACCAGTTTTGTCTTGTATATCCACTTGCATTGAACAAGTTTTCAACCAGGGGGAAGAGGAACCAAATCCCAAGTGTGGTTTTTAATGAGGTAATAATGTTCCTCATCCATCCTTGCCTCACAATAAGGGTTTCCTTGAGCCTCTGCATGGGACTGAGGATCAAATATGGGAATCGTATGATAATGAATGAGAATTAATGGCTATGTAGTAGTGAGATCTTGTGGAGGATCCACAAACTAAGATCAAGTTTTCTATGTATCAACATGATCACCCACTAGATCACCAACTACCTATAGAGTTTGTTGTACCCACCATGGTATGCAATATTGATCTATGATATCATCCTCATGAACATCTAAATTAGAATCTAAAATCTGATCTAAAGAGAACAAAGAATCATCTACGAGATCAACAATTGGGAGTGGCAGGAAAATTTTAGTAGGTTCTTCTTGGAATGTTGCAAGGGGCCTGCTTCCATTTTTACACTTTTTTCTCTACTTTTTTCATTTGCATGTGTTAGAAGTGTAACATAATTTTATTTGAGAAGAAAATAAGAAAAAGTATATAACCTAGAATGGTATTCCACCTCCCCAATATTGACATCTCAAAGATAACCACTAAATATGGAGTGAATTCAACCCACTTTCATGTGCTTGAGGGTGCGGTTTGAAATATTGAGAGTAGTGGTGGGCTCCAGTATTGTAGCAATAATGCTACAACTCCTGGGACTCCCTTCTTTAATCTTATCAACTCGGCAGTTCGTAACAAACTTGGAAGCGACGGTGCTGTATGCACAAGTACTAGCTCTTGCCGCAGCTGTCACTTGGTCAGCTGGCACAAGTCCGCTAGGAGCTTAAGCCAACTTCTATGAGCTCTTAGAAGAAGCTTTTTAATTGATGGATGAGAGCTAACTCGAAGGAAGCTAATCTAATTGCAAAAAGGAAACTGAAAGTAAAAAAGAAACGCGAACCCTAGCAAACCCTAATTCTACCAGCTAGTCCTACTGACGCAAAGGAGAGCATGCAAACTACTGAAATAGATACCATTACTTCTATGAAGGTAAAATACATGTGTCTAGACTACCTCTATCTGAAGAAAACGTCCTTTTGCATTTTTGATTAAGTTGTTGGGATTATCATGCATGTGCTTTTAACTATTTTTGACTGCGCAGAGGTGGATCAAGGAGGAAAAAGGCTTGGAAAAGGTTGGGAAGGTTTAGAGGGGGTCTAAGGAGTCCCTAACACCCTTCCAGAGAGTTTCACAACATTTGGCTATCAAGGAACCTCATTTGTGAGCTTCTACAAGAAGTCTGCAGGGGTTCTACAGGATGTTTCAGAATTTCTACAGGATGTTCAGAAATTCCTACAGGATGTCCTACGATTGGATTTAGGGTGATGGATGAGTGGAAGAGGATGCATGGATGGATAGGGAGGTAGGATAGGGGTTTGTAATGACTTAGTGACAAAGAGATGAAGTGATGAGAGGGTGTGGAAAGCTAGCTTGTCTTAAAGAGGGCAGAGGAAATGGAAGGTCAGGAAGGTAGGGTGACGTGGGCAAAAGAGTAGTTGTGAGACAAGGGATCTGGCTTGGAGATGAGCAGTTGGCCCGGACGAAGCTTAGATGGACGAGAGAGTGATGGAGATGCGCTGCACAGTGTAAACTTAGCCAAATCAACCACGTCCTGCACACAATCAAAATATTGACTAATCTATCCTAACTGTTAATGAAACCAATGAACAACAATGTTATTTCTAAAGAGAACCATGTACAGTACTGAAGTAAAGAAACATTCCAAGAGGCCTGAGCGCATGTATAACTCTTACAAATGAAAACATTGCACCAAAGATTGCATGAGTAAGCAAACTAGTGTTTTTGTTGGGTAGCACTATCTGCAATTCTAGCCCCTAGAAAGAGGTGAAAATGAGAGTGCAGGCAACCCTTTTCTGGAACTCTTATCAATTCTTATCTCATTACTCTATTCTAGACATTTGAAGCAACTCTATCTTTCAACAATGACCTACTTAACCACACAACGAAATCTAACTCAACAAACTGCGTTTCAAATGCATGTAAAGAAAATCATAATGCTGAAAGGAAAGATATCAATACAAAGAAGGAGGCCCTAGGCTCTCAGGTTGGGCCCAACCCCGAGAGCTATGGCTCCTCTAGAAACTCAGAGCTGAGATCAAATCTGACTGCTTCTCATTAAAAAATAATAATCATAAGTCAAGAGGTATGCCAATGATGGCTACAAAAGAACAAAAACAGAGCTGGCAGCTCGTAGTGCAGAATGTGCAAAAGTTTTTCCAAAAGTCCTTTTCGAAGGCTGAAGCCTTATCATTTATACATCACGAGGCCCAAGCTGGCCTCCTAAATCTATGGGACTTGGCTGACCAAACTGGGAGTGAACAACTGCTTCCACAAAATCTGTTTGGCTGCCTTCTAGATCCGGTTTTGGTGGCTTTTGGAGCTCGGAGTTGGGGGTGAAGATCCCGAGGAAGGCTATTTAATGCCGTGGACAACCCCCCTACGAATCCTCAACCCCATCTTGGCTGTCTCCTAGCCCTTGTCTGCTCGGTTTTGCTCCAACATGTGTCAAAAAACCTGAAATAAGCACGTGTTAGCCACCTAGGAATAGTCACTACCCTTATTCGTACAAATGACATAAACATACTAAAAAAATGCTGCATAAGTTATGAAAAATGAAGGATTGAGCAAGGGTAGTCAGGCCAAATGAGCCCAAAATGTTACCAAATTTGGGGCTCATCATCACCCCCCAGCTAAAATGATTGCTCATCCCTGAGCAACTAATCCAGCTCCTCGTCCTTCATTGCTTTCACCGCCACTCTCACATCCCAGGCTTCTGAAGTAGTATCCTCCTCACTGGCATGGAACCCAGCCTTCCTTTCCACCTCTTCCCACTGCTTATGCTCTTCTTTTTCTGTGCTGCCTTCCATCAATCCTAAAAGCAAAGGTGGGCTTAGCTTGAGGCCAATCCAGCTGGCTTGGAGGTTCTGTATGGACTTCTTGTAGAGGGGCACCCGTACTAGAGCTTCCCTCATTCGAGTTGGAGTGTGATATTCCCTGATTTTGAGGCTGTGGGACAATGTGTTCCATCGGCGGGTGCAAGCATGAACACAATTGTCCCTTAATAGTCGCTCCATATCCTCGAAATGTGCTATAGCCTGAGCCTGCTGATCCATGTAATAAAGCTTGAGAGTCGGTTGCTAAGTGTTGGTGGGCCGATATCAATGCAGTGGGGTCCCCTGGCTCTGCTCTAATCAACAGTGGTTCATGTAACTCTCGGTTCATGACCTCTTTGACCTCTTCTGCTCTCTTTTCTTCATGGTTCAACCATGAGGCAAATGCCATCAACTGCATATCTCCTACGACTGTGTTGGGATCCCATGAAGTCACATTAGGAAGGGCCAAATTATGGAGATAGAACTCTGATAGCTTGGCCTTGTCCTCTGATGAACTGTTATTGCATAACTCTGTGAACTGCTGGGGGTCTTGGATTTGGGAGATACCCCTCTGTGCTAATGCATTAATTTGGAATTGCAGCCACTGCTCCCATAGGTATAGGCCATAAGATTTGGCCAGTTGTCTACATTGTATAGCATCCATGGCCCAACTAGCCATGCAGGCCAGTTGTGCCTCTTTTTGTTGTAACTGCTGTTTGAGAGCTTGTATCTCGATTTGTGCTTGCAATTCCCTTTCTTGTAGGTGCTGGTTTAGCTCCCCAAGACCAACTTGCAGTCCTTCTTTGCCTTGAGGTTCTGCTGTAGTGTCCCCTGATGCTGTGCCCCTTTCTTTCCTCTGTTCATGTAGCTACAGTTTGAGTTTCTCATTCTCTTCCTGTAGGAATACCCGCTGGCAGTTTCCCACGTGTTTGGCCATAGCTAATTCTCTTCATGCCTCCTTGAGTTGTTCCTCCAAGGGGCCTATATCTGCCACTCCTTTAGATTTAGCTATCCTCATCCACGTGTGGGTTCTCACTCTTTCTTCCTCCAACGCAAAGAAAAGCGGCACTGTGAATTTCTGTGGAATAATTTTTCCAGCCTCCAAAAAGTTATAATACGAGCTTAAGCTTGGCTGGGGACTAGGTTCCGGAATATGCTCTACCTCTTCTTCCCTCGGTGGCTCTACTCCGTTGCTGCCTCTCCCTCCATTCTTTCGGTCTCCTTGAGCCTGGCTAATGTTTCCTGTAGAACGGCCTCAACATCCTGTAGCGGGGTTTTTGAAGCCAACCTGTCCATTCTCTCCTTCCAGGCAGTTGTCTTCGGGCTCCCCCGCTCATAAGTGACTGATATTTTTGAGGGGGACCTCTCCCTTGGCGAGGTAGGGGTGTCTTCTATGGTAATTGGGTTGCTGGATGGAGGTTGGGGCCTGCCTGTTTTGATTCTCACACTTCTCCTGGCTTTGAAATACAGAGGGATCTCCCTCTTTCGTTTTTCCTTCGGCTTGGGAGGGGTACTAAGGGTGGCCAGCACAACTGCTGCCTCCCTTGCAAGGATTTCGGCTGTCTTCCCCTTCTGTTTTCCTTTCTCAGGACTTCCTGTAGAAAGCCCTGTAGCGGCTGATTTCTGGCTTCCTGTAGAAGCCGTTTTTGATTTTCCTGTAGAAACAGGTGGCACCGTTTTAGCCTGTTTGGCTGAGGGTGCTTTGTCTTTTGACTTTGCTGAGGCTGCCTTAGAGGTGCCTTCACTGACGTGGACTTGTTCAGTCCTTTCCACCCTGCTCTGTAACCTTTTCTCCCTGGGTGTTAATGTGGGTTTGTCATCCTCTGTTTTGGCAACCTGGTGTTTCTCTTGTTTCCCCTTTTGTTCTTTCTTTGGTGCTTTGGCCATGGTTTCTTGGCCTTTTCCTTTCTTCTCTGTTTGAATTGGTTCCTTCTCCTCGCTGCTGGAGGAGGTGAGCTCCTCAGCCAACATTTTGATGTCACCATCCTTAGTCAAATTTCGAAAGGCTTCCCACGAGAGAGGGACGGTGAATGTGTGGAGTGCATCCTCCATGAGGAGCTTAATGAGCCCATGATGGGCTACCTGGTCTGGCGTTCCCTCTCGTAATTTGGTGGCACATTCAGTCATGGACTACAGGAGGAAGTAAGGAATACTTAGCTTGTTTTCTGAGGGTAGGTCCATTTGGTGCCTAAGTTCTGTGAGCAGCCGAAAATGGTACCCATACACGATGCTGAATCGTCCCTCGCACGTGATATATTTCATAATTTGGAGGTTGACCTCACTCCAGAGTGGCTGTAGGCTAGCTCTTCGAACTCCGTTCTTATCCTCTGAGAATTTCTCCTCCGGTAGAAAGAACTCCTTCTTAGCCTTCTGGCCTAGTTTTCTCTCCTCCTTATCCCACGGTACCCCCATCGGGAGATCAGTGACTCTGCTGATGAACTGTGGGGTGAGTCTGAGATTCAAACCTCTGAAATTGACAACGGCCAACGTTTTTGATTTTGGCTTCAAAGCTCGCAGGAATTCCTCTGCCACCTCGTCATCGTAACCTTGAAGCTTGTCGCTGAACGACATCCACCGTGCACGAGAAAACATGTCTACCACCTCAGGGTTTTCCCGTAGCTTCTTTGAGTCTGTCGGTTCTTTCCTAATGAACCCACCCGGCATGGTGAAAGCTTGCTGTGTTAGCCGGAGTTGGCTGGCGCGTATCAAAAGATGGACCTTTGGGATTTCCTTAGACAGAGCGCAGAATTACGCCTCTGTCAAGCACACAGTTTGTGAATTCACGGCTATCTACAGGTGAGCCTTGACAGTGGCTCAATTATGAACCAAATCCTATAGAAAACCTTGCATATCCACTACGACGACAATTCTCATGCAGAAGTAAAACGACGCTTGCAAATTCATGCGCAGACTGCAATTCTACTTTTTTTAGGACGTCGACTTCGCCACCCTTCGAACCAATTGCATGGGAGGACTAGGTTCAGGCTTACCTCATTCCAACTTGCCACCTTTGACGTGAATAGATTAATTTCCTCCGTAGCGGTGAGCTTCCTGTAGCACAGCTTCCTGTAGAAGTCTTGCACGAGTTCTGGAGAGCGCGTCAGTGGTTTTGGGCCTTCTGTGCAACCACCGGACGTTTGAACAGGCCGAGGACTCGGAGTAACAGTCTTCAGGAAATTCCGGATGCTTACTCGACTGCAAAGCGGTTGATGATAAATGAGTGGAGTGCCATACGCGATCTAGCCGGTGGATTTGAATCCCTGCGGAACTCGTGGCGTGGGGGTGAGCTGTCTCTGCCGGACCGTTGGACGATGTCACCTGTTATCATTCCACTGTAAGTCTGCCTGACCGCCGAATCATTCCTTGCATATCTATCGCCGCCATTTCTGTTAGATCACTGCTTCTCCCCGACTGGACGCTTCCCACGTGTCCATTTCCTGTCTTGTTTGACACAACCAACGCTTTCCGAATCGGACGAGACCATCGGACTGGTCGTGGTGGCTAGTTGAATGGCTACCCGACTGGCTCAACCCATTCATTTCCATACTCGCACACATTTTAGAGCATTGTTCATGTAATTTGACGAAAAAGGGTGAGGCACTTACCTGTGCGGCCGCGACGTTATTTTCAGGCTTCAGGACGAGGGTGACGGATCCGCTTGCTGCTGCTTCATGCACAGGCACGGGAGTTCCTTCTTGCTGCTGCTGGTTACGAGACCGGTTACCTGGCTGTGGATGGTGCATGTGCCCGCTCTCTGAGTTGCAGGTGCCTTCATGGTGTATGCTCTAGCCGGATCAACTGCTACAGGATTCCTGTAGGATATCCTGTAGCCGTTTCTCCTCCTAGGGTGCATGCCGAAACGGTGGAATCACGGTCACGGTCGCAGGGTCCTCGGATGGCTTTGATAAGTAGCGCATGGGGCCTCTGCATACTTTATTCCATTTGAGAATTGTTTCTTCTGAGAATCCAACGTTCTGATTTGACTGTGCAGGTATTTCCATTGCATGGCAACAGGGGTGGTAGAAGGAGGCGACAGCAGTGGGTGATGGAGAAAAGCATTGGTTTGCATGCCTCTGTATTGGACTTCGGGCTTCAAATTCTTCCACAGTCGGTCCTGGGCTGTCCAAAGATTCTACAGGAAGTTTCCTGTAGAAATACAGAACTTCCTGTAGAAAGTCCTGTAGCTTCCTATAGAAGGCTAAACTGTGATCAAATCGTGCCCAGACTTGGGAAGAGATGAGTGTTTCTGGAGGGAGTGCTGGTGAGGTCACCTAGTAGCATAGTAGGAACCCTTGTCCTTGAGTAGAGAGACCTCCTTTTCTGCATGGAATGCCTGCAACCTGCATGAATTGTCAAATCTTGAGCCTGTTTTCCTGTTTCTGCTTCCTTCTTTTCTGTCTTCTTTTTCTTTGCTTGTTTTTTTTTTTTTTTTTTTTTGAGAGACAGCAGGGGCGCCTCAATGAGGTTTTCACCGCTACCATCTGCCTTGGGAGCCTCAGAAAGGTTTTCACCCAAGGATCTTTATTATATATATATATATAGATATATATATATATATATATATATATATATATATATATATATTTATTTATTTATTTGATGTTCACGGTATGCCCAAAACAGAGGCAGAACCCTTCTCTATGACCAGCACTGATTTTTCCACTGTTTTGATGAATTCTTGCCACGAAAGAGGTTTCCTGTAGATCTTTAGTCGATGCCCATTGACGAACATGGGGATGGCTTCCTCATCAATGGTCCGAATAAGAACAGACCCATTGGCATTACACTTTTCCATTGCATATGGTCCCAGCCATCTTATTCTCAGCTTCCCCTTGAAATCCTTATGTCTGGAATCGTACAACAGCGCCCAATCTCCCGGCTGGAATTGCTTGTCATTGAGGTGTTGATTATGCCATACCTTCCTCTGAAGTTGAACCACTTCTGAGTGGAGAAGGGCCTGCATTCGGTGCTCGTCTAACCCATTCAGCTGCAATAACCTTTCTTGTTGGGCATGGCTAAGATCTAGGTCCAGCTGAGCTGCCATCCTCAAGGTGTTGTACTCGAACTCAATTGACAGCAAAGCTCTCTTCCCATAGATCAGCTCATAAGGTGTGAAGCCGGTTGTGGTATTCCAAGTGGTGTTGTAAGCCCAAGTGGCCTCAACCAGGCGATCTGCCCAATCTTTTCTACTACTGCTCACCACCTTAGTCAAGATCCCTTCCAATGCTCTATTGGTGACTTCCACCTGCCCATTTGCTTGAGGATGATAGGGGGTGGAAGTCCTATGCTTGATTTTGTGATGAGCGAGTAGGTCTTCAATTAAGTTGGAGGTGAACTGGCTTCCTTGATCGGTGACTAGCTCTATTGGGTAGCCAAATTTGTAGAAGATGTTTTCTCTTAAGAACTCGGCCACCTTTTCTTCTGTCGCTACTTTGATTGCCTTGGTTTTTGCCCACTTTTTCAGGTAGTCCGTGCACACAATGATGTAAGACCTTTGCCTCGAAGGAGGATTGATTGGACCCACAAAATCCATACCCCACTTCTCAAATGGCTCAAGAGTCACTTGAGGTTGGAGAGGCATTTCGTCCCTTGGAGTCGGTTTCCCCATCCTTTGGCAGCGGTCACATTGGCTGATATATCTTCTGACGTCTTAATGAAGCGTGGGCCAATAGTAGCCTGCCTGTAGGATTTTGAAGGCAGTTCTTTTGGCTGCAAAATGTCCTCCACAAGGCCCGTCATGACAGGTTAGGAGGATGTCAAAGACTTCCTCCTCCCTTACACAATGCCTTAAGATCTGATCGGGGCCAAGCTTGAACAGGTTGCCCCCGATCCAAGTGAATGAGGCACTCTTCCTTATGATTCTGCTCTTCTCTCTTGAGGATAGGTGCAGAGGGAACTGTGCTGAGACAAGGTAGTTTGCTATATCAGCAAACCATGGAGAGAGTACTGAGATAGCAAACAGATGTTCATCTGGCATCTGGTCATCCACTGTTCCATCCTCACCTGCAGGTAAATCCAATCTAGACAAGAAGTCAGCAACAACATTTTCTTTACCTGGTTTGTCAACGATAGTCAAATCAAACTGCTGCAACAAAAGTAACCATCTAATAATACGAGCATTCACATCTGGTTTATTCATTAAATATCTAATTGCAGCATGATCAGTATGTACAAATGTTTGATAGCCAATGATGTAGTGTCGGAACTTGTTTAGGGCATGGACCACGGCCAAGAATTCTTTCTCAGTTACAATATAATTTAGTTCTGCCTTGGATAAGTTTTTGCTGACAAAGTATATGGCGTATGGAAGTTTTTGTTCAACTTGTCCTAAGGCTGCCCCTATGGCTTTGTTCGAGGCATCAGTGTGGATGTGGAAAGGTAGGGCCCAATTTGGACCTCTCAAAATTGGGGCAGACACCAACTTATCCTTGAATTCATTCAGAGCCTTCTGACAATCGTCAGTCCATTTAAACTCAACATCTTTTGCCAAGAGGCCAAACAATGGCGAGGCTAGCTTACTGAAGTCTTTAATGAATCTCCTATAATACCCTGCTAAACCTAAGAAAATTCGAACATCTCTTACCTTCTGAGGAGGTGGAACCTTTTTGATGAGAGCAATTTTGTTAGGATCCACCTGTAACCCTTGGCGAGAAATGGTATGTCCTAGCACGGTCCCTTCCGTCATCAAGAATTCACACTTTTCAGGACTAAGGGACAGGTTCATCTCAATGCACTTGGTTAGGAATTTTCCCAGATTGGACAATGCTTCCTGGAAGTTGGACCCATAAGGAGTGAAGTCATCCATATAGATTTCCACCAAATCATGGACCAGCTCAGAAAAGATGCTCAAGACGGCTCTCTGGAAGGTGGCAGGAGCGGTGCATAGTCCAAAGGGAAGAACTCAGTAAGCAAAGTTACCCCCAAGGACAAGTGAAGGTGGTCTTATCTTGGTCTTCTGGGCTGATTTGGATCTGATTATACCCGCTAAACCCATCTAGGAAATAGAAAAACTTCTTTCTCGCCAGTCCATCCAACACTTGATCTATGAAGGGTAGAGGAAAGTGGTCTTTCTTGGTGGCTTTGTTCAGTTCTCGGTAGTCCACACGGATTCTCCACTTCCCGTTTTTCTTGGGAACCAACACCAGAGGGGACACCCACTCACTATCCGAGATGGGGTAAATGAATCCTGCATCCAACAGTTTTTGCAATTCTTCCTTGACGATGTCCTTAAGGGATGGATTCATTCTCCTTTGGGGTTGCCTAACCGGTTTACAATCTTCTTTGATGTAGATGTGATGGGTACAGACCGAAGGATGGACTCCTTTCATCTCCTTATAGCTCCAAGAAAAAGCATCTAGATGACTGGCCAACAGACTACACAGCTCCTTTTCCTGGGAAGGAGATAGGGAGGAGATGATCTTTAACGTTCTCTCGGGGCCAAACTCCACATTTTTGACTCTGGGAATGACTGGATTGGTCACACAAAGGTCCACTAAGGTGCTGGCTTGGGCATCCTCCACCAATTTCTCTAAGGACAATGCACTGGGAGGTGGATTCTGAATCAAGGTCTCAATCAAATCATCCTCGGTTGGGGGACCTCCCCTAGTGGTGTCTAGGGTGCACAAGGGTGCAAAGTACACCTCATCCTCTTCTCCTTCCTCCAACCAAAGTGGTAAGTCATGCTCTAATAAGGGTTGGGCAGGAGGGTATAGGACTAGCTGCTTGGACATAGGACCATTTTTGATGGTCATGATTCCTGCACGGCAGCTTATGTAAGCATCCGCAGTGGCTAACCAAGGCCTTCCCAAAATAAGGGGGTATCCAGTAAGCTTTGCCTTTGGTTGCAGAACCAAGAAGTCTGCAGGGTACTCCCAAGAGTCAACAGATACCAAGACATCCTCCACAATCCCTTCGGGAGTCACGGTGGAGCGATCTGCTAGCTGCAAGACTGTCGAGGTTTTTCTTAAGGAACCCTGAAGGTTGAGTTTGAGCATAGTATCTCTGGTCATCACATTAATGGCAGCCCCTAAATCAATCAAAGTGTGGGGTATGATGGTGCCATTGTTGTGGACATCAACTACAGGACTCCCAGGATCCAAATACTTTGGGCAGATTACTTGCCCCAACATAAGATCAGACAGTTGTCCTATGACATTGATGGTTGAGGCGTCTCTTTTTCGCCTGCCTGGGTGTCTGAAACACTTTTCCTTAACCAGTCTGTTGTATATCGGTACATCCTTGATGGCCTGGAGAAGGGGTATTTTCACACACATCTGTTTGAGTTCTCCTAGAAGCTCATCCTCCTCTGGGTTGGGTTGTGTGGTTGCTGTTAGTCTCTCAGGAAAGGGTGGAATGGATTTTGGTTCACTTTCCTGTTTATCTTCCTCGTCCTCTGGGGGAGGAGGTTGGCGATCCGGAAGAGTCTTTCCAGATCTCAGGTTGATCTCCTGGATCTCCACAACATAGGTAGGGCATGATGTTTCCCCAGTATATCCCTGCTGGGCTTGTCGGTTGTTGGCATTCGGGTTCGGTTGAGCAGGCATTTGGGGTTGTCTTGGAGGGGCAGGAGGTAATGGTTGTGGTTGAGCTAGTGGTGGAGGCAAAATGGCGGGAGGAGTATTGTACTGGGGCCTCCACCCCGGTTGAGGTGCATTCCACTGAGGTTGTGGCTGGGCATGTGAGTGAAACGAATGAGTAGTGGGCTGAGTATGGTACTGAGGTGGGTAAGACCATGGAGGAGGCACAGACCAGGAAGGATGAGCAGGGGGACCCCAGGAAGGCATAGGAGCAGATTGGTTGGGGCTATAATAAGCTTGGGATGTCCCTTGCATCCCCTGTTGGTAAGGTCTAGGTCCATGTGGCCTCCTTTGGTTGAGGAAGTAGAGAGGTTCAGTGGGTGCCTCCGTTCCTTGGTACATGGCTTTAAGCCCAGGTAAGGTTGGGCATTGGTTTTAGGGGTGGTCCTCCTCACAAACGAAACATACCTAAACTGAATGTAATGGGCACTCGTTCTTAGGGTGCTTCCTTGTACACCTAGGGAAGAAGATAGCCAAGGCCCTCTCAGCTTCCTCTTTCTTATGTTGGATTCGGAAGGTATCAAGTTGCATGGCAATGGTCTGTCTCACCTCACTCTTGAGGTCCTCTAATTGATTTTCAAACTCATGTTTGGAGAAAGGAATACTAGCTGAGAGGGGGTTTCCTCTACCTCTTTTCCGGGCTGCCCTAGAGTGGTTTCTAAACACAGTCTTTATATCCTCATAAGGTAGTTGGTAAATATCTCCTCCAGCTAGCATGTGAAGGGTATTTAAAAGGTCTTCAGGGACTCCTCGGAGCAGGACCAACTTGAGAGATTCAAGGTCAAGTGTGCACCTGGCCCGTTTATAGCTAAGTTGGAACCTTTCCTCGTAATCTTCTAAAGACTCATCATTTCCCATGGTCATCCGAAAGGTTTCTCCCTTGGCCTCCTTGGACCTACAGTAGTCCCGGTATTTGGTATTGAAAGCTTGCTGCATCTAAGCCCAAGTGGTGAGACTGTTCCCAGGTAAACCCATGAACTAGCGTAATGCTGCATCCTTGAGGGTAGAGGGAAAGAGTTTTAGTTTTTTCTCATCTTCGGTGTAGTCATAGGTTCGACAAAGGACAACAAACTCAAACAGGAAGGTATCAGGGTCTTCAGTAGTCAGTCCATGGAAGTGCGGTAAAGTGGAGGGGCTTATGTTTTTCATTTTCATGTCTCCATTGGTCTCTTGGATGGGAAAGGCACCTTCTATTCTCTCATCTTCTCTTCTATTGTCAGCCATGGCTTCAGATGGAGTGTTCTCTAACTCTTCTTCTGTTATAGGATCTTCGTATATCTCAGGAGGCTCGCCTATAGGTTCTTCTGGATCACTGTCACCAAAGAAGAGAGAAGGGTGACTCAGTGAAGTGGTGGGGGTGTTGGGTAAGAATTTGCCTGATTTATCTCGATTTCTACGAGGCATGAAATGGAAAGACTTTTGATTTCTTTTGTTCTTTTCTCTGGTACCTACAAAACTAAAATAGATTGAACTGCAACTAACTATATTGCCGAAACGGAAATGCGGAATTGGAATGAAAGCATGAAAGAACTAATCTATTTTGCTCAAATGAAATTACAAGAATGAAATACTAGGCTACGCTTGCGGAATTGAAATGCTAATCTACGCTTGCAGAAATGAAATTTCGGAATTGAAATGCTAATCTATGAGAGCAGGAAATGTCTATGCTACTTTTGCAGAAAGGAAATTGCAGAATGGAAATGAAATAAACTACTTAGCAGAAGGCGAGAGTAGGAAAATAGAAGAAAAGCAACAATCACCAATACTCTGACGCTTCCCCGGCAACGGTGCCAAAAAGATGGTGGGCTCCAATATTGTAGCAATAATGCTACAACTCTTGGGACTCCCTTCTTTAATATTATCAACCCGGTAGTTCGTAACAAACGTGGAAGCGATGGTGCTGTATGCACAAGTACTAGCTCTTGCCGCAACTGTCACTTGGCCAGCTGGCACAAGTCCGCTAGGAGCTTAAGCCAACTTCTATGAGCTCTTAGAAGAAGCTTTTTAATTGATGGATGAGAGCTAACTCGAAGGAAGCTAATCTAATTGCAAAAAGGAAACTGAAAGTCAAAAAGAAACGCCAACCCTAGCAAACCCTAATTCTACCAGCTAGTCCTACTGACGCAAAGGAGAGCATGCAAACTACTGAAAGAGATGCCATTACTTCTATGAAGGTAAAATACATGTGTCTAGACTACTTCTATCTGAAGAAAACATCTTTTTGTATTTTTGATTAAGTTGTTGGGATTATCATGCATGTGCTTTTAACTATTTTTGACTGTGCAGAGGTGGATCAAGGAGGAAAAAGGCTTGGAAAAGGTTGGGAAGGTTCAGAGGGGGTCTAAGGAGTCCCTAACACCCTTCCAGAGAGTTTCACAACATTTGGCTATCAAGGAACCTCATTTGTGAGCTTCTACAGGAAGTCTGCAGGGGTTCTACAGGATGTTTCAGAATTTCTACAGGATGTTCAGAAATTCCTACAGGATGTCCTACGATTGGATTTTGGGTGATGGATGAGTGGAAGAGGATGCATGGATGGATAGGGAGGTAGGATAGGGGTTTGTAATGACTTAGTGACAAAGAGATGAAGTGATGAGAGGGTGTGGAAAGCTAGCTTGTCTTAAAGAGGGCAGAGGAAATGGAAGGCCAGGAAGGTAGGGTGACGTGGGCAAAAGAGTAGTTGTGAGACAAGGGATCTGACTTGGAGATGAGCAGTTGGCCTGGACGAAGCTTAGATGGACGAGAGAGTGATGGAGATGCGATGAACAATGTAAAATTAGCCAAATCAACCACGTCCTGCACACAATCAAAATATTGACTAATCTATCCTAATTGTTAATGAAACCAATGAACAACAACGTTATTTCTAAAGAGAACCATGTACAGTACTGAAGTAAAGAAACATTCCAAGAGGTCTGAGCACATGTATAACTCTTACAAATGAAAACATTGCACCAAAGATTGCATGAGTAAGCAAACTAGCGTTTTTGTTGGGTAGCATTGTCTGCAATTCCAACCCCTAGAAAGAGGTGAAAATGAGAGTGCAGGCAACCCTTTTCTGGAACGCTTATCAATTCTTATCTCATTACTCTATTCTAGACATCTGAAGCAATTCTATCTTTCAACAATGACCTACTTAACCACACAACGAAATCTAACTCAACAAACTGCGTTTCAAATGCATGTAAAGAAAATCATAATGCTGAAAGGAAATATATCAATACAAAGAAGGAGGCCCTAGGCTCTCAGGTTGGGCCCAACCCTGAGAGCTATGGCTCCTCTAGAAACTCAGAGCTGAGATCAAATCTGACTGCTTCTCATTAAAAAATAATAATCATAAGTCAAGAGGTATGCCAATGATGGCTACAAAAGAACAAAAACAAAGCTGGCAGCTCGTAGTGTAGAATGTGCCAAAGTTTTTCCAAAAGTCCTTTTCGAAGGCTGAAGCCTTATCATTTATACATCACGAGGCCCAAGCTGGCCTCCTAAATCTATGGGACTTGGTTGACCAAACTGGGAGTGAACAGCTGCTTCCACAAAATCTGTTTGGCTGCCTTCTAGATCCGGTTTTGGTGGCTTTTGGAGCTCGGAGTTGGGGGTGAAGATCCCGAGGAAGGCTATTTAATGCCGTGGACAACCCCCCTACGAATCCTCAACCCCATCTTGGCTGTCTCCTAGCCCTTGTCTGCTCGATTTTGCTCCAACATGTGTCAAAAAACCTGAAATGAGCACGTGTTAGCCACCTAGGAATAGTGACTACCCTTATTCGTACAAATGGCATAAACATACTAAAAAAATGATGCATAAGTTATGAAAAATGAAGGATTGAGCAAGGGTAGTTAGGCCAAATGAGCCCAAAATGTTACCAAATTTGGGGCTCATCAAGTAGATTTATGAATATATTTGGAACATGCCAGACATTTTAGAAGAATCCACTATCCAGATTCACTCCACCTTTTCCACATAATTTAAAAGGAGAGCCATCTCCCATTAAAATACTAGGTTTGGTACAAGATTTGAAAGAGGAGAAAATATCATGTGAAATGGCCATATATGTGAGGCTCCAAAATCTAAAATTCATGTTTTAGGTGAGGAAGTAATAACAGTCAAAGCATGGTCCTTATCTCAATCTTTTAATGGCTTATCTCCTGTAACATACACCCTTGTTTTTTTTTGATAATGTTTATAGAAGAAAGAGATATGCAGAATATATGTTTTACAATAATAGTAGTAGCAACAACGAAATAACTCATAAAATAACAATATTTAGGAAAACCATAAACTAATATAACTTGGATTTGTTTTCATATTTTGGATTAAAATGAACAATACCTTGATAGCCAAAGTGCTTTAAAAACACAATTCAAGCATACCCATTTGTTTTGGGAAGTTTTAGTGTCTACGGATATACGCTTAAACCCCTAGACTAGTAGCTAAGTATAGAACAACAATGCAAAGCATTCTCTACTTTTTCTGTAACCAATAGATTAAATAAGATAGTAAAGAAGCCTACCTGAAGCTTTCACTTACTCCTTATCTACCTTGACCAATTCTATCACTCCTTTCCATACTTAATTTGCTTGAAAAGTACCTGTACACAGACAGAAGACAAAACCGATCAAAGCATATGATAATGATATGTTGATTAAACATAGAATGTAATTAGGTACATAATACACATATGAAAGAATCAATGAACAATACAAACATATGGAAAAATCTTTGAACACTTTATTAGTAAAAGGAAGAGTTACAACCCAATCTGCTTGATTCAGTGTCACTCCTCTAGTTCAATCCCATCCTCTCATGATAAAAAGAAAGACATTTTGACATCGTTACAATACTTGAAACCAACTCAAGTCTCACACTAATAGCATCTCCCTATAATTCAATGATTTTCAGCCCTTGATCACTTAGATGAGTGGTCTTTTTATAGGTGAATGAAGGGAGTTATGCCATAAATGGTGATAATGAATGCCCTCCCAAACTTAGAATTTAGTTCCATGGAGGAAGGGATAAAGGGATTGATGTTCCTTAACTCCCTCCCTCATCCAATTTCGAGCCCAAAGGAGTGGATAGCCTTGGGAAACTTCTAGAGGCATCCTATGGATAAGAATATTCCAAACCCCAATGTAGATTTCGCTCAAATTCGCCCAGCACAGGCCAAAGAGGGCTCAAGTGTGTTGCAATGCACCCTGGTAGTGTACTGGGCTGCACTGCAATGCACCTTGATAAAGGCCTGCCTGCGCTGATCTTCTTAGAGGCAGTTTTTGGATGATTTCAGTCATGGAATCTCTTGGGAAGGAGGCATTCTTGATGGTTGACTTCATTAGGGCATGTAACAACTGAATTAGGGTTTGATGGGCCCTAATAGTACTGATCTGTAAGTCGGGGTTGATGTGCCCAAATGGATCTGTAACAGTTGCCCCCTAAAGCATGAAGTCGTAAATATGTATGTCGAGTAAATTGCTTTACTATGTGGAGAGGAGGTTTCGAAGTGGAAGGTGACCTGCATCAATTACAATACATATATCATGATAATTTGATTTTTTCTCATGAACTTGCTGAGGGAAGGCATACCCATGCTCAACTTATAAACTTTCATTACATGTACAAATATAGTCGTCTACAGATATAGACCCATGAATGGATGACCATGAATGTAAGGCCATTATACATTTGATTTAGTACTCTTGAAAATATCGCACCCGAATAGATGAAACTAGATCCAGGGTCTTCAATATCATTCAATCTTTCGCTCAAGTACAAGTCTAACCATGTGAATAGATGATCTGAAGTCGAACATGGGAAGACATCGTCTGATTACTAGCCAATGATGTAAGCCATTAATAGACGCGAGAGGAATCACCGATAATGATGATGACCCTCAAGGTACTACAATACATTTCACATGGTGTGAATAAATGATTTGATGTCGAACACCATACAAAGTCTTTCTGTCGAAGGCCAGTGATGTCTCTTAGAAAAATATTATATATGATAGAGAAATGCAAGACATATAATATGCGGAAAAAAACAAACACATAAAACCAGAGAGACACAGATATGCGTGGTTCACCCAGTTTGGGCTACGTCCACCTCGAAAAACCAGTCCTTCCTTTCTATTATCCGGCAAAATGAAGAGACAACCTACAGTAGATCCACTGTAATATCCTCTGTTTATTTCACAGTCTCGCCTCTCTATTTCTCGCTCTCAGAATACACATATATTCCACAGCCTCAATACAATACCCTCATACAAAGAGAGGGGTTTCCTTCGAGGGGAAAAAACCCTAAACTAAACATAAATTCTACCGTCAGATCATCTGCCTAATGAACAGCCCAGATTGACTAGAAATTGCTATACTTTTACAAGGAAATTTTACATCTATTTTTAGCCCCACCTGGGGACCACTGGACCCCAGACCCCCCAGCCGGGGGGGATGCCCCCCCTCGAACCCCCGTGGGGGGGACAAGTCCCCCCGCACCCCCCCGCATGTAGGGGTGTACAATATTCCTGGGGTATACATCTGGCTAAAACAAAGACCTCTAAATTAGGATGATAATCATGCTCCGCACCCAACAATGTCAACCTATCGCCGGAAGTGAGAAACCTGCCATTGATGTATGCAAGCCTCAAGGTATTGAAGGGGTGTTTCTAAGTCAACTTCTTGGATAATGTGTTGATGTCGACAAGAAGCAACTTGTCGCAGGAGGGCCTTGATGTATCCCACATCAACGACACGAAACGAGATAAATTATTTTGGAGATGAAAATCGACCGACGACATAAAGTTCAGGAATGGCGGTCATGAAGATGAAGGTTTACGGTATTGCAAATGATGAAGTTTGAACTGAATGAATTCTCTTGAACATGTCGGTGACACTAAAATGAATTGGTAGCATTGACCCAAAACAAAGTAATGGATGGTATGATAGACCAACGGTGTGATAACCATCAAGTTGAATGACCCAACCCACATAGTCACAGTGATGAGGTGAAAGTGTCATGTTCAAGAGTGACTTGCTACCATAAAGTGTTCTCCCCTTTTTCCCATTTTCCCCAGTCATTGCTGACCAATACCTCTTTATTTTTATCAAGCTTGAGGAGGATAACATATGCTTGTTGTATAATTTCACCCTTCAGGTGAATCCATCGCTATTTTATGCTTTAACGAGTCTAGCGAAGGTGAAACTCGGTCTTGTCTAGATGGACAAGTTTGTCGCTATTTGATGTTTTTAACGAGTTTAATGACAAAGATAACTTGGTCCTTTTCATGTTTAGAGAGTTTGAAAAGGGACGAAAAGGAAACTCCAAAAGTTCTTTTTCGTAGATTTGTCTCTCAAGTCCGAAAAAGCATAAAACAATACGAGAGAGAACCTATTGATCATGTTCGATCAACATATTCCTTTTTCGTAGTTAATCTATCTCAGCCTGAAAAAGGGTTAAACTTATACTGAGTAGATATCAATTCCAATCTGTTAACGAGCTGGAAATGACAAGTGCTTGACAATCTTTTCATGTTTAGAGAGTCTGAAAAGAGCTTAAAGAGGACTCCAAGGGGGTTCCTTTTTTGTTTTTAACAAAGCTCGAAAAAGAGATAAAAGTTTTCTTTGTGGTCAAATATGTTCAATTTACATTTGAGCACGTCAAATTCTACATTTCAGTTGTTAAACCTGCTCAAAACACCATCAAAATAGATTAAAAATACCTATTTCATGGATAAAATGAATAAAAACTAATGTTTACTCGATTAATGTGCTAGAAATAAACATAAAAACAAGTTTTATGATTCATTTTTACCATTTCACATTTACCCTTTGAATTTGGTGCTTTGGAGCAGTTTTTACGTCGAAGTTCACTAGCTGATTGCGAGAGATTCAGTGGACCATTCCTTATGCTGTCTGGACCAGGTAGGAGCTATCTCTGTTCTCTTTCATTTCATATCATTCATTTTTAGTTTCAGGCAAAAATTTTGAGTTTTTGGGGCCCCTGGGGTTTCAATTTTCAAACCTGGGATCAACACACCCTTTCATCATCGAAAGGTGCGCTATAGTGCACTCACCTAGAAGGTTGCTTGTATTGCAACGCACTGTCCCTAAGGCTGGGCTGCGCTGAGTGCAAAACCCAATTTCATTAAGCTGTTTTCACCCAAAAATTCTTCTTTTTTTTGCAAGAAATGGATCCTAATTTGCCTTATGGTTGTCTTTTCAGGTATTCATCGGATCAGAATGACGATTACATGGAGAGAATGAGAGCATGAAGAATAGGATATGATTGCCCTAAATAACCAGGGCATGGTTGAGGCCCTAAGGAATTGCAGGTTACTCAAATATTTCCGATTATATGTTATGAGGCAAAAAATTGAGATTTTGCAATTCCTTGTTCGTTCATGGGATCCTACTCATCAGGCATTTCACATTAGAGACAAAGTGGTCTCAATTACCATCGATGACATATACTTTCTTACCGGACTGTCGAGGCGGGGTGCCCCCATCTCACTTTTTGGATTTGCCAAAGGGGGTGAATCAGTGAGAGATTACATACGACAATTCTGTCAGCCAGGTGCACAACCTAGCAAGGATGAAAATATTAACATCAAGGATGTTAGTGATTTACCATTGACGACGATCCTCTTTACCATTACTAAATTGGTTGGCAACGCGACACTACATTTGGAAAATAGATCATACATGTAGTATGCATTAGAGTGTTTAGAGCCAAAAGTGTTCAACTGGTGCGAGGCAGTACTTTCATCCTTGAAAGAACAACTGACCAAGGTGAAAAGCAGAAAGACAAAGAACTTTGGCTATGGGTCGATCTTGATTTCTTTCTCCTTGGAGAGAATTCTACTTATGCATCCACAACTTATTTCACTGGGTGTATCTGGACCTAGGGATCCATGGATGCAAAGATGGGTAGATCTTATGGCTAGGCATGCTGGTCAGTCATTGATTACATTTACCCCTGCATTCTTTGAGTGGCTTGATCAACAGGATATGGCCATCGCAGAGTATCCATATTCAGGGATGGATTTCTGTGGAGATCCAAACTTGATGTTACCAGTTGGAGCATAGTGGGGTGCTATAGGTAAATTGTTTGACCAAAGTGTTTTTTGATTTTAAAGTTTCTACATTTTTTGTGTTTTTTTATTATTTCCAAGACTAAACAAAATCATTTTTTATGTATGCAGACGTTGGACCTGTTCAACCTGTGGGGCACCAACGAGTGGCAAGTGGGCCAGCACAGAGACTTGTTGGGAGAGCAGTTCTCCGAGACTTAGATTTAGCCGAGACACTGGCTGAACTACAAGACCACATAGAGGGTTTGACCCTAGGCATTCTGGATGTTTGGATCGAGGAGTTGCCTATGCGACTGCAGTGCCACACCATTGGCATTCTGAGTTGTTGGATGAGACTTTTACGCATGATAGCACAGGTTGTGACCTGTTATCATGAGCACCACTAGTCTACTTAGATGTTTTCTGCATACATTTTGAGTTTTTGGGTTAGATGACCAATTTTTGTCTTGGACACAAATTGTTTGTAAAAACTTTTAAAACAACTATCTATTTTACTTTCAGAGTTTTATTATGGTTATGTGATGCAATCCTATTCAAATGATGATGTGAATTGAAAATATTTACTTTACATATGTCACAAATGTCTATTTAACACATAATTCGCTAGAGAATCAGTTAATGTGTTTAGATTTCTGGAAATATGCTGATATTGAATAAACTCAAAATACCTTTCCAAAATATGAACTCTAAGGAACATGCGATGAATTGCTAGGTTTCAGATGGTATAAATTCCAGTAAGTTGTAGTACAACAAGTTGTGAGTCTAGCCTAATGATGATTCGGTGTATGCCAAGTGAAATGGCATCAGAGAGAAGTTCAATCAACGCGCTATACTCAGCGATATTGTTTGTCGATCGACCAATACAAATCCCTCTAAAACTCACTAACTCGCTGCTTGGAGCAAAAATGGCCCATGTTGCAGAGGATAGGTTCTGCGTACTATGACTAGCCCCATCGGCGTAACCAACAAATGGTTCCGAAAAGTTCGACATCTGCAACAAATGCAAAGTGGATTACTTAACCAAATAAAAACTCTAAAAGAAACACACACACACATGCAATCAAAGCATATATACAGTGAGTTTTACTACACTTAACTAAGCATAGTAACGTTTAAGGTACAACCCGTTTCAGGGCTGCGAAAATGGAATCCCATCATAGTCCACTAACTCATAGGCACCTTTTGTCAAAACACGCTTAACAATATAAGGGCCCATCCATAGCAGTTCAAATTTTCCTGCTCCAAGTTTATTAGACTCCTGATCGTAAAGCAAGACCAGGTCACCTTATGAGAACACGAGACTTGACATTTTATCATATTGTGCCTTAATAAATTTCTTATGTGCTTTGTTAGCCAATGCGGCATCACGACGGGTTTCATCTAGATGGATTAACTCCAAGAAACGTGCTTCTTCTTCAGAAGTGTCAGGTAGCAGGTCAATCGCGAGTTTGAGAGACGAGATTTCACATTGAATTGGTAAGACTGCTTCCAAACCATACACCAACTGAAAGGGTGTGAATCCAGTCGCATTTCTCACCGAGGTTCGATATGCCCACAGAGCTGAGTACAAGATTAAATGCCAATTTCTTTTATGAACTCCAATCATTCTCTGCAACATGCACTTAAGGACTTTGTTGATGGCCTCAACTTGTCCATTAGCTTGCAGGTAGTATGGAGTAGAACTATCATGTGATAGTCCTAACTTAGCGGTCAACTCAACCATCATGTGATTGCAAAAATGTGATCCATGATCTGTAACTGTGATACACCAAACCTGGAAACCACATGGTTGAAGAAAAATAAAGTAGCCATTTCGCCACTGTTGTTCAATGTTGGCATCGCCTCGGCCCATTTGGTAAAATAGTCAACGACGACTATAATATACCCATGCCCCCTGGCCGAGGTGGGGTTACATGTCATAAAGTCAATGCCCCATTTGGCGAATGGGCCAAAAAAAACGACTGGATGCAATGGTGCAGGTGGTAATTTGGTTTTCTGGTCATATATCTGGCACGCATGACAACTTCTGACAACAATAATGCAATCTTTGAATATGGTTGGCCAGAAGTAACCAACACGGAGAATTCTCTGCGCGGTAGCATACCTAGATAAGTGTCCACCACAAGCACCTGAATGACATTCATTCAAAGCTTTCTCGGCTTCCTCATGAGTGAGGCACCTACGTAAAATCGTATCGACACCACGACGATAAAGTGTATCACCAATGATCAGATAATATTTGGCTTGGTATCGGGTACGTCATTGTTTAGAGCAAGAGGTATTAGGCCGAAAAGCTTGGGTTTGGAGATAGACCAGTATATCTCCATACCATGGATCACTTGACGAGATAAGAAACAAAGACTCATCCAAGATTGATGCTTCTAATGTTGAATCATTGGAGGATGAGGGAAGGTCGCAAAGTAACTCGGCAAAAATAAGATATTTCTTTGATTTAGATTTGATGAATTCCAAATCAAACTCCTGCAAAATAACTATCCATTTTGAATATTTGCCCCCCAGCAATTGACGTGACAAAATGTATGTCATAGGGTTGCAATCCGAAACAATAGTAGTTTTATGGAGGAGGATGTAATGACGAAATCTTTGCACAGCTTGAACGACTGCTAAAGCTAACTTTTTGACATAAGAATAATTACTTTCGGTATCATTGAGATTACGACTCAAGTAATAAATAGGATGTTCAATTCCACTTTCTTCTTGGACTAAAACCATGCCAATGGTTGTATCTGCAGTGGTGAGATACAGGTAATAGTCTTTTTGATAGTTTGGGGCATACATTAATGATACTTTAATCAAGGAATATTTAAGAGAATCAAAGGAAGCTTGTGCAACCTGATCCCAATGGAAGGGTACCCCTTTCTTCAATAGACGAGTAAAACCTTTAGCCAATTCAACATAGTTTGGAATGAAACTCCTCAGAAAGTTTGCCTTCTGTTGAAGTCTGTGTAACCATAATAAGTTTAAAGGTGGAGGCAAGTCAAGTATTCCCTGAACCTTAACTGGATCGAGTCGAATTCCATCTTTTGAGACCACGAATCCAAGCAATCGACCAAAGCCAACACAAAACACACACTTGTGTGGATTGAGTCGTATCTTGTAGTGTCAACACCGTAAAAATATTACTCTCAAATGTTGCGGGTGATCAATCCTCTTTCGTGAATGAGCAGGCAAATCATCAAGATAAGGTTGAACAATGTGCTTGATGTCATGGAGGGAATAATTCAACACACAAACTTTTTCAATGCAACATGCATGTATTTATTTTCGATTTCCCTTAATGTGAATGAACAAAAAGGAAAACTAATGCACAATCGATCAATAAAATATTTTCATAAAAATGACGATTTTGTGACAATTTCTTTTCAAGGAAAGGAAGACTTCACGAAAATTTCGTTTTCAAAGAAATGAGGAATTATGACACTTTCAACGAAAAGTATAATCATATGCACACATCAATCAATTGATCTTTCATTAATGAGGACTTTACGACAATTCAACTTTCGAAGGAAGAAGCAATTTTACGACACTTTCTTTCGACAAAGATCAATCAACCAAAAACTAACTTTTGACTATAGATTGAAAATGAAAAAGTAAATACATAAGAAACATTTATCAATCCTAGTCTAATTAGGGCCAGCTAAGGAGATGAAAAAATATTTTTAGAGACAAGACATCATTGACATTCAACAAATCATTCAAACAGGAGAAAACTGGCAAAAAATTCAGCTCCTAGATGGGAAACTGATCATCAAGGGATCAGTGCAGGCTGCAGTGAGAGACAATGCACTTCAGTGCACTAGCTCTATGCGAGAAGTGCATTGCAGCGCACTGTGTCCTTCACTGGGCTGCGCTGGTGATAGTAAGCCATTTTTGAAGGCAATTTGACACAATTTTGACTCAATTTTCAATGAAATCAGACTGAAATTCAATCAACGACCACAAGTACAGTATGTAGAAATGTCTTAAGAGGCTGATAAGCTACTAAGATGGATAATTTCTCCCCAGCAGAGTCGCCAATTTGTTTTGGGAAGTTTTAGTGTCTACGGATAAACACTTAAACCCCTAGACTAGTAGCTAAGTCTAGAACAATAGTGCAAAACATTCTCTACTTTTTCTATAACCAATAGATTAAATAAGACAGTAAAGAAGCCTACTTGAAGCTTTCACTTACTCCTTATCTCCCTTGACTAATTCTATCGCTCATTTCCATACTTAATCCGCTTGAAAAGTACATGTACACAGGCAGAAGACAAAAACCAATCAAAGCATATGATAATGATCTATTGATTAAAAATAGAATGGAATCAGGTACATAATACACATATGAAAGCATCAATGAACAATACAAATATATGGAAAAAGCTTCGAACACTTTATTAGTAAAAGGAAGAGTTACAACCCAATTTGCTTGATTCAGTGTCACTCTTCCAGTTCAATCCCATCCTCTCCTCATAAAAATCAAGACATTTTGACATCATTACAATACTTGAAACCAACTCAAGTCTCATACTAACAACATCTCCCTATAATTCAATGATTTCCAGCCCCTGATCACTTAGATGAGTGGTCTTTTATAGGTGAATGAAGGAAGTTATGCCATAAATGGTGATAATGAATGCCCTCCCAAACTTAGAATTTAGTTCCACGGAGGAAGGGATAAAGGGATTGATGTTCCTTAACTCCCTCCCTCATCCAATTTCAAGCCCAAAGGAGTGGATATCCTTGGGAAACTTCTAAAGGCATCCTATGGATAAGAATATTCCAAACCCCAATGCAGATTTCACTCAAATTCGCCCAGCACAGGCCAAAGAGGGCTCAAGTGCACTACAATGCACCCTGGCAGTGTACTGGGCTACACTGCAGTGCACCCTAATAAAGGCCTGCCTGCGCTGATCTTCTTAGAGGCAGTTTTTGGATGATTTCAGTCATGGAATCTCTTGGGAATGAGGCATTCTTTATGGTTGAATTCATTAAGACATGTAACAAATGAATTAGGGTTTGATGGGCCCTAATAGTACTGAACTGTAAGTCAGGGTTGAAGTGCCCAAATGGATTTGTAACACCATTAAATATGGAAATGCACAAGTCTAATTTTGAATTAAAATCTACAAAATCATTGTATCAACATTACTATAACAAGATATTGTAGCATAGTGGTGAGTATTCCCGCCTGTCACGCGGGTGACCCAGGGACAGGAGAATCGAAGCTCAGCTTCCCTGGGAGAATGACATAGCTTCAAGCTTTGATGATAGATAAGGTTTGAACACAGTTTCTGGTTGTAATCATCTGTCTGGCGACTCCATTGGTGGAAGACCATCCTTTGGTGACTCCACATTGAAGTTCTTGCTCAGTTTGTGAGACACACTCGAAGAAATCCTCAGAAACTACTAGCTAAACCAGTGCCTGAACCTGAGAGGACTGTTAAATTGAAGAAAGCTTCACAGAAAGGGGCATCAGGATCAGGTAAGCCTAAGAAATGTCATTCATCTCTGAAAGAAAAAGTTATTGCTAAAGATTTGCAATTTGAAGATTTAGAGCGCAACACTGCTAATAAGGAAAAATCCTCAGAGATTGGTACAAAACCTAGTGCAGTTAATTCCCCTCTGAATCTCAATCCAAAGAAAGCTTCCCATTCAGTCCAAAACATCCCTTTTTCTCTGCCATCCATCACATTACTCCCTACCAGTCAACCTGCTAGTATTCTTCCAAATATTCCAATCATGGCAGGACAGTAAGCACCTACAAGAATAGAAAGAATTGTAGCTGCCAGATATGGACCATTGGTATTTCCTGTGCCTTTAAATCCTATGCCTATGGGAGAATATCAAAAATATATGCCTAAATTCACTGGTACAGAGGGAGTAACAATAGAAGAACACCTTGAAGCTTTTTATAGTTATGCTGATAATCTAGATATAAGTGAAAATGATGTGTGGATGAGATTTTTTGTCCAGAGCCTTGATGGAGAGGCTAGGAAGTGGTTTAGAGAATTACCCCAGAGATCAATAGCAGATATTGAAGCATTAGATGATGCATTTTTGAAGCAATGGGGAGATAAAAAGGAATTGATGTATTATCATACCGAGTTTGGTAATCTGAAGAGGGAAAATGGGGAATCAATACCTGATTTTAATAAAAGATTCAATCGTTTGTATAGTAGGATACCAGTTGAGGTAAAACCTACCCCCACTACTGCCAAATTCACTTATGCCAATGATTTTTACTACGATTTCTGCCTATTATTGAGAGAAAGGAGATGTGCTACGCTGGCAGACATGCAGGATGCAGCCTTAGAAGTAGAATCTAATATCATGGCTGCAGAGAAACTAAAAGGTCAAGCTGACAGAAGGAGGCAGATAGGTCAAGCTTCTACTTCTTCTGAATCATCTTCAGAGCCTAAATTAGACAAAATGACTAAGATGATAGAGTCATTGGTTGCTGAAATTTCTAAGCTAAATGTTGAGCAGAATTTAGGGAAAACAAGGCAACATAACACATTTGTTCCAAGAAATCAGAATCCTTTCAGAAGAGCAAATGAGCAGTTACAAATAATGTAGAAGGGTGAAGAATCAAAAGAAGAATAGAAAGTAAAAGCTCCCTTCCAAAATGTAGTCATGGAGGAGGAACTATTTGAAGAAGAGAAAGAGGATGAAATTCACTGCATGGAAGATAAAGGCAGCTATACATTTTTGACATTGGCTGAGTATGAAGAATCCTTGCTGCATGAACAAGACAACCAAAAGTGGGACAGAGGAGCTGTTCTACAATCTAGTGAGCAATAGTAGAGATATAACCTGAGGTCGAATGCAAAGAGTGCCAAATAGAATCATGCACAAAGAGCTGCTGTCCATACAGAATCTCAGAATGTCAAACAGAGAAGACCAGCAGTTGACCCAGTCATCCTCAACGCTCCAGTTCAAGAGGTAAAAAATTCTGATAAGTCATCTTCTTCTTTCAACTTTGAATCAGAAGTTCAGAAATTGAAAATATTTGTGACTCTGGTTGAGTTGGTGAAGAGTGAAGTATTTAGGAAGCCTATTCTTGAAGCCCTTGAGCTAGAAACCAAACAGACCTCCACTGACTCTGTCAATTTGCAAGATGACAAGCCTGCCATTGTGATCAGCCCTATGATTGAACATGCTGATAATAATTCTCATATTTTTATGTCTCATTGACCATTCATGATAAAATCCTTCACAAATTCCTGCTAGATACAGGGGCCAGCCACAATCTGATGCCTAAAGCTGTCATGGAAGAGTTAGGCCTTGATATCACTCATCCCTATCATGGTTTATTTTATTTTGACTCAAGGAAGGTGAAATGTCTTGGATTGATTAAAGATTTGTCCATTACCTTAACCCAACTTCCCATGAAGAGCATGATAATGGATATTGTGGTAGCATACGTCCCTCCTAAGTTTGGCATGCTACTGTCTAGAGGGTGGATTAAGAGACTAGGTGGGACATTATAGAATGATTTATCTTATGCCACTGTCCCAGTGTTTGGAGGAGAAAGCAGGAGATTGTACAAAGAAGCACAACTGGCATACATCATTAGTGATGAGAAGAACCCTACAAATCATCCTATATATGCAGTGGAAATTGATTTTGGAGCATGCATTCTCCAAATGAAAGAATCTCAAGAGGCCGAAATGCAGCTCAGGAAACCAACAGTTCAGGCTGAGAAAGAGCAAGGAAGTCAGGTTTGGGAGATGTTCTTTGATGGAGCATGTTCCAAGGAAACTACAGGAGCAGGGGTGGTGCTAGTATCTCCACAACAAGAAAGCATTCAACTGTCTTTTAAGCTGGTATTTCAAGTGACAAATAACATAGCAGAATATGAAGCTTTGTTGTTGGGCCTTAACGTAGCAAAAGACAGAGGAATCAAGAGTATGAAGGTATTTGGAGATGCTGATATGATTATTCAGCAAGTCAATAAAACATTTCAAGCAAAGCACCCAAGGCTAAAAGCATACAGAGATGAGGTATGGAGAGTCAAAGATTCTTTTGATTTTTTTTTTTCTATATTTCATACATTCCTAGAGCCCAAAATCAACTTTCTGATTCCCTTGCTATTTTTGCTAGTCTATTCATACCTCCCATGCCTCCCAGATTAGTTTATGAAGTCCAAATCAAGTACAGACCTTCCTTGCCCGACAATGTCCACCATTGGAAAGTCTTTGAAGATGATAATGAGTTGAATAGGTTTCTTCAAGTCATTGATGAATTTTCAGAGATGCAAATTGACCAAGAGAATGAAGCCTTGTCAAAAAACCCTCAGTCCGAGGTTAGAAAAAAAATTGGTAAAGACAACATTGTCCAGCTTCCTAGTAACCATATTCCTAAGGGCCTAATTCCTCTTGAAAGACTTTTTGACCAAAATGATGTGCCTTACAAGGCTGCCCAAAAAGAAGACCAATCTGTAGTCTGTAAGCATGATATAGGAAGTCCAGGTCAGCCTAAGTATGTGAATTTGTCCACTCATTTGTCTGTTGACCAAAGTGCTGAGTATTGCAATTTAATGATGCAATTTTCTGATGTGTTTTCTTGGGAGTATAGCGATCTGAAAACATATGACAAGCATGTAATTCAGCACAAAATCCCTCTGGAAAAAGACACGATTCCTTTCAAACAGAAGCTGAGACCAATAAATCCTATGCTTCTTCCACTGATTGAAAAAGAAATTAAGAAATTGCTGGCTGCCAAGATCATAGTTCCTCTCAGATATTCTAAATGGGTAGCCAATTTGGTGGTTGAGAGGAAGAAGAGTGGAGAAATCAGACTTTGTGTAGATTTCAGAAATTTAAACAAATTCTCAAAGAAAGACAACTATACTCTACCAAAAATGGAGCATTTGCTACAAAAGTCTCAGGAGCTAAAGTTATGTCATTTTTGGATGGATTTTCAGGCTTCAATCAGATTTCTGTGCACCCAGATGATCAAGAGAAGACTGCATTCACCACTACTTGGGGCACTTTTATGAATGTAAAATGCCATTTGGATTGATGAATGCTGGGGCCACCTTTCATAGAGCTACGGACATAGCATTTGTGGGAGAGAAGGACAAATTTGTGCTTATCTACCTTGATGATATAATAGTTTACTCCAGCAGCCATCAAAATCATTTGTAGCATTTGAAAAAAGTGTTCTTGAAGTGCAGAAGCTTTGGAATCTCAGTCAATTCCAAAAAATATCAATTTGCTTTAAGTGAAGGCAAGCTGTTAAGACATATTGTGTCTGCTGCAAGTGTTCAGATTGACCCAGAAAGAGTCAAAGCAATTTAGGCTTTGTCGGTCCCAAGGTCAAAGAAGTATATCCAGTCCTTTCTGGGTAAAATAATTTTTTTTAAGGAGGTTTATCCCAAATTTTGCAGAATTGGTTAAGCATGTGACCTCCATGTTGAAGAAAGAAGAAGAGGTAAGATGGACTGATACAACAAGGAAATCATTTGAATCAATTAAGAAAGCTATTGCGAAGGCTCCCACATTAATTAGTCCTGACTACAACAGGGAGTTCCATATATTTTCATTTGCCTCTGAAGACACCATTGCAGCGGTTTTATTGCAGCAAGATGAAGAAGGTTCAGAGCATCCGGTGGCATTTTTCAGCAAGAATTTGAGGGATGCTGAACTAAGGTATGATATTATAGAAAAACAGGCATATGCTCTTATTAAATCCTTAAAGGCTTTCAGAGTGTATATCTTGCATTCAAGAATAATTGCATATGTGCTCTCTGCTACAATAAAAGATGTCCTAACTCAACCTGATGCTGATGGGAGAAGGGCAAAGTGGATTGCAAAAATGATAGAATTTAACATAGAACTGAAGCCCACAAAACTGGTCAGAGGTCAGGGTCTTGCCAAGTTATTGGCTGAAGAAAATTGCAGGTCTTTGGAAATTGATTTCCTATATGCAAATGCAAAAGATGGTCAAGCAGAAGAAGAGGAAACAACTGAAAGAGAGAAAGCAGTCAGTGGCCGAGAATCTAGCTTCTTGTAATTGGTATTCTGAAATAATTAATTTCTTGATGAAGCTAGAATTCCCTTCAGAATTTACTCAAAGTCAAGCCAGAACTTTAAAACTTAGAGCAGCAAAATATTGCATTAATCAAAATCCGCTTTACTGGAGGGATCCATCTAGAATATTTTTAAGGTGTCTGGACAAAGAACAGTTAAAGGAAGTTATGCAGCAGTTTCATAACAGCATGTGTGGAGGGCATCATTATTGGAAGACTACAGCCCACAAAATTCTTAGAGCTGGGTACTACTGGCCCACTTTATTTTTTGATGTATTTGCTTTCGTTAAATTTGTGACAGGTGCCAGAGATTTGAAGGAAAACAGCAGTTGAAATCCCTTCCCTTTAAACCAATAATTGCAAAAGGACATTTTCAGCAGTGGGGTTTGGATTTCATTGGAGAAATCAATCCACATTCCAGTGGCCAGCACAGGTGGATATTAGTAGCCACTGATTACTTTACTAAGTGGATTGAAGCAATCCCTACAAGGAAGGCTGATCATAATGTGGTCATGAAGTTTTTAACAGAAAATATTTTTAGCAGATTTGGTTGTCCACATAAGCTAATAACAGATAATGCGACAGCCTTCAGGGCAAAAGAGTTGGTGGAAATGTGTGATTCAATGGGCATTAAACTTGTTCATTCCACCTCATATTACCCTCAGGGAAATGGTCTGGCAGAATCCTCTAATAAAAGTTTGATCAGGATAATTAAAAAGCTGTTAGAGGACAATAAGAAAAATTGGGATTCCAAGCTCAAATATGCTCTGTGGGCTGATAGAGTGACCATTAAAAAATCCACAGGCATGTCTCCTTTCAAGCTGGTATATGGCACTGAGACTGTATTTCCAATTCAACTAACTCTCCCTGTGGAAAAATTCCTTCAAACAGAGCAGGATTAGGAAGAAGAAATGGCAAAGAGAATTACTGAATTGGTAGAAATACATCAGATTAGAGAACAAATGGTTGAAAAGGCTGCAACACATCAGAAGAGAGTCAAGGAAGCCTTTGACAAGAAGGCAAAAACAAATAATTTTCAGGTTGGCGACTTGGTCTTGAAATGGGATGCACTAAAGGAAAAGAAAGGCAATCATGGGAAATTTGATGCTTACTGGACGGGGCCTTCATCATTTCTCAGGTTCAAGGGAACAACATCTTCATACTGAAAAGTATGGGAGGAGAAGCAATTTTTGATGGCCTAGTTAATGGGCAGTTTTTGAAAATTTATGTTGTTTAAGGTCTTTGGCCTTAAAGGCTGTAAATATTTTGTTTTTATCAATTTTTGCGGGAAAAGTAGAATCCATGCCCAATGGAACACTAGGAATTTTGGTTAATGTGTTTTTAGCTGGAAAGGCAGTGGTCTGCAGGTTCTTTAGACCTCACAGGGAGGATCTCATCCCCAGAAGGAGCCAATGTTAGCTCTGCTACAGTTTGCAAGGTTTTATGGATGAGGTCAGGTTAGGCAATGCTGTTTGGGTTGCAAAGGGCTTGCAACAATTAGTTTTATCTCTCCCTTTCATTTACATTATGCTCTTTTAACTCCTTATTCCTCAGTTTCCTCCTTCCCCTTTATCCCTGTTTCTCCCTTCAAAACCCCTCATAAGCTTTTTTTAGGTCTCCCGGGTCATTTTTGTTTAATACCTATTAAACCCTATTAAACCTGATAACCTTTGAAAAACCTCGCATTAATCTATTTTGGTTTAAACCCCGGCGCAATGGCCCTAACCCTTTATAATGCGCGGATATAATAAAATATATCTGGGCCCGCCCCTCGCCTGTCACATCAAACTCTAAATGGGTGCATTAACCTTTGACCTTTCTCTGCCGTCTGATTGCGCTTGCTGTATAATCTAACGCCATTCACAAAACCCGCTCCGTAGACTTGCACACCCATTAGTTCCCGGGGAAAGTGGTTTTCCCACCATCCCGTCAGACACGTGTGGCATTCTCATTACATTGCTCGCCCTAGTACGAAAACTACCGAGCCAGGGTAAGCGGTGCGGGGAAACCACTTACCACCGCCGTTCCCTTCCCCCGCTGATTAACGCGCTTGCATCTCTGTCGCCCGTCAACCGTCGGATCTCCCCAATCATGATCCGACGACCCTCATTTAATATGATCGTATGTCTCCTCGATAGCCTCCATAAACTAATCTCATCCGTCCATATGTATGATCCGACGACCCGCATCTGTCTCCGCTCAATTTTCCTGTTAAGCTCCCTATGATCAAATCTCTGCCGTCCATTTCTTTGATCTAACGATTCATGTTCAATCGCACCTTTGTGCCTTCCCATTGCCTCCCGTCAGCATATCTCGATCGTCCATGTAATCCATCCAACGACCAACGTTCATTCTCGGCTTTTTGCAGAATTTTTGAGCCTGTTTTGCTCGCGCAGAGAAGCAAGAGATGATCCAGCAACCTGCACATTTAATCATCAGCTACCACAGTTAAAGAGCAGCACGGTCAAGGACGAGAAAGTACTGCCTCGAGTAGTTGAATTCATTCAGCAGTTATGGACATTTATGCAGGAAACATTCCACCTGTTCAAGGAGTACATCAAAGTACCAGAGAATGTCAAATTTGTTAATTAGAACAGTCAGAATGTATCAGAGGCCCATAATAATTTGTAAATGTGGTTGGTGGTTAGTTATGACTCCTCCACGCATAGGCTAGCTGATATTTTTGTAAACAAACTCTATATATACTAAAAAAAAAGATGTAATCAGGTTGATGAATGTCATTCTGTTGCAAGCTTCAACTTCTCGAGATTGCAACTACCTTGTAACCTACAGCTTCTGGTCTGCATTTCCAGCTAATACAAGCTTCTTTTGCTATTGATTGCTCACTTTGATTTCCAGGCTGTGCTTGTTCTGCATTATTTCATGTGCTGTTAATATTTAGCATTAGAGGGGCTGTCATCCCTCCTTTGTGTTAGGATTTAGCATGTATCATTAAATTTGCTTGCAGGTTTTTGTTGTTTTAATTCCAGAGAGCTGTCATCCTGTCTGTGTATTAGAAAATAGATTTACAGACCTTTTAACTGGTTGCAGCTGGCCATCATAGGGTCCTGTGCATCTGCTGGTGTGATCAGTGTTCTCCATCATCACATTGTCTCTAAAGCTGTGAGTAATTGGTGGTTAAAATCCTTGTAGCCTGGGGGTGTTCACCCATGTCTGGGGTCAATCATAGTAGAAGTGGTTATCTGGCTTGAATATGCAGCATTTCTTTCATTCATCCACCTATTTTTCCAACATTTTGTTGAGTTTGTAATGTTCCCGAGTATCACTGATACACAACCTAGGTGAGTTTCCTGGGGTGATAACAGGGTTGATGGGCCCTAATAGTACTGGACTATAAGTCAGGGTTGATGTGCCCAAATGGATTTGTAACACCATTAAATCTGGAAATGCACAAGTCTAATTTTGAATTAAAATCTACAAAATCATTGTATCAACATTACTATAACAAGATATTGTAGCAATGACACTATAGCACGATACATTAGTGAGCTTTGAAATCCGTTTTTCTACAAAAAAAAATGCTCTAGACTATAGATATCAAACCAACAATGAAGCCCAACTATGATCTTTGTGTGAAATCACTAAGATATTCTCTTGATTATATATCTCAGTAACATGGGAGAATGTTTTCTGCAAGGAGTTTCATCCTCACAAACCAAGAACAAGTAATCTTCTCTAGAAAATGGCAACATCAAATATCAAAACCAACCTATGAAAGTAACTCACAAATTTTCTTTTATAACTCTCAAAAGAATTTTTACCCTCTTCATCAACCCATGAAGGACTAAATAAAATCACTTTTAGTATCCCAATTAAAGACCTCATTCTTTTTATTTTATTTTTAAATAATACATCTTTCACTTTATAACTAGCCCTTATAGTCCCTTCATTAAAAATATTAAAATAATGATAAAGTTAAATCTTTGATTTAACTTTATTAATTAATAACTTGTCATTATTTTATTTAAAACCTCCAGACTATATAAAATTCTAAGATAATCATAAAAATGAACCCGCTGACAATACTAAAAATAGTAACCCTGCAAAACTACTATTGGTGCTCTAAAATGACTTGCTAAAAATAATAAGTATTGGAAAACTATCCTAAAATTATTCCCAAAAAAGGCATCCTACTCATAAATCCAATGAGATCTTAGTTGACAATCAAACACTATCAAAATGTCAGATTATTTCTTCCAAGGCTCCCTAACCCTAACCCAATAACCTACGTGAACCAACTAATAGGCTATAGGTCCACCAAATCTGCTAGTTAAGAAGGGGACATTACAATATGCCCTGCCCAAAATTTCTTTTCCTTAAGCAATCTTAGCTCTAGATGTTTCAATATCTATTTGTTTTCCCATTTGGCATCCTCTACTAGTAAGTTCTTCCATTTGATTAGAAACGCATTGATGGCCCTCATTTGAAGAGTCCTCTCTCTAGTATCAATGATGGCCTCTGGAATCAATCTCAACTTCCCCTCCCCATCTAATGGTGGCAACTCAGATGATGGAACCATGTTACGACCAAGTGCCTTCTTCAGCTTGGATACATGAAATACATTATGAACCTTGTTGCTAGCAGGTAGCTCAAGTTCATAAGTAACCCCTCCAACCCTCTAGCATACTTTGAATGGTCCATAAAATCTGGGCTTGAGTTTCTTTGATCCACTCTTATTGATAATATGCTATATATATGGTTTTAATTTCAAATAAACCATGTCCCCGACCTCAAAATTGTGCTCTATCTGATGTTAATGAACATGCAACTTTCACTAATTCTATGCCTATTGTAAATTTTCCTTCAATGACTTCATGGTGTCCTACCTCTCTTGTATTAATTCCTTTTCCTTAGGCACTCTACTATAACCAAATAATAGATCCATGAAGTTGGGAGCCTCATAACCATATAAATCCATGAATGGTGGTATCTTAATAGACACGTGATAAGTAGTATTATAGTAATACTCAGCAAGATTTATAAGAGTACGGTTAAACATAAGCTCTTCAAAGAAAATGAAATCACGTTTATAATTAAAACCCTTCTAATTTAAAAGATTTTGAAAAATTAAAATGGTAAATCACAAACATGGCAAAGGCTTGTAACTGTAAGGTTTAATTTTTTCAGACAATAAAATCATATAGAAAATTTTCATATGGTACGAATATCATATGTTTTTCAGCTCTAGAGTACTCTTACAAGTCTTTTGTAGCTTTGTGATAAATTAAACGATAATTTATAATTTTAACAAATTGTTTTTTCTCATTGTATTTTTGTGGCGAGTTTATTAAAGTATCTAATAATAATAAACATGATTTGCATTTGGCAATAACATGTTAAAATAAATATCCAATGTTATGATAGATAAATTAGAATAAAATAATTCACAAAAATTAGAAAATATTTTTATAAAATTACACTTTATTAAATTAAAAAAATTGACATACTTAACTAAATTAATAAGTAATCAACTTGATATCCAATACATAATACCTACCTAAGCACTAAGATAATAATGAGACACCATATTTACTAAACTAAGTGACAAAAGTGATCAGAATTATTATTGCTTGTTTGAGTCCATGCAAAGGCTGCATGCTTGAGTCAACTTTCTTAACAAGTTGATGAGTAATTTTTTATGAGGTATAATTGCAAACTGAGTTTGCCTATTAATTTATCCATGCAAACATGTTTTCTTTGTTGGTCTTTTAGGATATAGTAACTATAATATGTCATAGATTTATTAGGTGGTTTTTTTGTACATAGTATTTTGAGTTGCGCTAAAATTAAATTTTGTTTTCATTTTGGTCTCTATAAAGGATATTTGTGAATATTGGGATGGTAAGTATGGGCTATTATTGTTATGGAAAGATAACTGAAATTGATTATGTTTGTGATTATCAAAGTTTATATTATGTGAAAGCGATTATGTTTGTCATTATGAAAGTTTATATTAATATGTGATAAAGATATAGAGTGAATAAAGAAATTTGTGTGTAATCGATTATGAAGATATGAAACTCTTAATATTATGATACATAATTTAGAGTCAAGATTATTTCTTAATTTTAATTTTGGATCAAAGATTATCTTTTAGTTTCAATTTTGGATTATAGTAAACAAGAAGTGAGTCTCTTCTCCTCCATTGCCTCTGAGTTTCTTCTCCTCCATCGCCTCTTGTGTGAGAAAAACCAAGAAGTAGATTGATCAAGTTTTAAAAGTGGGGAATTAAAGGCTAATGACACATAGCAATAACAACCCATCTCCTAATTGTGACATCCCCTAGTTAACCTTTCTCTTTTGTAAATAATTGTAATTATTTTTAAATGGCTGAGAGAGGGACACAAATTCCATTGCTTGAGAAGTTAGTTGTTTTTAAATAACGGTCATTGTTGGATGAAAATAATTAAATGTGTTGGTTAGGTAATAAATTATCTGAAAGAGGAAGGACTGGTCCAAGTGTCCTTCAACGCCAACCACAAGCAAGATAAGGACAAAAATTAAAGATAGGAATGGGTTGCGTTGCCAAGACATGGATTGTTGTGCAAATCATGGGGAAGTGAGGGCAGTTAGTCTGTTTTGGGAGAAGGAAGGAGAACATGCAGGAAGTTCAATTCATATATGTGATCTCTCTCACACACATAGGCAGGAGGCATCTACAGAGAACGCAAAGTCTAGAATTATTGTGTAAGAACAATGAGTCGAAGAGGATATGTTGACGGAAAAGAGGAGGTCGAGAGGCTCCTAAGGGTCAAGCACATCATTGAGAGCGTAAATAACATTCAAGAATTGAGAGAATTTAGGGAGAAGAGGAACTTTGATGATAGCCAACTGAGAAACCCATGATACTTGTTGTTTGGTAATCATAGAGCTAACAAATCCACCAGAGACTTTGCTATTTGATAACCTTTAAAAGGTGGAGGCACATAGGGCTAGTGGGTTGATAGCACTTGATGGTAGTTCCATGGGAATTGGGCTAAAAGCACAGGTGGAAGATTCCATTATGTCGTTGGGATGTGCACTCTTATCCCTTCAAAGGTAATATGGTTGATAAATCCTCCATCTCATTCACTATATATCTCTATCTCCATATCTAAATTGAGACATTATATGACTGAATCCATAGAGATGTTAGGATGTTGTAATATAAGTCCATCTATATAAAAGAAATCACTCCCTGCCTAATGTGAAATATTTTAATAGTTGGTGTGTGAAGGCAATGTGGTCTTGAGACACTCGATATTAACTAATAATATTGATTTAAAATTCCTCTAAAAGCACTCCACCTCAAGCTTGGAATCTAGATTGGGGGTGACAACTACAAGT